>CM026264.1:43896139-44643639 GCA_014851425.1 Senna tora
TATAGAAGTACTGAAGTCCATTGCTCAGTGGTCGAACAGGAGTCTGATGGTCTTCCCTGGTTCCATGATATCAAGACATATCTAGAAAAATAAGAATACCCAAATGGGGCCAGTGAAAACAAAAAAAAAAGAACCCTCCGGAGACTGGCCATGGGTTTCTTCCTTAGCAGAAACACGCTATACAAGAAAAGATCAGATGGAGTATTGCTCCATTGTGTTGAAGCACACGAAGCTAACCAAATCTTGGCTGAAGTACACGAAGGGATATGTGGAACCCACTCCAATGGACATGCCTTGGCGTGCCAGATCCAAAAGATAGGGTATTTTTGGATGACTCTCGAAAGTGACTTCATCAAATATGTCCGCAAGTGTTACAAATGTCAAGTTTACATAGATAGAGTTAATGCCCCTTTTACCATGCTCCACAACATGACTGCCCCTTGGCCTTTCTCTATGTGGGGAATTGACATTATCGGCCCCATAAATCCCAAGGCGTCAAATGGCCACCGCTTCATCCTAGTGGCCATTGATGATTTCACGAATTGGATAGAAGCAAACTCTTATTCCAACATAACACAAAAGAAATTCGTGAGGTTTCTAAAAACCAACATCATCTGTAGATACGGGGTCCCGGAAAGAATGATTAGCAATAATGAAACTAATCTAAATGGGTCCGAAGTTCGAAAGATTTGCGAAGAATTCGGGATAGCTCATCATAATTTGGCACCATATCGCCCCCAGATAAATGGTGCTGTTGAAGCAGCTAATAAAAACATCAAAAAGATAATCGAAAAGATGACGACCACATACAAGGACTGGCACGAGATGTTGCCCTTCGCTTTGCTCGGGTATCGCACAACTGCTCGCTCATCGACAGGAGTTACCCCTTTTTTACTGGCGCATATGGCACAGAGGCTGTTTTGCCTATAGAAATACAAATTCCCTCTCTACGAGTTATTGCAGAGGCCAACCTCGATGAAGATCAATGGGTACAGGATGGTTACAATCAAATTAGCTTGATTGATGAAAAACGCTTAAGAGCGATGTGCCATGGACAGTTATACCAAGCAAGAATGGCTCGGGCTTTTAACAAAAAGGTACAACCCCGGTCATTTAAAGAAGGAGATTTGGTGATAAAGAAGATTTTACCAAATCAAAACGACCCTAGAGGGAAATGAACTCTGACATATGAAGGACCATTCAGGGTCAAACATGCATTTTCTGGCGGCGCGCTCATCTTAGAAGATCCAAATGGACAACAGTACGGTCGTTTTATCAATTCTGACTCTGTAAAGAAATTCTAGGTTTGAAAGTCTACTCATTGGGGAGGACACTCGAATTGCATATGTTTCGTACCCCAATAAATACCACAGAATCGCAGGGCACTTTCTTTCGCACTTTTCTAAAGAAAACCACTGTTAGTTTCTAGTGATTCTTAATATTCAAAATGTACCAGCTTTGACTCATAATAATGAAATGAGAACTATTCCTCTAATAAGTCTCTTCATCCCTTTTTCCCAAGCCATGCAAGTCTCATATCACTATATTTTTGATTTAGAACAATAGATAGAAAAATCATGCGTTAATCCTACGATTCTTCTCTTTGCTTATGAATGATTGATCGATCTAGATAGCAGGTAAGAAACTCAATGTCTCAGGCTACTCCCAAAATTTGAAAAGCATATGGGAGGGCTGACAGCTTCTAGCAAAATCTTGGCCAGGATAGTAACTCTTTGTGGGAAATCCCAGAAATTTGAAAGGTATACAGAGAGGTCAGGCATCTTCGCCAAGGCAATCTCCCCTTAAAAGGTATTTTACAATTTGTCCTTAGGATCACGACAACCATTTTAGTTGTTAAACCTCCGTCGGAGTACCCCAAGGATTGGATATTCCTTACCTTTCTTATATGAAAAACCAGGCTTCGCCAATAAGTATTTCGAAAACTGCTTATTCCCCCATGAGTCGGCGACTCCTAGGTCCCTAATGCTAAGAGAACTAGTAAAACGCTACCATTTTTGGGGGATCCGACCAAATCTCACTAGTAAGTGTTTCGAGATCTGGCGCCCACTTTTAAAATCAAATCCCACCAATGAGCGTTTTGGGATTTGACATTCCATTTATTTTTTAACAATGCCACCAATGAGTGTTTAGGGATTTGATGCCATCTTTTATTGGACCCTACCAACAAAATGTTTTGGGGATCCAATCAGATCACACTGGTTAGTGTTTCGAGATCTGGCACCCACCTTTTAATCAAATCCCACCAGTGAGTACTTCAGGATTCAACATTCCATCCTACCCTTGAGTGTTTTAGGATCGGATATGGGGGTTAATTCCCACCAATGAGTGTTTAGGGATTTGACGCCCATCTTTTATTGGATCCTACCAACAAAATGTTTTGGGGATCCGATCAGATCTCACCAGTAAGTGTTTCGAGATCTGGCGCCCACATTTAAAATCAAATCCCGCCCATGAGTGTGTCGGGATTTACCACTCCTGTGAGTGTTTTGGGATAGAATATGGAGGGTTAGTTCCCATCAGTAAGTATTCAAGGATCTGGCACTCACCCAATTAAGAGGGATTTTTTTTGGGACCTGTCGTGACCCCTAGGGCCAAGGGGTGCTACTGGTGACACAGGTCGCAACATATAGGGTACACACGTCGCGACGGGTGTAGCCATTACAAACTACGAGGTAATAAATGAGGGGCGTCGCGATGGGAGGTAACTACCGTCGCGACCCCCCCCCCCCAAACGGGCAGTCAAACGGTCAAAAGTTGATCGAAGGTGGGTCGTGACCTGTGTCCCCATCCGTCGCGACGGGGACACGTGGCAACCTCCGATTGGCTCTCGTGGATGGCCTCATAAATGTGACCGTCGCAACGGGTGCCACACCCGTCGCAACCCTCGTGGCCGAAAAAGCTATTAAATGAAAACAAAAGCATTTTGGAGGTCAAGACCTCCCCACGAATCCCCTTCCCTCTCTAATTTTCTTACTCCCTCGTGAAAGTAATCCGGCGAAAAAGAGGTTCTCGAATCTCACTCCATCCTCCCCGATCCAGATTTCTTCCTGAGCCCCAGCTCTTTCAGGTAAGCAAAAGCATGCATGGGCGTCGCGACGGTCTCCCTCATACGTCGTGACCCCCCTCTTTTCATCTTCTGGGTCGGACGTATGGGTACATACGTCGCGACCCCCCAGCCTCCAGGTCGCGACGGGTAAGGGCACACGTCGCAACCCAGAGCTTTCATAGAGCATTTTTTTGGGTAATTAGTTTTCCTTTCTAGTACTAACCCAAAGTTTATCCTTTTAGGAGAATGGTTCACTTGAAGAGATCCCGCACAGCTGCCTCTTCATCGTCCCAACCCCCGATGGACCCCTATTGCTACCGGGTTGCTATACAGGCTAGATCACTGATCCCAAAACAGAACATGGAGAGGCTGGAGCTAAGTCCCTCATTCGCAGATGGCACAGAGTTTTATGGCGTGCAAGACCTGTTGTAGGTGACGAACAAGAGGAACGCCCACCTGGTGTACCAGTACCATATAGCGTACGCCAGCACTCGTTGCAGGTCATTCATACTGAGGGAGAGTACCCTTCCGGAGGTGACACATCAGCACTTTGTCGAGATGTACAACCTGAGGATGGAGCCCAACTGTGTTTTTTGCACAAACCCTTGCAGGACCATTCCCAAGGGAGGACATTGCAGCGGCCCTCACTTACCCACGAAGGGACACATGGGAGTCCAATAGTGGGCTCAAGAGGAAGGGCACCCACCACATGTCCAAGAATTGGCAGAACTTCCTCACCAGCAACGCCATCCTTGTGAAGCATATGGAATCTCTGAGCAAGAAGCTGAGCATCCTGTGTGAGGGCCCCACTATGCTTTCCCACCATCATGTGTGAGGAATTTCACAGCAACGCCAATGACTTCAAGTTGGAGCCGAGGCCCAAGTACTCACCCATTGCAATCAGCTTCCCACACTTCGTCACTGCATTTTGCGAGCGCTACCAGGTCGCTCGCCAGGCCCTAGATTACTACGAGCCCGCCACCGCTTATTGCATTAAGGTGGACCAGAATATGGAAGATTTCCCTCCACCCGAAGAGTTGGATTGGGAAGATATCCTTGGAGACAACCCAGAGCCACAACAGGATCAGCCCCAGGGGCAAGACATTAAGGTTAGGCTCGCTGCGTAACATGCTCGCGCCAGTTTCTGGTCCGCCATGATTTCTCCAACCCCGTGGGGTGTTGGGAACTTCATTCTGAGTTGTGCGGTAGACACTACAGCTCTGATTTTGTTTAAGGACGGTCGCCCTAAGATCGCATTGTATGCTGATGGTGCTGAGACAATTATGAAATCTACATCAAGGCTCGCGACCTTTGGTAAGTTGCCCAAGGTTGCTCGGGCGGTGATGATTCCTTCTGCCGGAACCTGGGCTCCTAAGAACCCTATGAGTGTGCCGGGGAATGGCCTTAGACTAGCTTCATTCAACTGGAGTTTTCTGAAGGTGTCGAAGTAGTGAACGTCTGCTGAAGATCCTTGGTCGATCAAAACTCTCTTGACTTCGTAGTTGGCGATTATGGCGGTCACCACCATGGGGTCGTCATGGACCGGTCCCTCTAGGTTGGTGAGGTCGAAGGTGATGGGGTCTCCTTTGGGTTCGCTCCTCTTCTAGTGCTTTGGGGCGTAATCGAGGGCGAGTATGGAGCGTTCCATCCTCTTCTTATTTTGCGGCAGCGAGGAGGTTCCTTTCTGCAGTCCGCCTGCTATGACGTTGATAACCCCGTGGGTAGGCGCTTGATCATTGGCCTCTCGGGGGTGCTCGGAATTAGCCCTGCTTTCTTCCTTGATGAATCTGTCGAGCTGTCCTTTCTGGATTAGGTCCTCAATCTGATCCTTTAGGTGGATGCAATCGTTGGTTTCATGTCTGTGATCCTTGTGGAACTGGCAGTACTTGGACTTGTCTACCGCTCTTCCCGTCTTCCGTCTTTTGACCTGAGGGGGGAAGCTGAGCATGTCCGAGTGATAGATTTCTTCAAATACCCCAACGTGGGATTTGTTGAGGAGAGTGTAGCTCGTGAATCGTCCCCTAGGAGGCATCCGCGGTCGAGGAGGTGACTTCTTCCTATTGCTCTTCTCCTTGGGGGCCTGGTTCTCTGTCGCCGTCTTTTCCATTTTCTTTTCTGCCCGTTCCATGTCGGCCCTGCTTATTAGGAGCTTTCTCATCTTGTCCTTGGTGATCTGAGCGTTCTCCTCTTGAATGAACCATTTTGCACGGTCCATAAGCTCCTGCAAAGTGGAGACGAGGCATTTGTTAAGTTCCCCATAGAACTGTGAACATCGAAGGCCTTATTTTATGACAAAGATGGTGACGGCGTCCCGGAGGCCTTGGAGCGAGAGTTTGGGGGAGCGGGCCAGGAAGGCTTGCAGGGTTTCTCCTTGCTCGGAAAAATGGGTCAGGAAGGCTTGTAGGGTTTCTCCTTCCTCTTGGCGGGGACCAATGAAGGAGTCTTCACTTTCCTGATACTCTTTGCTGCTGGCGAATTGTGTGAGGAAGTTTTGCGCCAGTTGCTCGAAGCTGTGGATCGAATTAGTAGGTAGCAAAGAGAACCATCTTAGGGCGGCCTCTTTTAGAGTAGACGAGAAGACTCGACACTGTTGGCCGTTCGTCATGCCCAATATCAACATGGCCGAGTTAAAGGTGTTCAAGTGATCTCGCGGATTGGTTTCTCCACCATAAGGCTCTATGTGGACGGGCATCTTGAAACCCATGGGCACATGCTCATTCATTATTTGCTGGGTGAAGGGATGTCTCTCCTTTCCCTGGAAGTCGAATGTGGGCCACTGGTAAGCATTCGCACCGCAGGCGGCGTACGGGTTGTAGGCTGCTGCCCACGGCATGTGGAGGTAGGTTCCCGGAGGATAGTCTGGGACTGGTGGTCGCGGATAGTTCATGACGGGTCGTGTCGCTTGTCCGGCGACCATGGTTAGTCCTGGTGGGATCACTGCTGGAGGTGCTGGCGCTGTCAGTGATAATCGCGTGAACTCCATTGGTAAAGTCCCGAACTGAATTGAGGGTAGGCTGGTAGGGTCGCTGGAGGTCCTTTCTGTCGCACTGTGCGGCACTAGCGATAATTGGGCACTCGCGTTCGTTGGGGCGAGGTTCCTGTCCTCTTCCCATCGCTTTTGACGTAGAGCTGCTACCTCTGCTTCGAGGCGGGAAATCTCGGCGTCCCGCAGGTTCCTTGCTAGCTCTGTCATCTCCTGACCGCCGGTTTTGGGGCAAGGGATGTGCGGCATGCCATACGGGTGTTGAGGGCAAGTTTTCCCTCTGGGTGCCGGGTTCTGGACCACGGTTTCCGTGACGGCTACCTGTGTCATCGAGGAGCTTTAAGGCTGGGTTGCGCTTGATCTGCCTGCCTCAGTTGTGACTGCTTCGACCGATCCCTGTCGATTCCTCGTGCTGCGTCTTAGAGCGCTAGCGTCGGTCGTGGTCGCGGGGACGTTCGAGTCGATCATGGTGTATTATATCCTGTATTGAAGATCAAGACAAAAACAAATACGGGTTTCTGAGTGTTAGGTATATACTCCTACTCCCCGAAAAAGAAATGCCGTTTAGCGGCAGAGTGCGCAAGGCATTGTGGTCTGAATAAGACCGCGGTGGGCGCCACTGTAACTGTCATTTTTTGCTCAGACAATTGTAATTTCTAATTAGGACCGCAAGAGGTCTTAACCTTGGGGGACTTGTCCTTAGGTGATGAACCTAGGTGCCTACGTACCCTTCGGGAGGGATCAAAGTCCACGTAGTTCGTCATGCTGACGTCTATAGGAGCCGTTAGGCAAGGTGGTTACCTGTATTGGGCCGTGTGTGGCTAAGACGTGCCTAAGGTATTCCGAGCGGGCGAGCCGCTCTGAGGAGGTTGCCTTAGTGGGAGAGAGCTCGGGTCTCTGGGGGCTGCTGGAAGCCCCGTAAATGGTATACTCCGAGATGGAGGTGAGCTTGCCGGAGGTTGACCTAGGCGGAGCTTACGGTGGAGCTCATGATATGCAGAGGGGTTGCGTGAGGTATCTGAGGGTGCTCAGGTACCGAGAAGATGTGTGAGATGTCGTAGATTGGGTGTTGTGATCCTTCAGGTTGTATGTCTAGACCCCGGGTGAGGGTCTATACTTGGTGTGGGGAGGTTGTGCTCGACCCACGATCTCGTGGGACGTGGGACGTGCCACGAGGCTTGTGGTGTTCCCACGTCTGGTTAATGGGATGCTCCGTGAGATGACGTGGGTAAGGGCCACGTAACTGGTAGCTGAGTGGTGCCACGTGTCTCTAGCGAGTGTTTAAGTCTAGCTTCTAGAAGGTCAGTGTCACGTGTCCCAAGGTGGAATATTCCTTAGTTACATCACTAATTAGGATATTACTTGAAATTTTGGGGCCTTATAATAAATATTTATAGTGAATTGTATTAGACATGACATGAATATAAGAACCATAACCAAATTCATATTCCATCCTAAACATTAAATTATCGTATCATGTCAATATCTTTGGAAACTTAATCTGTCATAGTAGGCAATTTTATCATATACCCTGCTAAGAAAAAAAAATTTCTAAAAACTCTCCTTAAAAAAAGTTATGTCCAAAATACCTCATTTTTGTCCTTATCTGACCCTAGTTCGTCTAATAATCAAACGAACTAGGGTTAAATTTTTTTTAAAAAAATTACACAAGCATGGACGAACTAGGCCTTCAATAAAAAATAATAATAATAATAATAAGAAAGTGTGTCAGTGACACACGTTATATATATATATATATATATATATATATATATATATTTAAAAAATAAGATATCTAATAAAAAAATGTTTAAATAACTTATTATAGTAGAAAAAATATATAGAATATCATATTTTATATAACCAATCATAGAAGAGAGAGTGTAAATGAAATATATGATTGGAGGAACCTTATGACAAATATATAAAGAACATTTTAAAATACAAATTTTATTATTATAAAATACAAATTTATAATATTTTAAGGTTGAATAAATTTTTAATATAAAATTAATTTATTTTAATTTAAGATAAAATCAATATTATAATAATAACTTTTTGGACTAAATTAATTTTGTTTTTGAAAAGCCTCAAGCCAAATTAAATTTATAGAAAAGCCAAACGGCACTTACAAATAGTCAGGGAACTACAACCCAATAATCCAGAAGAAGGATAATTGGCAAACATTGTTGAAACTAAAAAACAAAAGAAAAGCACAATTAATCCTATAAATAAGATAATCTTAGGATGAAAATCCACACCGATGTTGGTGTTGCCAACAAATTGCTTACCCTTACACTTCCTGCATACCAGATAAGTAGTATTCTGCACATATGTAGATGACATAGACTTCTCCATCAATTTGATAAGAGACCTAAAGCTTTTCGGCATAGATGCTCAAATCTGAGTCAATCTAGTAATCGGAACAGAGAGAGAATATAGAAGACCATCTTTTACATGACCAATTATAGAAGAGAGAATGTAAATGAAACATATGATTGGAAAAACATGGCAAAGATATAAAAAATCCTACCTAAAAAAAATTTGTTTTTTGGCAAAAAAGTTCCTCTAATCATATGTTTCATTTACACTATCTCTTTTATGATTGGTCATATAAACTGTGGTCTTCTCTATATTCTTTTTCTACTATAATTGGTGACTTAAATATTTTTTATTATATGTCTTATTTTTTAAATATTTATTTATTATTATTACTTATTTTTATTTTTATTATATATTTATTATTAAAATATATAATTTAATATATATATATATATATATATATATAACGTGTGCACCTGACACACTTTTGTTTTATTTGAGGCCTAGTTCGTCCACAATTTGGATATAATAAATAAATTTGACTCTAGTTCGTCTAATTATGAGACGAACTAGAGTTAGATAAGGACAAAAATGAAATAGTTTGAACATAATTTTTTTAAGGGGGGGTTTTTAGAATTTTTTTTTTAGTAGGCTATATGGTAAAATTGCCATCGTAGTAACCAACAGATGTCGATATCTTCAGACTTCAAAGATACACTTTTGGATTCGGATATTCATTTGAATATAATCTATTTTGATATTTTTTAAAGAAAATTAATATTTACCTAATACTTCTTTTAAAAATTTAAAATATATAAAATATAGCATCTATTATTTTTGCCTACTCTTATTTCATCATAACTAGTTTTTGGCTTGTGCACATGAACAGAAAATTATTAAAGTTTTTATAATAGTAATGTCAAATATTATATATCATTCATAATGAATAATGGAGACCTAACATATTTGTATCCATTTAGATGGTATTACGAAGGCATATACTTATGTAATAGCCTAAATGAAAATTTAAATTTTAGAATTCTGACCAATTTTACCTTATATTAATGTAGTAATGTTTTATTTCACTTTAAAATAAGTAATCTACATTTATTAGCATTATATGCAAGAATATATTATTTTCTATATATATATATATATATATATATATATCAATTTTAATATTGCATCTTGTCTTCATTTTAGTCTCGGTATGTAATTTGCAATAATATCTGCTTTGAAAATTAGTTACGTGTTTAATAATGAATTATTAATTCAATTGGAAATTAAAAATGAAATTAATTTCAGGTTTTTGACTTTTAATATGTATATTAATTAATTGACAAAGATAATTATGAATTTCATGTCAATCTGCTACTTTTAAATCTAATTTTTCTAAATCTTACATTTCAGACTTTCAACTTTTATCCTCTGATTGTTCAATTAATTTGACTATTCAATTCCATTTTTGATAAATTATGAAACATACATTATAATTTTTAAAAAATTTTAAAATATGTTTTATCTCTTACAATTTTTAGATTTAAATACGGGCCATCAGATTTAATATTAGATTTTTAATCAAGAAACTAATAAATAATTAAAATAAAAATAATAATTAGATTCCCAATATGAATGCAAAATTTTAATATATTGTGATTTAATGTGATTTTAAGCTAAAAAAAATGTTCTATGCATTTAAACTTTTTTAATATTATGAAAATAAAAAGGTAATATAAATGAAGATTTAGATTTTATAATTATAACCAATTTGACGTTATATTAAAGTATAAATATTTGTTTTGACTTCTTTTTATAATAATAAAATTCATCAAATTATAGAAAAGCCCAACGGCACTTACAATAAATCAAACAACTCCATCCTAACAATACAGAAGAAAGAATTCGAAAAAATTGTTGAATTAAGGGCGAATAAAAATCAACTGGTCCCATTTGTAAAATGAACTTGGGATGAAAAACTTCACTATTCTTGATGTTGTCAACAAAGTTTTTACTGTTAGATCTCCTGCATATCAAATATGTAGTAATCTTTAAAGTTGAGAGTGCCTTGAAATTTTCTAACAACATGATGAAGTGGAAGCTTTCTGACATAAAGATCTGTAGATCCGCAAAAAAACTTCCTACACAAACGTAAAAAAACAAAAACCAACTCTAGTTACCAAATTTAAGAAGATCTAGTAATTAGAGAGTAAACTTTCACAAAGGAAGACAAAAACACATAATAGATCTGGAAGAAAACACCACCAAAATAATAGGGGACAATATAGATCTGAAAGATCTATTTATTTTAAGTACTAAAATCAAACAAAATAAAGAAAATAAGGAGGGGTTGCTAAATTAAACTTACAAAAATTTGCAAGTTTTAGCAACCCCTCCTGCTAAGAAGAAGCTGCTAGTGTAATTTAGATGAAGAAGCAAAGCGGCAGTGCGGCAGAGGAGACGAAGACCTATATTTGTTTTGACTTTAAAATAATTAATCTTCATTTATTAACATTTTGGATGAGAATATATGATTTGGTATATAATAATTTTATTATAGATTATTTTATTTATTTCTCCATAATCTATAACTAATAATATATGTTAATTACTTGTTGAATAATAAATAATTCATTCACAACTCAAGAATGAAATAAATTTCAAACTTTTGAGTTTAATATGCATTTTTATTTTTAAATTTACAAAGTTATTGATCGAGTTCTCTGATTTTTTTTCCATGTTTTTACATGGACTCAAATCTTAGAATTCGAACCAATATATAATTTGATTTTACCAATAAAAATGATGTCTCATTAACTTTTGCATTTTTATTATTCCATTGGGGTTTTCAATCAACTACATTTAATGCTCCGTATGAATTATATGATTTGTTAATTCTAGTTTTAACTTATATATTTATGTTATTCATTAGATTATGATCTGCATTCAATCAAAATTATGTTTTATATGATTACCATAAAATGGAGGTTTAACTGAAATAAATTAAGATTTTTTTATGATCATTATTGCAATTTATTTGAGTTAGCATAATTACCAAACCTACAACTATAAATTCAATCAGAATCAAAACCGAGACAAAGCACCTTCGCAAAGCACCACCGAAAGAAGAATCGGAACTCATAAGAAATGCATCATCAGTCATCACTCATCGCCAAATTGCATAATGAATCTCTAGAGACAACAAATTGGCTAATTGAAACACATAATTATGAGCTTAACCAACAACTTGTTTGTCAACCATCAAATTTACTAAGAGTAAAAGAGATGCTCGTATCAACCATAAACTAATTTTTGTCGGAGAATTGAAATGTGTTCCAAAACTTCACAAGCATCCAACATACACAGATTGTAGATTATGGAAAAGAGTAGTACATTTTTCCAAATGACATTAGGAAAAAAAAAAGTTAGCAAAATGACAAAATATTATTTAGAAATAATAATAAAAAACGTTTAGGTATGTAAACTGAAGTACTGCATCTGCGTGTCCTGGAAGGTCTTGCTTTAACTTGCGCGACGTAATATCTCAGATCTTGATAATCAAGCAGAATAAAAGGTCAATTTGACAAAGTACATTTCATATGTATATTGGCTTAACAACAAAACATTTCATTGAAAGAAATATGTAAAAACAAAAAATCAAAATACCTTGAGTGTGGAGTCTTTGCTGCCACTTAAAAGAAGCCTACTGTCTGCAGACCAGCTGTGTAGTACAACCCAATTTGACAGAGTAACATATTTTGAACGGAAGACCTTAATTTTTCAATTTGAAAAAAGTAGGAATTTCATATCTATATTGACATAACAACAAAACAAACATTAATGGGGAAGAAAAAGTAAGAATTTCATATGTATATTGGCATCAACTTGATTTATCAAACAATATAGTCCCATGATCGCGTCGAAGGAATAAAATTCATATCTGACATACCAGAATTAGTTTTTGAACAACGATTGACAGGTCAAATCTGGAAAATAGCTTAGGATCTATCAATGGAGCTTACGTCATTAAACTTCCATGTTTTAGCTTCTAGAAAAACAAATGTAGAGCCTCTCAATAATAGAAAAGAAAATAAAAAAGAAATATATAGATTTTATAAAGAAAAAATAAGGGAGGATGAATTATATGATTTGGGATCCTGAAATTAAACAACATATATCAATTAGTGCAAAAATCAAGGTAATTGTAATTGGGATATCGGTCAGCTATTGATAGTGATGAATTGATCATTAATTGCCTTGAATCAATTCAAATTTAAATAATCCATAAATGTTTCAATAATTGACATTTGGCAACTAAAAATGCCAAGCTGGCGGATTAAAAATTATGTGCATAAGTGCATGATATGTGGACTGAAGGCTTCAGATTAAGTGATAATGAGATGTTAGTTGACCAAATCACTCCTTAATCCTAGTTGTCAAGAATTGACTCTAGGTACATTTCTTTATATATGTGTGTGTGTGTGTGTGTGTATAGAGATTACGCATAAGATGTTTTGATTTAAA
Organism: Senna tora; assembly: GCA_014851425.1. Classification (NCBI taxonomy): domain Eukaryota; kingdom Viridiplantae; phylum Streptophyta; class Magnoliopsida; order Fabales; family Fabaceae; genus Senna; species Senna tora. Next base: position 43,909,033 of record CM026264.1, read on the forward strand.
AAAAATAACAATATAATTAATGGTAACAATTTTTTCTTAAGAATTAAGACACTAAATTAGAAGAATCTGTATCTTTCAAAAATTAAATTAGTAATTCAATTTAATTTAAAATTACGCATAAGATCATTCCCAAGTGGCTATAATTCGTCTAAAGGTGATTTATTTGATGTTGAAGTTGAGTATTTAAAATCATTAACTTTTAATTGTCAATCATATTAATTAAAGGTATTTTATCAAGTAGACAATTTATTCGTTATAGAAAAAAATGATATAGAGAATTTATATTTATTTGTTTCTTATTAATTTGATTGATCAATGATTTTTTGGTGCTACAATCTGATTGATTGTATTAAAATCATGAATTACATTGATATACATAGTTGACCTCGGGATAATGTAATTATTGGATATGAATTTGATATTGATGACTAAATACATTTCTATCATTTAAGATTGAAATTGTAAATACAAAATCTAAAAAAAAATCACGCAAATTTCATTAGCTTTAATTAGTAGGTTTTTATTCGCACACATTTTTTTCTTGAGAGTTAAGACACTAAATTAGAAGAATCTGTATCTTTCAAAAATCAAATTAACAATTCAATTTAATTTAAAATTATGCATAAGATCCTTCCCACGTGGCTATTACACATAAGATCCTTCCTACGTGGCTATTCTTCATCTAAAGTAGAAATAATCATGGGTAGGGTACTATATTTCACGTCCCCGGACCCAGACTTAGCGAGTATCAAAGTCAATCCCTATACCCAGACCCCACGAATAAATTATTATTTTATTAATATAAAATTTATGTTTATCAACTATTCATTAAAACAAAACAAAAAAATATGCTGTTAAATTATATATATATCTATATTAATATGGCTGTGGACCCTTCCCGTCAACGGTCTCCTAAAATAGTCAATTAGTTAATTAAAAATAAATAAAAATATGATGTGAGAAGATCATGGGTGAGAGAAAATAAGAATAGTGATAACTTCCCATGATTTCATTTATTATTTTAAATATAATAATTATTTTATTTTATATTTTAAAATTTTGAAATAATCTAATATTTAATTTTTTATTAATTTAAAATATAATAATCATAATTTTATAATATATTTTTTAATGAATTAAAAAATAAATTACATGCACGGTACGTGCATGCGAAACCTCTAGTATATATATAATATTAAATATTTTTTATTATCATTATATATTTTCTCAATAAAAAATTTTAAAAATAGTACTTTTATATATAAAAATAAATCATTAATATTGTGGACAGTGTATGGGTAGGGTATGGGTAGGGTACCTCTTTACCCATCCCCGAACCCAATGACTTTATACCTGGACACATACCCATTGAGTACTCATTTGGTATGGGTATTTTGACCATCCCTAATCTAAAGGTGATTTCTTTGATGTTGAATTTGAGTATTTAAAACTATTAACTTTTGATTGTCAATCATATTAATTAATGGTATTTTATCAAGTAGGCAATTTATTCCTTCATATGCACGTTAGAAGGAATAAATTATTTTAGTTAAAATTTTAAGAGTGTAAATTAGAACATTCAACATATTTAAAGACTCAAATTAATAGTTGAATTTAATTTATTCATTATATAAAAAATGATATATATGTTACAAAACTATATGACAAGAGTGAAGGAGAAAAGAAGACAAGACAAGAAGAAGTATAGTACTCAATGATCAACTTTTAGGTGTGTATAACAATTGCATACACACCCTCTATTTATAGGGCTGCAAAAATAACCTTCAATTCATAAGTTACAAACATTAAGGGAGGCATATAATACATAATCAATATTGGCATAAATCCTAATGAATTTGGGGTTATAGCCTCATTGAGATCAAACTATATGGGGATTTGATAAATATTCAAAACATATCCAACTCTTGGAGATTTTGATTCATAAAATAATCTCATGTCAAGTCAAGTGCCTCTCGGAGATATGTTTAACCCCATCCCAATGCCTTTTATTTAATTTGGAGAAGAACTTAATCTTACTAATAAACTTCCACCAAATGTTATATCAGATCGAATATTGTTAGCAAATTAATGCTCTTATAGCATTAAAATATGGTACTTCTGGACCAAGAAGTTCTTCTTTATTCTCACGAGAACAAAAATAATCCTTATTTATATCTAATAATCTTACAACCATTGGGTACTCAATAGATGTACTTTGTCCATGGAAAAACTGGATTAACATCTTTTTAATATAAGATGATTGATAAATAATAACTCTACTAATAATATGTTCGATCTTCAGGCCGAGATAAAAATTTTGTTTCAAGATCTTTCATCTTAAACTCTTTCTTTAAGTAAAATTTACTGTGCTTTGGAGCTCTTCGGAAGTTCCAATCATATTTAAATAATCAACATACACAGTAAATAGCTTTAATCCATATCATTTTAAGAAAACACATGGACTAATTAGATTATTTTTTATTTTTTCTTTAAACAAATATTCACTGAGACGATAGTACCACATACGTCCAGTTTTATTCAATCCATAGAAGGATTTATTTAATTTTATTGAACAATTTTTTCGGGAAATCTTAACTGCTTCTGGCAATTTAAATCCTTCAAGGATTTCCATGAAAATTTCGTTATCCAATGAGCCATATATAGATAGGCTGTAGCTACATTCATTAGATATATATCAAGCTTTTACGTACTGCCAGACAATATGGTATCTGAAGGTGATTCCATCAACCACAAGAGAATATATCTCCATAAATTTATCAATATCAGGTCTTTGAAAAAAATCATGTGCTGCAAGTCGCGCTTTATACCTTATGACTTTATTTTTCTCATTTCATTTTTCCGTACAAAATGATTCATTTGTACCCAACTAACTTTATATATACCTTCAGTCATTTGGACTACAGGTCCAAAGAACTTCACATTACTCACAAGTGAAGTCAATTATGATTGAATTGTATATTTCCAATTTGGCCAATCATTTTTCTGTCTAAATTCCTTGACAAATTTATTTTCAAGATCCTCTTATGTTTTAATTGCAAAGTGTTGTGACAACAATATTCTTTCGGTTATACCTTTTTCAGTGTTGACATAACTTATCAATATCTCTTCATTATCATTATCAGGTACCTGATCCTCTTTCGAGGTTTCATGATTAGTTATGTCCTGGGTCTCTTCAGGAGAACCCGCCTTCATAATATAACCATCTTAATTATTTGCTTCTTTCCTTTTTCAAGGACTTTTATCTTTGGAACCGATCATCTACCACGTGACTTTTTATTCATTGTCACTAATAAATTGTCCTTCTGAGACATCAATTTGAATTGGAGCATTTTCAACTGGTATATGAGATTTTGTAACTCTTTTAAGGTCAGTAAATACGTCTGGCAATTTATTAAATCATCTTTTGAACTTCTGGTTCACATTGCTTTATGTGAGGATCTAAAAGATAATTTTTCAATCAATCTCATTTTCCATCTATTTATTTTCTCCCCAGATATTGAAAATATTGATTCATCAATATCACAATCAGCAAATTTTGCTGAAAATAAATCATCCTGCCATTGGTTAAAGATACTTAATCATAGCAGGATATTAATATTCAACATGTATTCATAACCTCCTTTGAGGACCCATCTTTGTGCATTGTGGTGGAGCAACTGAAACATATTGTCACGACCCCAAATCGGGAGTACGTGACCGGCACGGGAATAGATTTTTACCTCTAAACCCGTAAGCCTTATCCTGTAAACATGACTATAACTACCCTGCTATACAATCAATATATTTATATCATACTAGTGGTCACACCTCACTGATGGCATAATTAACCTGCAATCTACGGTTCGCTTAATACCGCTTCAGCTCAGCTAGAGTATAGATATATATATCAGCACTCATAAGGTAAATATTAATATCATATTGGTCGTACGTCTCAATACGTACGATCTATCCTATTCACATGCAGCAAGCACACATAATATATATATCCATATCATATTGACCGTACGCCTCAATGCGTACGATCTATCCTATTCACATGCAGAATTTCGTATACTCAAACATATATCCTAGTTTATCCCCAACTGGACCCTGTCTTTAAGTACATGTGAAGCCGACAATTCTAGAGTAAGTACATATCAAAAGCTGTAAATGTATATATAAAACTCTTACAACTTTAAAATATATACAACAAGTGAAATCAAAATAACCAAAAGGTGTCCACCCACGCGAACAAGTGCGTAAGGATGGTCTGATGTCCGTATCACTGCTCGGACGTCGGTGCCTGCCCGATCCCTGTATCTGAAACATTGAAGCAGAGGGAGTGAGTCAAACAGACTCAGTGAGAAGCTTCCCATCCTCGGCGTAGCGGCGGGTACCACTACAGCTGGGGAAGGGGAAACACCCACAATCACATGCGCATGAAAGTCCAGTTTATCAAATGTTATATTACGATCAGGCAACATTAATATAACATTAAAATCAAAGATAAACCTACGGATTATGCATTTCTATCATGCTTCTCATAATCAAACAGTCATAATTAACATATCATATGAAAACTGTAAATCAATCAACTGACCCTAGTGCCAGGCTAGGGCAATGGCCTCAACGGGCAATTTCTCTTAATCTTTAACTGACCCTAGTGCCAGACTAGGGCAATGGCCTCAACGGACAAATCTTTTAGTCTTTTACTGACCCTAGTACCAGGCTAGGGCAATGGCCTCAACGGGAAAATGCTTTACTCTTTAACTGACCCTAGTGCCAGGCTAGGGCAATGGCCTCAACGGGCAAATTATTTTAAATCTTTAACTGACCCTAGTGCCAAGCTAGGGCAATGGCCTCAACGGGCAATCTTTTCTGACTTATTTCTCTTCCTGAGCCTTCACCTGGGATTCTAACTCTATCTACCCATTACTATCCTAGACTGACTTTACCTAGGTAGTGTGAACCTCCCTTTGACTCACTAATCAATTTATGAGATCGTTTTAATCCTTATGTAATACCCATACCCTTGATTAGATCATAACCTAGCTCTAAGGCATTTCCTAAGTTCAATTACCGTAAAACGTCGACGTTCAATAACAACTTATATACGATTTCTTTAATGAGTTTCTAATTAATGGGGTAAACCGAACCTTGGGCTCAATCAACAACTTACCCCTTTGCTTGTACTATTCGGCGTATCTCATGTCACCACATGGATACCCTCCAGTACCTCTTTACCTATAGTCAAACACACATATACAGATTGTCACGACCCCCACCTGAGAGCACGTAACCGGCACAGACTAAGGGTAAGGCCCCCGAGCCTGTAAGCCTCATTGTCAATTCCAAACCTATCTTTCTATTGCCATTTAAACATTCTATTTAATCCAACATAAAATACAAGTCAATTACACAATGCCAATGCAGTAGTTTTACAAAATACAACATATTACCAAAAACTACACCCACCGAAAAAAGTGTAGGTTCTGCTATTACTGCCTTCCCTAGGCCGACATGGATGTCTGGCCGGTCCCTGTCTTTGAGAAATGTAAACAACGAGGGGTGAGTCATACGACTCAGTGAGGGACAAACCCATCCTAGACGTGGTAGAAGGGTGCCACCACGAAGGGGAAGGGAATGTCACACATAAGCAGTTACATTGTCATTTATTAGATAACAGCAAAAAATTTTTCAACAGCTAACCAAAGTCCATGTACCAATCATACTTACACAAACACACCATTCACATGAGTCGTTTACACATCCAAAACATAAACCACTCAAGTGGTGTCAATACATCAATTTCAAGAAAAAATCATAAATTTAGACGCAAATGCGACCAATCCAAGATGCACAATTATTTGGAGGTAATATTGGCCACATAGGGTTAAGATCACTTGGACACCATCTAGTGAAAGAAAGTTTTATGAATGATATAGTTTAAAAGAAAGGAATTAGTTTACAACCCAGAGTCCAAGGGTTTTCAAGTATTAAAGAGAACGAATCCCCTATTCGATTTTAAAAGGGCGAGGAATGCATTATATAAAGAAAAGGGTTCGTATGCTTTAAAAAGGAAATAACTATGTGACCATCATTACCTATTCACACAATTTCTTTCCCACAAGCCAACAAGGAATAAGGTTCAACTAAGTTCCTTCCCTCCTCCCTTGCTCACTTATGGGCTCATAACAAATGGGTTGGTTAAGTGGTTCAAATAGGTTCCTTCCCACTACCTTCCCGATTTTTACAATTTTAACAGCGCATGGTTCAGCCCTATAACTTCCCATGCCTGCTCTTGTACATCAACACGAGGTGAGTCTCATGGTTCAACCTTGTTCCTTCCAATGGACTACCCCATGCCACATTCACACAAGGTGTATGGTTCACCCATGGTCCTTCCCATACACCACCTTTGTATCTTAACACATGATTGGTCACATGGTTCTGCCTTTGCTCCTTCCCATGTTCTCAATCAGGCAACATTCACACATGGTGTATGGTTCACCCATGGTCCTTCTCATACACCATCTTAGTATCCTAACTCAATACTTAATACAAACAGTGCACAATTTCTTACACAAAGTCATCGTCATGCAACCCACGTCAATCAAAGAGAGAATCGCAAATTAATTAATTCATTCTATCAAGAATCCTTACTCATAAACAAGCTCACATTCAATCTACAAATTTCACATCTATAACAATTATTAGCAACCATCCATAAGCATAACCACACATAACGAGATTCACAAATTATGACAAACAAACACATCATACAAACAACCCCTTAGGGGCTAAGATGAAAGAGTCCCTCACTCTGACAACTCCTTTGATTATACTCTTGAGTACCCTTTCCTCCAAGGAGTTCTTTGGTTCCTAGTTTCCAAGCTATTTTAACCTAACAAGATCTGTTTGTTGAGTTCCACGCTTCAGAAGTCCTTTTTCTCATTTCAACACGTATGCTGAAAAAAGACGCATTGTAATATTGAAAAATCAAACATGGCCCTTGACCAACAATACACAAGCAAGAGATTGCATAATGCCAAATTGTGTTCTAATAGCACTCAAGCAAAATACAACCCATGAATGATTTATTTATTTGTTGGTATACAATGCAATTCATGGTTACGAATAAAATTCAACCAAGCTATTTCTTCCCTTAGCTTCTTTTAATTTTATTATCACCTCCCCAACTAAGACATTTATGATGCACTTCTGATAAAGTTTACTTAAGGTCAATAACACAATTAATAATAATGGGTTCATGGCTTCTATACCATGAAGCCGAAAATCTCATAGTAACCATTAGGCACTTATTTTACTGTATTTTCATACTAACTTTCTTCAACCCACAATCCCTTCTTTCTTAAGTTTTTTATCACCGAGTTGCAAACAACATTTTGACTTCTAACCATAAACAAGGAAAGTCTCAACTTACACACACATGCCCAAAAAGGTGCTCATGAAATAGTCATGGACATATTTCGGGAATTTTCTTTTTACTAAAACAATTTGTGGTTCAAGCATAGAAATCCAGCAAAATTCTTCAAATTATCCAAATCATGTTTTAAGTAGCATAGTAAAAGGAAGAAACAGTAGAAACGTACATACACCCAACTACTAGAAATCACTTTTCATAGCTTCTTCTCATGGTATGTTCCAAGAGCAATTTTCACAGAATAGGATATAACCAGAAACTCAAGAAGGGGGAATATACTGGTTTAACTAAAAGCAAAGTTACAATTTCAATAACAATCATCAAAATTCAACCCATTACCCATTTGATTTCTAGCATTCGAAACCCTATTTCCATATAAGGAATAAAAATAAAAAATGCAGAATTGACAATTCAAACCATGATCGAGATTAACAGAATACCCAACAATTTACAGATTAAAATCAAAGAAAATGAAGAATGAACTTTTTTAAAAATACAAACCAGCAACTTCCCTAATCCACAAAGTCAAACAAGAAAAGGTATTATTGTGGGATAAAGGAACTCACCACTCTCGATTAAACTGAGAGAAAACCACAAAGATGCAGAAAAGTCCCTAATACGGTTTGTGGCGCTACTGATTAGTGTCGGTGGTGGTTCTGCCACGGTGCCACCAACCATACGCACCGCCTTCGCAGCTCCTCTCTCTCTCTCGGCCTCTTCGTTCACCAATCTCTCTCAATCGAATCCCTCTCTCGGCTCCCACTCTCTATTTTCCTCACTCTCAATTTCACGATCAGAAGAAGAATGGGTATACTGAAGGATAAGGTTGGGGCAATGTGTAAGATGGATGGTGAAGATTTATTTTAAGTGGGTAAGTTGACATGGATGGTTGAGATTTACTCTTAATCATTAAGTCTTCACCTTTCAACTTCTTTTCTTTTCTTTTTCTTTTTTTCTTTTTCCATAATTCCATTATCTAAATTTGACAACTAAATTAGTTTACCAATCTATTTATACCTAAATTCCTTTTTTCCCATGTCTTGATTTTTCTTGACTTTATTTTCTTTATTATCCTCTTTCCTTTTCCACTTATATCTAATTGGTGTAATTTATAAATTATACATCACCTATTTAACTCATACCTAATTACCCATTTGGGCACTTCCTTTATTCATAGATATTATTTTATTTATTTACTAGTCTTTCATTTAATTTAATTAACTTGTCTAATTTTTTTTTCACTTAAGCTTTTTTTTTTGGGAGCGGGATATTACAATCTCTCCTCCTTATAGAAATTTCGTCCTCGAAATTTGAATCTATCTCATCTAGTTTTCAATTGACTCTCGACGAATTTCGGAGTTCTACAACTTTCTGAAGGTTTTTGAGGCACTCTACTTAAGACTTATCAGGGAGTTTTAGTTTGGATATAATCCCTTTTCTCTTAAAGAGTTGATCTAAAGAGTCTACCGTGAACCTACGAACTTAACTTTAACCATTTAGTCAATGGCTGATTCCCTCTTGTAATTGAGTTAAATTTCTGAATCTAAACTAATTTATCATCTCGTAACTACTTTGGAGGAATCTTTTTATCCAACGTCAGTCCCTCTATTTATAGAGATTATCAGGCATCAAGAAATTTTATTATCTCCCCAAGACCTTTCTCAGGGAAGTTTTGACATGGTAGTTTCACTTATCATTATAAAAAGGACATTTATGTCGAGATCAAATCTTAAGATTTTGCTTCAACTAGATAAGTACTAACCCACTAGTTAAACAAATGGGTAACTAGTACTAACAATATTGGTCTTCTCATATTTACAAATTGAAAACTCAATTATGTACACAACCTGAATGAGTAACGAACATAATTCAGAACCTAAAATGTGCTTTTCACAACTTTAGCTCGAGTAAGCAGAATGGGAACGGAACTCTTACAATCACACAGTAGCATATATATATATATATATATATATTCACAACAACATTTTAACAAGCATTGACTTCTAAGAATCCAGTTTCCAGCATGCTTCCTATTCCCTTTTTCTTCTAACAGTATATGATCAATGTATATAACAATTTGCAACACTTGCATACTGTATTTAGAAAGAAAAACTCATAAATCCTCAATAAAATCTGAAAACTAATAACTTGATTCCTATGTCTGTTAAATTAAACCAAGTTCAAACCAAGTCTTTAATGACTATGTTTGTCAAATTCAAGTAATACTTCAAATTTTCAGAACAAGTTACACACAGAAATTCAGTATTTCTAGTTGGTTGAACCTACCACTCAGCTTAACAATCAAGAATATAGCTTCTTAAGCTTTAAAAGAATAATTCTCTTTTTCAAGAAAGAATCACAATCTTGATGCCAAACTTGAAGGAGAACAAGGTTTTAGTTCCGTAATCAGTGCTCATGCATTGACTACAGCAGTTTCCACAGCAAAAAAAAAAAAATTCAGAAAGTTTAGTTCTCAGTTTTGACAGCAAAGCATAACATCTTTTCAAAATAGTCCCTTGAATTTTCGTTTTTCATGAAAAAAAAAAAACTATAACTTTGAGGTTAGCCGAGAAGAAAAAAAGGATTCAGTTCTTTAAGCAGCCCTTCTACATTCATCGCAGCATTTATACCAATAACCATGACTCAGAAACTGAATTTTCAGCTTTTTATGGAAAACATAATTCCTTTCATCCTGCAGTAACCTAAATTCATTTTTACTAAGATTTAAACCATGAATTTAATAACCATAACTCAGTACCCTATTTGAAACATGCTCACACCACAACACACAGAATTAAAAAGTAATTCCAGCAAAAACAACCCTTGACAGTAGCCAAGTTTCTATTTTGCTAATACTCTTTTGTCAAAGAGTAGAAATCTTTTTAACACTTCCAAAATAGTGTCTTTGGTGCCTAGCCACTTCCAATCTTCACTAGAATCTAGGATTTATTGTTTTGGTAAGTTAAGGAAACTTAGAACTTAGTTGCTCCCCCTGAACCCAAGGCTTAAATCAACAAAATAGGAAACATACATGAAATTACTCCTCCCTTTTTTTTTCTTTTTAGTTCATGAAAACTTAACCGACTGATTTTTTTTCTTAATCCATAAGTTCAAAATAAAAATTCATGTTCAACTCATTAATTTCTTTCTAGGACATTCAAAATCAAAACTTCTACCAAATACGAATAACTACTTAATCCCGCTACGCAAAATGAATTTAGAAAATTCACAAAAATTTTGAAAGCTTCAAAACATGAACAGTGGCAAACCAATAACGCTAAAACGAGGTAAACATCATCAAATCCTTCAGTGTTTTTTTTTTCTGGACTTCCCTTTGGGAACCCTTTTTGTCTTTCCTTTTTAAATTCTTTTTTTTCTCGAGCCCTTCTTTGAATTAAACTTTCACATAGTTAAGATACTCTTTCTGTCCTGTCACCACCTTATAAAATTTGTTCACAACCCTTCAAAATTCCAAATTCACAGTAAAAGCGGCTTTCCATAGGTTTTTCTCACTGAGTTGTTATTTCTCAAGAATCTTCACTCATTAAATTGATTCCTAATTATCCATTCCCAAACTAATTATGACTGAAACATCATGACAGTACAGAGCTCCTATTTCACATAAAAGAATCCAAACAAAACTTCAAATTCAGACAGCTTAAGCATATGAATTTTACATACATTAGTTTAGATTCCATACATAAACCAGAAGAAATAAAACAAGGTAAACATAATCAAAACAATGAGTTTTTAATTTCTAGGAACACTTTAAGATGCCCTCCAACACATGGCAAAAGCTCAGCAATTAAGAAAATCAAAGAAGATAGAAACACAACGATGAACATAACAAATTTAGAACAGAGACATATGCATAACATACAAATTTCTAGCTACTTTTCTGACAATCCAAATGGGTAATTAGGCACTTATTTTACTGTATTTTCATACTAACTTTCTTCAACCCACAATCCCTTCTTTCTTAAGTTTTTTATCACCGAGTTGCAAACAACATTTTGACTTCTAACCATAAACAAGGAAAGTCTCAACTTACACACACATGCCCAAAAAGGTGCTCATGAAATAGTCATGGACATATTTCGGGAATTTTCTTTTTACTAAAACAATTTGTGGTTCAAGCATAGAAATCCAGCAAAATTCTTCAAATTATCCAAATCATGTTCTAAGTAGCATAGTAAAAGGAAGAAACAGTAGAAACGTACATACACCCAACTACTAGAAATCACTTTTCATAGCTTCTCACAAAATAGGATATAACCAGAAACTCAAGAAGGGGGAATATACTGGTTTAACTAAAAGCAAAGTTACAATTTCAATAACAATCATCAAAATTCAGCCCATTACCCATTTGATTTCTAGCATTCGAAACCCTATTTCCATATAACGAATAAAAATAAAAAATGCAGAATTGACAATTCAAACCATGACCGAGATTAACAGAATACCCAACAATTTACAGATTAAAATCAAAGAAAATGAAGAATGAACTTTTTTAAAAATACAAACCAGCAACTTCCCTAATCCACAAAGCCAAACAAGAAAAGGTATTTTTGTGGGATAAAGGAACTCACCACTCTCGATTAAACTGATAGAAAACCACAAAGATGCAGAAAAGTCCCTAATACGGTTTGTGGTGCTACTGATTAGTGTCGGTGGTGGTTCTGCCATGGTGCCACCAACCATACGCACCGCCTTCGCAGCTCCTCTCTCTCTCTCGGCCTCTTCGTTCACCAATCTCTCTCAATCGAATCCCTCTCTCGACTCACACTCTCAATTTCACGATTAGAAGAAGAATGGGTATGCTGAAGGATAAGGTTGGGGCAATGTGTAAGATGGATGGTGAAGATTTATTTTAAGTGGGTAAGTTGACATGGATGGTTGAGATTTACTCTTAATCATTAAGTCTTCACCTTTCAACTTCTTTTCTTTTCTTTTTCTTTTTTTCTTTTTCTATAATTCCATTATCTAAATTTGACAACTAAATTAGTTTATCAATCTAATTATACCTAAATTCCTTTTTTCCCATGTCTTGATTTTTCTTGATTATCCTCTTTCCTTTTCCACTTATATCTAATTGGTGTAATTTATAAATTATACATCACCTATTTAACTCATACCTAATTACCCATTTGGGCACTTCCTTTATTCATAGATATTATTTTATTTATTTACTAGTCTTTCATTTAATTTAATTAACTTGTCTAATTTTTTTTTCACTTAAGTTTTTTTTTTGGGAGCGGGGTATTACACAGATACTTTCATATATAACAATTTAGGAATAACAATAACATGTTAACCACTAAATAATTCTTACAAATAGGCAAGTAGGCAAACCACATATCCACATCCTCAATCAACCCTGTAGGGCAAGGATGGGAAACCCCTCACCTGGACGGCTTCCTTGCGCTTGTCCTGGAGTAACTCCCGCTCCGGACAAGTCGTGGTTTCCTAACGAATGCATTCAAGTGGTTAACATCTCATCTACATGCAATTCATATGCATACTACATGCTCATGCCTAGAATGCATCTAGACGTTGCCAAGAACCAAGCCCTTGGTCTTATCCGTCTTCCCTCTCTTCTATGAGAGTCTCAAGTGCCTTGCACTTGGTTTCATACAACCATCGTTCTCCTTGAGTTGCTTTTGGGGCCTTGGATTTGAGTTACTAAACCTCAACGTGCTTCTAAGCCACCCTACTTAAGGTTACCTAATGACGGTGTACAGGGAATTTAGAATTTCAAGAAGTTGGGCGTAGCTTATTCCGTAAGTTTCTATTCTTGAGGGATAAGAAGACATTTGAAATGGTTTTGATCCTTAAAAACATGGTTGGGGTGTCTTAAGATGTTTCGGATTGAAAATAGGAGGTTCGAACGCCCCGGATTGGCAAAAAAAACGACTTTTGAGCATGTTGGACAGGGGCCCGGCGCTATGGCGCCAAGCTGCTGCCCAGCAGCTTTTGGTGAACCAGAGAAATGGCGCTATAGCGCCGGTTCGTAGCACAACAATTCGTTTGCTGTGCTGTGGGCCGGTTTGAGCCCGTTCTGGCCCCCTTTCGACCCCGGCTTCGACTCCGCACCTCACGGGTTTTGTTCCACTACAATCCAACGACATAAATCCAACCCTAACTACTCAAATCCAAGTCTGATTCCAAATTTATCAACGAATCCCCAAATTGGGAATATTTAGAATTTCAAACCCCAAACCCTTTCAAATTCGAATTCGGCTAAACCCGAGGGTATAGCCTCGATTATTACCCCAACTAAGTGTTCAAGAACACTTCCTAGGTCTCAAGCTACCCTCGAAACAACCCAATCGAAGGTGGATTGAAGAAATCCCTAAAATGAAGAAATTTGGGGTTTTCGAATGAAATTAGGGTTACCAACCTTTGATCCGATTGGTGGAAGGTGTAGGAGACGTCGTACCCGAGCTCCGGTGACTTCTCCGGCGTCAGCTAGCTCTCCCCGGTCACTTTTCCGGTGAACCCCAACCTCTTCTCCTTCTTCTCCTTCCTCACTCCACTCCTCCTTCTCTCTCTTTCTTTCTTTCTTTTTCTCTTCTTATGTGTGGCTACCTTCCTCCTCCTTTTCTCTTATTTCTTTTTTTTTTCTCTTACCAACTTTTCTCACGCACCCCACCCTTTTTTTTAAAAAAAAAAATAAATAAATAAAATAATTAATTAAATAACTAAATAATAATAACAACAATAATAATTATAATAAAGTTTAGGTGGAAAATATCCCCAATTAAATCATCTTCTTTCCAATTAAAATTTTCATTTCCTCTTATATCCCAAATTAAATACCCAAAAATATTCCCTACTCTCTTTTCCCCATTTAATTCAGGTTTCCAATTCCTTAGGTCCTGAATTGTCATACCCCCGAAAAATAAAGGAGGAGCGACTGGCACCGGACCCAAAGGAAGACATATTGTCCGGTAAGCCGACCCATCGAAGTCAAAATGCATGGTTTTCTAATATAAACCCCTTAATCACATAGGAGGATTTTTACCGAAAATTCGGCAGAGTCTCCCCTGAAAATTGAACATTTCCAAATTTCCAAAGCAGCCCAATGACATATACAGATAACCTGCTAGAGAGCTTCGCTCTCATCAATTCAAAAAATAACATGCAGATGATATACAGCAATCCAGGACAACAAAAGAATACTAGGATCCTGCCTGTGACTAAAGGAGCTAACTAGAGTCAAATATATACATATATTGAAGAAAGCAAGTAAATTATAACCCACGCACAAAGTGGGCTCACCAAGCACAAACGAGCGTCTCGAACTACACTGAGGGAGACGGGTCCGGAACTACACCTGAATCTGAAAAATATGAAAGGAAGGAGGGAGTGAGTCTAACGACTCAGTGAGTAGACTACACATACCATACAAGAAGGGAACAACCCGAAGGCACGAGTTTTTCACAAACTATGTTTGATAGTAAAATACAAGTTTACTTATAAATTAACAAATTCGTTCAAAATACTGTTGATCCTTCAGTTCTTCAAATTCATAACCCAAAAGTTATATTATGAGAAACATCTATACAGAACCAGTCATAACAGACATGAGCACAAGGCTCATGAAATCAGAAAAGCCTATGGCTTTAAATATTCAGATGAGCATTAAGCTCAATATATCATATATCCAATCCACGTGTGTTGGCCGACACACGGGGCTAGCAACACCCCTGCTAGCTGGGGTTCCAAGGTGCACCAAGGGCTAACGATACTGCGATAGCATCAGGGTTCCGTACTAGATAATTCCTCAAATAAATCATTTTACAAAGAGAAAAATTAGTACAATTATAATTTATCTAATCAAAATATAATTTGCCTTGAAAACAACAGAGATGCAGAAATAAACATTTACAACTTACTTTCTCAGATCAAAGAGAGTAAGTTCTCCTTGAATGCAACAAAATAAACATATATGTGAAATAATTCATTGAATAATAACTGATGCATCATTAAGAATATGTTTCAAGGCTATCCAGAGCTTTCTTACAAAAAGTTTCATAAAACATTATAATTACTAATAATAATAGTAATAACTATAGTAATCAATTCATCAGCTCAAAATGCAGGATTTGGTAAATGAAGAACAAAAGAGATGTGAAAGTATAAAATTTGGGTTGTTCCCCATACTAAACTAATGAACCAAAGGTGTATCAAAAGCATAGATAGAATAGAGAAAGAGTACAATATGCATCGTCCACTCACAGATAACCCAAGTTGTGAGGATGCACTTTCAGAGTTCTCCAATCAAGCTTCTATATCACGAGTATTCTCAGAGGTCCCTAAAATTACAAATATTTAACGTCATTCTCAATTCCAAGTAAATGATTCATATCAATTCTTACTTTAACCCTTTGGGCAACCAAACTACACTTTCTTGCATTAAAAGGGGACCTTTAATAGTTATGAACCTTCACCCAATTTATTCTGAAATACTATTGGGACCAATACTAATATGAGAATATACATTTATTCATTTTTCATCAATTCCCAAAAGTTTTGAAGTTTTCAGTTTGGTCCTTACTCTTCAAAGTCATAATTTACATCCCTTTCTTCCATTTTTTTTCACTTCCACCTCATTATTCCCCTCCTTTATTTATATCCTAAAATTTCCATTTATCCCAAGATCAATTATTCAACACTTCACATACCCACATCCTACTCAAAGATTTCCCAAATCATAATATAATTACCAAATTAATAGATTGAGTTAAAAATTACTTTTGGGAGCTAAATTTGATTAAACAATAGTTGTAGCAAACCCCCCAATCTAACAATTAGAGTTTAGAGATCCCAATCTAGAATCCCCAAATGGAAACCCTAGCATGCTCACTATCCACAAGAATGGGGCAAAGTAGAGTTCAAATGAGAATAAGAGGAAGATTGAAGCTTCAAGGACACAAAAATGGAGCTCAAACTCACCTCTTTCATCAATTTTGATGGCTAGCAAGTTGAAATCATGAAAGATAGAGATGGAGAGAGAAATGGCGTGAATGTTGATCAACCTTGGTGGAGAAATGGCGGCCAGCGTTAGTGGCGGTGGTCGGAGACAATTTCCGGCGTCGATTTCCGGCGGTGGGGGTGAGTGATGAAGGTTGTGTGATATGTGAATGTATAATGAACGGAAAGAAGGAGAGGAAATGGCGTGGGTTCAGAAAGAGAAAATAGAGAAAAAGAAAGAGAATAAGAAAGAGAAAGAAGAAAGAAAAAGAAGAAAGAAATGGAAAAGTGACGGAGAGAGAGAGAGTTTAAAAAAAACTATATTAATAATAATAATAATAGTGGTAGTAGTAGAAAATGATATATGTAGGAGGTATATTTCATATCTTTGGGTACCCAGAATTTCTCTTTCATCCTCCAACTACTTTTATAAAATTAAGAATAGCTCCCAAAAATAATTTAGACCTTAAATATATTTATTTAGGTTACTTATTTTATACTTAATTCATTCTTTGAAGGCCCCGTAATATTGGGTTATTACAATCTCTCCCCCTTATAAGAATTCGGTCCCCGAATTCGAATTTGATAACTAACCTTGTTGGTCAAACAGATGGGGATATCTTGCACGCATCTCGCTCTCTAATTCCCAAGTAGCTTCCTCTTGTGAATGATTACGCCACAATACTTTCACAGTCGCCACTTCTTTGGAGCGAAGTCTCTTTACTTGCCTATCCAAGATGGCTATCGGCTCTTCTTCATATGACAACACTTCATCTAACTGAATATCATGAGATTTTATCTCATGAGATGGATCTGGCAAATACTTTCGTAGCATAGACACGTGGAATACTGGGTGAACATTGGCTAATCCAGGCGGTAAGGCTAAGCGGTATGCCACAGAACCAACCTTATCAAGGATCTCAAAAGGTCCTATGTATCTCGGATTCAACTTCCCTCTTTTACCGAACCTCACTACGCCTTTCATAGGCGAAACCTTTAAGAATACGTGATCTCCCACCGAAAATTCTAAATCACGGCGTCTATGATCAACATATGCCTTTTGTCTACTTTGTGCTGCCAACAATCTTTCCCGAATCATTTAAACTTTTTCCAAGGCATCCTGCACCAAGTCTGGTCCCAAAAGTTTAGCTTCCCCCGCTTCAAACCACCCTAAGGGAGACCTGCAACGTCTCCCATATAAGGCTTCAAATGGTGCCATCTGGATACTGGCCTGATAGCTGTTATTATAAGCAAATTCTGCTAGAGGTAGGTAATGATCCCAACTACCACCAAAATCAAGCACACATGCTCTCAACATATCCTCCAGGATCTGTATTGTACGTTCGGATTGTCCATCAGTTTGCGGGTGGAAAGCAGTACTGAGGTCTAATTTAGTACCTAATGCTCCCTGCAATGCTTGCCAAAAGTGCAAGGTGAACTGTGACCCACGATCGGAAATGATAGATAGAGGAACTCCGTGAAGTCTTACTATCTCATCAATATACAGTTGTGCATACTTAGCCACATTATAAGTTGTCCTTACTGGAATAAAATGAGCCGACTTGGTCAACCTATCAACAATAACCCATATGGAGTCATACCCCTTTTGAGTACGAGGTAACCCAGTAACGAAATCCATAGTGATTCTCTCCCACTTCCATTCGGGTATCTCAATTTGTTGGAGCAAACCTGCAGGCTTTTGATGTTCAGCCTTCACTTGCTGACACACCAAGCAATGAGAGACATATTCAGCTACATCCTTCTTCATACCTTCCCACCAATATACCGATTTCAAATCTTGATACATCTTTGTAGCTCCTGGATGAATAGTATAGTTTGATCGGTGGGCTGCTTCTAAAATCTCCTTCTTCAAGTCATCATTATTCGGAACACAAAATCTTTGTTGGTACTTTAGTACACCTTCAACATCCACCGTGAAATCATTTACCCCCTTTTCTTCTTTAACTTCATCGACTTTCTTACATAATTGAGGATCTTTCCTTTGAGCTTCCTTTATTTTCTCCACTAATGGGGAACTAAGCTGAACGTGTGATAAAAGTACCCCGGGCTCTCTAATTTCAAATTGTACTCCGAGTCCTTCTAAATCGTGCATTTCTTTAATTAAGGGTCTTCGCCCTAATGCTATATGGTTTAAACTGCCCACTGACTTTCTACTCAGAGCATCTGCCACTACATTAGCCTTGCCTGGGTGATACATGATAGTACAATCATAATCTTTTAGTAATTCCATCCATCTCCTTTAAATTGAAGAATCTTCTGGTGATGTCTTTGTAATTGATTTATCTTGAGAACAAACTGCACAAAAGAACTCTTTAAATTGAAGAATCTTCTGGTTCTTCTCATTTAAATTCTCAATAATTTTTTGCATCATATATAATTGAACCGGGATGGTTTAACCGGTCATGCCAACTAATATAATTATTTGAACTAGTAAACTTCTGATTTACTATAGAGCATGCATGTGTCTCAACTATGTAAACTTCTGGTTTACTATAGAGCATGCATGTGTCTCAACTATGTAAATTTCTGGTTTACTATGAGATGTGTCTCAACCATGCTAATATTTGTGTAGTACAAATCAAAGGAAAATGTGGGTAAATTTCTAAGATACATTTCTTACCCATCACAATTGCAGTAATATAAAGATATTTCATCTTTTCATCATTTGTAGTCTCAATATGATACCTATAATATATGTCTTTGAAACTTAATAAGTTCCCTTGAGACTTACTGCAAAATAGTCATGTATTTATAGTCGATTTTTATTCCCATAGATAATATGAGAATTTGGCTTTTCCAAATCACTCAATTTTGTACTACCAAACATTATATTAACTTTTCCTTCTTTCATAACTAAAAGACGAAATATATTTTTTTCTCTTTTAATATAGTATGCATTGTAGCACAATCCATAAAATATATATCTTATTATAATTGTAAGAACAGGTAGAAAACACAATAATTTAATAACGTCATTGCTTAGGTGCTAAGAAAAAATACTAGCACTTAAAGGGCACAACATGTTCTTAAATATATCATTTCTTCACCTCAATAAATAATAAAATTAAGAAGAAATTAAAAGATGCTTTGATTTACAAAACAAATTAATTATAATATATACCACAATAAAATGTGATAGATATTTATGGCCAAGATATAAAGACCTTATACAAACACAAAATAAGCATAATATTGCTAACAATTTATGTTTAAATAAGCGCAGTGCCAATTTCTGTTAATAATTGATATTCAAATGTTGTTAACAAAATAATTTATCACCTAAGATTGTTAACAATTTATTTATTATTATTATGCTTATTTTTCATCATCTTTATAAATAAAATTGGCCTTAATATATCATCAATTTTGCAAAATCAAATTGACGTCAGCATTCTTTTCTTTCTTTATCATAGCTTGTAAAGCTTGACAAGATATTCACGTGTACGACAAACACGTGACCAATGATCTTTTATATCATATGAATGACATATATTATCTTTATTCTTATAAGAATTCAATTGAGAACCCCAATAGTTCTCTTAATTATTATAACGTCAATCATGATGATAGTAATTTTTTAGTCTTTTAACATGTCCATGTCCAACACCATGGCTACGACTAGAGTCATTTACCAAACTCATCATACTTTATTTGCTGCATTCACTTCATGGAATACTTTTACAAAAAATATTATACTTCCATTTTCTTCAGGAAATGGAGTTGATTCATTTGGATTGGACAAGCCTAATAATTTTTTTTTTATCAATAGCTTAGAACTTTTACTTAACAATAAGCAAATAAGAAATTAGCTCAAAATATTTGGTAAATTTATGCTCTCGATATTGCTGCTTCGGGAGCACATTCGAGCGATACAAGTAGAATGTCTTTACCAATATACCTTCATCAATAATTTCATATTAACATAAATTCAATAGAGAGCTAATTTTAAACAAAGCTTGATTTATATAGAATCTTGCAAATTATTCTAAAGAACTACTGGTTCTTTGTTAATGAGATACCATATTTTCAATTCTTGATGATACAAATAATAATGGCAAAGAAAAATATTGCCTTGTGCAATCCTTCAGGGATGCCTGATTTTATCATTGATATTTGATAATATCTCCATTCATTGCACTCAAATGAATTATGGCATCAAGAATCCATGATAATAATTCCTCTTGAAATATCAAGTGCAACAAATTTATCAAGCTTTGAGAAATTTGATATTGTAAATAAGAAATAATAATTGAAATAATTAAGATATACATATGCATATTCTCTTTATGTAAAATTAACATGAATAAGAATTTAGAACAACAATAATCAAATATGTTTTCTTACCTTGATTTGATGTTATTTACTTACCTTAATGTGATCATCATGCTCAATTTCCCAAAACTCAAATCGATTGGTAGAACTTCGTGCTGATAACGTGTTACAAAACTATATGACAAGAGTGAAGGAGAAAAGAAGAAGACAAGACAAGAAGAAGTATAGTACTCAATGATCAACTTTTAGGTGTGTATAACAATTGCATACACACCCTCTATTTATAGGGCTACAAAAGTAACCTTCAATTCATAAGTTACAAACATTAAGGGAGGCATATAATACATAATCAATATTGGCATAAATCCTAATGAATTTGGGGTTATAGCCTCATTGATTTTTGGAGGTTTTGGGAGTGCTAAAGACATCCACATAAGCACAATACATTTACAACAATATAGGATTTATATATATATTTGTTCCTTATTAATTTGATTGATCAAATTTTTTTTGTGCTACAATCTCATTATTTGTATTAAAATAATGAATTAATAATTTAATCAATTTAATCCCTAAAATGGACGTAAAAAGAATTTTTTTTTTAGATTTAAGAGATTCAATTAAAAAAATATGTATCTTTCACAAATCAAATTAATACTTCATTTTAATTTAATATTACGCATAAGATGTTTTGATTTAAAAAAATAACAATATAATTAATGGTAATATTTTTTTCTTGAGAGTTAAGACACAAAATTAGAAGAATTTGTATCTTTCAAAAATCAAATTAGTAATTCAATTTAATTTAAAATTACGTAGAAAATCCTTCCCACATGGCTATTCTTCATCTAAAGGTGATTTATTTGATGTTGAATTTGAGTATTTAAAATCATTAACTTTTATTTCTCAATCATATTAATTAAAGGTATTGTATCAAGTAGGCAATTTATTCGTTATAGAAAAAATGATATAGAGAATTTATATTTATTTGTTTATTATTAATTTGATTGATCAATGATTTTTTTGGTGGTACAATCTGATTGATTGTATTAAAATCAGGAATTACACCGATATACATAGTTAACCTCAGGATAATGTAATTATAGGATATGAATTTGATATTGATGATTAAATTGATTTCTATCATTTAATGTTGAAATTGTTAATACAAAATCTCAAAAAAAAAATCACGTAAATCTCAAAAAATCCACTTGGGTGAAGACTGGTGAACTTGGGACATGTTATAAACTCGACCAATCACATCTGCAAATCAAAAAAATCATGATGATGTTCATAAGTCTCCAAAAAATTGGTCTTCACCATCAAAAAATATTGTGAGAGATTTTATTATGATGGAGAAAGTTAATATAAGAATATATCAACTAATATATTCGGATCAAGCTCCTCATATATGATTCGCTGAGCCTCAACAAAAGAAAATCCAAAATGATGAATAGAACCATTATCATCAGCAAGTGCTACTCGAGTTTGGAATATGAAATTCAGCTTAAACGCATGATTGGTGGGACGAAAAGTACATTTCTGTCACATAAAACCATTTCAAGAGCATTATGTTGGCATGTTTTCGGATAGGGAGGCGTCTCCCACAAACGCACGATCCGGACCTTTATCTTCCATGTAGACTTAGATCTGTCAATTGCGCCTACAACATCAACAAAATTGATCAATGATCCAACGAATTTGGAAAAATTCGTGAGAAAATATTAATAAAAAACATTTGTTGAGATCTACACAAATGATTTGCAATTTTCACCTTCTTTGATAAGATATTACAGTGAGGTATAAAATATAAATTGAAAAGTGTTCAAAGACAGACCGATAAGTACAGAAGCTAATAGATGTAGACCGAACTCTTCAGAGTACGAAATAAGTGAATAAAGAAAGAAACAATACTTACAAATATAAGTTAGTATTACAGACGAAGAAGAATTCACCGTCTAAAAAAAATGAGGAATAGATATTTATAGTGTCTTTTGAAAAGAAATGGGAATATTGAGATTAGAATCATCTAATTAATCCGTCAGAATAAATTACAGCATATATCATGGACTATTTAATGTTGATTTTAATCAGATATGAAAATGTATCAATTCCTCATTAATTGCAAATGTTAAAATCAATTTAAATTTTTATGACTGAGTAAATCAGAATATATTGCATTAGACAATGCCACGTATGCGTATCTTATATTACATGGCGACTAATCTGGCTCTTAGGTGGTATATTAAACGACATGTGGATTTATTTCCGTAAATTAAATATTTTGAGGTATGAGGTGTTGATTGAGCAAATAATGCCTTAATCCTATGTGGCAAGAATTGGAACTAGGTATATTATTATTTATATATATAGATATATAGATTATTTGATATATTTTCTATCCTTTATCTCTTCTTTCAACAAACTATTTATTTATTCACCCACTTTTTATTTATCTCATACATATCTCTCTCTCTTTTTCTTTTTACATACTTTTTATTCATCCCATAGCTACATCTATTTATTTTTTTCCAATGGATTCCTCCATTTACTTTAATTATACATTACGATTTACAAATGATAATTAACAACTATAAGTCGCAAAGATGAGATAGATCTGTATAAAGATTTATTGCTGGATGAAAGAATCCTTACACAAAAATGAGAAAACTTGAGATACAAATAAAAAATGACAAAGAAATTTGTGATTAATTAAGTTCTCATATCATGAACACGTAGTTTATCAGCATAGAAGAAATAACAGGTTGAAAACGAAGAGTTGCAAAAAAGAAAGATCCAAGAAGTTAGAGCTCCTAATATTTCCCAACATATATGCATGCTTTATTACTTGCTAAGAGTAGTAGATCAGCTCCATGCACCATCTAAAAACCTTGTTTTCAACAAATCAAACATTATACTTTTTCTTTAACCAGTTTGTCAAAGAGCAGGAATATATATAGGAAAAAACTTAGGTCCATTTCCTTATGTCCATTTCATCCAATTCCCCAATATAATTATGACACGTGGAAAAAAGTGTTTAAATGACCAGTCACAGTAGAGAGAGAATATAGAAGACCACATTTTATATGACCAATCATAGAAGAAAGAGAGTGTAAATACAATATATGATTGGTGGAATTGGATGAAATGGACATAAGGAAATGGACCTAAGTTTTTTCCATATATATATCTTCTAAAAGTTCTCTATCAAAAAAAATGTTTCTAAAAGTTAAATTTGTGAGATTAATGCATACCTGTCCATAGACAAGTTCATACTTTTTTAAGCCCCAAAAGAATTATGAGGTAGCTAATTCCATTTGTTACAGGGAAAAAGCATTAATAACCAAATTAGATACTATCCATTGAGTTAGAGTCCGGGAAAAAAAATCCACATCTACATAATCAATTATAATTAGAAGTATACAAATAAAAACACCTGAAAATTCAATACAGCAAAGAAAGGGCAGAGAAAATGATAATTTTTCCATATAAAAGTGCTTTGAATTTTCTGAATGTGCATTGTCTAACCATAAGCTTATTATATTTTAAGTGTTTCTGAACTAAATGAATAATGATCACAGTATATATATATATATATATATATATATATATATTGATAAAAAATAATCATGGTAATGTGCCTTTCTTTATCTATACTAAAACTAATTTACATGCACCATAACCCTCAATGAGAAAAAATTCCATATTACAATAAAGAGAACATCAACCATCATTGCTGAAACCACATAATTATGATCCTCATGGAAATTAGGATCTAGACTTTAAGCGAGATAAGAATCTAGAATTTGACTTCAATTCTCAAAACTTTCTTGTGCATACCATCAAACATAATATATAATAACTACTTTGACATTGTAGTCTTTTCCCTGAAGGGAGAGGGGCTGATGGGTAATAAAAAACAGAGCGAAGTATCGCCAGCATCTACTTTTAAAGTTTATTCCTCATGGCTCATACATAAGAACCACGTGATGGCCAGTATAGTCATTGTTCAAACTTTCTATATTATCTACTTTGCAGTAGTTCAAGTGCCACATTATTCTGGGAGAAGAAAAAGTTTGCCTTCCTGTACTTGCACAGCATTACTTTATTCCAAATCTCAAAGAAAAGAAGAATGGGTTATAATATTAAAAGTTTTAAAAAATGAAATTGATCAATTGAATTTGATAATAATATATGAATAAACTATTTCAAATATTTTGCTGCAAATCCAAGGATAATAGATAGGAAATATGGTAGAAGGAACAAATGTATCCTTGGATGTAACACAGCAAAAAAAAAAAAAGTTGATAGGAATTAAGGCAAGAATAAATAGCATCAAGCACACCTTAACACCTTAAGGAAAGCAAAAGGAGGCTAAATCCTTCTTAAGCATTGGTAGCCTCTTCACAGGAGGATATTTGATAAGTAACTGCAAGTATATAAAGATATATTACCACAAAGAACCTATTATACTATAGTAGTGGCCATAAAGAGGGAGGAAATGAATTGCTTAAATTATATGTTGCTATAAAATCTTGCCATTAAACTGGCTATTTCCACATTTCATCTATATATATATACTCATCAAAGGAAGAAGAAACACATAATAATCCTAATTATCTTACACAAAACTTGCAAACACAAGTGCCCTGCCTGCTTCTTATACATCTAAGGAAGCAAACACAAGTTTATACAAACTAGAAATAGAGAATGGTCTATGTCCAAAAAAAAAAGAAACAGAGAATGGTGCTGATCGTTTTTAATCTGAGTCGTGTCTTGCCTGCGTTGTCGCTGCCAAAGTCGTCACCAGAATGGGACGTCGCTCTTATTTGAATTTAATAATTAAAGGAGTAAATTACAATCCTAAACCCACATTTATTCCTTATTTGCATATTTGGTCCAATATCAGTTGGGCTTGGGTCCAATCCACCAAGGGTGGACTGACCCATATACTTGCACAAAAGAAAATTCACTTAATAATACCTATATTCAGAGCCACGGCTCGAGCTCTCCTCAGATCACGGTGGCTCGCGTCCAGCTACCTCTGGTCTCCCGTGTAGGAGTGGTGGTCATATTACCCTTGATAATACCTGTAGACATAAATGTATAATCTATTAATTGAAATTGAAATAGAAATTGAAGCAAAGGAAGGAATGAGTGGTTAATATTCTCCATGAGCGGCAAGAGAAAAAAATATATATAAGAATTCGGATTCCTTTATTTTGACAGTGGAGACTATGTGAACGGTGGAGTAGAATCTGATTTGATTCATTGCATAATGGGATTCCAACAATCATGGGATAGCTTGTATAATGAATTAAAATCACGAATAATTTGACATATTGCTTTGGTTACGTAGCCAATGATCTGGATTTTGCGATGCCATACATCATAGTGATTTCTCTAACAGATACTTTACGTCTAGTAGATGTTTACAGGTGACTTGAGCTGACCATCTTTTGTGCCATTTTTTTATGATTATTTTTTCATTTGATTCAAGAAAGAACTTACTGCAGTAGTTCTTCTTCTCACCTTAGTTCTCTGATGTTGTTTTCAGAGTAATTGGATCTTTCCGTGTGGCTTGGTTGACCTTAATATTTTTCTGCAGAAAGGTAGAGTTTAGATTTGCAATATGCTTTCAATAAACACTATTTTTAGGTGCGTAATAAGTAATTCCCTTATGTGTTGACAAAAAGTGAAAGGATTAAGAAAAGAAATTATGATGATCAGGCTGAACAAATGAAACTGAGATAATTAATAAGCAAGAAAGTAAGCTACCTTGTAAGGAAGAGTCTTTAATGTACGTCTGCATAAAAAAAGGAAAAGTTGATAAAGATGATAATAAAATAATGGCTCAATACTATATATTGTAGCAGAACAAATATCAGTGTAGAAGGCGCAGTTTGAAGGCATTCTCATCTCAACAAAAGCCTAGTTAGCGATCTCTGCGTCAATACAAGTAATAAAAACTTTTGCTAGTTGCAGTACTATCTCAGTAAAAATTGAGGGTGTGTACCACAATATGAGACTTGAGATATTCATTGGAAACAGTTAGTTGAGCTGCAACACATAATTGAGTCATGAAATAGGTCATGCTTTCTATAAACACTATTTAAATAAGTTATCAGTATCAACGAAGCACGCTAGAAAAACATAATAACATTCATCAATAAATGTTGATATGCAACATGTCACGACCCCATTTCTAGGAGTCCGTGACCGGCACGGGAGTAGGATTTCACCCCTAAACCCGTAAGCCTTCCCTATTACCATTTTAAATAATTACCCTGCTATACAAACAATATACAATATTCACATAATAAATATTGGCCACGTCATTTACGGTGGCCTAAATAACCTGCAATCCACGGCGCTCATTGCCGCTTCAGCCCAACTCAAGTATATATATATATCCATTCACATAAGCAATCACACATAAATTTGTATATACGTAGTGATCAAACCGCAAGGGAATGATCTATCCTATTCACACACAATATATATATATAACCTGTTCAATCACCGGTATATGAGCATCCACACTCGCATTTAAATTTACGTATTGATCACACGCCTCAATGCGTGTAATCTATCCTATTCACATGCAGGTTTATATATTTGCAAACAATCACATACCAACCACACATATATACATATATAATTTACATATTGATCACACCCCATAGGGTGTGACCTATCCTATTCACATGCGGAAGCAATTCATACTCATCATAATATTCATATATTCTATATTCCCATCCATGACCTAATCTTTAAACAGTATGAAGCCGACAAGTCTAGATTTGTACATATAGTTATACATATAGCAATTGCCTATACATCAAAGGCTATACTCAAAATAATGTATACATCAGTGAAATATAACAAAAGAATGTATACATCAAAAGATAAACCTCTCACGCGAACAATGCGTGAGGTCTCTAGGAATGTCCGCCTCCTTGAGAGGAAGTAGACGCGTGTCCGGTGCCCGCTACACCTGTATCTGTAACATGTAAAATTGGGGGGGTGAGTCAAACGGACTCAGTGAGAGGCTCTCCCATCCTTGGTGTAGTAGCGGGTACCACTACAACTGGGGAAAGGGAGCCAATCACATCCACATGCACATATAATATTCCTTTTAACCTTTCATGTTTAAGTGATCATGCATTTGACATATATAACACATATATTGACAAAAATTAGGCATATATATCACATGTTCAATATCATCAAACACTTTCCAATATCATATATCGTTTTAAAATAACATAAACTGGCCCGAAGGCATATCTCCCTTTGGGGAGAGAACTGGCCCGAAGGCATATCTCCGTTAGGAGAGAATCTGGCCCGAAGGCATAACTCACGTGAGTGGCATCCGTTATGAGGTAAACTGGCCCGAAGGCATAGCTCACGTGAGCGGTTAGGAACCTAGTTGATCATTCTAGGAACCCCTGGCCCCAAGACTTTACTTGAGACATATCTGGCACCAAGACTTTACTTGGTACATAGCCGGCGACTCGTGTGACTTTGACCTAACCAAAGCTTTAACCACAAAGTGGCAAACTCATAGACTTTGGACTCTTGGGTGTCCGACTTCACGAGGACATACTCGATCTACCCGGTTTATTTAAAATGGACACCTCTTTTATCATAGACTCTACATGACTCCTATGAACCCCTACTAGTTCGGTTTTACTTTTCTTGGAAAAACTTATAAGTTTATACCCTTTCCCAAGTTCGAAAATAATTTCAAGGAAGAACATCCTAAGTTCGATTATTTCAAAAATTTCAAGATCAAACAATAGGTTTCCAACTTCATTTAACTTGTGAGTTTCTAGGACCATGGAATTTAGACACCGAAAGTAGACTCGATCCTACCCCCGATATCGTTCTAGGTTCCAAGAACCCTTTTTCCATATAAGGCTTCCCAAGCCATCATGATATTTCACATGTATCAAATACATATATAACATGTAATTTCATATAATAACATTTAGGAATAACAATAGCATGTTTCTAGCACACATATTCTAACAAAGAGGCAAATAATACAAACCATATTTTTCCACATCCTCATACAACCCACAAGAGGGCAAGGATGGGAAAGCCCCTCACCTGGTTGGCACTTCGGATCAGCTCTCGGTGTGCCCGAAGGTCCACTCGCAGTATGGTGCCCTATACACATATATATTTAGGAAATTTAGAACGCGTAATTAAACATCTAAAAATGCGTGTGTCGTACTAATACTCATGTACCGTTTAGATATTTCTAAGAACTCATTATTTAATTCGTTACGTCGTCTAAATTTCTCTTCTTGAAAGTCCAGAATGCCCCATATTTGACTTTCACACTCTCGAGCCATTTAGAACATCTAATTGCTTAGGTTATAGGTTTCCACTTGTCTAAATTCCCCTTCATGTGTTCATGTGAAGTTCCCATTACCCAAGTCTTGAATTTATGGCTCAAGAGTCATAAATTCTACTTGTCCAAAATTTCCATTTATCAAAATAACCCTGAACACTTCACCTACACATGAATACGTATACCCGAATACGCGTAAAATTAGAAAATTGTCTCTCTTTTTCCCCGAACGGGGTTCCGGGTGAGACGGAAATTACTCGGGTTTTAATCCCTCGTACATTCCAATAATTTTTAATAATTATATAATTATTATTCAACCTTTCAGTGCACCCCAAGTCATTCCGCAACACCCTTAAACCTTAACAATCACATTTTCCTACACTTTTTCGAACCCAGATAAATTCCATCAATTTGGTTCCGGTTCCTAAGCTTCCAACTCACTTCCTAGCATGCAAATACTTCAATTTAGGATCCAAAATACTCATATTGAATCAATTGGGGTCTTTCTAAAAATCCCTAAAATTGATAAATTTGGGGTTTGAGTGATTCGGGACTTTTTACCTCGATTCAATCGGTTAGGATGATAGAACGGGGTAGAAAGAACTCCCGGTCACCTTCCCCGGCTTCGAAACGGTGGATTCCGGCGACTTTTCCGGCGAAAAACTCTATTCCCGTTTGTTTCTCTCTCTAACCGAACTCTTTCTCTCTCCTCCGTGAAGACCGGCGTCGGCTGCTCCTACCCCGGCGAACGGCGGCGTCGACTTCGGCTGGCTCCTTCTCCCTCACGCGCGTCTCCTTCTCCTTCCGTCGAGCCTAGCGTCGTGGTCCTCTCTCTTTCACTTTTATTTTTTTTTTTCTCCTGCTTCAATGTCGGGCTCTCTTTCTCTGGAGCAAGGAAATTGGGGATCAATATAATATTAAGGGGGGTCACGTGTGTGACCCCCTTCGTCCGCCACATACATATATATATATTTTTTTTAATTATTTTCTTTTAACAAAACTGTATATATATATTTATATATATATTTAATATATTATTTATTGTTAAAATTGACTTTGGGGTTACTAAACTTACACCCAGTATTTCCCGTTAGGTCCAAATTTTGGTCCAAATAAAATTTCATTTATTTAAAATTTTTTTTTTTCCTTCCAAATTAAAATAAAAATTAATTTAGGACCTTAACGTTGACTGGAAAATATCCGGGTATTACAATCTTCCCCCCTTAAGAAATTTGGTCCCCGAATTTCAATCACATACTAACCTTAGTTTTCAAATAGATGAGGATACGTCCTGCGCATATCAGCCTCGACTTCCCACGTAGCTTCCTCGGTCGAGTGATTTCTCCACAGAACTTTCACCAATGGTATTTCTTTCGATCTCAACTTCTTCAATTGACGATCTAAGATTTCCACTGGTATCTCCTCATACGTCAACTCTTCGGTTAGTTGTACTTCTTGGGGTTGGATCACATGAGAAGGGTCTGGCAAGTACTTGCGAAGCATTGATACATGAAACACCGGATGAACTCCTTCTAGTTCCGCGGGCAATTGAAGACGGTAGGCAACATTCCCCACACGCTCTAGTATCTCAAATGGTCCAATATACCTTGGACTTAACTTGCCTTTCTTGCCAAACCTCATTACGCCCTTCATTGGTGAAATTTTCAAGAATACTAACTCACCCACAACGAATTCCAATTCTCTTCTTCGGTTGTCAGCATATGACTTCTGTCTACTTTGAGCCGTTAACAACCTCTCCCTTATTTCTTTTACCTTTTTCAAGGCATCTTGTAACAGTTCCGGCCCGACTAAGCTAGCTTCTCCGACCTCGAACCAACCAATCGGGGATCGACACCTTCGACCATAAAGAGCCTCGAAAGGTGCCATCTGGATACTCGCTTGGTAACTGTTATTATATGCAAATTCAGCTAGAGGTAGATACTTTTCCCAACTTCCGCCGAAATCCATAATACACGCTCTAAGCATGTCTTCCAGAATTTGAATAGTTCTCTCTGATTGCCCATCTGTCTGTGGGTGAAAAGCGGTGCTCAAATCAACTCTAGTCCCCAACACTTCCTGCATGGACTTCCAAAACCTGGAAGTGAACTGTGGCCCTCTATCCGATATTATGGATACTGGTATCCCGTGTAATCTGACGATCTCTGATAGATAGAGCTGCGCATACTGACTCACACTATAAGTGGTCTTAACTGGCAGAAAGTGGGCGGACTTGGTCATACGATCCACTATTACCCAAACTGAATCAAACCCACGCTGTGATCTAGGCAACCCTGTAACAAAATCCATTGTGATCCTCTCCCATTTCCATTCTGGTATTTCTATTTGTTGTAACATCCCGGCGGGTTTCTGGTGTTCAGGCCTTAACCTGCTGACACACTAAACATCTAGCCACATAGTCTGCAACATCTCTTTTCATACCATTCCACCAATACAATTGTTTCAAATCATGATACATTTTGTTAGCTCCCGGGTGGATGGTATAAGCGGTCCGGTGTGCTTCTTCAAGAATTCTCTCTTTCAAATTGTCCACCATCGGAACACACAACCGTCCCTCCAAGCGAAGTACCCCGAAATCATCAATAGAGAATCGGAGGTCCTCCCTTTTCTCTTCGATCACTGTATTCTTAATCTGTCTGAGGTCGGCATCTTCATCCTGTTTAGACTTCACCCCTTCCAACAAAGAGGATTTAGCTTCTAGATGAGCCAACAGTGAATTTGAACTTCCAATCTCAAACCGAGTTCCGGTTTGTTCTAACTCATGAAGTTCCTTAATCAACGGTCTTCTCTCTTCACTTATATGGGCAAGACTACCCATGGATTTCCGACTCAGAGCATCAGCTACCACATTAGCCTTTCCCGGATGATACAAAATCGTGCAGTCATAATCTTTTAACAACTCTAGCCATCGACGTTGTCTCAAGTTTAAATCTTTCTGCTCGAAGATGTATTTGAGACTCTTGTGATCTGTATAAATTTCACAAGTCTCTCCGTATAGGTAATGCCTCCATATTTTTAAGGCAAATACCACCGCGGCCATTTCAAGATCATGAGTCGGGTAATTCTTCTCATGTTTCCTCAACTGTCTCGAGGCATACGCAATCACTTTGCCGTATTGCATTAATACACACCCCAACCCGATCCTTGATGCATCGCAATACACCACATACCCTCCGGTGCCTTCAGGCAGTGCTAACACTGGAGCGGTAGTGAGGTTTTCCTTCAACTTCTGGAAACTGTGCTCACATTTCTCATCCCATACAAACTTCACCCCTTTTTGTGTCAATTTGGTCAATGGCGCAGCCACCTTAGAAAAATCTTGTACGAATCTTCTGTAGTAGCCCGCCAAACCCAAAAAACTACGGATTTCTGTAACTGAAGTAGGTTGGGACCAATTCTTAACCGCCTCCACCTTACTTGGATCAACGTGGATTCCCTCTGATGATACCACGTGACCCAGAAAGGCAACTCTATCAAGCCAAAATTCGCATTTGGAGAATTTGGCATACAACTTCTTCTCCCTCAGCTTTTGTAAGGCCAACCTTAAGTGTTCAGCGTGCTCCTCTGAATTTTTCGAATAGACCAAGATGTCATCAATAAAGACAATGACAAATTGATCCAAGAAAGGTTTGAAGACCCTGTTCATCATATCCATAAACGCTGCAGGAGCATTGGTCAATCCAAAAGACATCACCAAAAACTCGTAATGTCCATATCGGGTTCGGAAAGCGGTCTTAGGTACGTCTGATTCTCGAATCTTGAGTTGGTGATACCCAGATCGCAAATCAATTTTAGAAAACCGCTTTGCACCTTGTAATTGATCAAACAAGTCATCTATCCTCGGAAGTGGGTATTGGTTGCGGATCGTCACCTTATTTAACTTTCGGTAATCGATACACAACCGCAAGGATCCGTCCTTCTTCTTCACAAAAAGGACCGGCGCACCCCAAGGAGAAAAACTAGGCCGAATAAAGCCCTTGTCAAGCAACTCCTGCAACTGAGTATGTAACTCTTTCAATTCTTTCGGAGCCATTCGATAAGGTGGTGTGGATATAGGTTGAGTACCGGGTTGCAGTTCAATTTCAAATTCAATTTCCCGATCGGGAGGCAACCCCGGCAATTCTTCCGGAAATACATCTAAGAACTCACGCACCACCGGTACTTGATTCGGTGAAACCACTTCTTTCGTAGTGTCTCTCACAAAGGCCAAGTACCCTTTGCACCCTTTTTCAAGTAGCTTGGATGCCTTGATAGCTGAAATCAAGCTTGGGTACAGAGCGGCTCCGTCGCCCCTTATCACGAAAGGTTCTTCATTCGGCATGCTAAATTTTAGACACTTAGCTCTACAATCCACCACCGCATGACAAGATGCCAACCAGTCCATTCCCAGAATTACATCTAAATCAAACATAACTAAAAGACGAAGGTCTACTATAGTCTCATGACCATCGACCTCCACCACACAGGATTTATGCACATACTCAACTTGTACCGAATCTCCCATCGGAGTAGATACTAATACTATCTCTTCCATTCTAGATGGACTTCTCTTGAATTTAGAGGCAAATTCATGCGACACGTATGAATGAGTAGAACCAGAATCAAACAACACTTTTGCTTCAACAGAACAAACAAGTAGAGTACCTGTGACCACTGCATTGGATGCCTGAGCGTCCTGCTGAGAAAGTGCGAATACTCTGGCTTGACCGCCACTCACTGCCCCTGTTCCTCTACCACTGCTACCCGCACCACGACCTCTAATTGCACCCGTATGGGTTGTATGTGGTGGCACGGTTCTCACCGGTGGGGCTGGAATAGGAGTACTTCTCGGAGTCGGGTTACTTCTCACACTTGTACCTTCCCTCCGCTTAGGACACTCCCTAGACATGTGGCCCACCTCGCCACAAGTGTAGCATGCACCGGTCAATTTCCGGCATACACCAAAATGACGTCTGTTACAGATTGCACATTGAGGCCATGTGTCACCGGTGTTTTTACTGCCTTGTACTCTCTGTCCACCTTGGGTGTTACTCTTCCCAGAACTTGTGGTGGTAATAGCAGACTGCCCACCAACTTGTCCTGCATAATTTGAAACTATACCAGAATTACCAGCTGTCTTTTGCTTCTTCTTCCACCCTTGGCCTTCACTACCCATCAGTAATTTATTCTTGGGATTCGCTGACGTCCCAAACTTCCTTCTATTTTCTATCACTCTTGCACAATCTGCAGCCTGTGCTAGAGTTTCAAATTGATTGCACTGGGGTAGTAGTACCATGAACAACGGCTCTACCAATCTGTGGATGAACCTCTTGATCAATTCCCTCTCATCAGGAACTAACTCAGGAGCATATTGAGCTAGCTCTGTGTACTGTAGCTCAAACTCAGTCACTGTCATATTAGGCGTCATCCACAAGTCTTCAAACTGTTGACGCTTAGCATACTTGGTTCCTTCAGACAGAAATCGACCTAGGAATTCCCTCTGAAAATCTTCCCAGGTCATAGGAGCAACTCTCTGTGCATATCTCCTCCGTACTGACTCAATCCATATTCTTGCAGCGCCTCTTAATTGAAATGAGGCAAGTTCCACCATCTCTCCACCTGGACACCTCAGCAGCTCTCCAATTCTAGTCACATCACGTATGAAATGTTGAGGGTCCTCCTTGGTTTCGGTCCCGCAAAAGGTAGGCGGATTTAACTTTAAGAATTTTGTAATTGGCAATTCCCTCGGAACTCCCCTCGGTCTCCTGGGTACGTCCCTTAGTTGCCAATCCCTTCTAGGTTCTTCCTCCCTTGTTTCAGTTTCCTGTTCAACCGATATCACTTGCTCTTCTTCTTCGCCGGCAACTAAACGGCGGACTTCTTGTTGAATTTGGCGGGTCATTTCGGCTCTCAATTCCTGAAATCCCGCAGTCAACATCTCAGTCACCGACGGAGCACCCGTCTCAACCTGTGGCTCTGGGTTTTGTTGCCCATGCACTTCTCTTTCTTGTGTCCTACCACGACCGCGAGCACGACCGCGAGCACGACCTCTAGCACGGCCTCTAGCATGGCCTCTAGCTCGGCCCCTGGGAGGCACTCTCTCCTCCCGAACGGACTCCTCATCTATACGTGCAGGGACTCTACCGCCCCTCCTAGCCTGCCTAGTGGTCGGCAGCATCCCTGTACTGCACAAAGATCACACCTAATAAATACGCATATAACAATGATATATTTAAATATCAAAGAGAGTAGAAAGAAAGGATTGACACATTTTTCCTGGGTATTCCCACAAGTGCCCTTTTACTCCCACGTTGTGCCCGGGTACACAAAGAAGGATAAACCGACACCCGGTCATACCTATGGCTTCATACTATTTAAAAATAACCTGCCTCTGATACCAACTTTGTCACGACCCCATTTCTAGGAGTCCGTGACCGGCACGGGAGTAGGATTTCACCCCTAAACCCGTAAGCCTTCCCTATTACCATTTTAAATAATTACCCTGCTATACAAACAATATACAATATTCACATAATAAATATTGGCCACGTCATTTACGGTGGCCTAAATAACCTGCAATCCACGGCGCTCATTGCCGCTTCAGCCCAACTCAAGTATATATATATATCCATTCACATAAGCAATCACACATAAATTTGTATATACGTAGTGATCAAACCGCAAGGGAATGATCTATCCTATTCACACACAATATATATATAA
The DNA here is from genome assembly GCA_014851425.1 of Senna tora. Classification (NCBI taxonomy): domain Eukaryota; kingdom Viridiplantae; phylum Streptophyta; class Magnoliopsida; order Fabales; family Fabaceae; genus Senna; species Senna tora. Next base: position 43,944,828 of record CM026264.1, read on the forward strand.
CCTGTTCAATCACCGGTATATGAGCATCCACACTCGCATTTAAATTTACGTATTGATCACACGCCTCAATGCGTGTAATCTATCCTATTCACATGCAGGTTTATATATTTGCAAACAATCACATACCAACCACACATATATACATATATAATTTACATATTGATCACACCCCATAGGGTGTGACCTATCCTATTCACATGCGGAAGCAATTCATACTCATCATAATATTCATATATTCTATATTCCCATCCATGACCTAATCTTTAAACAGTATGAAGCCGACAAGTCTAGATTTGTACATATAGTTATACATATAGCAATTGCCTATACATCAAAGGCTATACTCAAAATAATGTATACATCAGTGAAATATAACAAAAGAATGTATACATCAAAAGATAAACCTCTCACGCGAACAATGCGTGAGGTCTCTAGGAATGTCCGCCTCCTTGAGAGGAAGTAGACGCGTGTCCGGTGCCCGCTACACCTGTATCTGTAACATGTAAAATTGGGGGGGGTGAGTCAAACGGACTCAGTGAGAGGCTCTCCCATCCTTGGTGTAGTAGCGGGTACCACTACAACTGGGGAAAGGGAGCCAATCACATCCACATGCACATATAATATTCCTTTTAACCTTTCATGTTTAAGTGATCATGCATTTGACATATATAACACATATATTGACAAAAATTAGGCATATATATCACATGTTCAATATCATCAAACACTTTCCAATATCATATATCGTTTTAAAATAACATAAACTGGCCCGAAGGCATATCTCCCTTTGGGGAGAGAACTGGCCCGAAGGCATATCTCCGTTAGGAGAGAATCTGGCCCGAAGGCATAACTCACGTGAGTGGCATCCGTTATGAGGTAAACTGGCCCGAAGGCATAGCTCACGTGAGCGGTTAGGAACCTAGTTGATCATTCTAGGAACCCCTGGCCCCAAGACTTTACTTGAGACATATCTGGCACCAAGACTTTACTTGGTACATAGCCGGCGACTCGTGTGACTTTGACCTAACCAAAGCTTTAACCACAAAGTGGCAAACTCATAGACTTTGGACTCTTGGGTGTCCGACTTCACGAGGACATACTCGATCTACCCGGTTTATTTAAAATGGACACCTCTTTTATCATAGACTCTACATGACTCCTATGAACCCCTACTAGTTCGGTTTTACTTTTCTTGGAAAAACTTATAAGTTTATACCCTTTCCCAAGTTCGAAAATAATTTCAAGGAAGAACATCCTAAGTTCGATTATTTCAAAAATTTCAAGATCAAACAATAGGTTTCCAACTTCATTTAACTTGTGAGTTTCTAGGACCATGGAATTTAGACACCGAAAGTAGACTCGATCCTACCCCCGATATCGTTCTAGGTTCCAAGAACCCTTTTTCCATATAAGGCTTCCCAAGCCATCATGATATTTCACATGTATCAAATACATATATAACATGTAATTTCATATAATAACATTTAGGAATAACAATAGCATGTTTCTAGCACACATATTCTAACAAAGAGGCAAATAATACAAACCATATTTTTCCACATCCTCATACAACCCACAAGAGGGCAAGGATGGGAAAGCCCCTCACCTGGTTGGCACTTCGGATCAGCTCTCGGTGTGCCCGAAGGTCCACTCGCAGTATGGTGCCCTATACACATATATATTTAGGAAATTTAGAACGCGTAATTAAACATCTAAAAATGCGTGTGTCGTACTAATACTCATGTACCGTTTAGATATTTCTAAGAACTCATTATTTAATTCGTTACGTCGTCTAAATTTCTCTTCTTGAAAGTCCAGAATGCCCCATATTTGACTTTCACACTCTCGAGCCATTTAGAACATCTAATTGCTTAGGTTATAGGTTTCCACTTGTCTAAATTCCCCTTCATGTGTTCATGTGAAGTTCCCATTACCCAAGTCTTGAATTTATGGCTCAAGAGTCATAAATTCTACTTGTCCAAAATTTCCATTTATCAAAATAACCCTGAACACTTCACCTACACATGAATACGTATACCCGAATACGCGTAAAATTAGAAAATTGTCTCTCTTTTTCCCCGAACGGGGTTCCGGGTGAGACGGAAATTACTCGGGTTTTAATCCCTCGTACATTCCAATAATTTTTAATAATTATATAATTATTATTCAACCTTTCAGTGCACCCCAAGTCATTCCGCAACACCCTTAAACCTTAACAATCACATTTTCCTACACTTTTTCGAACCCAGATAAATTCCATCAATTTGGTTCCGGTTCCTAAGCTTCCAACTCACTTCCTAGCATGCAAATACTTCAATTTAGGATCCAAAATACTCATATTGAATCAATTGGGGTCTTTCTAAAAATCCCTAAAATTGATAAATTTGGGGTTTGAGTGATTCGGGACTTTTTACCTCGATTCAATCGGTTAGGATGATAGAACGGGGTAGAAAGAACTCCCGGTCACCTTCCCCGGCTTCGAAACGGTGGATTCCGGCGACTTTTCCGGCGAAAAACTCTATTCCCGTTTGTTTCTCTCTCTAACCGAACTCTTTCTCTCTCCTCCGTGAAGACCGGCGTCGGCTGCTCCTACCCCGGCGAACGGCGGCGTCGACTTCGGCTGGCTCCTTCTCCCTCACGCGCGTCTCCTTCTCCTTCCGTCGAGCCTAGCGTCGTGGTCCTCTCTCTTTCACTTTTATTTTTTTTTTTTCTCCTGCTTCAATGTCGGGCTCTCTTTCTCTGGAGCAAGGAAATTGGGGATCAATATAATATTAAGGGGGGTCACGTGTGTGACCCCCTTCGTCCGCCACATACATATATATATATTTTTTTTAATTATTTTCTTTTAACAAAACTGTATATATATATTTATATATATATTTAATATATTATTTATTGTTAAAATTGACTTTGGGGTTACTAAACTTACACCCAGTATTTCCCGTTAGGTCCAAATTTTGGTCCAAATAAAATTTCATTTATTTAAAATTTTTTTTTTCCTTCCAAATTAAAATAAAAATTAATTTAGGACCTTAACGTTGACTGGAAAATATCCGGGTATTACACAACACCACCCTGAAAGAAAAATTATCAATCTACAGAGACAATATGTGATAGAATTTATAGTTACCATTATAGTCGTCCTTCTCAAATACAATCAAATGGCCTTCAAAAGTTGCGTCATGTTACCAAGAGGAAAATGACAATATACACGTACACCAATTCAATGGCAACTCCAAAGAATGGTGCTCTAAATATATTTTTAATCTCCTAGGCCAAAGCATTCTTTTTTGGATGAATGGTGTGTTAGAAAAATATATTATATTTAGATTCATTTGGTTAAAATATTTTATTTAATTTTTTAAATAAATTGGGTTAATATGTGGTCAAATATAAAGACAGCCCAAAGTATAAAGTAATCACTGTTAGAGGTGTCAAAGTGGGCCAATCCGGCCCACACGGGTTGGGCCCGTGATGCGTTGGCCCACTCGGGTTGGCCAAGTTGAACGGGTTGGAAATCCCAACCCCCACCAAGGTGGTGGTGGGTCGGGCCAACCCACCTTTTTTAAAAAAAAAATTTTTAATTCTAATTTTTTTAAAAAAAAATCTATACTTTTTTATACATTTTTTTCAGCAAGGTGGTGGGTTTATTTCAACCAAATTGACAAAGAATGAGACTGGTATGTAAATTTTTAGTTACACATATACCATGTATTTATTGGGATTAATTAAATTAATAATATATAATATATTTTTTGTGATAATTTTCAGATTCTTCAAGCACTAATTGCTCCCATGGCCTTGTACGTGTTTCCCTTTCTTCACAACCTACCTGCTTGGAATGCAAAAGGTCTTATTAGTGCTTTGGCTCTTCATGTGGGAATCTCAGAGCCACTTCATTATTGGGTGCATAGGAAGTTTGATAACTATTATCTTTATACCCATTACCATTCATTTCCCGTACCACAATCTTTTACAGGTGAGAAATATTGAATTTTATATAATAGGATTAATATCTGTTATATAAATATATTTGTTCCTAATAATTAGGGTTTGATTGTTTTTTTAATAAAAGTTAGGTGGGTTACGGGCCAACCCACCTAACCCGCGAGCTAACCCACCTAACTCGCGGGTTAGGTGGGTCGGGTTCATCCAACCCGTTTATTAAACGGGTTGAGATTTTGCAACCCAACCCACCATTTGACAGCTCTAATTAATCACTGTTGGGTTAATAACACACAGTATGATAAAGTCTAATAGGGGGCTATGTATAGGTCTTTTAGGGTTTTACTGAAGCCCGTAATATGAGGGCCCAGTAAGACACACTTATAAATACAGGTTAGGTCCCCTCTCGAGCCTCCCCATTGTAGCCGCTGCACAACCAGAGTAATAGAGAGAAAGACCTAGTTCTTCTTTATATTGAACCATGGAATATCAGGATACATTTTGCTTTCATATCTTATATTATCATTCAATGTTCTATACATCATATTGGTTTCAGATCTTACGGATTTCTTATTTTGGATCAAATCTGACGTGTTTGTCTGAATAAAGTTTATAGCTTTTACTCCTCTATGTTTAAGCTTCGGATTGATATATCACATGCTTGATTGGGTATTGTATTTATTTCCCACAAAATACCTAAAGGATACACAATAATTCAAAATGCAAAGCGAAAGCATAAGTTGCTTCTCTATTGCTCTGTCGTTATAGAATGCAGAATATTTAACAACAACATTAATGCCTTTATAAGACTATTGACAAATAAACAATGGACTCCAAATTATATGTGTCTACTTTTTTAATGTACAAAATAATTTAAATTAATATAAAATAATCTGTAATCATATCCTGTACATCACACAGGTTTAATTCTAGTTAATATATATAGTATGATCGCAATTTGACGAGTGAAGTGTAAACCAATATTTCGGTGACCTATTAATGAATAATTATATATAAATAAGACTCTTTTATGGGATGTTAAACTTTTGTGTTAAAGGTAAACTATTTTATTTTCCTATCAAATTATTATTTAATCCCTGAATTTACACTTTAATCAACTATTTAGTCCTTGAGACGTTACCCGTTAGGTTACCGTGTAACGTGGTCATTATGTACTAACATGACACTGTTAATTTGCTATCATACTGCCATCTCACCTTAGTATATTATTTGAATATTCAAAATTAATACTAAATACTCCATGTATTAATTAAAAGTAATATTAAATAACTTTTTTTTTGCCTTAATATTAAATAACCTTTGTATTAATTAAAAGTAACAACATGACATGATGACAGATAAAGAAACTATTTAATATTACTCTTTAAATATTTAGATGATGTAACCACACAAGAAAAAAAAATACTCATCCTCTCAAAAACTTAAATTTTCTATAACCTTTCTCTATAAATGTTACTCTGAATGGTGTGCTGCTGCCCTAGAATAAAAAGGTAGGAGTCAATATCCTTCCGCGATAGTTCAATGTCAACAGGCTTCAAGTTTATTTTCAAACACCAATGGACAACCAGCCGTTGACAACAGGAGCCCATAGTTTAATGAAAGCAGGCAGAGAAGTAACACCAAAGTTTCCAACAATAATACCCATAAATAATTACCATTCATACATAATTAACTATAATAAACCAGCCAATTTCTCAGCTTCTGTGCCTCGCATGAAGCAACATTTCTCTCCTCAGAAGCTATCTGGGATGTAGTATATACCTAATGGATCATATCTAACTTAAGATATCTCTACATTATATATGAAATTAACCATAAAGCATAAACTAAATATAGAAGTTTCCGCTTGACTTTCTAAACAAAAAGACTAGACCTCTTGGATAACAACAGAATTGGCTATACCAGCTTGCTCTATAGTCTGGTTCAAATCTGTGAGTTGTTTGGGAGGAAAACCCATTACCCTCAATCGGTAAGCCACAGCTCCTCCAGGACTCGATGCATCAAGGAAACCTCGGATATCTCTGATAGTATGGTGGCGATTGAAGCGAGAAACCATGCGCGTACCATCAATTAACATTATCTGGATGAGGGTCACAGGCTTTGAATCGTCAACAATAGGACCCATCGATGGCAATGCAGAAGCACCTGAAGAAGCACCAAGCGCAGTTACTAGATTAGGATCACCAGCGGCATCAGAACTGGAGCTGCTGCTACCTAGAGTTCTTCCAACACCAAGGAATGAACCATGGCCTTTTTGGGATGGCTCCTGCGTATATAATGTATGAGCAAGATGACGAAAAAATTATAAAGACCATATGCAGATAATAAATCCACTGCCAATAAGGAAACAAGAAAGAGCATACAGGATAGTTGTCATCCCGCCTAGTGAGGCTGACTTCAACAGTAGACCTTCGATCGGCAGGTTCAAGCTCCTTCGGACACTCAGACATTTTTATGCTCTGCAACAAGATACAATTAACTGTAAGTACCGCCATAGAAGAGAGGAATGATGCGAGAAGATACAAGAGAATTCAGCCATTGAAGCTTTCTGGTGATGAGGAGCTTAAACTTTAGCCTCCATCCAAGAAGGTATAGATAAATATTCAGGTTCAAATTGACTGATGATCTCCTACACTTGCATAGAATATATCAAAATAGCTTGCCTTACAGAAGCTGATTAAAGATAATAACAGCGTTAAATTGGCTTCAATGTACTTCCGGTCATTCTAATTTTTTGGAAGTTACAATTTGGCCCTTCTATTTCAAAAAGGTCGCCTTTTATTTCGTAAAATGATACAAAATTTCCCTTCTGAAATATTATCAATCCAAAATTGAGTGCCAAATTTAATAGTACGATGACTAAGACGTCATTTAGTTAACTAACTATTAATTCACGTAGATTTGGCATCTAACTTATAGCAAAATTTTAAAATTTGACATTAAATTTTGGATGAAGATATGATAGAGGGACAAAATCATATTCTAGAATACAAGAGAGGACACTTTTAAACTAGAGGGACCAAAAGTGCATTTAAAAGCTTTAAATCACATAAGGAAGCTTACCAAACATGCACCATAAAGAAACATCAAGAAAGTTCAGAATCAAACACCATTCCACGTTACCTCCAAAAAGGATGCATTTTCTGGATCATTCAACCGCCTTAAAGGACCATTGTCAATGGAGAATCCATTTCTCCAGAAAGTGATTCTGTGTCTGATAGTTTGTGGCGGTTGAGGGGTGGATAACACAGCATTTTCAGAAAGTGATCTTGATGTTCCTGTAAAGCCTTTTGGGGTGGCAGAGCTCTGAGGATATTCTGGAGGTCCGCCAACAGCCAATTGTCTTGCTTGGTTAAGAATATCATCCACACTATATAACAAAGGGAACAAGTCAGTTTCACCTATACCGTAACAGGCAAATTTTTCATCTGAATGAATGCAAAGAAACTAAAAATTTCAAGTATTTGATTGAACCATGAACCACCCCCCGCCCCCGAAAAAAAAAAAAGCTAGGAAAAACGATAAGAATAAAGATGGCAAGGATACATAAATCATGTATGGAAGATATTGAAATTTTGAACAACAAAGGAAGAGACTAAAGGAAAACAAAAGAAAGCATGGAACAATTTAGTTAACTCCACATGGCAAATACAACATCCAAAAGACAGCAAGAAGGTAACTCAAAAGTATTCCAGGTCACCAGGTTATCAAAATCCTTCCTTCCAGGACAGTCCATGTCCAGGAATGCTATCCTATGTTTACTTCGCCTCCATTCATCCACATCATCTTGGATCTCATATTCTCATTAATAACATTAACTTTGTTAACCAACTTACACTTTTTCTTCCTAAATTCTTCCATACCTAACTGGGTATATTTTGGTCTTACTGCTTTGCCATTACCCATTGTCTTCAATGCTTGTACTACTTCAAACCCCTGGATTCTCCAATAGAAAGTAAAATTGAAATTCTCCTCTTTAGCACTTAACCTATGAGTTGAAGATGAATTGATATTGTTACTTTCATATAATTCCTTAGATATTATTACATCATCCCATGACTAATAATTAATTTCCTAAATTTCAAAAGTTACTTAAACAGAAACCTATTAATTTGCTAATATGTTCATAGTCATAACTAATTAACTATAACAATTGAAATCCATCAATTTGTTCATAAGTTTGTAATAGTAACTAACTAACTATCATAATTGAAATCTTTCCTGTCACTAATTCTGAAGTTTAAATGAAAGCAAGATGAAGATTACCAAGATTGCTGAGTTGCTGGAAAAGCCACACCCTTATGAGAGAATATAGGGAAAAAAAGAAAAAGAAAAGCAATGGAGAAAGAGATATAGAATAAAGTGAAATTTAACTTAAAAAAGAAGGCAGTTCCTAAACTGTTGGTGCTTCCTATCGTGCAGCAAACAAAGAGACGAGAGATGTGAAAGACTGAGCCTATGAGAGAGAAGTCAAGGCATGTGCGGCTGTAACAGACACATTTTGAGGCTGGGGCTGGGAGTGTTAAAGGTTGACAAAACCACAGACGAAATAGCCCATGGCACATATCACACACATCAAGGCTTGCAATATGAAATTTGCAGTGTAACATCTGTGGTGTTTCCCAGTGTACCACGGGATTGCATCATGCACATTAATTACTATAGGGGAGAAAGAAACAATGTCCAAAAGTGGGAGAAGGAGCAGCAAACTTGGTCCAGCATCAGGTGCCATGGCACGCTTTTGATAACTGTTAAACTACTGATTAGCCTCAATAATGTTATTAAAAATAGTTTCAATTAATATTTGATAACTTTAAGTATATAAATGGAAGATAATAAAAAAAATTGAACAAATAACTTATGATAAGTTCTTCATATATAGAGGTATTTAAAAATTTTCTTAAAAAAAATTTATCTTACATGAAAAGAACAATTTATGGAGTAAATCATTATCATTATTTAACAAATTTAATTATGTAATCCATTTCTGTTCATATTGGTTAAGAAATAGTACATCATTTATATTCAACCTGTCATATATAAACTCTTTCTACAACACCTCTGGATTGACTTTGATATCGATGAACACAATATTGTCGCATAGCTTCAAGGGGAGGCAAGAAAAAAGCACAATTTTTTCATGATCATGATATGAGTCCTTTCAAAAGTATTCATATGAACCAACAAGGGTTGGTTCTAATGAGAGGAGCTAATTTCTCACAACGTGATGGATTAAGGTTTTAATTGTCGCTGAGAGGTACCTAATGTGGAAAATGAATGAAATTGATTCATGAGGTTTAGAGGAAGGGTTGTATGACAAGATCCCCTTCTTTAATAGAAGTATTACAAGCAAATTCAACCATTTCCCTAGTTTTTGCGGATTTTACTATTTGAATCGCTAATCCTAATATATTCAAGAGAAGATTGAAAAATTTTACCATTTACCATCAAAAGTAGCAACATAGTATATGAAAGTTTGAGGCATACACAATCCTCTTAATAAAATATTGCATTAAATAAGTTAGAAAAACTAAACAAAGCCATGATTAATTATCAAAGAGGATAATAATACACTGTCATGAAAACAACTTAATGTAGTATAATTTATACGCTACTTAATTTCTTCAAATATAATACACAGTAAACGATGAAAACCAAGTAAACTCGAGAACTGAATAGCCCTTTCATCAGAAAAAATAAAATGACGCAACCTAAACATAAGTTTCCACTAGTGAAAATAAGACTTCAAGAAAGATTGTAAATTTTTTTTGTCTACGTACATCAAAATAACCCAAGGGCAAGAATAAACTCCAACTAAAATCCGAAAACAATCACAAACCCTAGAACTAACAAGAAAATCACAGAATATTTGAAAAATTGGATACCTCTTTGGACCACCTCCAGCGTTGTTCTCTTCGGATTCACCGGAGTCACACCCAGTACTATCGGGAGCGGGCCGTTTCAGATTGGAATTCGTTCGAATTCCACCGGTACCACTTCCAGAAGGATTCTTAGGAGCCATACCCGGAGCCGTCGTCATCGAAGCGGGATCTATCGGAGGATGAGAAGGCATCGGAAATTCCGCCGATGGGGGGAGAATGTTGTCTTCGGCAACATCATTGGTCCCGCCGGTGATGTTGTGGTGGCTGGTGCTGTCCAAGAAGGTAGAAACGGCAGCGTCTAGGTCGAAGTTGTGGCTTTCCAAATAGAAAACGGCTTCTTGATGCGAAGCAGAGGTGATCTCGCAGAAGGAGATAATGAGAGCTGCATGGGCGTCGGGATTTGAGTCGATATCCATGGCCGATCGGAGAAAGCTCAGCTCAGTGTCGACTACACTGCTATGTTTGTTTCTGTGTTCACCGAATCACCGCCTCGTCCGAGGCAATATATAGTTCAAGATTAATGCCGTGACGTAGATGTTTGTCGTGACGTAGGTGTGACCATGCCGCGACACACCAACGATCTATAATCGCCAGCTCAGCAAGTAAAGTGGCGCCCGAATTTGTTCAAGATTAATGCTTTGGAATATGCATGTAATAAAGGCTTTAATTTTGGATTTACTTTTGAAATTGGATCAGTGCAATTTTCTTCCGTGTAATTTCGGTGTAATTCTTATAAAATACACATTTTTACTTTATTTTTGAAATACTAATACGGACTCACACTAATAATAATTCACTATAAATAGATTAGAGACCAAACTAATATCAATATTGACAAATATCATCACCTTAAATGGATTAGGGACCAAATTGTTATTGATATTAAAAAATAGTCTCACGAGGCTATTTAGTGATGATATTTGTCAAAATTGATAATAATTTTCTCGCTAATCCATTCATAGTAGATGTTTGTCGTGACGTAGGTGTGACCATGCCGCGACACACCAAAGATCTATAATCGCCAGCTCAACAAGTAAAGTGGCGCCCGAATTTGTTCAAGATTAATGCTTTGGGATATGCATGTAATAAAGGCTTTAATTTTGGATTTACTTTTGAAATTGGATCAGTGCAATTTCCTTCCGTGTAATTTCGGTGTAATTCTTATAAAATACACATTTTTACTTTATTTTTGAAATACTAATACGGACTCACACTAATAATAATTCACTATGAATAGATTAGAGACCAAACTAATATCAATATTGACAAATATCATCACCTTAAATGGATTAGGGACCAAATTGTTATTGATATTAAAAAATAGTCTCACGAGGCTATTTAGTGATGATATTTGTCAAAATTGATAATAATTTTCTCGCTAATCCATTCATAGTAGATGTTTGTCGTGACGTAGGTGTGACCATGCCGCGACACACCAAAGATCTATAATCGCCAGCTCAACAAGTAAAGTGGCGCCCGAATTTGTTCAAGATTAATGCTTTGGGATATGCATGTAATAAAGGCTTTAATTTTGGATTTACTTTTGAAATTGGATCAGTGCAATTTCCTTCCGTGTAATTTCGGTGTAATTCTTATAAAATACACATTTTTACTTTATTTTTGAAATACTAATACGGACTCACACTAATAATAATTCACTATGAATAGATTAGAGACCAAACTAATATCAATATTGACAAATATCATCACCTTAAATGGATTAGGGACCAAATTGTTATTGATATTAAAAAATAGTCTCACGAGGCTATTTAGTGATGATATTTGTCAAAATTGATAATAATTTCCTCGCTAATCCATTCATAGTAGATGTTTGTCGTGACGTAGGTGTGACCATGCCGCGACACACCAACGATCTATAATCGCCAGCTCAGCAAGTAAAGTGGCGCCCGAATTTGTTCAAGATTAATGCTTTGGGATATGCATGTAATAAAGGCTTTAATTTTGGATTTACTTTTGAAATTGGATCAGTGCAATTTCCTTCCGTGTAATTTCGGTGTAATTCTTATAAAATACACATTTTTACTTTATTTTTGAAATACTAATACGGACTCACACTAATAATAATTCGCTATGAATAGATTAGAGACCAAACTAATATCAATATTGACAAATATCATCACCTTAGATGGATTAGGGACCAAATTGTTATTGATATTAAAAAATAGTCTCACGAGGCTATTTAGTGATGATATTTGTCAAAATTGATAATAATTTCCTCGCTAATCCATTCATAGTGAATTATTATTAGTGTGAGTCTCTATTAGTACTTCAAAAATGAAGTAAAAATATGTATTTTTTGGGAATTGTACCGGATCCAATTTTGTTACTTTTAATTTTCTTTGATATTTTATAATAATTGGTAAATTACTTTATCACGCGATTTGGTTTAAAATTAGTTTGGCCTCCTGTAATTTGTTATATTACTAATTAATTATCATACATTTTTTTATTTGAAATTTAGTCAAATTAATCAATAATTTAAAATGTTATAAAATTAATTTGTATTTATGCACTTTTAAAATAAGTAAAATATCATTTTGGTTTGTCCAAAAGAATATATATCATTTTGGTTCTTTTTAGATGTCATCTTTGTCAATTCAAGAAAACAGATCCCGTGCTTGGTTTTTCTGTGCATTAGTTTGTTAGGCCTTCTTCTTCTTTTTTTAATAGTTTTCTTCACTTTGTTTTGTTTAAATTTGATAAATTGTAAATTTTTCTAAAGAATATATCTAAAATATGAAAGATATAGATATAAATTTTTTTAAAAAACTCTACATAAATCAAGATTTATCATGAATGGATTAGAGACTAAATTTTTAGTCCCTAATAAAGATAGTCCCTAAATCATTCATGGTAGGTTCTGATTTGTTTGAGGCTTTTAATTTTTTTATGTCTATATTGCTCATTCTTTAGAAAAAATTACAATTTCTCAATTTTAAATAAAAAAGTGAAAAAAAGACGGTCTAGCATAGTAATACATAAAAGAGTCAAGTACTGAGTCTGTTCTCGTTAATTTAGATGCCATCTCTGTGAATTTGATCCTTCTTAGATGTATCTTCTCAATTTAGTCCTTTTTAAATTATTCCGTTCTCAATTCGGTCCTTACCATCAAAATTGTTAATGAAGCATGATTATATGATTGATTGAAACCGATACTTTTACAAAAAATGGTAAAATATCCATTTTGGTCCCTTATCTTTTCTACTAGTTTCATGTTGGTCCTTTATCTTTCAAATCAGTCTTTTTGAGGTTGAAGGAGGGAAAATTTATAATTTTGGAAAAATTTTAGCATGCCACGTCATCATTTGTCAAAAAAGTTTGGCGATGTTAGACAAAAATGCCATCTTTGTCAATTTGATCCTTCTTAGATGTATCCTCTCAATTTAGTACTTTTTAGATTATTTCGCTATCAATTCAATCCTTACCGTCAAAATCGTTAACGAAGCATGATTATATGATTGAATGAAGTTGATAGTTTTACAAAAAAAGGTCAGATATCCATTTTGGTCCCTTATCTTTCCCACTAGTTTCATGTTGGTCCTTTATCTTTCAAATCAATCCTTTTGAGGTTGAAGAAGGAGGGATAAATTTATAATTTTTGAAAAGGTTTAGCATGCCACGTCATCATTTACCATAAAATTTTGGTAGTGTTAGACAAAAGAATTGATTTAGAATAAATTGCCAAGATAGATGACTAATTTAGAACTTTTTAAAGATAAAGGACCGATATGAAATTAATGAGAAAGATAAGGGACCAAAATGAGTATTTGGCCTATAAAAACTTGTTGTTTAATGTAGTAGTGTCAAAATGGGCTTCGGCCCGCCCGCTAAATGGGTGGGCTTGGACATTAAAAAATATACCCATTTAAAACGGGTTGGCCCGCTTAAGCCCACGGGCTAAATAGACTAGCATGCAGTCGGCCCATAAAAAATAAAAAATAAATATATATTTGTTTGAAATATGTATAAATATAGATATTTTAGGTAATTTTATGTGTTAAATAATAATTTTATTCTAATAATGTGTATAAATAATTTAAATAATAATTAAAATCAATAAAATATTAATTTAAAGTACAAAAAATATTAATTTTTAAGTAAATATATAATTTTATAATTAATTTTTTTAAAAAAAGTGGCCCGAGGACTAGCACATTTCGCCTGCGGGCCAATATGGGTGGGTTTGGGCATCACTTCCCAAGCCAGCCAAATAAATGGGCCAGCCCGGCCCATTTAGTGCCGGACCGTCACGGGCCGGCCCATTTCGACAGTACTAGTTTAATGTCTTATTTATTTTAAATGATAAGTATCAAATAACATAAGAGCTTGAATGGTAATTATAAAATGAGTGAAATATCACTTCCCTCATTCTTCCAAACTCCATAGCTACAGAGGTTTGTTTGCGGCAAAGGAAGGAGGAAGGGAGGGAGATATGGAGAAAGGAAGGGTGGATGATTCAACAGTGGTGTAGAACGGTGGTCATTTATGACAACAGGGTGGCTGGACGACGGCAATAGTATGGAGCTACGATGGGTATAGAGGAAGGAAAACAAAGAAGGAAAATGTTGTATAATATGTAAAAATTACAAAATTAATCCAAATAATTACATTAGAAAGCCCTATCATTATTTTAAAATTAAAAAGTTAGCCCTAATTGTCCACCTCATCAAGCTTCGTTAACGATTTTGATAGTAAGGATCAAATTGATAACAAAATAATTAAAAGGACTAAATTGAGAAGATACATATAAGAAGGATCAAATTGATAAATATGACATTTAAGAAGGACCAAAATGACATTTTACTTATTTTAAATTGCATAAATATAAACTAATTTTATACAATTTGAAATTATTTACTAATTCGACTAAATTTCGGATAAAAAATAACACATGGTAGTTAATTGGTAACATAACAAGCCACAACGAGGCCAAGTGTCACTTTTAACCACAGGGGGCACATTGCTTTTAAGCCAAACCACAGGGTGATAAAGTGTTACATTCTAAACCATAAGGGGGCAAATTGATTATAAACCAAATCACAAGGGGTAAACTATAGTTTATATATAGAGCTACAGTAAGCTGAAGGAGGATGGTCTGTACATATGAACATGTACTGTAAAAGATCTCTGTATGAAATAGGACAGAGTTCCTTCTATGACCCAGTTTACTAATGGTCACCCCTTGTTATCTCCATTATCATATTCATGATCCTCTCCTAGTTATGAAATATATATATATATATATATATATATATATATATATATATATATATATATATATAGCTAAATTGACATTTTAACAAGCCACAACGAGGCCAAGTGTCACTTTTAACCACAGGGGGCACATTGCTTTTAAGCCAAACCACAGGGTGGTAAAGTGTCACATTCTAAACCATAAGGGGGCAAATTGATTATAAGCCAAATCATAGGGGGTAAACTATAGTTTATATATAGAGCTACAGTAAGCTGAAGGAGGATGGTCTGTATATATGAACATGTACTGTAAAAGATCTCTGTATGAAATAGGACAGAGTTCCTTCTATGACCCGGTTTACTGATGGTCACCCCTTGTTCTCTCCATTATCATATTCATGATCCTCGAGAGAAGGTTGAACTAAAGTAAGCTGAAGGAGGAAGGTTTGTACATATGAATATGTACTGTAGAAGATATCTGTATGAAAAAGGACAGAGTTCTTTCTATGACCCGGTTTATTGATGGTCGCCCCTTGTTATCTCCATTATCATATTCATGATCCTCTCCCAGTTATGAAATATATATATATATATATATATATATATATATATATATATATATATTGTTAAGTCAAAATTACCTTTTAATTTTGCATGACAATTTAATTTTAATTTTTAATTAAATTAAATAACCATCCTCTCAAGTCTCAATTATTCTAAATCATTTATGAAGTTAAAGTAGAATTACTTTTGTTTCTACCTAATCTCTCCGTATCTTTGAAAAGTTTTATAGTTTTCATAATTAATATGGCCATTTGAAATATAAAATTAACAATCTTAGAAAAGTTTCTAAATATTAAAGACTAACTTAACATACCATTTAGTCCAATTGAATCTTATGTCAATCATGTTTTAACAATAATACGACGGCTAATTAGACCTAATTAGGGTTACACTTATCACGCTCTTAGAGCACCTCTGCTCATCTCGTACTGGATCCTCGGCCCAATGTTGTCCGTTTATCAACTATATAAGCACTTCTGCTATCTAACCCTAGGTAACTTACTATTCAAAGAGCTTGGGAGCACTTCCTCCACTCTCACATAACTACTCCAATGCTGCCCTTCTCTATATATACAATGAAAAGGGAAAATTTTTACATACAATGCAAAGAGATTTTTTTTATATATATACAAAGTAGAGAAAGCGGTTTCCTTTTCTTTTATTCATAATTGAAAATAAAATTTTATATACTATGCGAAAAGGAAATTATAAAAAGATGCATGTGATGCAATAAGGGAAACCTCCCCCTTTTTATTTTAAAATGTATGCATGCAATGGAATGAGGGAGTTCGCTCCTTGTGTCCTAAAGGTTAGGTCCTTAAGGTTTCAAAAATTGGTTGACCTATAAAATTTGGCTCTATGGTAAACTTGTACATGGTTTAGCTTGGGATATAGAAATCCTAAAAAAGGTCCTTAGATTGCCCCCATCAAAGATGCAGACCCTGACTTAAGAGGGGATCCTGTCACAGAAAAGTCTGTGCGTATCAACCCTTAAGGCAAGTAACAATCTAAGCGGAGTAGATAAGTCAACCTCTGTAGGCCTAAGCCCAACAGGGAAAGATTCTCATACCCTTACTAACTATTATGGACTGATTTGGGTATAGAAGCGAATTAAGGTTGTAGACACCTCATTTTTTCTGACCCCAAGTTGCACCCAAAAAATAAACAATAATAATAGATAAGGAAAATGGATAAAAGAAAAAATAAAAATAAAAATAAAAAAATAGGGAAAAGGAAAGAAGAAAAGAAGAAGATAAAAGAAGGAAACCTGGCACATAGGTCGCGACGTATAGCTCCATACGTCGCGACCCCCAAGTGCCAGGTCATAGGCCGTCGCGACGTGTGAATGGCTACGTCACGACCCCCATGCATTTATGACCAAATTCTATCCAAAATCAGGAGGCTGTCGCGACGTAGGACCTTATACTTCGTGAACCCCTGTGCCATAAATGATCAGATCTAATCAAAATCCAAAATGGGGTACCCGTCGCGACGTAAGACCCTATACATCGTGACCCCCTGCGTCATAAATGGCCGAATTTCTTTCCCGGAATAGATCCTCTCCGGCCCCCTATAAATTAGAGGCTCCACTTCAGTTGGAAGGGGGAAATTCTTGATTCCAAAAGGCTGTTGGATTACGGCAAACTAGGTAAACTCCTCTTTCATTTTATTTAATCCATACTCTTGACCTCACTCTCTCTACTCAAAGTCATCCTCTTTCTTCTTCTTTAAAGTTCTTTTTGGGATCCGTGAGAACTGGAGCCAGGCCCTAAGCCACTCCGAGGGTTGACCTAGATCCCCTCTGTGTCCTAGATTCGAGATTTAGGACCCCAACTCTTCAAATCCGCCTCTGTTTGCATAAATGGATCGCGACCCCCTTTCCTATTCTGAGCACCATTTTTGTCTGCTGTCACACTTTCTAGAAATTTTTTTTTGGGGACGCGATGCATCCCTTTATACATCGTGACCCCCTGACTTTTTCACGGCCTCGGGACTATGAACTGAGGCCGTGGGTCGCGACCCCCTGACTTTTAGGGGGCAGAAGCATGTCTCCTTCTTCTCTTTTTATGTCATTTTATAAAAACAATAAAAAAATATATAATTTATTTTACATGAACATGCGTAACCTAGTGCCACCAAGGATCTTTTGCTTCTATAGGAGAACTAGTATTCACGCCATCTGGGCGCGCTGCCTGATGAGCATTCACACACACACTCTTATCAATCTTATTGCTTGTTCGTAATGCATGATAGATAGGTGCCAAGAGGCCTTTGTCTCTTTAGGCCCATTGCATTGGGAAGCCATTTGAGTCTTTGCTTGATGAGCCTCCGCCTCCGCCCACGCACACACTTGCATGCCACGTGAACTACGTGGACTTTGATCCCTCTTTGAGGGTATGTAAGCCCTAGGCTCTTATCCTAGGTCAAGTCCATCTTTGCTTTCTTTCTTGTTTTGTGTTTTTGTGTTCTTTTTCCAATTTTTCTCTTAAGGCCAAATAATTTAAATATTAATTTTTAGGGTAACCGTCTTTGGATAGGGGAATAGGGGTGCCTAACACCTTCCCCTCATCTTAAGCAGACTCCCGAACCCAATTCTTTTAAAAAACTCATTTTTTCTTTTAACTTTTGGACTTATTTTTCTTTTTCAAGTTTTATGAAAAACTTGGTGGCGACTCCCGTCGAGCGCACGGTCACCACATTTGGCGACTCCACCGGGGACTTAAGAGAGTCAAGCCCTTGTTTTTAAAAAATTAGTATTTGAATTGTTTGGCCTTTAATATTGCATATTTGTTTGTATATCTGTTGTTTTCTTGTTTTTCAGTGTTCCCACTTTAAAGTGGAAAGGGAAGGGTAGTTAGGGTGCTCCTAATCACAAAGTTCACGATTTAAATTCCTACCCAAAATTTGCCCCTACACCCAGAGTGTGTCCATAATAGTTAGAATAGGATATGAGAATCTTTCCCTGTTGGGCTTTGGCGTACAGAGGTTGACCTATCTATCCTACTTAGTGTAATACCCCGGAAAAAATTTCGAGGATTAAAGAATGATTTATTTAAAAATTTTGGGGATTTAAGAATGATTTATTCCAGGGCTAGGAATTAAAACCCCAAAAAGAATATAGAAAAAAAAGTATGAAAGTTAAAAGAAACCGAAAAGGGAATTTTTTTCAAAGATTATAATACCGAGAAGATTTTTCGAGGGTTAAAATAAAATAAAAGATGAAAGAAAGAAGTAAAATATTTTTTTAATTAATTCGGGACTTAAGAAATTAGAAACCTAAAATAAATTGGAGGGGGAACTAAATTAAAATATTATTAGTTTTTGTTTATTTAATTTTAATTAATCTATTTATTTTTTTTATACAATTTTCAGATTTTATTATTTTTATTAATATATATTAGTTATTAAATAAAATAAAGGAAAGAAAATAAAAAGGGAAAAAGAGAGAGGGATAGTGTCACGGGGAAAGAAGCAGGGAAGGAAGAAAAAGAGAAGGAAAGGAGAGAGAGGGAGAGCTAGGGCTTGGAGGTGGGAGGAGATCCGACGGGAATCTCGCCAGAACCCGGCGAGCCAGAGTTGGAGGAGGAGCCGGAGATCATCCTTGTGATCTTCCTCGTCTCAATCTCTCGAGTTAAGGTTGGTACAACGCTCGATTCTCTTCAAGTTCCCATTTTTTTTCATTTTTTGGAATTGAGTTGAAAATCCGAGTTTGGGCGGATTTGAGGGTAGAATAATGTTTCTAAAGTGTTCTTGAACACTCATCGGGGTTAGGATTCGAGGCTATATCGTTGGATTTGGCCGGATTCGAAGTTGGAAGAGTTTGGGGTTTATGAAACCCATTTTTCCCAATCTTGAACGATCAACGATTCGGCGATGAATCGGAGTTGGATTTGAGTTGTAGGACTTCCTAAATGTAGTATATATGTAGGTGAACAAAACCCGTGGGGTGTGGAGTCGAAGCCGGGGGCGGAACGGGCCCAAACCAGCCCACAGCACAGCAAACGAATTGCTGTGCTGCAAGCAGGTGCTATAGCGCCATCTCTCGGGTGTGCCAAGAGCTGCTGGGCAGCAGCTCGACGCTATAGCCCCAGAATCGGCGCTATAGCGCCAGGCCTCTGCCCAGCATGCCCAAAATTCATTTTTTTGCAAATCTGGGGCGTCCGAACCTCCTACTTTCAATCCTAAAATTCTTAGAACTCCACCAACTATGTTTTTAAGGATCAAAATCATTCCAAATGTCTTCTTGTCCCTCAAGAATAGAAACTTACGGAGTAAACTAAGTCCAACTTCTTGAATTTCAACCTTAAACTGTCACAACCTTTAGGCAACCTTAAGTGTGATAAATTGGAGGTAGATAGAGGTCTAGTACTCAAATCCAAGTATGTGAAACACTCAAGTAGAGTGTTATATGTGAGTAAGTCAAGTGTCCAAGGAAGGATACACATAAGCCGGAATAGAGAAGTCCAATAAGACCAAGAGTTTGACTCTATAGCAACCATGGACTACACGTGAGAGTAATGGAGAGATAAATAACAAGTTAAGCTAAGTAATAACCTTAATGAAGTAAATGTTGTTCTTATAGGAACAACGACACACCATTGAGTGCAATAGGAACTCCGAGGAGACTTAAGTTACAGGAGAGGATTGCATGGAAGGTTGGCCAAGGTGAGGGCTCTTTCATCTCTGCTCCTAGGGTCGTATGCTTATGTGGATTACATGAGTATGTATATTCTCTGCTTGTCTGGTATGTGTTAGCTAGAGATATAAAATGCTAAAAGAATGAAAGAATTAGAAAATAGGTTGTGGAAAGTGGCTTGGATAGGAAGACATGTGAGTAGAGTATAATTGTTTGCTATGACTGGTGTGTTACAAATCCAACTCATACATTCCGGAGGCATGATGAGTTTTTTATTAAATCTTTTCCACGACAGTGGCAAGAGTCCTTGTACGGAAGGGCTAAACTTTATTTTGAAAACTCGTCACGACGGTGACTTAAATTAAATTCATGCAAAGGGGGTTATTGGTGGGTTTCGGATTTGGTTATGCTAGCGATGTGAGACATCGACTAGAACAACGTCAGATGGCACTTGAGACCTCAATTTTTGTAATCACCATGACGATGGTCATTGCCCTATCCTGGAAATAGGGTCAGAAAGGTTTTATATTGCTATGACGATAGCTTGAGGCTCAGAGAGTGCATCTGGACGGGTATATGAGTTATATCCTGTTGAGGATACTTCACTACAACATTTTAGGTGATCTGCAACGGTTGAAAAATGTTGCAAAAAGTCAAAAAACTGTTGCCTATAGTATAGGCAACAGTTTTTGCAACGTTTTACAAGCATTGCATTTGTTGCCGTTGCTAGGTTTTTTAGGCAACAGTTTCAGAAGCAAATGCAACACTTATATAGGCAACGTTTTTTATGGTTTATGCAACACTTTTAGGATGTTGCATAGTAAGTTTTAGACAACATTTTTTAATTGTTGCAATCTAGAAGCTACAACACTTTTCATTTGTTATAGGCAATGCTTTTTATGTTTATGCAACGCTTTTAAACTGTTGCAAAATAAGTTTGGGTCAACATTTTTGAAATGTTGCAATTTAGAAAATGCAACACTTTTCATTTGTTATAACTTATAAGCCATGTTTTATATTGACCCATTGCAATCTTAAAATGCACACTATTCAAAAAGCAACACAAAATATAGGTAACAAAATTATAGTTATATACCATCTCCTACTTGCATAATTCCTCTAAATCAAGTAGAATGTTACAAAACAATGTTATTACACAATTCAAAACAATACTAACAACATATGTTTAATGTCTATCACTAATAACAAAAAAACTTATCAAACAAACTAAATAGAAATTGATATTTCATCTTCATCATTGCATCCATCGTCTCCTTCCTCTTCCTCATCTTGATCACAAACATCATCATCACTAATGTGATCATAACTTCCATTTCCTCATTTCTCTTTAAAGTAGATAGAGTGACATTTCTTCCATAACAACAAACTTTGTCATGTTTGGTGCTAAGTCCTTGGATTAGGCTTGGTGCAAAATCCTTGTATCTCTGATGAAGCAGAGATGATATTTTATAAGAGATATAAAGTTAGATATGATAAAATATAAAGTAAGAACGGGGAAATAGGAAACTAGTGACACCTATGTCTCAAGATTAATGTATTTAGAGAAGTAATTGCACCCAATAAATTTATAGCAAAATCTAACTACTATTAAGGAAAATCCACTTTGTAAATTAAAATATACATTGTATTGTTTTGACGTGGTCTAAAAAGCCACACTGTATTAACCTCACTTGTAATCATACCATTCCAAGCCTCACTACATGCTTTCCATGTCACAATATTTGACCACTTCTACCCTTTACCTTTAATTCACACTCTCTGAAATCTAAATTTTATTAAGTATTTTGAAATGTTCAAGAAATATCCACAGCGAAAAGTTGCCACAACAAAGAAAACATCATTAATAAATGACTATAAGTATAGATAAATAAGGGAACAAAGTTCTTGAGATTATGGCACAATTTATTTGTTCTGTTTTTCTCTAACTGCTTTTTACTAACCATTATATTAAAATTATTTCTCACCCTTAGCATCTTCCAACTGAAGTTTCTTGAATACTAACTCCCATTTTGGTTATGATCACCTGTAGCTTGGTTCCCACTAATAGGATGATCTGCACTCATATATTATACCATACATTCATTATTCATATTAATTCAACAACTCATCCATAATCATAATCAAATCCATCATATTTATATACTTACAATCAAAGGGATAAATGGAAACCATAGATAAGAGTGCTCACCCTGTCCATTATATAAATCAATCATTTACTCAAATTATCATTATTAACGAAATAATATAAGACAAGAGAGGAGACATATATTGTTTACTTACCGTGAGTGTGTCAAATGATAAACAACACAGCAAAGGCCCAAAATGGAGGATAACAAAAAAAAAAGTTTAGTAAGACATCAATTAACTCTATAAATTAAACTTCTTGATCAAATTAAACATGACTTAATTATAGGCAAGCTTTTCATTATATGCTCTTTAATGGATGAAATTGGGGTGTAAATTAAGCACAAACTTGATTCCTAAGACAACCTTGAAGTCATCTTCCAAAGATCTGTTGATGCATTTTTGAAAGTCAAACTTTTCATGACTTTGAGGTCCCATGCGCCTGAATATATTCACCAACGTTTCCCATTTCATAATTAGTAAACTAAAAGTGTGTGTGTAAAACATGATTGCTTATTTTGGAATTTAAACGTAAGTGGTCTTAAGGTAGTACTTAATTAATTCAATGTTTTTAAAAATTTTAAACTAAACTTTTTCTCAAAAAAATATAAAATATAGCATGCACATTCATTAACATTAGAGTAAAGTACAGAGTACACTTCCTACCTAACAAGTAACGTCTATGCCTCGCACATGACTAAATACTAATGACTAGATGGGTGACGGCAATGAATTGTTTGAGAGATAAATAAGAGTACAAAACAATTAAAGCCTCATATTCATATATATATATATATATATATATATATATATATATATATATATATAAAATTATTGAACCATAACCTATTCATATACTTTGATGCTCATAGTTATCAATAAAATCCAATCCAGCACAAATAGGTGTTAATTCCTCACATCCTCAATATATAAACACATGCACCTGTTCTTGTTTTAGAAAAACCATCAAACCATTATCATCTCCATTAGGAACTTAGATCAAATACTTGGTGTGTAGATCTTGATAGTAAAGATCTATCAATGGAAGCAAACCAAAATAGAAGCAGAAGATTCTTGAAAGTATATACAAATAATTAAAGAAAAATTGTGTAAAAATGAAGGAATATAACATATATAAGGGAAAAGGATGTTTGAAATACAAAGACTGATTTAAGTACTTACAAGAATAGGATGCTCAGGATCTAGAAAAACAACCCTCACTCCACTAATACTTAGTTCTTTTTGTTCATCAAACTGTTTCCAGAAATAAAGAAACGCTTACAGGAAAATCGGGATTATGTGGGGTTGAAATAACAGTAAATTAGCAAGACTGTTAGATTCATGCTACAGTATCATATAACCAAAATCATCAACATATTGTTTTGTGACAATTGTAACCCCTGTGAATTTAACTTACCAGCTCAGGAGCTCAGGAGCTCAGGGACATAATCAATTGCTCCTTTGACCTTCAAGCTCATGATAAGTGAAATAAACTTCACCCTATAACAGCTTATGTTCTAAACAAAAACTAGAATATAGAAATGAAATATTTATTACCAGTTGCTATGATACTTTCATCAAGCGCAAGGAAACTCCAGGAGAACGCATGAAACAAAATTGCCTTGGCTCCATGGTATTCTTCTAATCATTTATTCCTTTGGCTCCATGGTATTCTTCCACTGCCAAATCTGTGTAATCTCTAATGACCCAAAATTGCTATAATCATAGAAAAGCCACTTGCTCAAAATCTATCTACCCATAAATGCTAGAGTAAAATACAATTTTTCTACCATATGGTTTGGTTTTATTTTTTTGTTTTTTTTACCCCCTGATTTAGATTATGTGGTTTACTTATATCATTAAATTTTTAATTGATTAGCATGTGAGATTCACAACTCAAGTGACTAATTATATATTTCTCTCAGTTTGTAGCCAAAATCCTTAAAGTATAATATGATAGTGCTTTTATTCTTTTGCAAATGTTAAAAAAATGATACAAGTGTTAAAAAATTAACCAATAGAGCAAATTAGCCAAGAGGATAGAACATGGAAAGTGGAAACTAATAACAATCATCAAAATGAAAAATTAAAGCATGACCTCAAAAACATATAATATTAATAATAAATTAGAAAAATAGGAAACCTACAGTAACCATTCCATTAAGAATTTGAGCTAGTTCATTGTGCAGAACATGGCTTCCATAATCAATCACCATTTTCTCTTTCACATATAGCTGAATCTCGCACTCTATAAACATTTCTCACTAGAATTCACTAGCTCATTCTTTTACAATATATTTGGCACACTTTGATCCAGGAAATTAGACAGAAGGCTATGGATCAATGAATCAAGGGAGAAGATCTAGAGAAGTACAAATCACAAAGAGAAAATCAACGCAAAGACAAGAAGTACCAATCACAAAAAGAAGTAGAAATCAGAAAAGGAACAAATAAAAAAATCAGGATTATAGAACAGTTAAACAAGAAGCACAAATCGATCAACATCAACATTATATAACAGAAAAAATGAACAATCAGAAAAAGAAAATCAGAAAATCAAAAAGAAAATTCAAGCTAAACCATAAAAGACCTCAGATGGAGAGGAACGTCGCTATCTAAAAGCTTTAAATCAACAAGCGTGGTGGCAAGGACAAGTAATTGGCTCAACGGATCATTAAATCGCGACGTCTATGGGTATGTTCTGTTATGGCGTTGCTATCACTCTTGGGCGGTGTGGGTGGCTATTCTGGGACGTCGAACGCTTCTCAGGTGTGGCTTGCTCTGTGAGTGAAGCTTGCTCGAGATTTGATAGAGGAGAAGAAGGAAGCGATGCTACCATGGCAGATTTGATGGAGAAGAGAGGAAGGAGGCGAAGAAGAGCAGAACCCTGGAAGATGGAAGATTGGGTTTAGGGTTTGTTTTGTTTCATCCATTATTTTAGAATTTTATCTTAATAAAAAAATTAAAAAAAGGGTAAAATAAATATAATTTTATAATTAAATAAATATAACATATGAATTTTAAGCCTATATAAGTTTTTTTAAAATTAAATAAATAGAGAGTAATGTACAGTTAAGTTGTATATTCTAAATTTTTAATTTTAATAGCTTTATATTAAATTAGCAGCAAGCATACAATTTTTTAATATATATTTATGTTCAATAAACCAAAACTATTAATTTAAATCTTTAAAAAAAATATTAGCTTAGAAATTAAATTAGAAAGTATTACTTTAAAATATTTGTGACTAATAACACAATGATAATTTGCTATTTATATGCAACATCTAATCTTTGTTGCAAAATAGTGTTGCCTATTATATGAATAAGATGAATTTAGCTTAAACCATTACAGCAATGTTGCAACTACTGTTGCAAATAAGATCAAATGCAACATTTTTATCTTTGTTGCTTAAAACTGTTGCCTAATATATCAAAATATTTTGTAGAACATTGCAACACTAAATAAGCATTGCATATTATATCAAATGCAACAGATTTTAGTCGTTGCTGTCCGAAATGTTGCTGAAACCCAAAAATGTTGTAGTGCTTGTACATATTAATAAGGAGAAGAATTGTTGATCCTTCGGGAAAGATACAAAGAATCCTATTAATATGTGAGACTAAGGTAAGGAGACACGGGAGGAACCTACGGGTGAACCGTGAGCCTAACCTAGTAAAAGAGAAACCATCCTGTGGAGTTGGTCCAGGGTGTGTCAGTGGCCAGCTTCGAGACGTCGTGCCGTGCCCACCATGTGGCCTGGTTGGGTAATGGACGAGTGGGCTCAAGCTATTGCCCCGCAGTAAGGGGTCAGGACGTGCCACGTGGTGGCTATGCGTCAGTTGCTTGATAGATAAAAGTTGATTGTGTTTGATTAACAGAATTGTCACGAGGTGACCAGTACCCAAGTGAGTGGGTTAAGTATGTTTTGCCACGTGGTGGCCAGTGGCCAGTAGCCCGAGTGCACGGGTTTGAAGAAGAAAAGCCACGTAGTGGCTAGTAGATACCCCAGAGTTGGGGAGATTAAGTAGATGTATGTTTAGCATCTGTGTGTATGTATAAATTGTCTGTGGTTGTATATAATTGTTGATTGTGCAGCATAGTGGTAACGTACAGGACTACGTCACCATGCATTTTGTTGATTCAAACATGTTAAACGTGAGAAGACCGGTAAGTAAAAGCTGGCACTATATGTTACATGTTTACTTGCTGATTGATGACGTGGAATAAACTGCTGCATGTTTACAGTTATTAAATGCATGTGGGTGTTTGGGTGAAACTTCTTTTATTGTGTGATCACCAAGAATGCATGCTAACTCACAGTAACTAGTTGTTTGTGCATGTGATTGTGTATGACTCCCAGCCCCAGCGGTAAGGTACCCGCCTTGCACCGGGGATGGGAGAGTCCTCACTGAGTCGCGTGGTTAACTCTCACACCTCATTTTTACTACACAGAGATAGGTTAAGTACAGGTGGAAGAAGTCTCGATGGAGCGAGGAACAAACAAAACTTTCCAAGACCCACAACTTGTTCATGTGGGTGAATGAATTGTAATTGTAATTTAATTTACTTTATCATGTATCATAAAGTAAAGGGTAGACGAACCCAACTATATCGTGTCACTAAATCTAGAACTGTCAGCTTCACACACCTTAAAGATCAGGATCCGTTAGATTACGATGCAGGGAAAACTTATTTCTAATATATATATGTACATATATCGGTTGCATGCGAATAGGATAGGCAGCATCTTCGGATGTGTAGCTAGTACACATGTTATATATTATGTGTGTTTTCCTATATCTATATCCTGAAGCGGCACTGGCCGTGGATTTGCTTGCCTAGGATAGGCCACCATTTCGGTGTAGCCATGGTATTATAATGCATGTGAATGTATTTTTCAATAATAGCTATTCTGTCAATTAGGTGATAAGGCTTACAGGCATAGGGATATTCCCTGTGTCTGTGCCGGTCACGGTCCTCTAAACGGGGGTCGTGACACTTAGATTGTTACTTGCCTTAGCCCTTAAGGGTTGATACGCGCTGAATTTTCTGTGATAGGATCCTCTCTTAAGTTAGGGTTTCCACCTTTGGTGGGGGCAATCTAAGAGCCTTTTTTAGGGTGTCTAGATCCCAAGCTTAACCATGTGCAAGTTGATCGTAATGCCTACCCTATTAGGTCTGCCTTTTTAAAAGACCCTAAGAGCCTAACCTTTAGGACACAAGGAGCAAGTTTCCCGTTGCATGCATTGCATGACATGCATTTCATTGCTTTCCACATTATGTGTAAATCTTTTCTTTCTATTTTTTTTATTACACTAACATTCTCTTTTCTTTTTATTATTAGTCATACTATAAAAAGAAAAAATTCGAAATGGCATCAAAACATAACACGGCCTTTTGTTCACCAACAAGTCTTGCTTTAATGGGGAAACGAGTTAGAGTCAAGATACAAGCCAACCCAGTTGGAAATCTGATCAAGATGAGAGAGTATTTGCCTAATGAAGAACTAAGGAGGTTTCGTGGTCGTTATGGAGATATCTTGGACCTCTTGGATATCAAGATCATTGAGGACGCACTCCAGGCTCTCTTCCAATTCTGGGAGAACCAATTGAGGGCATGTGTTCCTAAATCTCATCCTGTCCTTAGTACTGGAGGAATATGTAGGGCTTATGAGGGATCCGCTCATGCCAATAAGCCATATGTACAAGTTCTCAAGGTCTCTGCCGTCGCAAGAAGAGATTTCTAATCTACTGGGGTTGCCACCAAAGAAGGTTGTTATTAATAATCACTCTCAAGGTGGAATTCTATCCTCAAAATCCCTCCTAGAACATATGGAGGCCATGAGAAAGAAAGGGGATTGGGTGAATTTTAGGCGAACTCTTGTTTTGGCTGTTTATGGATTAGTAATCTTCACATCAACTCTTGATGTCGTTAATTTTTTGTCCATTGGCGTCTTTATGGCAGTGGAAAGACATAGAGTGAATTCGGTGCCAGCCATTTTAGCGATGACTATGGGGCCCCTCGCTTACTGTGAAGTAGGAAAATGGAAGAAGTTGCAATGTTGTCTTCAACTTCTTGTGGTATGGTTAGCCAATCACATCTTTGGGAAGGGGTATTCTTTTGGAGGCATTCTCGACACGGTTCATCATCCCCTTAGAGACTTCTCCCATCGTGAAGGACTTCGCTTATATAACCCTAATCCTTAAAAGCCTATTGAGTTGGAGGGTTGGTTGAGCTTCTTGGCACGAATGGAAGAGCAAGATGTACGTTGGAAGCTCGTATGGTGGGAAAAAGAGGAGGTGCTATATGGCTATGATCAATTCCCGAATGTACCCCTAGTAGGACCAAGAGTGATAATCAATTACAATACATCCTTGGCCCATACACAACTGACATACCGCCAAAGGGTACCTTTGGAGGAATTAGTGCGTCATCTCTTCTACTCCCTTAGGGGACCTGAAGTTGTACAGGGAATCTTGATCTCAAGGTCTTAGGATTATATGTTGTTCAAGGGAAGAGCTGAACTAGGGAGCAGAGGGCTGGCACCGACAAGTGACTTCAAAACCTGGCTAAAAGAAAGGGTCAACAACAAGGTCACAGAAAAATTTTCCCCACTTAATCAACTACAAAGTAATGATAAATTGAAGGTCGAAAGGGCTTTGAAACACAAAATTGATGAACATAAAAATGCCCTGGAAAATCTGGAGGTTGAAAGGGACATGAAATTAAGGGCAATTCGTGAGGCAGAGAAAGAATATTTCCTCGTAAAGAAAGATAGCGACAATATTCAAAAGAATTCCCCAATTTTGGCTGAAAACAAGAACCTTAAAGAGATGAATCAAGACTTGAAGAACGAGCTGACTGAAAAAGAACAAGAGTGGGAGAAACAACTAGCCACAGAGGTTCAAGTCAGGGAATTGAAGGCTCAGACGCTTGAGGCTCGTATTAGGGAGTTGGAGTCTCACAATCAAGAGTTTCAAGCTCAGTTATCCAATCATAATCCAGCTGCTCAAGAGCAGTTAAACAGTGCCCTCCTCGTACTACAGGCTATGGATTTAGCGATGGGAAAATTACAAGAGAGGTGTTAAGCAAGGGGTAAAGTTATAGAAGAACTTTAGAAGGAAGTAGAGCCATGGAAAAAGGAGGCCGTCAGAGTCCATGACAAGATAGAGCAGATGGTACGACTCATTAACTTATCTGTGCCGTCTTTCATTGAAGCTTTCAAGAGACCAGAATGGAAAATCCACCTGCCACAAATCCCGCCAGAATTGGAAGAACTGTTAACCTTCGGTCAAATCTTAATTAATCGTTGGAACGCCATGATGAAGATGTAGTATAGGGTGAATGGAAGATCGAGATAAGTGGGGCGAAAAGCAAATAGCTTTCGCAACATGTTTTATCAACTAATCTTCGCCATTGAATATTGTATTTATGAGCAGAAACTAGGATGTTTTGAATTCCGTTTCAAACTAATCAATAAAAATAAATGTCTTTATTACCTTTAGCTTTCTTTTTTAATTATTTTTTGCTCCTTATTGCTTTTATTTCCAGCTTGAAAAAAAGTATGAAAAAAAAGAAAGAAATTAATGATGAGGTTATATTATTAATGTCAGTAACATGGCACCCAAGACCAATATGACCAAAAGGCCAGAAAATTCCCGCGCTCAACTAGAAGCAAGAAGGAATGCCTTAGACAAGCAAGAACTGGAGCTACTAAAGGAAGAAAATAGGATTATCAAAACTGAGATGGCAAGACTAAAGCGTTCACACACGAAAAAGGAGAGGGAGCTCCGCCAGCTAATGGAAAAATATAGCGGAGAAATTTTGGAGAACAAGTGCCTAGCAGAAAATTTTCATCAGGCGTATTGTGATATGTGTTGTTGGGCGGATTTGGCAAAACCCCAAAGGTTGTTTCTAGAAGAACAAGCTCAAAAGGAAGCAGCCAAGAAGAAGTAGTTATAGGATTACTCTTGTAATTTAGAAACAAAATATATGACTTCCTTAGGGAACAAATATTAGTGGAAGCATTTTTATCTTGTAAGAATGTTACTTTCACAATAAATGAATAAGTTTCCTTTCTCCCAAAATTTCCTTTGTGTACGCTTCTCAAGCCCAAGGTCTACTGGTCACGATAATTGCATGGTGAATTTAGTTCCTGTAGCAAGATATCAACTTTTGTTTCCTATTGGGTATTCTAACCCATAAAGAGACTGAAGGGGGTCACAGAATGCTAAGTCACTAACATTAATATAATAACCAACTAAAAATAAAAGAACAAAATTAACAATTCTCTTACCAGATGTGCGGCCAAGATTGCGCAACCTACTCACCAATATTACACTCGAGCCCAAAAGAATCGAATGGAATCTCAGGCTGCTGAATCCGCTGCCAAGATACCAGAAATGTAAAAGGGCTTCAACGCAACCAACACTCAAGTGGCTAATTTAAATGACAAAATTGATCAAATCATGGCCTTCTTGAGTAAGAGCCATCAAGATCAAGCTGAACCATCAGACCAAGCAGCTAAGGGGAAGAAGGTTCTTCCCATCGACAGTGAAGAAGAGGTTGAAGAGGAGATACAGGTAGAAGAGCCACCAAAGACCAATGAAGGGATTTTCGTCAATGCTGCTACCGTCCTGGTAGCTCTAAAAGCTTAACAAGAGAAGCAAAACCAGGAAAAGCCAACAATGGAAGGGTTAAGAGAGCATATTGAGAAAAAGGTGAGCCACGCTCTCAAAATGGCCACCAAGACAAAGGAGGAGGGTGAGTCGCTTTATTTGATTTCCCTAAGACCTAAGTTCTGCCCAAATTCAAGATTCCACATTTTGAGAAGTACGATGGGTCATCTAATCCAGACCACCACGTCAAAGGATATTGTGCTATAATGGCCACCTATAGTTTCGAGCCTACCTTTCTCCTTGCTCATTTCCACATTAGTCTGAAGGGGGCCACATATAAATGGTTCATGAAACAAGAGAATGAAACGATGAGGTCGTGGGCAACTATGATAAGGGCCTTCTGTAGTAACTTCAAACACAATATACACAGTGAAATGACAACAGAAAGCACGGTAGTACTTAAAAGCAAGCCAAACGAGACTTTTCGAGAATATGCCTCAAGATGGAAGGAAGCCTTCATTGAAGTCCAAGTTTGTCTCTAACAAAGTAGTTCCATGGAGATACCAAGTTGCCGTTGATATTGGAGGTAAGAAGGTAGAGATTGGTAAGACACTCATAAGTGCCAACGTGACTCAGGGGCAAGGGCTCACCAGAAACGGAAGAATATATGCGGAGAATCCGCAACAGGCAACGAAGGAAACCCCTGTAATTGAAAGAGCAAAAGAGGTTCCTGGTAACTCACAGAGGAAAGACAGTCCTGAAGAAGAGACAAAATTAGAAAAAGAATTCCTAAGCGTAATCAAGAAGAGTGACTACGACATTTTCGAACAATTAAGAAAGACACCATCCAGGATTTTGATGCTTTCCCTTATGCTTAACTCGGATAGGCACCACCAAGCTCTCTTAAAGGTGTTGGCTGACACGCATGTTCCCAAGGAGATTACACTGGAGAACATGGTGAGTTTGGTTGACGTTGTCAAGTATGCGTCGATCTTTTCTTTCTCAAATTAAGAGGTTTGTCCAAGGACAAAACCCTAACACATCACCGTCAAGTGTTATGGCTTTATGATAGCAAAAGTCCTTGTGGATGGAGGATCATCCCTCAATGTACTGCCAATCGCCACCTTCCAACAATTGCCAGCCGAGTCAACGCGTATCGACGCAAGCAATATGATAGTTCGAGATTTTGATGGGACAAGAAGAGAGGCCATGGAAGGAGTTAGTCTCCCTATAGAAATTGGGCCATTTACCTTTGATATCCATTCCAACTTATGGATATAGATGCAACCTACACAATGTTGCTGGGCAAACCTTGGATCCACGAGGCCAAAGCTGTTCCTTCCACTCTCTACCAGAAAATCAAGTTTCTTAAAGATGGAAGGATCATGCTGATTCGCCACCCATCTCCGGTGCCATTCATTAGTAGCGTTGAAGAGGCTCTAGAATCCTTGTTTCAAGGATTAGAGTTGGAAGAACGGTCTAAGGAGACCTTCCAAATCAACAGTGTGGCGGTAAAGATTATGGCCAAACAAGGGTACCAACAGGGATGAGGGTTAGGCCCTACATTGGCTGGAATGCCCAGATGCATTGAGCTAAAGGAACGAGAAGCCCAACTCAGGATAGGCTATACTAGGACAAGACACAACAGGGTCAGTGACAAGAGACACCTACACTTAACCCAGATGTTTGTGCCGGCCAAAACAGCAAGAGAAGATGGCCAAATCTCTACAATGAATGAAGAAGAAGCTAACGGCGAACACCTTCTCATATGGAGTTTAGAGGAAGGAACTAGCTTGAAGAATTGGGAGGCTGACTGGGTCTTATCAATTAGTAGTTGCAAGTAAAGTGACAATTGTGATCGATCTAAAGCCGAGCTCTAGGTTTAGATCAAAGAATAATGCATTTATGAGCTTATTTGTTGTTATGTTTCAACTCTTCCATAAAACTCGCTTGCATAATTACTAAACTATTGTTCATATGTGCTTTCTTCTATACCCCTCTTCGTTTCACATTCTTAGGGGGTGTTTGGTATTACTGCCAGTTTTTAGATTTCTATTTTTTGAAAGCTGAAATCTGTGGTCTATTTTTTTGTGTTATGTTTTTTATTTTCTATTTTTTGTTTTACATCTTCAGTTTTCTATATAAATAAAATAACAGAAAATAAATATTTATGAAAGTTCAAAATATATTTACTTGGATGTTTTGGGAACAAGAAGATTCATGCACATTCATGGTGGGTGTTGGTGGCAGTGGTGGTTGGTCGGCGGTTAGTGGTGGTGGGTGTGGTGGCCGTGGTAGTGGTGGGTGATGGTGCGTGGTGAATGGTGAGTGGTGGTATAATGGTGGTTGGTGGTACGTGGTGGTGGTTGGTGGTGGGTGTGCGTGGTGGTGGTTGATGGTGGGTGTGTGTGGTGGTAATAGATGGTGGTGGTTGGTGGTGGGTGTGATGGTGGGTGTGATGGTGGTGGCGAGTAGTAGTGAATGGTGGGTAGTCAGTGGTGGCAATGGGCGATGGTGCGTGGTGGTGGTTGGTGGATGGTAATGGTAGTGGTGGGCGTGGTTGGTGGCTGGGGGTGGTGGTGGACATGGTTGGTAGTGCGTTGTGTTGGTGGTGGGTGATGGTTACTAGTAGTGGTGAGCGGTGGTGGCAAGTGGTCGGTGGTGGACATGGTTGATGGTGGTGGCAGGTAGTGTGTGGTATTGGTAGTTGGTGGTGGTGGCGAGTGGTGGTGGCGGACGTGATTGGTGGTGGTGGCAGGTGGTGGGTGGTGGGTGGTGGTTGCTGGTGGAGGTGAGTGGTGGTGGTGGTGGTTGTTGCTGGTGGTGAGTGGTGGTGGTGGGTGGTGGTTGCTGGTGGGTGGTCGTGGTGATGGGTGGTGGGTGGTGGTGGTGGTGGGTGGTGAGTGGTGGGTGGTGAGTGGTGGTGGTGGGTGGTCGTGGTGGTGGTGAGTGGTCGTGGTGGATGGTGGGTGGTGGTTGAAAAAAAAAAATTGAAATGAAATTTGTGGAAACCACATTTTGTGGTTTTCAAATGGTGTTTTATGTTTTGATATTAAGTCTAAAATTGAAAAAAAAAACTCATTTAGCCAAACAAGTTTTCAGTTTTTTTTCCTCAAAATAAAACAGAAAACCGCAACAATACCAAACACCCCCTTAATTTATGTCTTTTTTTACTTTCCCTCAGGGAATTAGAATTCTCCGAGCTCCCGCCTAATGCGGTGATCCCCAGTTTTTATGAATCCTTTGATAATGAACATATGCAATATGAATATGTCTCAGATGATGAGGATGTTCCTCCTGCGTTCGCCAAAATGGTTGAATCAAAAGAAAAGGTGATGGTTCCTTATCAAGAGGAAGTCGAGCTTGTCGACAATCCTGAAAGGGAAGATCTGATTTTGCTATTAAAAGAGTATATGAACGTATTTGCCTGGTCGTACCAAGATATGCTTGGGCTAGATCCTGGGATCGCGTCCCATAAAATACCCATCTTCTCTCACATGGAGCTGAAGAAGCTGAAGTTACGACGCATGAAGCCTGAAATGTCCCTCAAGATCAAAGAGGAGGTTCAAAAATAGTGGGATGCTGGCTTCCTAGAAGTCTCTGTCTACCTAGAATGGATGGCAAAGATAGTCCCTATTCCAAACAAGGATGGAAAGGTTTGCATGTGCGTAGATTACATGGACCTCAATAAGGTCTCTCCTAAAGACGACTTTCCGCTTCTGCATATAGATGTCTTGGTGGACAACACCGCTGGTAGTTTCCGTTATTCATTCATGGATGGGTACTCAGGTTACAATAACATACCTATGCATCCTGAAGACAAGATCAAAACCACTTTCATTACACAATGGGGGACCTATTGTTATAAGGTCATGCCCTTTGGGTTAAAGAACGCTGGGGCTACATATCAACGAGCTATGGTGGTTCTATTCCATGATATGATCCACAAAGAAGTAGAAGTTTATATGGACGATATGGTAGCCAAATCAGCTGAAAACAAGAGTCATGTCAAAGTCTTGAGAAAGTTATTCGATATGCTACGAAAATTCAAATTGTGACTCAATCCAAGTAAATGCATCTTTGGGGCTTAGTCTGGAAATCTCCTTGGCTTTATTGTAAGTCGAAGGGGGATTGAGGTAGACCCAGACAAAAACAGGGCTATCAAGGATATGCCCCCACCTACTTCCAAGTAGTAAGTACGAAGCTTCCTAGGCAAAGTGAATTACATTGCCCATTTCATCCGTAATTTGATAGCGACTTGTACTCCTTTATTCAAGCTTCTCAAGAAAAGTCAGCCGGCAAAATGGAATGAGGAGTTTCAGCAAGCATTTGATGCTATAAAAGAATATCTCATTAGCCCACCAGTACTAGTGCCGCCTACACCAAGAAGACCCCTATTATTGTATTTGAGAGTATTGGATGGTTCAATGGGAGCTATCCTTGGGCAACATGATCTGACGACAGGGAAAGAACGAGCAGTATACTATTTGATCAAAAAGTTTGACACCAATGAGTCTCGTTATTCATTGATTGAGAAAACCTGTTGCGCGTTGATATGGACAGTACGCCGCTTAAGGCACTACATGCTTTATTATGAGACTCTCCTCCTATCATGCATGGATCCCATAAAATATATTTTTGAAAGCCCGCATGTATCAGGATTAGTTTCCAAGTGGCAAGTGGTATTGGCAGAATATGATGTCAAGCACGTCACACAGAAGGCAGTTAAAGGGAGCGCTATAGCAAACTACTTGGCCATTAATCCTTTAAATGAGGAACATACCTTGGATTACCAATTCCCTGATGAAGGACTAAATGTCATAGAAGAAGAGCCCCATGTATTGGGGAGTGGGATTGGAGTTGTCATCATTTCCCCAAATGGAAAGCAGTTTCCCATCGCAGTCAAACTGGATTTCGAATGCACCAACAGCATGGCAGAGTACAAAGCTTTTATCTGTGGGTTGCAAGCCGCCGTGAAAATGGGAGTCAAGGAGTTAGAAGTCTATGGGGACTCTGCGCTAATAATTTACCAGACGAAAGGAGAATGGCAAACTAAGGATTCCAAATTAATTCCTTATCAAAAGTTCCTCACTGTGTTAACCGGCTAGTTCACGTCCATCAACTTTCATCATTTACCTCGATGCATAAACTTGTTTGTTGACGCGCTTGCCACCTTGGCGGTAATGCTTGACATTAACTGCGGAGTTCGTCTCCAGCCCATTAAAGTGGAATCCCGAAATACTGAGATCCATTGCTCAGTAGTAGAACAAGAACCTGATGGACTACCTTGGTTCCATGATATCAAGACTTATCTGGAAAAACTAGAATACCCAAAAGGTGCCAGTGAGAATGAGAAGCGAACACTCTGGCGGTTGACTATGAGTTTCTTCCTCAGTGGAGATACACTGTATAAGAAGAGACTGGATGGAGTATTGCTTCATTGCGTTGAGGCAGTCAAAGCTAACCAAATCTTGGCAGACATGCATGAAGGAATCTATGGGACCCATTCCAATGGGCACACTTTGGCGCGCCAGATTCAAAGACTGGGGTACTTTTGGATGACACTCGAACACGACTATATCGAGTACGTCCGTAAATGCTATAGGTGCTAGATTTACGCAGACAGGATCAATGCCCCTCTGGCTTCACTCCACAACATGACAGCCTCATGGCCCTTTTCCGTGTGGGGAATTGACATCATTGGGCCCATAAACCCTAAGGCATCCAATGGCTATCGCTTCATTTTGGTGGCCATTGAATATTTTACCAAGTGGATAGAAGCAAGCTCATATTCAAACATAACGCAGAAGACGTTTGTGAGGTTTCTAAAACCCAACGTCATATGCAGGTACGGGGTTCCAGAAAGAATCATCACAGATAATGGGTCCAATTTGAATGGGTTACAAGTTTGAAAGATCTGCAAGGAATTTAAGATAACCCATCATAATTCGGCGCCATATTGCCCACAAATGAATGGTTCCGTCGAAGCAGCTAACAAGAATATGAAGAAGATAATCGAAAAGATGTCAAATGCATATAAAGATTGGCACGAAATGCTCCCATTCGCTTTGCATAGGTATCGCACTACCACTCGTTCGTTAATAGGTGCAACCCCTTTTTCATTAGTATATGGGACGGAGGCTGTGTTGCCTATAGAAATTCAAGTTACTTCCCTCAGGGTCATAGCAGAAGCCAACCTCGACGACAATCAATGAGTTCAAGCCCGCTATGATCAAATTAGTTTAATCAATGAGAAGAGCTTAAGGGAAATATGCCCTAGACAGTTGTACCAGGCAAGAATGGCTCGGACTTTTAACAAAAAGTTT
The DNA here is from genome assembly GCA_014851425.1 of Senna tora. NCBI lineage: Eukaryota > Viridiplantae > Streptophyta > Magnoliopsida > Fabales > Fabaceae > Senna > Senna tora. The sequence goes on from CM026264.1 coordinate 43,982,182, forward strand.
CGACCGCAATCATTTAAAGAAGGGGATTTGGTATTAAAGAAGGTTCTACCCAACCAAGACGACTCAAGGGGGAAATGGGCCCCAACTTATGAGGGGCCATTCATAGTCAAGCACGCATTTTCTAGTGAAGCTCTCATCTTAGAAGACATGGACAGACAAGAAGTCGGCCACCTGGTCAATTCATATTCAGTGAAGAAGTTCTACGCTTAAAATTTCACTCATCTAAAGGGGCACTCAAATTGCATATGTTTCATGCCCCAACCAGAGGAAATAATTACCGTGGAGCCATAAGGCATTCTCTTTCACGCTTTTGTACAAAAATCACTATTAGTTTCTATTGATTCTAAATATTCAAAATTGTACCAGTGTTTGACTCATAACATTAAAAGGGAATTATTCATTTAATAAATCTCTTTGCCCTTTTTCCTAGCCATGCAAGTCTTACTTTACTGTGTTGTTGATTCAAAACAATAGATAAAAGTATTGTGAATTGATTATATGGTTCACTTCTTTGCTTGTGGCTAACTGATTTATTTAGATATCAAGAAGGCAAATCATTGTTTCAGATAAGTTGCGAAATTCTGAATGATTTATGAGAAGGTCAATCACCTTTAGCAAAATTCCTTGCCAAGGTAATTTCTTTTCTGCATATTCTATGCTCTCAGTCGTCGAGTTTCCTCCAATAAATGTTTCAAGAACTTGACATTCATAATTTTTTCTGATCATCAAGTTTTCACCAACGAATGTTTCGAAAACTTTATAACCTATCAGGCGGTAGTCAATTTTCGCCGATAAGTGTTTCAAAAACTATACCCATAATTTTTGGAGACTATTTGATCTCTGTGGTGATCAGTCTTTGGTACTCATGGATAACCATCGAGTGCTTCGAAGATTTGACACCCATAACTTTTGGAGACTCTTAGATCTCTAGGAGAAAAAGGTTCTCCGGTACTCATAGAAAGTCACTGGAAACCCGGTACCCATAATTTTTGGAGACTACTTGATCTTCCTGGTAATCGGTCTTCGGTACTCGTGGATAACCATCGAGTGCTTCGAAGATTTGACTCCCATAACTTTTGGAGGCTCTTAGATCTCCGAGGGGAAAAGGTTCTCCAGTACTAATAGAGAGTCACTTGGAACCCGATACCCATAACTTTTGGAGACTATTTGATCTTCGTGGTGATCGGTCTTCGGTGCTCATGGATAACCATCGAGTGCTTCAAAGATTTGACATCCATAACTTTTGGAGGCTCTTAGATCTTTGGGGGGAAAAGGTTCTCTAGTACTCATGGGAAGTTACTGGGAACACGGTGCCCACAATTTTTGGAGACTATTAGATCTTTGCGATGATCGGTCTTCGGTGCTCATGGATGACAATTGAGTGCTTCAGAGATTCGACACCCATAATGTTTGACAGGGATTAGATTCCATCGATAAGTGTTTTTGGATCTGATGCCCATAGAATTTTACGGGTTAGATTCCGCTAATGTGTGTTTCGGAATCTGATATCCATAACCCTAGGGGCACTTGGACCCCGCCATGGAATTTAATGCCTCAAAAAAAATTTAAAAGGAAGAAAAAGGTTTTAAAATAGGTATAGGTCGCGACCCCTTGAGCAAGGCCTTCACGACGTAGCGGTGTGGGTCGCGACCCAAAAGGTCTTGGGTCACGACGGGTAGGATTGTTACACGTTTTTTGAGGAATTTAATGCTCTGGGTTGCGACTGGTTGACTTTCCCGTCGCGACCCCTGGGGTAGTTAAACGGGCTTACCATTGACAGGTATAGGTCACAAAGTTTGTAGTTATACATCACGACCTATGCCATGTAGAGGCTAACTGATTGGCTCTAGAGGGCGGTCACATAAATGGCTCCTGTCACGATGTACAATTGATACGTCTCGGCCCCCATGGCCAGATTTGCTTTTTAAGCAAAACTCTAAGACATTTGTGGGTCACGACCTACTCCACGACCCCCACTTCCTTAGATCCTTGTCCCCTCGGTCACCTTCACGCAAAGTCAGTATGATCCAGGAAAAGCTCTCGGTCACCGCATCATTCCTACAATGCAGGATCTTCACCCCAGCAGAATCTCTAGGTAAGAGCTTTCACACATAGGGGTCGCGAAGGGTTTCTTTAACCGTTGCAACCTGTAACTTTCATAGGGCATGTTTTTGGGATAAATCTTTTCTCATTTCTAGAACTAATCATTAGTTTGTTAATATCTTAGTAAAATGGCTCATTCTAAGAGACTTTGCTCAATTGCTTCTTCATCATCTCAGCCTGTCATAGATTCGGAGTTATACTGTAATACTAGTAAGGCCAGACCGCTGAATCCTGAGAGGAACATGGAGAGGCTGGAATTAAGCCCCTCATTCATGGAGGGGATTTAGTACTACGGCTTGCATGACTTGCTAAAAGTGACGAATAAGAGAATGATCCTCTGGTGTACCAATATCATGTGGCATACGCCAGTACCCATAGCAGGTCCTTCATACTGAGGGATGTCACTCTCCCTGCAGTAACACCTCCACATTTCGTAGAGATGTATGGCCTGAGGATGGAGCCCAACTGCGTCTATGCCTGGACACTTGCTGAGCCGTATTCGAGGGAAGCCATAGCAGCAGCCTTGATATTCCCAAGAAGAGACAGATGGGAGTCCAAGAGTTGACTTAAGAGGATAGACACCCATCACATGACGAAGAACTGACAGAATTTCTTAGCCAGCAACGTCCTACCAGTGAAGAACAGAGAATCATTGAGCAAAAGACTGAGAGCCCTCATTTACCTGATCATGCAGAGGGCGCCGCTGTGCTTCCCTACCATCATGTGCGATGAGTTTCATAGCAATGCCAAGGATTTCAAGCTGGAACCCGGGCTTAAATATACACCTACAACAATAAGTTTTCCTCACTTCTTCACAGCCTTCTACAAGCATCATCAAGTTCCGCACCGAGGGTTAGACTATTATGAGCCTGCCACTGCCTATAAAATGAAGGAGGATCAGAATATGGCAGACTTCCCTCCACCGAAGATTTTAACTGGGATGAAATCCTCGAGGATATCCCTCCAGAGCCACAGCAAGGGCAGCAGCCAGAGCAGCCACAAGGAAAAAATCCTCTAGCCAGTCTTAAGGACAGACGTATCGAAGGCCTGACTCAGGAAATTCCAGGAACAGGGAAGGGAAATTATGGAGCAACGGAGGGAGAATAGGTAGGAGCCAGAGGAAATAAGAGAGTTGCAAGAAGATGTAAATGGATTGCAGGGAGGGATGCGATCCTTGCTTAGACACTTCCACTTGTTTGATGATGTCGTCCCAAGGCGTGCACCTGTTCAACCTTCAGACAGTGATGAGGATGAGGACGGGGGCGATTAGAAGAGGCCATTTAGTAAACCGTAGGAGTTGCTTATTTTTGTTTATCTTTGCTTTGTTTTAATTGATGCTTTGTTGTTTTGAACTTTATAAAAGTTGCAGAAATACTTTAAATCACAAAATTTGGTTTCCTTTTTATTTTTACTTATTTCTTTAGTTTGAACGAAAAAGCAAAGATGGGACTCTGTGGACACCACATTTTGTCCGACCCCAAGTTGCACCAAAAAAATAAACAACAATAACAATAGATAAGGAAAATGGATAAAATAAAAATAAAAATAAAAATAAATAGGGAAAAGGAAAGAAGAAAAGAAGATAAAAGAAGGAAACCTGAGAACATGGGTCACGACGTACAGCTCCATACGTCGCGACCCCTAAGTGCCATGTCATAGGCCATCACGACGTGTGAACAGCTACGTCGCAACCCCCATGCATTTATGACCAAACCCTATCCGAAATCAGGAGGCCGTCGCGACGTAGGACCTTATACGTGGAGACCCCGTGTGCCATAAATGACCGGATCTAATCAGAATCCGAAATGGGGTACCCGTCGCGAAGTAAGACCCTATACGTCGGGACCCCCTGCGTCATAAATGGCCAGATTTCTTTCCCGAAATAAATCCTCTCCGGCCACCTATAAATTGGAGGCTCCACTTTAGTTGGAAGGGGGAAATTCTTGATTCCAAAAGGCTGTCGGATTACGGCGGACTAGGTAAACTCCTCTTTCATTTTATTAACCTATACTCTTGACCTCACTCTCTCTACTCAAAGTCATCCTCTTTCTTCTTCTTTAAATTTCTTTTTGGGATCTGTGAGTACTGGAGCTAGGCCCTGAGCCACTCTTAGGGTTGACCTAGATCCCCTCCGTGTCCTAGATCCGAGATTTAGGACCCCAATTCTTCAGATCCGCCTTAGTTTGCATAAACGGGTCGCGACCCCCTGGTGTAGGGGTCCCTTTCCTATTCTGAGCACCATTTTTTTCTACTATCACATTTTTCTGGAAATTTGTTTTGGGGTTGCGACGCATCCTTTTACACGTCGCGACCCCCTATGTCGATACGTCGCCACCCCCTAACTTTTTCACGACCTCGGGACTATGAACCGAGTCTGTGGGTCGCGACCTATCCTTTTATAGGTCGCGAGCCCCTGACTTTTAGGGGGGCCAGAATCATGTCTCCTTCTTCTCTTTTTGTGTTGTTTTATAAAAACAATAAAACAATTAAAATTTATTTTACATGAACATGTGTAACCTGGTGCCACCAAGGAGCCTTTACTTCTATAGGAGCACTAGTATTCACGCCATCTGGGTGCATTCCCTGATGAGCATTCACGCACACACTCTTATCAATCTTATTGCTTGTTCGTAATGCATGGTAGATAGGTGCCGAGAGGCCTTTGTCTTTTTAGGCACATTGCATTGGGAGGCCATCTGAGTCTTTGCGTGATGAGCCTCTCCCCACCTAGACACTTGCATGCCACGCGAACTACATGGACTTTGATCCCTCTTTGAGGGTACATAGGCCCTAGGCTCTTATCCTAGGTTAAGTCCATCTTTGTTTTCTTTCTTGTTTTGTGCTTTTGTGTTCTTTTTCCAATTTTTCTTTTAAGGCCAAACATTTTAAATATTAATTTTTAGGGTAACCGTGTTCGGACAGGGGAAGAGGGTGCCTAACACCTTCCCCTCATCTCAAGCAGACTCTCGAACCCAATTCTTTTAAAAACTCTTTTTTTTTTGTTTTAACTTTTGAACTTATTTTTCTTTTCCAAGTTTTATGGAAAACTTGGTGGCGACTCCCGTCGAGCGCGCGTCACCACAAAGGTAGGTAGAAATGAAAAACTGTGCACTTGTGATTTGGAGCGTCCTGACTACCCTTCCCCTCCACTTTAAAGTGGAAACATTGCAAAGAAAAAGCAAAACAGATATAACATATATATAAAATGAAAATCCAACATTAAAGGCCAAAACAATTTAAATATTAATTTTTAAAGAAAGGGGCTTGACTCTCTAAGTGTCGCCAGCGGAGTCACCAACTGTGAAGATCGCGCTTGTGGCGGGCTTCGAGGAGTCGTCACCAAGTTTTCCATAAAACTTGGAAAAGGAAAATAAGTTCAAAATCTAAGTAAAAATGGGTTTTAAAAGAATATTAGTTTGGGAGTCTGCTTGAGATGAGGAGAAGGTGTTAGGCACCCCTCTTCCCTCATCCATAGACGGTTAACCCAAAAAATAATACTTAAATTGCTTTGGCCTTAAAAAGAGTTGGAATAGAATACAGCATGCAAAACATAGATGAAAGTAAGGATGGACTTGAACTAGGATAAGAGCTTAGGGCCTACGTATCCTCAAAGAGGGATCAAAGCCCACGTAGTTTGTGTGGCACGCATGTGTGTGTGTGTGGGGGGGGGGGGGACACTAATCAAGCAAAGGCTCAGATGGCATCCCAGTGCAATGTGCCTAAAGAGACAAAGGCCTCTCAACACCTATCTACCATGCATTCACAATCAAGCAAGACAAGGAAAAGTGTGTGTGAGAGGCTCATTAGGTAGCACGCCCAGATGGCGTGAAAACTAGTGTTCCTGTAGAAGTAAAGGCACCTTGGTGGCACTAGGGTTACATATTTTGAGGTAATAAAGTAATTTGAATAAAATAACATTAAAAAAATGGGTAAAGGGGCAATGGAGGTAGAAAAACATGCTTTTCTGCCTTTGAGATGAAGGGGGTCACGACCTACAGCTGGATAGGCTGCGACTCACAACCTCGGGTCAATGTCCTGAGCCCAGTGAAAAGTCATGGGTCACAATGTATGACAGTATACGTCGCGACCCACGGCCCCAAGTCAAGATCTCGAGGTCGATGACAAGCTATGGGTCGTGATGTATGACAATATATGTCGCGACCTATACACAAATTTTCGGAACAGTAAGAACAGGGGAAATCAGAAAGCAATTGGTGCGCAACAGACTTCTAGGTCACGACACCTATACCAGGGGGTCGCGACCCACTCACGAAAACTAGAGAAAAATTAAAAATTTAGGGTTCTTGACCTCGGCTCTAGGACATAGACGGGGTTTTGTCAACCCTCAGAGTGACTAAGGGCCTGGCTCCGGTCCTAAAGGATCCAAAAGATTTAAATGAAGAATGGTAGATGAAAGTAGAGAATGCAAATCAAGAGTGTGGATAAAAGAGTAGAAGACCTTACCAATCTCCTTACAATCCGATAGCCTTTCGGAGCTCCAAAAATCTCCCTTCGGTCAATTGAGGCAGAGCCTTCTATTTATAGTGACTGCACTGGCATTATGGGAAACAAAATCCGGCCATTTATGATGTGTAGGTCGCAACCTAAATGCAAAGACCTGACGCTTGGGGGTCGCGACCTAGAAACTTGTAGGTCGCAACCCACAAGTTGTAGGTCGCGACCCACAAGCCTGTGTTTTTTATCCTTCCTTTCTTTCTCTCTTTTATTTTTTTCACTTTATACCTTTCTCTTTTTTTTTTCTTTTTTTTATATTTTATTCTTTTACATTTTTATTTTTATTTTTATTTTATTATTATTATTATTTTGTTTTGATTGCATCTTTCGGGGTCGAACAAAATGAGGTGTCTACAATCCTCATTAGTAATTTTCTCTCCACATAATTACAATTGAGAGCTAATTTTAAATAAGGTTGAGTTATACTCACTTACGATTTTAAAATCTTGTAAACGTAAGTGAATCCAATAATAGCAAGCTTTGGGAAGAATAAGAGCTTTTTGGTGCTCATATCTTTCCTTCAAATTTTTCCAAAGGAGTAACGGGTCCTTAACAATGAGGTACTCACTTTTCAATTCTTCATGCAAATGATGGCGAAGGAAAATCATTGCCTTTGTGTGATCCTGCAAGGATGCTTGATTTCCTTCTTTGATAGTCTCTCCAAGATTCATTGCAGTTAGATGAATTTCAGCATCAAGAACCCATGACAGGTAATTTTTTCCAGAAATATCAAGTGCAATGAATTGAAGATTTGTAAAATTCGACATTGTGAATAAACTACCCTTTAAAAATTAAGAGTTAGAATTCAAATGCTATATATATATATATATATATGAAAAATATATATTTCCTTACGTACCTTGATGTGATGGAAACCAGTTTGGAGATCTTTCAATAAATAAATTTTAGAGTCTCGTGCTGATAACGTGTTGTAAAACAAGAACTTTAGAACAAAAGAGCATAAGATAAAGAATAACAAGAATATGATAAAGATGCACCAAATTTATTCATTCATTCACTTGTCTACAATAGCCTCTATTTATAGGACTCTAGCCATAAGGTAGCATTAAGAACACAATAATGTACCTTTCAGCACACTAACTGGAAGGTTACACAATTCTCTTAAAGAGGCTTTTATGGAGAGGTTACTAAGGATACAAAGAGACAAGTGATCATGTGGAGTGTTTAGAAAGAATCCAATGTTGAAAATGTGGTCATCCACATATAAATACATATATTTATAATAGATTATGATTTTTAAAATATCAATTGTGATTCCATAATATACCTTCCTATGGACACGTGGCACTAGCCTTCTAGAAGGTTAATCGGACCTCGGATCAATGACACACGGCACCGCTCGATGGCCCCGAACATGGCTTCTCCCCACAATCACCCGCGTACTCTCCTGCATTAGAGATCGTGGTCGAGCCCCAGGCAAAAGAACGTGGGTCAACCACATTCTCCTCTACCTCAAGTATAAATATCCCTCACCCGGGGGACTTGGGGTAAGCGAACAAGAAAACATTCGCAACGCAATAGCATATCACGAGATCCTCATTACCTGAAGTCTACCTAACAGACATTTGTACATCCTCATTCCATTACCGGATTCACACATCCTCTTGGTCTAAGCACCACCAAGAGACTCTAGCTCTCTCACTCTCTGCATACGAGGTACCTCCAACTTGGGACTCACCCACTCGGAGAACACACACACACGTCTTAGATGCACACGGCCATTAAAGATAACACTCCTCCCTAACGGCTCCCATGGACGTTCCCTCATCGAACTACGTGGACTTTGATGCCTCAACAAGGGTACGTTGGCACCTAGGTCTTCACCTTAGGACAAGTCCCCCAAATGACTTAAGATGAAGCCACAGTGATTGAATCTTCATCGACTGCGAGATTTTCACCTTCAAAAGCTCCTTATTTCACTAAAGTTACTTTACGGGTCCTTTTATCTTCCATCTGATACCCTTTTTGTGTAAACTTTGTGTCCGTTTTTAATAATTTTTTGTACTCTATGCAACGTAACAGATTTTGGAGCCAAATGACGTAAGGTGAAACCAAAGCAATCAAATCTTCGTCAACTGCGCGATTTTCACCCTCAAAAGCTCCTACTTTCCCTTGAGCTAAATTTCGGGACCGTTTCTATTCCATCCGGTACCCAATTTGCACGAAATTCATGTCCGTTTTCAAGTATTTTTCGTCCTTTACACAATGGCACAGGCTTCAAAGCTGAAAAACTTAAAATGAAATTGCAGTGATCAAATCTTCGTCTACTACCAAATTTTCACCCCTAAATGACTCCTATTTTTCATTGGCTTTGAAACTCTTCCGGACCCGTCTCTCTTTTAGCCCTTTTCCTACCTCAATCTTCTAGGTTCTTAGGGTTCATTCTCCCTATGATTTTCCATCCTCAAATTAGATTAGAAATATGGACAAAATGGGGTGTCTACAGATTCCCGTCTTTACTTCCTTTTCTCTCGAATGATTTACTGAAAAGGTGAGCGTTGCTCACAGAAAGGAGAGGAAGGAAACAAGTATAGACAAAATAGACTCCCATTTTGTTCCTGGGAGACACAAGAGTGTAAAAGCAATCATGCCTAGGATATAGCAAGTAATGGCCTAATGAAATCTAGCACACGTGGACACCACATTTTGTCCGGCCCTCGAAAGTGCAATCAAAGTAAAAGAAAATCAACAATATATATATATATATAATAAATAAAAAGATAAAAATATGAAAGATAAACAAAAAAGAAAGAGAGAAGAAGTACAGGCCTAGGGGTCGCTACCCATAAGCTTGTAGGTCGCGACTCCCAAGCCCCAATTTCAAGTGGGTCACGACGTATGAACCCGTATGTCGCGACCACCTTTCTCATTTATGACGAGATCCAATCGGATATGAATAGGAGGCTCCGCCTCAGTTGTCTGGTCCGATATTTTGGAGGCCGAAGCCCTGCCGAATCACTGAATCATTGGTAAGACTCTTGTACACTCATCCCTCACCCATATGACTTTCATCTCTCTATAAGCCTATTTCTCTTACTTTTGATCGATGTGATAGGAGCCAAGCCCCGTGCTACTCCGAAGGTCGACCAAGATCCCCTCCGCATCCTAGATCTAAGGGCCAGAACCTTAAACTTTCATCTTGTTCTGATTTCGGAAGCAGGTCACTACCTCCTGGTGTAGGGGTCACGACCCATTTCAACCATTGTGCACCGTTTGCTTGTTGTTCTTTCTCTATTTTTATTTCTCTGGAAATTTGGGTATGGGTCATAACGTATCCCTTTATACGTCGCGACCCATGGCTCGTCACTGACCTCGGGACCCTGGCCCAAAGGTCGTTGGTTGCAACGTATCCCATTATACGTTGCGATCCCCCTGGTTTATCCCTAACCTCGGGACCCTGACCCGGGGTCATGGGTCGCGACCTATCCTGTCATAAGTCGCGACCCCTTACCTGTCAGAGGCAGAAAAGCCTACTTTTCTACTTCTTCCATCCTTTTTCCTTTTCCATGTCTTTTATTCAAACTTATTTCATCTTAACATGTGTAAGCCTAGTGCCACCAAGGACCCTTTAATTCTATAGGAGCACTAGTCTTCATGCCATCTGGGCGCACTGCCTGATGAGCACCACACACACAGTTTTCTTGTCTTGTTAGTTGTTTGAATATAATGCATGGTAGATAGGTGCCGAGGGACCTTTGTCTCTTTAGGCATATTGTACTGGGATGCCATCTGAGCCTTTGCTTGATGAGCATCCCCCACACACACACATGCGTGCCACACGAACTACGTGGACTTTGATCCCTCTTTGAGGGTACATAGGCCTTAGGCTCTTATCCTAGGTCAAGTTCATCCTTGTTTTCTTCTATGTTTTATTATGCTTGTGCAATCCAACTCTTTTAAGGCCAAATTGATTTAAGTATTAGTCTCTGGGGAAATCGTCTTCAGACAGGGGAAGAGGGGTGCCTAACACCTTCCCCTTATCTCAAACAGACTCCCGAACCCAAATTCTTTCAAAAACCCACATTTATTAGGATTTTTGTCACGACCCCCTATCGGACGTCCGTGACTGACACGGGAGGTAGGATTTCTCCTATCCCGTAAGCCTCTAATCCCTTATTGACATTTTCACATGTTTATAACTACCCTTTTCTAATACAAGCAATATATAACATATATGGTCATCCCTTTTCGGTGACCTAAGCAGTTTGCAATCCACGGCTCGCTCAACGCCGCTTTAGTCTATATGTATACACATATTCATTCACACGTACATATAATATACATATTGATCACGCATTTCAGGGCGGGTGATCTATCCTATTCACATGCAGAAGTCCTGTATACAGTCATACATATATTCAATCACACGCTTACATATAGTTTACATATTGATCACACGCCTCAATGCGTGTGATCTATCCTATTCACATGCGGAAGCCATATTTTCGCACAAACAGGTTTTCAATCACACATACATATAATTTACATATTGATCACACGCCTCAATGCGCGTGACCTATCCTAGTCGCATGTAGAAGTCATATACGTATATACATGATATATATATATATATATATATATCATAGCTTATATTCCCATCACCAAGACCTAACTTTAATCTGTACGAAGCCGACATAGCTAGAGTAGGACATATATATATATATATACAGCCTATATGTACAAGCAACATCCAAAAGGATTTATATATACATATACATCACGACATATCTATATAATCTAAAATACACTACCCACGCGGACTAAGCGTGCGGTCTTCAGAGTTGTCCGCCTCCTTGAGAAGAAGTGGACGCGTTCCCGATGCCTGAACCTCCTGTATTTGAAACATGTAAACAGGGGGTGAGTCGAATAGACTCAGCGAGAAGCTCTCCCATCCCTGGCATAGCAACAGGTACCACTACAGCTGGGGGAAGGGAGCACAACCACATACGCATGAAACAGATTTATATTGTGATCTTTAACATGATCAGGCAATCAATGTATCATATTCACAAGTAAAATCCTAATTCATGCTCCTAACATATTTATTAATCCGCATATAAATCAATCTCAACATACATCATTTGGTTTCATAGTTAACACATACTTGTGCACGTAGGCACTCACCTTCTGTCTCCCGCATTACGCTAAGAGAAATACTGGCCCAAAGGCAATCTTATGTTCGAACCTAGTTGATCACACTAGGAACTTTCTGATTCCAGGGCACGCTTAGAGTAATAGCCGGCAACTTGTCTGACCTCAGTTTAAACCAAGGTAATGGCCACTATGTGGCATACTTACTGACGTCATAATCTTGTCTGTCCGATCAGGATGATCGACTCGATCTACCCAGACAAACTAAACAAGTCAACTAACATATTTAACCTTGAAAGACGCCCTATTTGTGACTAACTGAATATCATACGTGTTCTTTAGTTAGGCCTAAATTTCCCCCGTTTCAATTATGCAACACTTCCTGCAATGACTTCCAAAACCTGGAAGTGAACTGTGGCCCTCTATCAGATATTATGGACACTGGCACACCGTGTAATCTAACGATTTTTTATAGGTAAATCTGCGCATATTGACTCACCCCATAAGTGGTCTTAACTGGTAGGAAGTGTGCGAACTTAGTCATGCGATCCACTATCACCCAAACCGAATCGAATCCACGTTGTGATCTTGGCAACCCTGTTACAAAATCCATCGTTATCCTCTCCCATTTCCACTCAGGTATTTCTATCTGTTGTAATGTTCCGGCGGGCTTCTGGTGTTCAGCTTTGACTTGCTGACACACTAAACACCTGGCAACATAGTTTGCAACATCCCTTTTCATGCCATTCCACCAATATAGCTGTTTCAGGTCCTGATACATTTTATTAGCTCCCGGATGGATTGTATAAGCTGTCCGGTGTGCTTCTTCAAGAGTTCTTTCCTTCAAGTTATCAACCATAGGAACACACAACCGTCCCTCCAACCGAAGTACTCCGGAATCATCAATAGAGAATCAGACGTCGTCCACTTTCTCTTTAGTTACAGCATCCCTGATTTGCTTGAGGTCGGTATCTTCATCCTGTCTAGCCTTCACCTCCTCTACTAGAGAGGACTTAGCTTGCAAATGAGCTAAAAGCGAGTTAGAACTTCCAATCTCAAATTGATTCCCCGTTTGTTCTAGCTCGTGCAACTCTCTGATCAACGGTCATGTTTCTTCACTTATATGAGCAAGACTGCCCATGGATTTCCAACTCAGAGCATCGGCTACCACATTAGCCTTTCCTGGATGATACAAGATCGTGCAGTCGTAGTCTTTCAACAACTCTAACCATCGACGTTGTCTCAAGTACAAGCCCTTCTGCTTGAAAATGTAATTGAGGCTCTTGTGGTCTGTATAAATTTCACACGTCTCACCATATAGGTAATGCCTCCAAATTTTCAAAGCGAATACTACAGCAGCCATCTCGAGGTTGTGAGTCGGGTAATTCTTCTCATGTTTTCTCAGTTGTGGCGATGCATACGCAATCACTTTGTCGTGCTGCATCAAGACACACCCTAACCCGATCCTCGATGCATCACAGTATACCACATACCCTCATATGCCTTCAGGTAATGCCAACACCGGACCGGTAGTGAGACTGTCTTTCAGCTTCTAAAAACTCTGCTCACACTTGTCATCCCATATGAACTTCACCCCCTTCTGAGTTAGCTTAGTCATAGGTGCAACAACCTTAGAGAAGTCCTGCACAAAACTTCTATAATATCCAACCAAACCCAAGAAACTGCGAATTTCAGTAACTGAGGTAGGCTGGGACCAATTTTTCACCGCTTCTACCTTACTTGGATCAACATGGATTCCCTCTGATGATACCACGTGACCCAAAAAGGCAACTTTGTCAAGCCAGAATTCACACTTAGAGAACTTGGCGTATAGTTTCTTTTCTCTCAACTTCTGCAAGGCTAATCTCAAGTGTTCTTCATGTTCTTCAGAATTCTTGGAGTAAACCAAGATGTCATCAATGAAGACAATGAAAAATCGGTCCAAAAATGGTTTGAAGACCCTGTTCATCATGCCCATGAACGCTACAGGAGCATTGATTAATCCGAAAGACATCACCAAGAACTCGTAATGTCCGTATCGGGTCCGGAATGCGGTCTTAGGTATGTCTGATTCTCGAATCTTTAATTGATGATACCCAGATCAAAAATCAATCTTGGGAAACCGCTTTGCACCCTGCAACTGATCAAATAAGTCATCTATTCTCGGCAGTGGGTATTGATTGCGGATCGTCACCTTGTTTAACTTTCGGTAATCGATACACAACCGCAAAGATCCGTCCTTCTTCTTCACAAAGAGGACCGGTGCACCCCAAGGAGAGAAGTTGGGTCTTATAAAACCCTTGTCAAGCAATTCTTGCAACTGCATATGTAACTCCTTCAACTCTTTCGGAGCCATCCGGTAAGGTGGTGTGGAGATAGGCTGGGTGCCAGGTTGCAGCTCAATTTCAAATTTAATCTCACGATCGGGCGGCAACCCTGGAAATTCTTCTGGAAACACATCTAAGAACTCTCGTACTACCGGTACTTGAGTCGATGAAAGTACTGCTTTCGTGTTATCCTTGACCAGAGCCAAATACCCCTTACATCCCTTTGCAAGTAGCTTGGATGCCTTCAAAGCCGAAATTAAGCTTGGATACGGTGCAACGCTGTCACCCCATATCACAAAAGGCTCCTCATTTGGCATATTGAACTTCAAGCATTTAGCCCTGCAGTCCACAACCGCATGGCATGACGACAACCAATCCATTTCGAGGATCACATCAAGATCAACCATACACAACAACCGAAGGTCTACCACAGTCTCATGACCATCGACCTCCACAATGCAAGACTTGTGCATAAAATCTACTTGTACTAATTCTCCCATTGGAGTAGAGACCAGTACTGTTTCTTTCATTCTATATGGACTTTTCTTGAATTTAGATGCAAATGCATGTGACACATAAGAATGAGTGGAGCCGAAATCAAACAGAACTTGTGCTTCAAGAGAGCAAACAATAAGGGTACTTGTCACAACCGCATTCGATGCATGAGCGTCCTGCTGAAAGAGTGCAAATACCCGCGCTTGTCCTCCACCTACTGCCCCTGGCCCTCTACCATTAGATCTTGCACCACGACCTCTAGCTGCACCTGTACTTGCTGTCTGTGGTGGTACGGTTCTTATTGGTGGGGCTGAAATAGGTGTACCCCTCGGCATCGGATTGCTTCTCATACTTGTACCCTCTTTTCTCTTTGGACACTCTTTAGCCATATGGCCCACCTGGCTGCAGTTGTAACACCCACCTGTCAGTCTCCAACATATTCCAAAATGAAATCTGCCGCAAGTCACACACTAAGGCCTTGTCTTACCGGCATTTCCACCCCCTTGCACTCTTTGTCCCCCTTGAACATTACCTCTTGCACCTGTTTCATGGGTGGTAGTTGAGGATTGTCCTCCTGCGGACCCTGAGTATCCTGCTCCTCCACTTGCTGTCTTCCTCTTCTTATTTCCACCTCCTTGGTTATCACTGCCTGTAAGTAGCTTGATTTTGGGATCAACAGATGTCCCATACCTCTTCCTGGTTTCAATCATTCTGGCACAGTCTGTGGCTTGAGCTAAAGTCTCAAATTGCCTCCTCTGAGGTAATAAAGCAGTAAATAACGGCTCTGTGAGACGGTGTATGAACCTCTTGATCCTTGCCTCTTAATCCGGAACCAACTCAGGTGAGAATTGAACCAATTCCGTAAAAAGTAACTCATACTCCGTCACGGTCATGTTAGGCGTCATCCACAACTCCTCGAATTGCTGACGCTTTGCATCTTTAGTGCCTTTAGATAAGAACCGACCTAGGAATTCCCTCTGAAAATCTTCACAGGTCATCGGTGCCACCCTTGTTGAATACCTGGTCTATACGGACTCTATCCATACTCTGGCAGCTCCCCTCAGCTAGAATGAAGCTAATTCCACCAACTCATGCCCTGAGCACCTCAGCATATGCCCAATTCTAACCACATCTCTCACAAAGTACTGCGGATCCTCTTTCTCACTAGTTCCGCAGAAAGTGGGTGGATGAAGCTTCAGAAATTTTGAAATTAGCAGCTCTCTGGGTGCTACCCGCGGCTCACGAAGCACTTCCTGTGGTTGTTGCCATTCTCTGTCCTCTTCCTCAACAACCTCCATCTCTTGATTGCTAGGAACCCTCTCTCCTTCCTCTCCGACTACTAACCGGCATACTTCCCTCTGTATTTGTCTCGTCATCTCTTCTCTTAGTTCCTGAAATCCTGCCGTGAGCATTTCTGTCATAGAAGGTGCACCTGTCTCTACTTGAGGTTCCGGTGGCTGTCACCTCTCTTCTTCTCTCACTTGTGCTCTACCTTGACCACAAGCACGACCTCTACCTCGGCCTCGGGTGGGCAATCCCTCGTCCCGAACTGATTCTTGATCAATTTCACCAGGAGTTCTCCCTCCACCCCTAGCTTGTCTCGTGATCGGTGGCATCCCTATACTGCACAAGGACCACACCTAATAAATACACTTATATCGATGATATTTCATATCAAAGAGAGTAGAAAGAAAGGGCTGACTCAATTTCCTGGGTACTTCCACAAGTGCCTTTTTACTCCCACGTTGCGCCCGGGTTCACAGCGAGGCATAAACCGACACCTGGTCATACCTATGGCTTCATACAGTTTAAAGATAACTAGGCTCTGATACCAAGTTTGTCACGACCCCCTATCGGGCGTCCGTGACCGGCACGGGAGGTAGGATTTGTCCTATCCCGTAAGCCTCTAATCCCTGATTGACATTTTCACATGTTTATAACTACCCTTTTCTAATACAAACAATATATAACATATATGGTCATCCCTTTTCGGTGACCTAAGCAGTTTGCAATCCACGGCTCGCTCAACGCCGCTTCAGTCTATACATATACACATATTCATTCACACATACATATCATATACATATTGATCACGCGCTTCAGGGCGGGTGATCTATCCTATTCACATGCAGAAGTCGTGTATACAATCATACATATATTCAATCACACGCTTACATATAGTTTACATATTGATCACACGCCTCAATGCGTGTTATCTATCCGATTCATATGCGGAAGCCATATTTTCACACAAACAGGTATTCAATCACACATACATATAATTTACGTATTGGTCACATTCCTCAATGCGTGTGACCTATCCTAGTCGCAAGCAGAAGTCATGTACGTATATACATGATATATATTATATCATAGCCTAAATTCCCATCACTAAGACCTAAGTTTAATCTATATGAAGCCGACATAGCTAGAGTAGGACATATATATATATATATACATCAATTTGTATATGTAAAAGCAACATCCAAAAGGATTTATATATACATATACATCACAACATATCTATATAATCCAAAATACACTACCCACGCGGACTAAGCGTGCGGTCTTCAGAGTTGTCCGCCTCCTTGAGAAGAAGTGGACACGTTCCCGACGCCTGAACCTCCTGTATCTGAAACATGTAAACAGGGGGGGTGAGTCGAACAGACTCAGTGAGAAGCTCCCCCATCCCTGGCGTAGCAGCGGGTACCACTACAACTAGGGGAAGGGAGCAACCACAACCACATACGCATGAAATAGATTTATATTGTGATCTTTAACATGATCAGGCAATCAATGTATCATATTCACAAGTAAAATCCTAATTCATGCTCCTAGCATATTTATTAATCCGCATATAAATTAATCTCAACATACATCATTTGGTTTCATAGTTAACACATACTTGTGCACGTAGGCACTCACTTTCTGTCTCCCGCATTACGCTAAGAGAAATACTGGCCCGAAGGAAATCTTATGTTCGAACCTAGTTGATCACACTAGGAACTTTCTGACTCCAAGGCACGCTTAGTGTAATAGTCGGCAACTTGTCTGACCTCAGTTTAAACCAAGGTAATGGCCACTATGTGGCATACTTATTGACGTCATAATCCTGTCTGTCCGATCAGGATGACCGACTCGATCTACCCGGAAAAACTAAACAAGTCAAATAACATATTTAACCTTGAAAGATGCCCTATTTGTGACTAACTGAATATCATATGTGTTCTTTAGTTAGGCCTAAATTTCCCCCGTTTCAATTATGCAACACTCTCACTCACATTTAACAACCTAGGTTCATTTTCCTCAATGTACCATACGGTTAAATCCTTTGCACGATGATCAATTTAAATGGGTTTCTAATATTAATGAACCCTCACATATGAAATCACGACACAATCCTACCGACGGTAACACATAAGGCTCATTGAGCCACATTATCACATATACACATAATTGGTTTGCATTTCCACCGTTTACTTACTAAACATACACATGTAGTGCAAACTCATAGATATAAGTATATTTCATATAATAACTGCAATAAATAGGGCAAACCACATTTGCACGTTGTCATCCAACCCTGTGGGGCAGGGATGGGACAGCCCCTCACCTCGTTAGCCGTTCTGATCAGTCCTCGGAGTGCTTGAAACTCCAATCACCCTGTGGTGCCCTATACACATATATATTTAAGAAATTTAGAACGTGTAACTAAGCATCTAACATGCACGTGCCATGCTAATGCTCATGCACCCTCTAGGTATTTCGAAGAACTACTATTTAGTTTGTTACGTCGTCTAAATTTCTCTTTTTGAAAGCCCGTATTGTATTATATCGGCTTTCACCCATTCGAGTCACTTAGCACCTCTAAATGCTTAGGTTAGGGATTCCCACTTTTCTAAATTTCACTTCATGTATTCATATGGGTATTTAACTAATAAAGAATTAAATTCATGGCTCAAAAGAGGCATTAGCTTACTCATTCCACCGTCTCCCTTATTCGCCGAGTAAAAGCTTAATTTCTACCTCTTTAATTATATATAAAAATATAATTGGGTATAATTAGAGCCTTGGAACCAATTTAGCGGGTCTTAGGTGTCCACCACGGACTAGACCGAGGTGTTCAACCCACCGCACAGCTCCTTACTGTACGGTGGCTTAGTATTTTGCCTCTTTTTCACCGGATTGGGTTCCTGCTGAGACGGTGAATGCTCGGGCTTTATTCCCTTGACTATTTCCAGCATTTATAACACTTGTACTACTCCAATCAAAGCCTACTCATGCATTAAACCAGCAAAATTCGAATTTAAAGCAATTTTCTAGCTAAATTTTCTTAATTTCCATACCCGGTCAATTCCTACGGTTTAGCTTCGATTCTGAACCTTCCCAAGCATTCAATAACACCCATTAAGCTCAAATTTAACCCCGGAATGCCTCGATTGGAGGAGATTGAAGAATTCCTAAAATACCCAAAATTGGAGAAATTGGGGTTTTGAAAGATTGGGGCTTCCACACCTTGATTCAATCGGATGGGGAGCTTGTGGGTGTTGAAAGACGGACTCTGGTTGCCCTCACCGGCGGCGGAATGCAATTTCCGGCGTGATTCCGACCATTTCCTCCGTCCGTGGCCTCTTCTCTCTTCTCGGTTTGGTTGCTCTCGTGCGTGCGTCTTTCTCTGCTTTCTCATTTCTGCTTCTGCTCGTGCGTTTTGCTCTCTCTTTTCTTTTAAATGTGTGTGTGTGTGTTTTTTTACTGAGTGGGGGGGGGGTCACGTTTGCTTTTGCCTTCTCTTTTCTTTTTTTATTTGTTTATTTGTGTCTGTGTGTAATGGGAGGGGGTCACGGTTGGCCCCGCCCCATATATTTTATTATATATATTTTTTTTTCTTTTGTTGTTTTAATTGGAAAGGGCGCTTACGGTTTGGCCCCCGTTTAAATTAATAATTAATAATATATATATATATATATATATATATATATATATATATTATTTAGTTATTTTATCCTCTTTTCCCCCATCCTTTTTAAATCTCCATTTCTTTTAAGTCCTGCAATAAATTTTAAAAATTCCATTTCTTTCCCTTCTTCATTTTATTTTTAATTCTTTAATTTAATTTATTTTTCTTTCAAAAAGTAAAATAAATTAATAATGATGATAATAATAAAAACTAATATATCGGATATTACAATTTTGAACCATTTTTCCTTTTCCAAGTTTTATGGAAAACTTAGTGGAGAATCCTCAAAGCCCGCTAAAGGCGCAGTCTTCACGGCGCACATCCTAAATAGCAATGATCAGTTTGGCCAATGATGTTGTGGTTCTTCATCATCATCCTTGCCTTCATTATTCAGCATGCTCTCTTGAGACCTGCTTGAGTCATCAATTTTTACTTCGCAGAGGCAATTATGAGGATATCTGATGGCATCATGGCATGGTTGACCTCTCATTGCGTTCTCTTGATTTGAGTCAAGCCAAGTTGAAAGTATGTTTCAAAGGATTACCATAGCGCCATTAGCCAGGAGAATAACTAAGGGTGCTAGAAATACTAGAAAATCTACCCAATTATGCACTCCAAATTAAAACAGGAATTAATTATTCTCACCTTTTATTTTGCAATGGATACTGTTGCCTTTTGGATCACTGAGTTAAACATGAATGCACGAGTATAGACACTACAATTCATAAGATATTAGGACAGTCTATACACTAAAGTAGAAGAGACCATTCAAAATAAAAGATGAGTACATTATATGCAAATTTTTACTCTCATCCTGATTCTTCTAGCCATGTTAGCAACACTAAGAACTTACGCGGGGACAATTAATCAATTAAGACAAAATGATCATCCCCTTGTTTGCCAACCAAATTCCTTAATGAAGCACAAGACATCGGGATCTCAAGGCCCAAGAGGATAGAGGGGGAGCAAAAGAACGATTTTTTAGCACTAAAATTTCTAATACCTACATGATAGTTCCAAAATAAAATAAAATACTACATGCAACCTAAAATGCCTAAATTAAAATGATGCTACCTATTTTAAATTCAAATGATGTATCTATTCTAAATGCAAATGAATGCAATGCATGCAAATGATATGATGAATTAAAGTTTAGTTTTCTTTGTTAACCAACTTCACAGACTGGGCTGTACCTCGCTCTAGGAAAGGGTGCAATCCTACTTCACAGACTAGGCTATACTTCGCTCTACGATTAAGGCCGGATTATCATTCCGAATGCTTCAAGAAGACTAGATTTAATGGCTGGATGAAGGTCGGGTTATCATGTCGGATCCTTCAAGGAGGATGAAGGTTGGGTAATTCCCACTCTTAAAGAAAAAGCTAGATGCTTTAAATAGGGATGAAGGCTGGGTGATTCCCACTCTTCAAGAAATGACTAAATTCTATCAATGATTGAAGGTCAGGTTTCTCATTCTGAATCCTTCAAGGAGGATGAAGGTTGGGTAATTCCCACTCTTCAAGAAAAGACTGAATGATATGGGTGAATGAAGGTCAGGTTTCTCATTCCGAATCCTTCAAGAAAAGACTCAATGCTATTAATGAATGAAGGTTGAGCATCTCATTACCGTAACTTTTAAGAAAAGACTCGCTTCTATCAATGAATGAAGGTTGGGCATCTCATTCCCAAAAACCTTCAAGAAAAGACTCAATTCTATCAATGAATAAAGGTTAGGCATCTTATTCCCAAAACCTTAGAGTAAAGACACAATTCTATCAACAAATGAAAGTTGGGCATCTCACTCCCAAAACCTTCAAGAAAAGACTCAATGTTATCCATGAATGGAGGTTGGGCATCTCATTCTCAAAATCTTCAAGAAAAGACTCAATGTTATCAACAAATGAAGGTTGGGCATCTCATTCCCAAAACCTTCAAGAAAAGACTCAATTCTATCAATGAATGAAGGTTGGGCATCTCATTCCCAAAACCTTCAAGAAAAGACTCAATGTTATCAATGAATGAAGGTTGGGCATCTCATTCCTAAAACCTTCAAGAGAAGACTAAATTCTATCAATGAGATTGAGAGTTGGGTCTCCTACACCCAATCTCTCGAGGAAAGAATCAATACTATCAATGAGGATGAAGGTCTGGCTTCCTGCATCCCAAACCTCCAAGGAAGGGCTCAATTAGTTGAAAAGATGAAGGTTGGGGATCGTGTACCCAACACTCCAAGGAATGACTCAGCTTCTTAATGAAGATGAAGGTTGGGTTTCATATGCCCAAAACCTTCAAAGAATGACTCAATTTCTCGATAAAGATTAAGGTTGGGTCTCCCGCACCTAACACTACAAGGAATGACTCAATTTCTTAATGAAAATGAAGGTTGGGGTTCTACAAATAAAAAATGCAATGGATGCTCATGCAAATGCTAGTGTGTCTATGGGTACGCGCGTGTGTATGGATGCTCAATTTCTGTATGAAGATGGTTACCAAATTCAATTTGATCTGGCTTTTGGAAAAATAGGGGTTCTATAAATAAAAAATGCAATGCTAGACTCGAACCAGGATGAAAGCCTGGGGCCTACGTACCTTCATGGAGGGATTAGAGTCAATGTAGTTCGCAATGGATGCTCATGCAAATGCTAGTGTGTGTACGCACGTCAGGCACATGGGCCCAAACGACGTATGTGTGAGATGCTGACTGGGCATAGATGGCCTCTGTGCACCTCTGTATGCAATAGTTACAGGCATATTATGATGCAGATGCGAATATATGATGTAATGCAGCCCTAGGTGGGTCCAATAGACACCAGGTCCAGCTGTCCCATGCGTACGGGTGAGCCATGGGCCCCTCCGACGCTTTTAATGCAGATGAATCCTTGGTTTCTACATGTTTGATGCAATGCAGGGACTAAAATGCAATAAATAAATATTTAAAGGACTCGAATGCAAGAAATAAATGATGCAAGGACTAAAATATAGGAGAATAAACAATGAAGGACTCAATTTAATATTTAAAGACTAAATTAAATAATTTAAATATTAAATTAGGAAATTTGGGATCTTACCTTATCAAAATCTCACTCTGGATTGCGCCCGAATGCTCTGTAACTCCGACCCCAATCAACCCAGAGCTTCTCTCTCTAACTTTATCTCTCTAGAACTACTCAAAATGGACTAAAATGGCTTATGGAAGGTGAAAATCAGACCCCCTTTGTATAGGAAAATTTTGGGGGCAAAATGACATTTTTGCCCCCATGATCGCAGTTGGACCGCAGTTTTATCGCGGTCATGAAGGGCTGAAATGCACCTCATGACCGCTGTCATGAGGTCCATTTCAGATACTCCTTACCGCAGTTGAACTGCAGTTATGACCGCGGTCAAGGGCTCTTTCGGGGTCTGTTTCTTCCTTATTCTGTGTTCCTCTCGCGCAAAATTTGTGTCCTTTTTCAGGGATATTTTGTCCTCTACACAACAGAACAAGTTTCGGAGCCAAATTACTTAAGATTAAACCGCAGTGATCAAATCTTCATCGACTATCAAATTTTCACCTTCAAAAGCTCCTTCTTTCACTCAAGTTACTTTACGGGTCCGTTTCTCTTCCATCCGGTACCCATTTTATGTACAATTTGTGTCCGTTTTCAAGGATTTTCATCCTCTACCCAATGGAATATTTTTGGAGCCAAAAGACTTAAGTTAAAACAGCAGAGATCGAATCTTCATCAACTGCCCGATTTTCACCCTCAAAAGCTCCTACTTTCCGTTGAGCTACTTTACGGGTCTGTTTTCTATTCCATCTGGTACTCGTTTTGTTCAAAATTTATGTCTGTTTTCAAGGATTTTTTTTCCTCTACACAACGGCACAGGTTTCAAAGCCAAAAAAGTTAAAATGCAATTCCAATGATCTAATCTTCATCTACTGCCAAATTTTCACCCCTAAATGACTCCTATTTTTCATTGGCTTTTGAGGCTCTTTCGGACCCCTCTCTCTTTGAGCCCTTTTCCTACCTCAATCTTCTAGGATCTTGAGTTTCATTTTCCCTATGATTTTCTATCCTCAAATTAGTTTACAGACCCGGACAAAATGGGGTGTCTACAACTATCAGAGAGGGTCGTGGCTTTCCCCTTCAAGGCCTCGGCCCTAAGGCGACTGTGATACCAGGTATTTCTAATTTGAGGTTCAGGTAGTTGGCATATTAAAACATAAGATTGTCATAATTGGAATTGGAAAACTTTGGAGTACCGAGATGACTGAAGGAATATGAAGACGCGGAAAAAAAGGGTGGAAAGTTACCCCTCTATGTCACACGCCGTTGGCCTTTGGTACAAAGGGGCATTTTCCCCATTCTGTGTGACACGCTGCCAGCGTGTTGCCCTATACAAGCTATGGAAATTTCTTTAAAAAATTAATTTGACACCTAAACTTTTTAATAATTACATTAGAGACCCCAAAATCTTCCCTCCAGTGGTTAAAATCTGCACCCCAACTCTTATTTTTCATTTCCCTTCATCTCCTCCATCTTCTAGTTCTCTTCTCTTCCTCTCAAGCTCTCTTAGGGAAAGCAACAAGTGAGGAAATCATTCACTTTCCACCATGTTTCTTGCTTCCTCCCACCATTTCCATGCCTCCTCAAGCTCCCTCCACCATTGTTAAGCATCAACAATCTTGGGCAACCCCTTGGGTCTCCAAATTCGGACTTCATCAAGGGTAAGCAACAAAATCACGTCTCAACTTATTAAATCATGATTTTCTTGTTGGAAATGAACTACTAGTTGATAGTATGTCACCCTAGGACCCTCTTAGAACATAGAGGACACACAAATAATAAATTATACGGTTGTTCTTTGATAACTCTATGAAATAGAGTTATTTAGGCTAGTGTTTCATGGATTTTAGGAGGTTTTCATTGTCTTTGAGCCACAATTAATTGCATTTTAAAGTGTTTTTATGTTCTTAGGTTTGTAAATATTAATTTATGTGATTTTAGCTTGTCTTGTTTTTATTTGTGAGTGTTTTTTTTTTGAAATTAATGGAGTTTGGGGACTTATTTGTGTTTTACTTTTGTGCTTAGGGCCTTTTTGGAGAAGAATAATTCAATTTGGGGCACATTTGGAAGTAAAACATCAAGGGAAGCAAGCAAAGGAAGTGTGCTGCAGCACATCTATTATGTGCTACAGCACAGTGGCTGCACAAAGAGTCAGAAGCGGTGTGCTACAGCACAGGCCCGTGTGCTGTAGCACAAGCAAATCAGAGAGCATGCGCTGCAGCACATAATCGATGTGCTGCAGCACACCGTCGCAGGGGCAATTTTGGAACCCGATTTTTTAGCTGATTTAAAAGCATTTTGACCTAGGGTTGGAGAGATGGAGACATTTTGGGAAGCTTGGGAGCTGAGAGGGGCGAAAAACTAAGAGGGGACTTCATCTCCAAGGTGGTTTCAAGCGGAAGAAGAGCAGTCTGGAGTGTTGGGAACAATATTCTTCTCCTCTTTCTTTCTTTTGCTTTGATATTTGTGATGTTTACTGATTTTGGGTTGTTGTATCCCTTAAATATGCTAGGCTAAACTCTCTTTTCCTTAGGATTGTAGTTCTTAGCATGTAAATTGTGATTATTGACACTCTTTCATCTCTATTTCAATGTTTATGGAGTTTATTCAGCTTAATGCTTGTTTTTCCCTCTTTGCTTGATCACCAATTAGGGATTTCATGAGGATTTGAGTAGTTCTTGGAAAATACAACTTGAATTTAGTCCAAGGGCTGAATACTACTTGATTTAGTTCAACTAATGGAGTGGTTAGCTAGATTTACCCAAAGGATAGGCATATACCGATGGGTCTTGTAGAGTCAAATTAGTCAAGCTTAATGCATTTCTTTGATTTAGGTTCCCATAGGAATATAGGGAATTTAATTAGAGAAATAGAATTTATAAGAAATCGGAAGGTTTTTATAATGACAAAATAGGCTAAGACTAACTCATAACATTGAATTAGGGTGAACTGAAGTTGATTTCACAATCGAAGTGCTAAGCTAGACTACAATCCTAGGGATCTCTCTTGCACTTAAGTTCTTTTGATTAGTTTTATTGTGAAGATATTAACTCCGTTTATTTCTTTGCAATTAGTTTAATTTTTAGTTTGCTTACTTTGAATTAAACACTAGATTATGATAGCTTGAATTTGGTAAATACGAATACACTAGTACTCAGTCTATTTTAACTCAGTTCCCTGTGGACGATACTCTTTTCTCATCACTTTACTACTTGTTGGCGGTGTACACTTGCACCGTGTCGTGTCGTTTGAGCGAGCAACAAGTTTTTGGCGCCGTTGCCGGGGAACTTAGTTGAAAATTTTCTGATATTAGTGTTGAGTACGCACTTTAGATCAAGCATTTTTCTTATTTTTATTTCCTATTTACTGTATTTAGATTTGCTTTTTAGGATTGGTTGTTTGGTTGTTTTCTTCTAGGTACCTCTAGTTGTGTTAAGTATGAATCTTAGATATAATATTTTTTGTTATTTTTTTCTATTGTTTCTTTATTGGATTTTTACAAGTACTAGTTGTTCTAAACTAGGGAGGCTAAGATGGAAAATAAGAACAATCCTAAGCTTTATGAATATACAACCCCAACGATACATTTGTTGAGTCCAAGCATAAGAAGGCCTACAATTGAAGCAAATCATTTCGAGATCAATCCGAACATCATTCAATTATTGCAATCTCATGCTCAGTTTGGGGGTTTGCCTACTGAAGACCCGATTGCTCACATTTTAAATTTTCTTGAAGTATGTGATACCTTCAAGCAAAATAGGGTGAGTGAGGAGGCTATCAAGTTGAGGATGTTTCCATTTTCTCTTAGGGATAGAGCCAAATGGTGGTTGAATTCTCTTCCAGCATATTCCATTACAACTTGGGAAGATCTAGCCAATAAATTTTTAGCCAAGTATTTCCCACCAGGTAAGACTGCCAAATTGCGACATGATATCATGTCATTTTGTCAATATGACTATGAAAATTTATATGAAGCATGGGAGAGATTTAAGGACTTATTGCAAAGGTGTCCTCATCATGGGTTTCCCAAGTGGTTGCAGGTTCAAACTTTTTACAATGGATTATATTCAACCTTCCAAACAACTATTGATGCTTCTGCTGGTGGTTCTTTAATGGCAAAGCCTGTGGAAGTGGCTTACAACTTGTTGGAGACCATTGCATTAAACAATTATCATTGGGAGTCAGAGAGACATATGCGAAGAAGCGCTACAGAAATTAATAAAGTTGAAGTTATTAATGCCTTGTATGCTCAAATAGCAACTTTAACTAAGCAGGTGCATAGCTTAAGGGTTCAAGCAAGTGTTGATGCCATAAGCTCATTCATAAGTTGTGAAGTGTGCGGAGCAAAGCATCTATATGACCAATGCCCTGAAAATTCTAAGTTTGAGCATTATAGTAGTAACCCTTCTTGGTTCAATGCTTTGAGTTCCAATCAAGAATCCAAACCACATCCACCATCAGTTGAAAGTAAGCCATCAATGGAAGATATGCCTTTGACCTATTTGGCAAAAACAGAGGGAAGTGAAAAAGTGATGGAAGGGAATCCAGGGACTGAAGAGGTTGACAAAGAGCCAGTTGAGGAAGCAACCGCACCTGAAGGATGTTTTGAAGTTTGTTTAGTGAATGATGTAGTTGACAATTTAGCTAATGATGATGAGTTAAAATATCATCCAATTGAACCAAGTAAATCCTCATTATCATTTAATGCTAAGTGGGATGCCGATGACTTTGTGATGAATTCACCTTCATTGGTGCAGTGCCAACATTTTGTAGTGGCTAAACTTTTGCATCTACTATCTGACAAATTCATGACATACCCAGTTGGTGGTGCATACACATATTTCTACAATAACCCACTACCACCCTTTATCCCAATTGATCCTGGCTGAGAAAAGTGAACATGGTAGTCAGGCTGAGGACTTTAAACCAAGCGCTTTTTGGGAGGCAACCCAAGCTATTTTAGTTCATTTTTTTTTCTTTATTTATTTGTCTGAATTTCATGTTTTTTTATATAGTTGTGTTAGTTTATGTGTGTTTGCAGGGTGAAACTACTAGGATTCAAGGAAACACAATAGAGCATGAAAAGGAGAATTAGGATGGCAATCAACTCAGGGAGATTTTCCATATTCCTTGTCTCTTCTAGTTATTCTGTTGTTGTTTCCTATTTGGACCCCATAAATATTGGCTTATTTAATTTTTGTTTATTTTTGTTTTTGTGGCTGAATGACATTTTGGACATATTGCTATTAGCCCTTCCCCTTTTTCCCATTCCCTTTTGGTTGAATATGTTTGGAACATTGAGTACAATGTTCAATTTAAGTTTGGGGGTGTGGATGCAAAATTTTGCAAGATTTTAAAATTTTTGCTTTTGCTTGAGCCTTGGATGATATGAATTTTTGTGATAATTGTGGCCAGCGTTTGTGCTTGTTTGTGGTGTTTATGTTGGTCAAACCCCAATGAGGATTTTGTTTACACTTAAAATCAGAGTTAATTAGAAATTGCATGCTCAAGTCTTTCAATGATCAAATCTTTGAATATGGTTTAATTCTTTTATGCTTTTGGAAAAGTTTTAAACACAAGGTAGCTTTGCATGATTTAAGTGTATGTTTTAGAGGAGAAATGCTAGCATGACTCAATATGTGTGTCTATTGCAACACTAGGGCTCTAGAACTTACTCTATACCCCCTTGAGGCGAAATCCTAGGTTTTGCATAGATTAGAGACATGATTTAGACATATTTTTCTGTGTTTGAGCCTTTCAAGCCTTCTCCCATAATTGATTATATCCTTAGCACCCATTTTGAGCCTTATTAGAAAAATCAAGAATGAAATTTTAAAATTTACCCACATGAGCTTACCTCACCTAGCCCGAAAAACCAATGAATTACCCTTTCAAGTGGTTAGCTAAGCACATGTTGGAAACTTTGGGTGATAAAGGAAGTAATTCAAACACAATCAAAGATTGTGTTAAAAAAAAAAAAGAAGGAAAAAGAAAGGGGAAAGAAGAAAAGAAAGTAAAAAAAAAAAAAAGAAAAAGAAAATAAAGGCTTGATGTGAAATTAAAAAAAAAAATTAAATTAAGTCTTTCTTAATGTGTTTTGTGCTATCTTAAGCTAACCCTTGATATTTGATTTTATCCTATCCTTTTGTTGGTAGCCCAAAACCCTAGGCCACGCTATAAGCTTAAAAGACCTGATGATCTCTAGTTTATGTGAAGCCTACATTAGTGGAGAGAGGGTAGACAAGTAAGCATATGAAGTACCTAGTTGTCGAAATTTTCTATACATGTTGGGATATGTGAACATGAACCAATAAAATATGCATGAAATGATTGTCTGGCTACCTGCACACACGCACTCCAAAAGCAAGTTAAGAATTTAGCTTATATTCCTAGAGCTTTGAATTGTTTGGCTTGGATATGTCTTTTATGGTTAAGTCTGGTAAAAAAGTGTAATCACTGAGGGTTAGGTTTGGCCATTCATGTTTGCCATAATGAGTCCATTCACTTGCCTATTTTCTCTCTATTTTAATCTATTTTGCTCGAGGACGAGCAAAAGCTTAAGTTTGGGGGTGTGATAACTCTATGAAATAGAGTTATTTAGGCTAGTGTTTCATGGATTTTAGGAGGTTTTCATTGTCTTTGAGCCACAATTAATTGCATTTTAAAGTGTTTTTATGTTCTTAGGTTTGTAAATGTTCATTTATGTGATTTTAGCTTGTCTTGTTTTTATTTGTGAGTGTTTTTGCTCTAGGAACCCTAGGGTACGAATTTTGCCATTTTTTGAAAGATTAAAGGATTTCATTAGAGTTCTCAATTGCCATGGGTTCCAAATGAGTTGTTTACACATTTGGGTTGATTGGAGGGTATGACCAATGGTTGGATTGTTGATAAGTGGACCCATGGTGAAAGTGGAAAGTTTCCATATTTGGCAAAATCCTTCATTGATGTTGCTTGGAGAGTGAACAAGTGGAAAGACTTGTTTACTTGAGCATAAGTTGTTTGAACTTTAAAAGGACAAGCAATGATAACCATAGGCTAGGTAAACAAGTGTAAGAGTCGGGTGGGTGAAAAAAAACATAATTAGGGAAATTAGGAAATTGTATGAACTTGATATTGGTTGAATTGATTATATGGTTTTGTGTGTGTGATAGGACTCAAGTACCTCCTTGGAGACATGAGTGTTCAAGAGCATTTGCTAAGTAAAGCGACCAAGGTGAAGGATTTTCCTATCTGAGCCCTTAGAGTGATGTTTGCATGTGTGAATTATATGAAACAACTTGTGTGAACATGGTTATGGAATTGAGCTTTTGTATGCTTTTCAGTTGTTGAAACTTTGAACAAATATGTGTTATAAACATGCTTTGTGTTGACTATGTTTGAGTACGAACTGTTTACGAATAAGAGGTAAATGTTTGATATGCATTATGATTGGTTGGTGTAAGGCTTGATGCCATTTTTGACTAGATGTGATTGAGATGAATTTGGATTGCCTTGTGGTTGTCCTTGTCGTTGCATTAATTGGAATTAAGTGTGATTCCCATGTTAATATGGTTGGAAAGTTGTGGTGTGATTGTGATTGTGAATGTTTCTTTAACAAGACAAGAAACAAATGGTGTGGGAAGTACCATGGGTGAACGATGTGCCTTAATTTTGATAAGACAAGTATTTTAAAATATGAATAAGTACAAGTTAACAACAATATGAAGGACATGGGAAGTACCAGGGGTGAACAATGGACCTTACCTTTACAAGGGTCGAAGTTTGAGCCATTGTGTGCCTTCTGTACTACCTGTCGACCAGGATAGTTGCAACAAGTGTGCTCATCCCAAATTTTGAATCATGTAATTCTGTATGTGATTGAGCTTAATAAGGAATGAAGGCATGTGGAGTACCAGGGAAAAACCATGTGTCTGACCTTACTTTTGTATGGGCCGGGGTTTGAGATGTTGTGTGCATTTGATACTACCAGGCGACTTGGATAGTTGCAACAATTGTTCTCAACTCAACTTTTGTTTATCCCGAGCATGAGGTACTTTAGCCGCGTTCCACTTGGGAGCGGGTTAAAGCGTTGGGGAAGGTTTACCAGACTCTACTCCCCCTCATGTTACGACGAATATTTGACATGATAGGGATGTTGGCTATGTAGAAATTTTGAAATGTTCTTAAACTTCATTAATGGGTCTTTGTAAACAAGTTATATATGTAATTGGTTGGAATTTCAAAGCATAAGAGATAGGATATAGATGATTACCCCTACAAGTTCATGTTTTAAGAAAACTCCCTTAATGCCTCCATGATTTTAGAAATGAAACTTCAAACTTGTTTTTCTTGAAAACCCAGAGGTATTTTTCTAAGAATTTTTCTTCTTCTAAAAAAATCCTATCACTTAATCATATTTTCCAAATTCATCTACTTATTGTTTTCATTTGATGAACAACCTTCTGGCGTCATGTAAAAACCTTGAACATTTATTTGCGAAACCCATTTTTCTCAAAATAAAGATTTTCGAACTTGTTTCTTGCTGCCAAATGTGTTCAAGGAAATTTCTAACTACGTGGCCAACATCCTACCAAGAACAATTGATTGGTTTTAATGTATTTGATTGAAAACATGATTGATGGATTGAATTGGAACTTATGTGTTGACTGTGTGTTTGAATCTTGATGTGCCCATCGATTGGATTGATGATTCCTTAAGGGTAATCCTTTTGTCTGTGCCTGAGGAATTGCGTATTAAAATTTGGTTATTTGTGTATATGCTATGAATTTAATTATGCATTCTTAATCTAATTACGTAATATGTTGCATAAACCCATGACCTGCGACCACTAGGTTTATTTAATCCAATCACGAATCCTAAATCCGTCGACTGATGGGATCTAGAACCATGACCGGGCGTTGATAAATTGTAAACATTCTAAATAAAATCCCTAAAATTAGAGCTCATAGCTCAAGCTAATTACATATACGACCCTTAGTATAACCTAGTAGGCTTAGCTACTCATGTTCTAAGAACACGAGGCTGAGTCTAGAAACTAGGATGCAACCTAGGATACATGACTATGATTTCTAGTCTTCTATTTATAAGCATTCCTAGAGAATCCTGGTCTAATTACAACGAGCAAAGATAATATTATTTTTCCTAAAGATAATATTATTTTCCTAAGCATAATAATATTTCTCTAAAGATAATAATATATTTTTCCTATTTTAAACTAAATTCCAAATTCAAATAGGAATTTGGACTTTATCTGGACCCTCCATGATTGCTCGGATTTTGAATTTGAATATGAAAATATTGCGTGTGTATTTGCTAGCTTGTCGTGGCGAGCAACCATAGTTGACTTCGGTTTGACTTTTTGCTTATAGTCTTTTCAGTTTAGTCCCTATTGCACTTCCTTTCTTAACTTCAATCCCTTGCTCGAATTTCAAGTGATTAAATGGCCTGGTTTGACCTGAAATCATCTCAAGATATTCTTGATAATACTTGATATTTTATAAATAAAAATACTTATTTAATAAACATAATTTCATCACAAAATATGTGTTAAAAACCCAATTTTATCACTTTTCATATATTGACACCCATGTACATAGATTAGCGTCTTTTACCGTAATATTATTAATTATTATCAACAATATTATGTAAAATAACACTTGGTAGCCTGTCTAATTTTGGTGTCATTAGCCTCCGTACTAGAAAATCACTTTTTCCATTTTGCCCCTCCTTTTCGCCCTTATAAATGGGGGAGGACTTCACTCATTTGGCATGAATTTGGGGAGGTTTCTAGAGAGAGAAATTGAGGTATTTTAATATTTTGTAATATTTCCGAGTGTCTTTTGATTAGACGGCCCGAATTTTGGGTAGATCACCGACGCAAGTTATGCATTTCTAATTACTAAATTTTGCAATTATTGGTTGATTTAATTATTTTTAGTGCATTAAACATGTAGAATCTTTGGAATTTACTGCTTTTTTAGTATATAGGTGCTAGGGAACCTCTTATGTTCTTTAGAGCACATCATGAACGCACTGTCTAGACCTGGTATGTCTGGCGATCGAGATCAAACACACACCTGCATAATTGCCTAGTAGATAGGTGTTGATGGGCCTTCATGCCTCTTTATGCACATCACTAGTGCACCGTCTGGTTCTAGTATGCTTGGCAAGTGTGCCCACATACACACATTTGCCTGAGCGTACACGACGAACTACGTGGACTCTGATTCTTCTATGAAGGTACGTAGGCACTAGGGTTCATCTTGGTTCGAGCTCAACATTGCATTTTCTCACTTGCATATCTGCATTTGGATAACTGCCTTGTAGATAAGTGCCGAGGGGCTGGCATGTCCCTTCGAGCACATCTCTAGTGCGTTGTTTGAGCCTTATATGCTTGGCAAGTGCATCCAAGTACACACATTTGCATGGGCATGCACTGCGAACTACGTGGACTCTGATCCCTCCTTGAGGGTACGTAGGCACTAGGGTTTCATCCTGGTTCGAGCCCAGTGATGCATTTGTATGATATAACCCAATTATTTTCAATCAAAAGGGCCAAATCAAATTGAATTCACGTTTTAGGGTAACCGCATACGGATGGGAGTCAAGGGGTGCCTAACACCTTCCTCTAGGCTCAAACAGACTTCCGGACCTGAATTCTTGGTCATAGACCAGTCCGCCATATTTTAAAAGCATTTTTTAGTTAGTTTAAAAGGTATTTTAAACCATTATTTCCAAGTAATTTTTTCCTATTAATTTCAGAAACATTTCTTTAAATTAATTTTGAAGGCATTATTTCTGGATATTTTAAGATTGGTTTTGAACCCCACTCTTCATTAAATTTTCAAACTTAAAAACCTTTTCCAAGTTTTGAGAGGTTAAAAACTTGATGGTGCCTCTCGATAACGACGCTCTCCCCCTCTAGGGGACAGTCGTCACACTCTATAATGGTGATGGCAAGTCAGTAGAAGTTGAAGCAATTGGAACATTTGTTGTTAAGAACTATGTTTTAATTGAATTTGATTGAGAATTTTTATATCGCCTTTTACATAGAATTAAATTACTATTTCAACATTGGACAATTTTAGTTGTTATTGTTCATGTGGAAATAGATAATTTTGTCTATTTCAAAAAATTTCAAGTTTATTTGCTTGATTCTGGTTTTTTTACACAATTGCATCGTTCAAAAGTTCTGTACATGTTAATTTCATATGTGAAAATCACAAATTAACCAATGAGAATTCAACCTCATTGTGACACAAGAGATTAGGTCATACCTCTAAAAGGAGAATTGAGATACTTGTGTCCAATGATATTAAGACTGCAATATATATGTACTCAACAGAGTTCCAACTAAGGCAACTGAAAAGACGCGTCATGAGCTTTGGACGGGTAAGAAGCCTAATCTAAAGTATTTTCATATTTGGGGATGTCTAGTTGAGGCAAGGCCTTATAGGCAAAATCAAAAGAAACTAGACTATATAATTTTCAATTGCTAATTTTTAGATACTCTGAAAGATCTAGAGGGCAACAAATTTTATGATCCTATGGTTAAGTCTATATTCGAGACGAATAATGCTCAGTTTTTTAAGGATGTTGAGTTTGCTAGGGGATAAGGTTAAGGACTTTGTCTTTTAAAGGGAATATGTTAATATTCCTTTAATTGCAATTGAGAATTTTCAAAAAAAAAATATTACTATACCTAACATTGTTTAAGAAGCAACTTTGGATCCAGAAAATCTCATTAGCCTTTTCGATTTAGTTTGAGAAGGTTTTCCAAAAGAACAAACTCTAGCAACTCAAGAACAGTTGCCATCAAGAAGACCCACTAGAGAAAGGAGAAGTGCAATCTCATATGATTATTTTTTATTTCTCTAAGAACATGGTGTTAACATTGGAATGATGAGAAATTAATGATCTAATCAATTTCCATCAAGCCATGAAAAGTTCTAACTCTCAAAAGTGGATTGATGTGGTGGATGAAGAGATAAAGTCTATGAAAGATAATGATGTGTAGGATCTTGGCCCATCGCTCGAAGGTGCGAATCTCATTGTTTGTAAATGGATATTTAAAACTGATAGGGATTTGAAAGGTGATATGGAAAGGTCCAAGACATGTCTTATCGCTAAAGGTTTTATGCAGAAAGAAATCATCAATTATGATGAGATCTTTCAAGTTTCATTAAAAAGACCATTTCATAATTATAATGGCATAAGTAGCACATTTTGAAGATAAGTTACATAAGATGGATGTGAAAACAATGTTTCTCATTGATGACATTGATGAAACAATCTATATGATGCAACCAGAAAACTATGTATTTGATGATGCAAAGTTAAGGGTTTGCAAATTAAAGAAATCCATCTATGAACTTAAGCAGACATCTTATCAATGGTTTTACAAATTTCAAAAAGTTATTACCTCGTCCAGTTCTGAGGTAAATTTGGTTGATGATCGTAAATACCATAAGTTTAGTGGGAGTAAGCATATGTATACATATATATTGATTGTGTCACGACCCCCGTTTGGAGGACCGTGACCGGCACAGACACAGGGAATATCCCTATGCCTGTAAGCCTTATCACCTAATTGACATAATAGCTATTATTGAAAAATACATTCACATGCATTATAATACCATGGCTACACCGAAATGGTGGCCTATCCTAGGCAAGCAAATCCACGGCCAGTGCCGCTTCAGGATATAGATATAGGAAAACACACATAATATATAACCTGTGTACTGTCTACACATCCGAAGATGCTGCCTATCATATTCGCATGCAACAGATATATGTATATATATATATATATATATATATATATATATATATATATATATATTAGAAACAAGTTTTCCCTGCATCGTAATCTAACGGATCCTGATCTTTAATGTGTGTGAAGCTGAAAGTTCTAGATTTAGTGATACAATATAGTTGGGTACGTCTACCCTTTACTTTATGATACATGGTAAAGTAAATTTAATTACAATTACAATTCATTCACCCACATGAACAAGTTGTGGGTCTTGGAAAGTTTTGTTCGTTCCTCGCTCCACCAAGACTTCTTCCACCTGTACTTAACCTGTCTCTGTGTAGTAAAAATGAGGTGTGAGTCTTAACCACGCGACTCAGTGAGGACTCTCCCATCCCCGGCGCAAGGTGGGTACCATAGCATTGGGTTTGGGAGTCATACACAACCACATGCAAAAACAACTAGTACATTTACTGTTAGTTAGCATACATTCTTGGTGATCACACAACAATAGAAATTTCACCCAAATACTCACATGCATTTAATAATTGTAAATATGCAGCAGTTTATTCCACGTCATCAATCAGCAAGTAAACATGTAACATATAGTGTCGGCTTTTACTTACCGGTCTTCTCACGTTTCAGCATGTCTGAATCAAACAAGACGTGTGGTGATGTAATCTTGTACGTTACCACTACACTGCACAATCAGCAATTATATGCAAACACAGGCAATTTGTACACACACACAGATGCTAAACATACATTTACTTAATCTCCCAACTCTGGGGTATCTACTTGAACCCGTGCACTCGGGCTATTGGCCACCACGTGACAAATATACTTAACTCATTCACTCGGGTACTGGTCACCTCGTGACATTTCTGTTAATCAAACAATACCTAACCAATTCACATGGGTACTAGTCACCTCGTGACAATTCTATTAATCAAACACAATCAACTTCTATCTATCAAACAACTGATACGAAGCCACCACGTGGCATGTCCTGACGCCTTGCTGCGGGGCAATAGCTTGAGCCCACTCATCCATTACCCAACCAGGCCACATGGCGGGCACGACACGACGTCTCGAAGCATGGCCACTGACACACCCTGGACCAACTCCACAAGATCATTTCTCTTTTACTAGGCTAGGCTCACGGTTCACCCGTAGGTTCCTCCCGTGTTTCCTTTCCTTAGTCTCACATATTAATAGGATTCTTTGTATCTTTCTCGAAGGATCAACAATTCTTCTCCTTATTAATATGTACAAGTATCCTCAACAAGATATAACTCATATACCCGTCCAGATGCACTCTCTGAGCCTCAAGCTATCGTCATAGCTAGGGGTGAGCAAATAATCGGTTTGGTTCGGTTTGGATGATATACACAACCGAACCGATCTAATCGGTTGACTAAAAAAGTCATCCAATCCAATCTGCTATGTGACATCAACCGAACTAAACCAAACCGATTACAATCGGTTTGGTTTGGATCGGTTTGATCGGTTCTCTTCTCCATCGTCCCTTTTAGACTGCCTTGCCTCTCTCTCTTGCTTCCTATTCTTCCTTTTCTTTCTCTTCACTGCATCTTCCATCGCTTCTTATCTCTTCCCTTTTTCAATTCCACTCGATCTGCTTCAACTTCCCACTTCTCTTAAACTAAACAAAAAAGCAGCCCACCTATATATATATATATCCTAAAACATTAGAAAAACAAAACAAAACAAAAAACCTCAGTGGCGATGCAGGAGAACGATGGAGAGTCTAAGCTTGGAATCGAACAAAAAACAGAGTAGAAGTGATATGAGAGTCTGAACTTCCAAATCCATTTGCGGTAAGTTAGAGGCTTAGAGCTTGGGACGGTGATTTGCGGCTAGGTTAGAGAGAATGAGAGTTTGAAGATGGGGCTAGGTTAGGCGTTAGAGAATGAAGAGGGTAGCTAAGTAATTAAATAATTTTATATTTTTAATATTTTAAAAAATTATAATCGGTTGGTTCGGTTTGGTTCGGTTGGTATTTTGCCTCATCTATTAACGAACCGAACCAAATCGGTTGTCAAAAAAATAAACCAATCCATTCGATTATGTAATCGATTTTGGTCGATTTTGATCGGTTTGGTTTGGATCGGATCGGTTGGTTCGGTTTGGATCGGTTCTGCACACCCCTAGTCATAGCAATATAAATCCTTTCTGGCCCTATTACCAGGATAAGGCAATGACCATCGTCATGGTGATTATAACACTGAGGTCTCAAGTGCCATCTGACGTTGTTCTAGTCGATGTCTCACATTGCTAGCATAACCAAATCCGAAACCCACCAATAACTCCCTTTGCATGATTTTAATTTAAGTCACCGTCGTGACGAGTTTTCAAAATAAAGTTTAGCCCTTCCGTACAAGGACTCTTGCCACTGTCGTGGAAAAGATTTAATAAAATACTCATCATGCCTCCGGAGTGTATGAGTTGGATTTGTAACACACCAATCATAGCAAACAATTATACTCTACTCCTATGTCTTCATATCCAAGCTATCTTCCACAACCTATTTTCTAGTTCTTTCATTCTTTTAGCATTCTATATCTTTAGCTAACACATACCAGACAAGCAGAGAATATACATACTCATGTAATCCACATAAGCATACAACCCTAGGAGCAGAGATGGAAGAACCCTCACCTTGGCCAACCTTCCATGCAATCCTCTCCTGTAACTTTAGTCTCCTCGGAGTCCCTGTTGTACTCTATTGCGCGTCGTTGTCCCTATAAGAACAACATTTACTTCATTAAAGTTATTACTTATCTTAACTTGTTATTTATCTCTCCATTACTCTCACCTGTAGTCCATGGTTGCCACAAAGCCAAGCTCTTGGTCTTATTGGACTTCTCTATTCTGACTCATGCGTATCCTTCCTCGGATACTTGACTTACTCGCATATAACACTCTACTTGAGTGTTTCACATACTTTGATTTGAGTATTAGACCTCTATCTCAATTGTATTCACATCTAAGGAAGCTTATCTAGCTTGGTTGGATGGAATCCTAATTTTAGGAAGGTCTAAGCATTTTGATTCAACTTGTATTCTTACTCGGGTTCTAAGAAGTCTAGTTTCTAAACCTGAATACACCTCTAATTCATCCTACTTAGGGCTTCCTAATAATTATGAAGGAATAAAGTTGACATTTTAGAATTTGGACTTCATTGTTCCGCAAGTTTCCATCCTTTAGAAACAAGAAGGTACCTAAAATAATTCTTGATTATTGTTAGCATACTTAGAATTATTCTAGGGTGTTTAAGATTGAAAAGAAGAGGCTTGGAGCCCTCAACATCACCCTTAAAATGTATTTGGGCAAATCGAGCAGGGACCCGACACGTTAACATCAAGGTTCAACCTTAGTAACCTCGGGCCAGCTCTTCACGGGTCTTGTTTACGTAATATTTCAACTACATAATTTTAATAATATCAATCCAAGCCTATTTACTCAAATCCAAGCTCAATCCTAATTATCAACAATTTTTCCCAATTTGAAAATAATTATAATTTCAACCCCAAACCCTTCCAAATTCGAATTTTGACAAATCCGAGAATATAATCTCGATTCCTACCCCAACTAAGTGTTCAAGAACACTTTTTAGGTCTCAGTCTACCCTCGAAACAACTCAATCGAAAGTCAATCGAAGAAATCCCTAAAAATGGAGAAATTGGGGGGTTTCGAATGAAATTGGGGTTACCAACCTTTGATTCGATTGGTGGGAGGTGTGGAAGTTGTTGTAGTCAAACTCCGGTGGTCGTTTCCGGCGTCGAACCGCCCTTCTCCGGCTGATTTTCGGCGACTCGTTGTCCTTCCCCTCCTCCTTTCTTCTCCCTCTCCATCCGTTTTCTTTCTTTCTTTTTCTTGTGCTCCCTCTCTCTTGTCTCTTTCTCTCTTTCTTTTAATTCTTTTCCTTACTTCTTCTTTTTATTCTTTCTTTCTAATGCACGGCTCTTTTTGTTTTCTTTGTTTTTATATAATTATAATAATAATAAATAGTTATGATAATAATAAATAGTTATAATTAAAATAAATAAATAAATAACTAAATATAATTAAAATAAAATAATTAACAATAAAATAATTAAATAATAAATAGATAAATATTATTAAAAATAAATTAATTTATAATTAAATAATTAATAACTATTATGTAGTTTTAATTTAATCCCTTTCCCTATTTAATTCAGGTTTCCAATTACTTAGGTCCTGAATTAAATCCTAAAAATTATTTTCTACTTTTTTTCTCTCTCTTTTATTTAACTTTAAACTTCGAAAAATTTTCTCGGGTATCACAATCTTGAAAAAATTCCTTTCCGGTTTCTTTTAACTTTCATTTTTTTATAATCTTTTTAAGGTTTTAATTCCTAGCCCCGGAATAAATCATTCTTAAATCCTCGAAATTTAAATAACTCATTCTTTAATCCTCGAAATTTTTTCGGGGTATTACAGATTGGGATATTTCTATCCTATAGAATTATTTTTTGATAATGAAAATTTGTTTTTGGATTGGTTTATATATTGGGCCATGATATTATTTTTAACCTTAAGCCCACTTTATTTGTTTCATGATCTTTTAACTTAGCCAATATTGTGATCATGCTCTTTATGATATTCCATAAATATCTTAATCTGGCCTTGATTACATTAATTAACTTGCTTGTACAAGATTATGTTTAGGATCCTTGATTGCAGGAATTTCCTTTTAAGCAATCAAGGTCAATGAGCATTAACCAGAGGCAAAACAAGAGCACTGACAAAAAAGCCAAATAAGGAAGTTTCTTGATTTTTGATTTGAGGCATGCAAGATTGTTGTATCTTGAGAATATGTGAATTGATTTCTTGCAATTAATCCAAATCAAAAGATTCTCCTTATTCTCTACATGGGTCAAACATACATTAACCAGAAAGGCTCATAATTGCTCACCTAACTTGGAATCATGGTCAAATCATATCTCAATCAAGCTCTAGCCATAAAACATGATTGCTGCATATTCAAGCTCAATATCTATGAAGAATAAATGCAGATTCAATGCGCCAATGAATTGATTTTAACCTTCTTGAATTTGGGTGAATGAGTATCCAAAAACGGATCAGCCTCAAAATCTCAATCCATGTTAAACCTTTGAAGGCGACATTTTTGGAAGGATAACAACAAGCATTAAAGGGAATAATTCTCAAGAAATAGACAACCTTGATTGAAGCTTCAATGACTAGAATTTGGAGTATATAAATACTTGTTCATCCTCTCCTCAAGACTAAGGTGGTGGAGCACAATGCTCTCCATTCTTCTGGGTTCTCTATTGACACTTCAATGTTATATTTGCTCTCAATGAGTTGATTAGAATACCCATCATTTCTATTCTTCATTTCTTCCCCTTCTGTCTAGGTGTCTGGTCTAGAATCTAGAGTTGAAGGGTTTATGTATTGATTACCTAATAGGCTGTTGATTTATTAAATTCCATGTTTCACTATGTAATACCATGGGTTGTAAAAACAAATGTTGAGCCTTCATGAGGGTTTACTGGTTTAGGCGTAAAAGCTTGTGAGTTGAGTCATAGAGTAAGGCTACTGGAATGTATTCTTAATGATACTCGGGTTAATAAATTAGTAGGTTATTGTAGGAGTTAATAGTTATGGAATCTGTGGTTAATTACTGAGTGGTGTAAAAAAATGTGTGTTGCGTGCCTTCTTAGGTTGCCTAGTGGTGGCGTAAAAACTTGTGATTTGAGCACATGTTTTGAAGGTTACCCAATTGTAATTCTGATTTCCCAAACTAGATGAAGCCTTTCTTGCTTGTTTAGTGAGTGAGAGAGAGAGAGAGGACATAGGATATTTGATCTAAACCTCTCTCTATAATAAATCTTGGTGTGACTTACTTTGCTTTACTGCTTTTAACATTAACCTAACATTTTCGAAAGTGATCATTAACCTAATATTTTCAAAAACTATCATTAACCTATGTTTTATTATTAACCCGACACAAGGAACAACTTTTTAAAAATTATGTGTGTTAACTTTTCAAATAAGCTCAGTATATACTATAATGTTTTTAACAAAAAGATTTTCAAAGAGATTTCTAAAATCATTAAGTAACCAATTCAACCCCCCCCCTTTGGTTAATTTTTGCCTTAAAATATATTTTGTTATGTACGTCGATATATAGTCATGTTGCATGAAACCAAGAGCTTTCTAGTAAAGAACCTTGAGATGAAAGATATTGGCAATGCAACATTTGCATTTGGAATCTAGATACATCGAGATTACTCTCGAGGTATTCATGGATTGTTACAGAAGACATATATCGAAAAGGTTCTCAAGAGTTTTGGTATGCATGATTGCAAACTAAGTAATACCTCGGTGGATAAAGGAGACAAGTTGAGTCTTAATATATGCCCCACAATGTTTTAATAAAATTGACATGCAAAAGATTCCTCATGCTTTTAGCAAGAGGGAGTCCAATGTGTGCACAATTTTGTATGCGATCAAAATCGCGTACATTGTTGGCATGTTAGGAAGTTATTTAAGAAATTCGAGTATGGGTCATTAGAAAGAATCCTAATGATCCATGTGGTATTTTTAATAAACAAAATATCACATGCTTACATACAGGAGATTAGACAAGTAAGATATTATTGGATATTTAGACTCTGACTTAGTTGGATGCCAAGATAGTATGAAATCTACTTTGGGCTATATTTATCTGTTGGCTGGAGAAGCTGTGTCTTTAAAAAGTGCTAAGTAGACACTTGTAACTCTTTCTACAATGGCAACAAGTTGATAGCGTTTTATGACGCATCTAATTATGGAATATAACTGCGAAAGTTTTTCATTGGGCTGCTAATTCTGAATGGAATTGAAAGACCACTTAGGATATTTAGTGACAATAAATCAGCAGTCTAGTATTTCAATAACAATAGGAGCTTAACAAATTCCAAGCACATATACAAGAAGTT
Source organism: Senna tora (assembly GCA_014851425.1). Classification (NCBI taxonomy): domain Eukaryota; kingdom Viridiplantae; phylum Streptophyta; class Magnoliopsida; order Fabales; family Fabaceae; genus Senna; species Senna tora. The sequence goes on from CM026264.1 coordinate 44,024,479, forward strand.
CCTAAATGTCAAAGAAAGAGTTCAAAGTGGACAGGTGTCTAAAGGACATATTGGGACAAACTCCATGATTGCGGATATGCTTACTAAGAGACTATGACACCAAAGGTCTTTCATGAGCATACTGCTTATATAGTTGTTATGTCAATTAAAGATATTCAGCTACTAAGAGACTAGACACGATTTTCAGTTATTTCAGTTTATGGATATTTTGAGGTTCTGCAGAGATAAAGTTTTTTTTTCGATTATTCACACTTTTATTTTGGTATGGTTTGATAAGATTTAAGGTGGACCAGTTGAAAATAAACATGTATAGATCACACTGCACGTGATTTTCCATGTTACACATCCATACTTGATCTATGTCATTTGATTATGTCGATATAAGTGATCAGAGAGAGCTTAGTTACGATAGCAAGCGTAGCAAAAGTTGACTTCGCTCTATGTTGGCATAATTGATGGACAAGATTGTTCGAAAATTCCTTCGATTTTGATAGCAAAGCTTTGAGCTCGTGAGGTTAATGTGACATGAAATTATAAGGCAATATTTATATATATAGTCCAAGTGGAGATTGTTAGGCATTTTATGGACTTATATATATTAAATAAGATATTGTATGTCAAAAGCTGTCATAAGAAAAGGTATGACCCAAATTAAAAGTGATCTAATTTGGTTAAGTGTTAATGGACATAAATAATGTGGTAAAGTATGCTACATGTGTAGATACTCTCATATAATTTCAAATTTTATGGTGGGCTAAATTAGAAATTAGGTTTCCTAGCCCAATTAGGATTACTAGTTCAACTATATTAGGGTTATGCTCTCCAAATTATAAGGATGATTCTTTTTTTTATAATCTCATCACAAAAAAAAAAAAGAGAAACCCTATTCTCTTAAAATCTTACTTATTAATTTGGAAGACTTGTAGCTACAAGTCTCAAGAACATCTCAAGTATCATGGACTAAGGTACAACGCTTCTACTTTCAGATTTCTTTTCTTGATGATGTGACGTGAGAGTTCTGCAGGTATATTTAGTCTTATGTATTTGGGAATTTTTCCCAACATAGTTAAGTTGAGAATATGTTAGATTTTTTTTTTTTTGAAATTGAGAATATGTTAGTTATACAATTTTTTTTTGATGGAGTTAGTTATACATTATTCTATAATGTCTTTTATGCAAATTTAGTTATTATTTAGTTATTATTCTGCATCTCTAAATTTGACCTTCTCTAGATTTGAAACGATTCAATTGATGTGAAGCTTCTTCGTAAATTTTCTATTAGAGAGGATTTATTCTGCAATTGTATTAAGATTTATTATGTGAAAATCATTCGTATGCACTGCTATTTCAATTAGATAATTGTGATTACTTAAGTGTATTTCAATTAAAAAATTTAAATTTTCACTTTTATATTTTACTTGAAGCTAAGTAGAAGCTCTAATACTTAACTTATGCTTAAAGTTAAAAATTTACTTTTGTTACAACTCCAAAGCACTTCTTAAAATTTGAACAAAATTTTTAAAAGCAAGTAGAAGAAAAGAACTTCTAAAAACTTTGTCAAATACCACAAAATAAGAACTTTTGAAAAAAAATACAAACACTTTTGAAGACTCTAGAAGCTTGGCCAAATAGAACCTTATACATATTATGTACTGAAAATGAACTTTTTTAAAGAAAAACAAAATTGATGAGAACAACTATAGAACTTTTCTTATTATTTACAATTTTAAACTCTGGGTAATCATATAGATAGGTCAAGCTCTCTGAACCTCAACTATCTTATCATAAGGCATGTTTCTAAAAAACACTCATGAAAAACTTTAAAAAAAATGGAAATCAACCAATACATTATTACCCTTAAACTTCTGATTTTCTCTGTAAAACAAATCTTGTAGCTAGATGAATAGTTGTACTAAATAAAGTATTAGAAGACTAAATGCAAATTAATGCAATCAACGGTTCAGTGGAATTTATAATTGAGACAAACTAGGTTTTAATCCTTGAATCGTTCGTCAAACTATTATTTAGTTCCTAAATTTACAACTATATTAGTTAACTATTTAGCCTCCTAGATGTTACATGATAAATAACCGAGTAATGTGAGCGTTAACTGTTGACATGACGTTGTTCATGACGACGATGTGAGTGTCGCCGCCAACGTAGAAGAGAATTTTGTTGTGAGGATGAAGCATGATGTGCCCAGTTTTTGACAACGTGGAGGAGGAGCGAGGTGAGGAGTCTAGCCACGTCAGCAATTGCCATGTCATCAGTTAACGACCATGTCACTCGATTATCTAACGAGTATTGTCCAGGGGACTAAATGGTTGGCAGAGTTATAAATTCGGGGACTAAATAGTATTTTTTCCAAAATTCGAGAACTAAATAAAAGTTTGACCAACTGTTTGTGGAGTAAAAATTATTTTGCCTCTATATAATTATATATAAACTAGAAAACTCGTATGCACATACGTGCATGTAACTTATTTTTAATATTTAAAAATAATAATAATATAACATATTAATAAATATTTTTTTAATTCTTAACTATTGTGGCAACATTGCATTATATTTCTTGTCTCTTTCTCACATTCTTCCATAACATATTTTATTTTGTAAATTTTACTTATAAATAACTATTTTTTATACCAAAATATTTGTGACACAAAAAAAGACAAATTAATAGGCTAAAATGCACATAACCCCCATGAACTATAGGGAGTGTGCATAAAACCACCATAAACTTCAAAATGTGACATACAACCCCCATGGACTTTTTAATGTTTGCACATAAACCCAAATGTTAATTTTTCCATCCATTTTTTGATAGATCTATGCCACATCAGATTTTGTAAGTCCACCTAAGATTTTTTTACTCCAGCTCATGCTAACAAGTGATTAGGATAAAAATGTAATTTCACAATTATTGTTATTTCAATCAGACCCATTCGAAGTCTTCCTCTTCCAAACAAGTAGGTACATTTTGTCGTTTATCGATGGTGCTGGCTCCGACGGTGGTCAACCAAGGAGCAACATTTGTCACGGTTAGTCCATTAGGCCCGCCGTTGCCAGCTGAGGATAACACAAAAACGCCTCGCGAAACAACGTTGTATGACTCGATTGTAATGGGGTCGAGATAGGATGGTGAAACGATGTCATCTATGTTGTTGATTGATATGGATATGATGTCGATGCCGTCTGCAATGACGGCGTAGAATGCAGCGAGGATGTCGAATTGAAGCAGCCTAAATCCTTCCAACACACTTTGTGCGCGACTAATCGTGCTTCTAGAGTAGCTACCCCCCGTTGTGGACTCCGTGTGCGTGCTGTGACCGTCTGTGTCTCTAAGGGATCAGAACTCGGTAGGTTCGCTGATGGGGTTCATGAAAGAGGAAGACTAACTCATGGCAAGGATTTGGAATGGGTTTGATTGGAAAAACAATAGATGTGAAATTACATTTTTATCCTAGTCACATATTACCATAGATCTTAGGTGGAGCAAAAAATCTTAGGTGGCCTTACAAAATCTGATGTGGCATAAATCTGTCAAAAAATGGATGGAAAAGTTAACATTTGGGCTTGTGTACACATTAAAAAGTTTATGGTGGTTGTATGTCACATTTTGAAATTCATGGAGGGTTTTATGTACACTCCCTGTAGTTTAAGGGGATTATTTGCATTTTAGCCAAGTTAATATAGATATGGAGCATATATGTATATATATAAAATTAAAATAAAGAGAAGGATGCCATGCAAGTATTGGAGAGTTAGCCCTTGGGATAGAATTAAGAATATGCACGGGTTGAATTTAGAGGATAAATAAAATCAACCTAATTAAATAAGAGCGGCTTGGATTGGGAAGAATTAAGGTGTCCAACTTGAACCAACCCAACCCACTTTCATGACACGTTGGGTTCAACACGACTCATTTTTCCTTTCCAATCTTAGATCAAGGTGAAGTAGATTTAACAATAGGGATGATCGAAAGGCAAAATAAACATAGAGAGGTGAATACTGAATGTTCTCCAAAAATCAGGTTTCTCCTGCTATTTCAAATATTCAAGGAGAACCTATGCATTGGTAAGACGATGGGGGAAATACTAAAAGTTCCCTAAATAGTAGGTTCCCCATAATTTATAGAATATTCAAGGAGAACCTGCGCATTGGTAAGACGAAAGGGAATAATGAATGTTCCCTAGAGAGTAGGCACCTACTACCGCTCTGACTTTTCAAAGAGAATCTAAAACCGAAAGACCATCTGGCTGCTTCTTTCATCACCTTATCCGGATAAGTGTGAGGAAGGAAACCTCCCAGTAGTAGTAATTTTTAAATTTTGACAGTTTTCGATTGAGTCTTTTGTTTCTTTTTATTTTTTCTAACATTACCTGAATGACTATGTATAACTAAACTATGAATGTTGTCTAATTGAAGGCCACTGATGGCCAATATCTTGCTATGTGTAACTCCCTAATATTCCCTCCTATGGACATGTGGCACTGGTCTTCTAGAAGGTTAACTGGACCACATATCAGTGACACGCGGCACCGCTTGATGGCCCCAAACGTGGCCTCTCTTCACAATCACCCGCGTACTCTCCCGCAATAGAGACGTGATCGTGGGTCGAGCCTCGGGTACAAGAACGTGGGTCGACCACGTTCTCCTCTATATCAAGTATAAATATCCCTCACCTTGGGGACTGAAAAAAAAAAAGACAACTTACGCAACACACTAACATCCTCTTACCTGAAGTCTACCTAACAGACATCAGAGCATACTCATTCACTCATAGGATTCACACTACCTCTTGCTACAAGCAGCACCTAGAGACTCTCGATCGCTCTCTTATCCTCTATACGAGGTACCTCCACCAAGTGGCTCGCTCGCTCGGAGCATCATACACGTCCTAGCCGCACATGGCCATTATAGGTATGCTCCTGCCTGACGGGTCCCATGGACATCCCCTCTTCCAACTACGTGGACTTTGATCCCTCAACAAGGGTACGTAGGCACCTAGGTCATCACCTAAGGATAAGTCCCCCAAGGTTAAGACCCCTTGTAGTCCGTGTTTCACATTACGAATTGTCTGAACCAGAAATAACAGTTACACTATAAATATTTTTGTATTCAGGTGTCCAACCCCTAAAACAAAGATAAACAGGTAAAGGAAAGGGATGGACAAATAAACCCTTACACACATGACATGCTTGATTTTAAAGTGTGGGGGCAAAACCATGCGAAATTATTTAATAATTGTTCAGTCATAGTCTTTTTAGGGCAATGTAAGTATTTCTTTCCCCAATTACCCAGTTTGCTATGGGTAAAATATTAACGGTTAAATAAGTGTGGGGGGAAGAATTAACTTACCTAATAATTTTGTTTAAAAGTTTTGCATTCTTGATAAATTTTACTTGCATTTTTGTCAAATTTTCTTTTTAATTGATTTTATTTTTATTTTTTAATTTTTGGAAATTTTGAATTTTTAAACCTTATGATTGAGCCATCATTATTTTACGCCGCAATATCTCTCTCTAAATTAAATATTATTTTTCTGTGGATTTTGTCTTGCTTTGCTAAGTACCCATCTGTCTTAAAACTTCTTGTTCTTGAAACATTGAGGACAATGCTTGTTTTAAGTATCGGGGGAAATCACTCTGTGTAGAAACTTTAAGACTTCAGGGTCCTGCTAATTATTTTCGGAAAACAAATAAATGGGTGAATTTTTCAAAAAAATTAATATCTTAGGCATCAAACCTAGCATGTAGCAATTAGAAAATTTTTCAAAACATTAACTAATATGCTTTTCTTAAAAGATATTTTTCAAAAATCAATGAACCTCATTTAGGCTTTCCAAACAGAACTAATGAAATTTAGAACTAGAAAGTTCTTGATTTAGTAAAATTCTTTAGGGCGTTAACCCAACTAGAAATTTCTTTTTACCATAAAAGATATTCTTGTTTGCTTGAGCGAATTAACACATGCTTCAGAGAGTTGGAAGGATTATTGAAAGACCAATCTGAGTGACCTAACGTTGTTGGAAGGATAAGCCCCAAACATTGATCTACACATGTGGACACCGCATTTTGTCCGGGCCCAAATTGCGCGATAAAAAGAAAGAAAAAGCAAATGAACAAAATTGGATATGAGTGAAAATAAACAATAAAAAATATATAAATGAATAAAACCAAAATAAAAAAACAAAAAATAGGAAAAAAGATGCCACGACCCCCGTTTAGGGGACCATGACCGGCACAGACACAGGGAATATCCCTATGCCTATAAGCCTTATCACCTAATAGACAAAATATCTATTATTGAAAATACATTCACATGCATTATAATACCATGACTACATCGAAATGGTGGCCTATCCTAGGCAAGCAAATCCACGGCTAGTGCCGTTTCAGTATATAGATATAGGAAAAACACACATAATATATATAAGCTGCGTACTGGCTACACATCCGCAGATGCTGCCTATCCTATTCACATGCAACAGATGTATGTATATATATATATTTTGAAAACAAATTTTCTCTGCATCGTAATCTAACGGATCCTGATCTTTAAGTTGTGTGAAGCTGACAGTTCTAGATTTAGTGATACAATCTAATTGGGTACGTCTACCCTTTACTTTATGATACAATAATAAAGTAAATTAAATTACAATTACACTGTATTCATCCCACATGAACAAGTTGTGGGTCTTGGAAAGTGTTGCTCAACTATCGCTCTACCGAGACTTCTTCTACCTGTACTTAACCTGTCTCTGTGTAGTAAAAATGAGGTGTGAGTCTTAACCACACGACTCAGTGAGAACTCTCCCATCCCCGGCGCAAGGCGGGTACCATAGCGCTGGGTTTGGGAGTCATAAACAACCACATGTAAAAACAACTGGTTACTGTTAATTAGCATACATTTCTTGGCGACCACACAACAACAGAAATTTCACCCAAACACTCACATGCATTTAATAACTATAAACATGCAGTAGTTTATTCCACGTCATCAATCAGCAAGTAAACATGTAACATATAGTGCCGACTTTTACTTATCGGTCCTCTCACGTTTCAGCATGTCTGAATCAAACAAGACGTGTGGTGACGTAATCCTTTACGTTATCACTGCGCTACACAATCAACAATTATATGCAAACACAGGCAATTTGTACATACACACAGATGCTAAACATACATCTACTTAGTCTCCCCAACTGGGGCATCTACTAGCCAATACGTGGCCTTCCCACTTCGAACCCATGCACTCGGGTTGCTGGCCACCACGTGGCAAAACATACTTAACCCATTCACTTAGGTACTGGTCACCTCGTGACAATTCTGTTAATCAAACAATACTTAACCCATTCACTTGGGTACTGGTCACCTCGTGACAATTCTATTAATCAAACAATACTTAACCCATTCACTTGGGTACTGGTCACCTCGTGACAATGCTACTAATCAAACACAATTAATCTCTATCTATCAAACAACTGACACATAGCCACCAAGTGGCACGTCCTGACCCCTAACTGCGGGGCAATAGCTTGAGCCCACTCGTCCATTACCCAACCAAGCCACATGGAGGGTACGGCACGACGTCTCGAAGCATGGCCACTGACACACCCTGAACCAACTCCATAGGATGATTTCTCTTTTACTAGGTTAGGCTCACGGTTCACCCGTATGTTCCTCCCGTGTCTCCTTACCTTATTCTCACATATTAATAGGATTCTTTGTATCTTTCCCGAAGGATCAACAATTCCTCTCCTTATTAATATGTACAAGTTTCCTCAACAAGATATAACTCATATACCCATCCAGATACACTCTCTCAGCCTCAAGCTATCGTCATAGCAATATAAAACCTTTCTGACCCTATTGCCAGGATAGGGCAATGACCATCGTCATGGTGATTATAAAAACTGAGGTCTCAAGTGCCATCTGACGTTGTTCTAGTCGATGTCTCACATCGCTAGCATAACCAAATCCGAAACCCACCAATAACTCCCTTTGCATGATTATAATTTAAGTCACCGTCGTGACGAGTTTTCAATAAAGTTTAGCCCTTTCGTACAAGGACTCTTGCCACCATCTTGGAAAAGATTTAATAAAATACTCATCATGCCTCCGGAGTGTATGAGTTGGATTTGTAACACACCAATCATAGCAAACGATTACTCTCTACTCCTATGTCTTCCTATCTAAGCTACTTTCTGCAACCTATTTTCTAGTTCCTTTATTCTTTTAACATTCTATACATCTAGCTAACACATACCAGACAAGCAGAGAATATACATACTCATGTAATCCACATAAGCATACAACCCTAGGAGCAGAGATGGAAGAACCATCACCTTAGCTTGGCCAACCTTCCATGCAATCTTCTCCTGTGACTTTAGTCTCCTCGGAGTTCTTGTTGCACTCTTTTACGTGTCGTTGTTCCTATAAGAACAATATTTACTTGATTAAAGTTTTCACTTAGCTTAACTTGTTATTTATCTCTCCATTACTCTCACATGTAGTCCATTGTTGCCACAGAGTCAAGCTCTTGGTCTTATCGGACTTCTCTATCCCGACTTATGCGTATCCTTCTTCGAAAACTTGAGTTACTCGCATATAACACTCTACTTGAGTGTTTCACATAATTAGATTTGAGTATTAGACCTCTATCTAACTTGTATTCGCATCTAAGGAAGCTTATCTACCTTGGTTGGAAGGGAATCCTAACTTTAGGAAGGTCTAAGCATTTTGGTTCAACTTGTGTTCCTACTTGGGTTCTAAGAAATCTATTTTCTAAGGCTTTTAATTCAATTTTAAAGCATATTAATCTTTATGGAGATGTTAGGATCGTTTAGGAATTATTCGGGGGCGCAAAAGTACATCTTCGGGGCCCTGGGTGTCCCAGGGCAGAGCCTTGGCGCAATTACGCCCGTTCTGGCGCAGTTGCGCCAAGACATGCTGCCTCGAGGCAGCAAGCTGGCGCAGTTGCGCCAAGACATCCTGCCCCGAGGCAGCAAGCTGGCGCAGTTGCGCCAAGACATGCTGCCCCGAGGCAGCAAGCTGGTGCTGCACTAACTCGGTTTGGCTGCGGGTTTTTCCCTATTTCGACCGTTTTCCGGCCCCAACTTCGACGCACCTTGATTGGGTTTTGTTCTCCTACATATATACTACATTTAGGAAGTCCTACAACTCAAATCCAACTCCGATTCATCGCCGAATCGTTGATCATTCGAAATTGGGAAAAATGGGTTTTATAAACCCCAAACTCTTGCAACTTCAAATCCGGCCAAATCCAACGATCTAGCCTCGAATCCTAACCCCGATGAGTGTTCAAGAACACTTTAGAAACATTATTCTACCCTCGAATCCGCCCAAACTCGGATTCTCAACTCAATTCCAAAAATGAAAGAATTGAAGAAAATGGGAATTTGGAGAGAATCGGGTGTTAAACCAACCTTAACTCCAGAGATTAAGACGAGGATGATCTCCGACTCTTCCTCCAACTCCGGCTCGCCGAATCCCTCCTCCATCCAAGCCCTAGCTCCCTCTCTCGCCTTTCCTTCCCTCTCTTCTTGGCTTCTCCTTCCCGTGGCCCTCACCTCTCTTTTTTCCTTTTATTTCTCTTTTTCTTCCTTTATTTATTCACTAATGTATTTAAAGAATAATAATAATAATAAAAATAATAATAATAAAATCTAAAAGTGATCTAAGATAATTAAATAAATAATAACATGTATTTTTAATTTACTGCCTTTCTTAAATTCAAGTTTCCAATTTCTTAAGTCCTAAATTAATCCTAAAAATTATTTTCTAATTCTTTTCTTTCCCTTTTTGTTTATTTAAAATAATCATAATAAAATTAATTAATTAATAATTAAACAAATAATAACTAATAATATTTTGATTTAGTTCCCACTCCTATTAATTCCAAAAATATTTTACTTCGTTCTTTCTTCTTTTATTTTATTTTAACCCTCGAAAAATTTTTCTCGGTATTATAATCTTTGAAAACAAACAAAATTTCCTTTCCGATTTCTTTTAACTTTCATACCTTTTTTCTATATTCTTTCTGAGGTTTTAATTCCTAGCCTGGAATAAATCATTCTTAAATCCTCGAGATTTTTAAATAAATAATTCTTTAATCCTCGAAATTTTTCGGGGTATTACAAAAGAAAAAGAAATTGAAGAAGACATTCTGAACACATGGGTCACGACGTATAGATTCATACGTCGCGACCCCTAAGTGCCAAGTCATAGGTCGTTGCAATGTATACATTGCTACGTCGCGACCCCATGCATTTATGGCCAAATCCCATCCAAAATTAGGAGGTCGTCGCGACGAAGGACCTTATACGTAAGGACCCCTGTGCCATAAATGACTAGATCTAATCATATTTGAAATGCGGTACCCATTGCGACGTAGGACCTTATACGTCACGACCCCCTACGTCATAAATGGCCGGATTTGTTTCCGGAATATGTCTTTTTCGGACCCTATAAATTGGGGATTCCACTTCAGTTGAAAGACCGGAGATTTTTTATTTCGAAAGGCTATCAGAGTGCGGTGAACTAGGTAAACCTCCCCTTCATTCTATTTAGCTCATATTTTTGGTTTCACTCTCTCTCTCTCTACTCAAGCCATCCTCTTTCCTTTTCTTTAAAGTTTTTTTGGATCCGTGAGGACTGGAGCTAGGCCCTGAGCCACTTCGAGGGTCGACCTAGATCCCCTCCATGTCCTAGATCCGAGATTTCGAACCCCAATTCTTCAAATTCACCTCTGTTTTGCATAAATGGGTCGCGACCCCTTCCTCTCTCAGGAGGTCGCGACATATCGTTTTATACGTTGCGTCCCCCTGAGGACAAGATGTCTCTTTCTTGTACTAGACAAGAGAGAGACCACCCCAGTAGAAATAATAATTTTTAATCGCTTTAATAAAAAAGGAATTGAAGAAAAATGCCGCACTCGCTCGCTGTGGCGAATGCATGCACACACTGCAGCGAGTGAACTTCCCTTAAAAATCCCTTCCTGGGTAGCTCACTGCACCGAATGAGAAATCACTCACCACAGCAAGCGAGCCAAAATTCAATTTTTAAAAATGATGGGCTAAACGACATCGTTTAGCTGTCCAGTTTAACCCCCAACCCTAACCTTCCCCTTCATTTGAAACCCATCACCATCTTCTTCCCTAAATTATCTTCTTCTCCATTCTTCTCAAACCTCCATAACCACCCACCCTCCAAACCCTAGCCACTGTGTCCTGCCGCCAAAAGCCACTGGAGAAGCTACCAAACGCCACAACACAATCACCGCAGCAAAACCCTACCGAAATTTCCTCCATTCACCTCCTATCTCACCTCCTCCCAACCAATCTGAAACCACCATATCACTGCCGCACTGCTCGTCGTCGATTGACTTGCCACGAATCACGGCAAATGTCCCAAACCTCCAAATAATCAACTTAATTTCTAATCCCAACCTAAATCAACTGCAAAGGTATTTTTCTCCACTAATTTTTAATTTTCAGATTTGCTCTTTTTTATTTTTGTTTAATTCTCTAATTGCTACAATAGGACCTAGAATACCTTTGATTGATCCTTTGCTACCTGAATTATAGTTGTATGATTTGGTTGATTGCAATTAGAACATAGGGCGTGATTAGAATAGAGCAAGTGGCATTATCTCCTTAGCCTATACTTAAGCAAAATTAGAACTAATTGTATGATAAGTATTAGGTTAGGAAATCAACAAGTGTAGCTTCAAGAAAGACACAAGTGGACTCGCATGAACAAATTCCACACACTTTTGTCTTTTATATAAACTGCATGTAGGCATAGCACATTCCATGAACATGCTGGCATGACGTTTAACTAATGGACTAACATTCTGAGATCTTCTAGAACTTGCTGGCTGTATTATATGTTCTGATACTATGTTTTAAAACCTTCCATGTAGGTATCGTGTCTCACAAACACGAGCGCACCATAGCCCCGAAGAAGGTAACAACACAGAAAGCTAGGTAGCATGTTGAAGGAAGAAGCATTCTTCAAGAGCGACCTATCCAACCAAACAACAATTTTGTACCCCAGGGATATCAGAGAATGCTATGGGCTCCCCAATCATCCTATATGTGCATATGCAGCAGGGGAAAAGGACAACAGCTTAGTACCCTACGGAGAAATTGAAAAGACATTGTGCATTGCTGGGAAGGGATGGGAGACCAAGACCAGTGAGGCAGGCCAAATCTACATATACAAGATAAACCTCAAGAACGACGCCCGAATCTGGCTCCACTTCATCAGCTACAACATCATGTCGTCATCCCACTCCAGTGACATCACTCTATCCCAAGCTCAGCTACTCTACCTCCTGATCCAGAAGAAGCTGGTAAGACTGCAGGACATCATCTTTTCTTCCATCAAAGAAGTAGCCATGCATGAAAGAAAAGGGGCAAAGATTATGCTCCCACATCTCATCTCCGACCTCTACAAAAAGACCAAGGTGAAGGCCGAAAAGCAGGATCTGATGTTTAAGGCTTGCAAGTTTGTGAACGTGGATTGCCTAGAATTCGCAGAGCGCGTACTAGCAGCGGGCACACAACACATGACTAGTAAACAAGGTAAACATGCCACGAGAGGAGGAAGAGCAGTGGATGATGTTGGGACATTGACTAAAAAGATAGATATGTTGCTGAGGAGACAAGAGGAACACAGGAGGGAGACCCATGAGGCCTTCCAATTTCTATACAAGAACCAGCTACAAGTGGCGGAGGAAGAAAAGTACACTCTCATGGAAACTCCACCACCATTCATCACTAAACCATACCCAGAAGCTCCAGAAAGGGCAAGGAGGCCATGGTTGTCTTTGACACTGAGGATGATGATGAGGAAATGGTAGAAGGGGAATCAGAGGATTTTTAAGACTATTTGCCTTTATATTTTACTTTTGACTCTCTTTTCTGTTTTAATTTTTCTTCTTAACCATGCCCTGAATGAATATGTGTAATTGCATGACAATGTATGGATGCTAAATATTGATTAAACTAAAGGCCACTGATGGCCATTGTTTTGAATTGCTATAAATATTTCTATATGCATGTGTCCATCCCCTAAGACAGAGAAAAAGAGGTAAAAGACAGGGGTGGACTAAAAACCCTAGACTCGGATATGGACTGCTTTAATCTAAAGTGTGGGGGAGGGAAATCATGGAACTAATTGATAAATATTTGTGCGATAATGCTTTTGATTAAATATACAGGTGGAAAAATATGAAAAGAAGCAAAACAAAGGCTTGCCCATTCTGCCACACTCACCATGGCAAGTCAACAGAAGCAAAAAATGGTCCTTTGGACCATTTGCTGTGGCGAGTGCAAGATGACTCACCACAGCGAACCTAGCAGAAAAGAAAAAGAAAGAAAAGTTATTCAGAATAATACGTGAATCAGTAAAACCATTCATTTTCAGTCATAGTTTTCAGGCAAGGTAAGTATCTCTTTCCCTAATTACCCGATTTTTGTGTGGATGAAGTATTAAACTGCCAAATGAAGTGTGTGTAAGGGGGGGGGCGGATGGAAGAATAACTTACCTGCAAATTTTTTTTGAAAGTTATGCACTTTCGATTAATTTTGTATATTTTCAAATTTTCTTTTTGATCGATTTTATTTTCCTTTTCATTTTTAACCCTAGGAGCCATGGCTACTTGATGCCGCGAACTTTCTCTTTAAATAATGCATATGTTAATTTCTATATGCTTTTATCTGCTAAGTACCCTACCATCTTAAAACTTCTTGTTCTTGAAGCATTGGGGACAATGCTTTTTTTAAGTGTGGCGGGGGGAGGGGGGAATCTCTCCGTGATTAGAAATTTTAAGACTTTAGGGTCCTACTAGTTATTTTGTTCTCATTTGATTTATTTGAATATAAAACATGTAGCAGTTAGAAACTTTTTTTCGAAATTTAACTAATATGCATTTCTTAAAAGATATTTTTTCAAAAATCAACGAACCCCACCTAGGCTTTCCAAACTGAACTTTGAAAATTTAGAACCAGAAAATTCGTGATTTAGTAAGCTTTTACTGCATTAACCCAATTAGAAATTTCTTTATACCATGTAGGATATTCTTGATTGTTTGAGCTAGTTAACACATGCCTGAGAGAGTTGGAAGGATCATTGAAAGACCAATATGAGTGACCTAACCTTGTTGGAAGGATAAGCCTCAAACACTTATCTACACGTTCACATCAATTGAGTGTTTTAACTCCTTAACTTGTTTTCTTCTAGAACTTGCAGTGGGTCTTAATTGAGGCTGACCATCACACAAGAATCTGGGAAGATTGAGGCATTCGCTTTTTGTACCTAGTGCCCAAACACAAGCCCACATATATATGCATATGCATACCCCTATCACCCTATTTTTAGCCTTACATAAGCAAACTCTTCCAGCATATTTTATTAACATTGATTGTTTGATTGTCCAGGTCAAAAATTTTTCATCCTCCCAGTAATGTAAAAAGCCCAAGGGGTTCGATGAACCAAAAAGGTTTATTCAAAAAGTGAAAAAATGTACAAAAGTGAAATAAAACCCAAGGGAATAAATAAGGTTTAAGGATGAGAAGAAAAACCTTACTTTTCAAACAGTCAAGACTTAGTATATATGCAAAAGGCTTCTATTCTTTCCTCCTTTAAACAGTGAAAAAAATATGGCCTCCATCAGCAATGTTACAAGCCCAAAAAGACCTCTTGACTAGGAAATTGTGTGCAACAAACAGTGGAGATAGAGACCCTCTTCAAGCCTATGGTAAGAAACAGGTAAAAATGTTATGAGTGAACTCTTACACCAAATTAGGGTGAGGCTAAGAGTGATAAATTGGTCCTAAATGATCCTGAAGAAATTCTCGTGGATGATTAATTGGCCAAAGTGATCCTAGGATCAAAATTTACTTGAGTACTTGCATGGTAGATTTTTATTTCTGATTCGGAGCACTAACCCTTTAAGTTAGCTTGATCTTGAATGCTCTAGGTTTAGATCTTCTTTGTCCAGGAGTACAAAGATTTAAGTGTGGGGGATTTGATCGCACCCAAAGTCAACCTAACTTTAGGGTGTTAAATAGCGTAAATAATAGATAAAAATATATGAATTTACACAAAAAAATTTGAATATCTTGACATAAGGAATAAGCGAGAAATATGATTAAAATGCCCATAAAAAGCATCAATTCTTGATATTCTTGAGTATCCGTAAAACCTGTGGAATATTGGATAGGTGCGTTTGATATTTGTTGAGTGCTGCAGGATTAACAGGGATCAATGGGAAGGATATATTCCAAGCACAAGAACTGAAACCAAAAAAAAGAACTAGTAGCAAGGCCAAGAAGGAGACCAAGACAAGCAAAGAACTGAGCATTCACTATGGCAAGCAAGGACAGACTCGCCACAGTGAGTGCAAGCCAGCTCGCAACGACAAGCACAAATGGACTCCCATAGCGAGCCATGCAGATGACATGGCAGATGACGTGGACAACAGCTTAATGAACAAAAATAAGAAGGGTCCCAGTCATATAAAGAATTGGAGAAGCATTTTAACTCATTTGAATTCAAAAGTCAAACCATGTAACAATTATCACTTATCTCCATCTTAATCCAATCAAACTGTGACTCTCAGAGCATTATAAATAGGCTTCATCAAGTTGAGAAGAAGATGTCAATAGGTCATAGATAGGTAGATTCAATTAGAGGTTAGAGAGAGAATATGTGCGGCTAAGTTCTTCTTGGGTTTCTAAGAAGAACTAGTTAAGCATGAGCCAATGTCTTTTCATTAGTGTTTACTAATTCATTCTTCTTTTTGTATTCGTCTTTTCCGATTCATACAATTGTATTTGCTTTGTATCCCATGTAATTAGTTTATTTGATTCTTCCCTGAATGGTCGTGGACTAAGTCTGTTGGATCCTTCATATCGGGTCGGTAATCATTGATTAAGTGGTAGGGTACTTAGGAATTCTAACTTTTTGGAATTTAATACAATTCTATCTATTGGGTTCTTGATCGTATGCATCTCTTATTGCGATAATATTTGATTAAATTGATTGACCCATTCGGGCGGTTGTTTGTCTAATAATATCATAAAATCTCTTTATTCATGTTATTGATGTTCCTGGTCGGGGATAACATAATCATTAGGTAGGCTTTCATAATGCATGACTATCTTGAATAGGGTGAATTTATTAAACTAGTTGAATCTAAAAACCTTTAGATTGGCTGGGATAGCTGAGTTCTGTTATTCTTGGGACCTGTTTGATTACATATTGAATTTAAATATCTTTGCCTATTATTACAATCTTCATTTGCCCCTTTCATTCCACAAGTACTTGTTTTGCTTGGATCCCTAACCAATTGCAGGATCAATCCGACGATGAGATTCGACCCTTGGGATACACCCTGTGCTACCCTGAGGTTTTTATTTGATACGATCATGACGACCGGTCGAGACCTCAACTCAAAGAAATCCGAAGGAGAATTCAACGAACATCAAATACAAAATTAACTAAAATAGATATTCATATTAATAGAATATAATTTAGTTTAAACAAGAAAATTGTCACAACCAGTGTTTGAAAACCCGAACCGGCCCAGCCGGGTCAACCCGAAAACCGGTGACCCGGTTACCAGGTCGGTCTAGGTAGCACCAACGGACCTTTTTACACATGACACAAACACGACCCGTGTTGACTCGGCGGGTTTTGGCGAAACCCAGTGACCTGGGTCCGGTTTTATTTAAAATTAAAAATAATTGCTAAAAGTCTAAAACTTGAATTGGAAGTCTCTAAAGTCTGAACTTTGAACCGAGAATGTCACTTACGTTATACTCTATTTTTCTTCTCTATTTCTTTTACAGCCCTTTGCTTCCTTCTACCTACTTACCTAGGGTTTGTTTTGCTACCTCTCTTTGTTGTTAGGGGTGTTCAAAAAACCCGCCAACCCACCGACCCGACCCGACCCAGTCACTAAAAGTGAATTCGGGTCTAGTCCATACCCGGGTCAGGTTGGGACCCAGGTCTGGCAGTGCTGGACCCAGCCCGGCCCGGGGTACTTCCATTTCTTTTTTTTGTTTATATTTACTTAAAGAAAAAATAATTATATGAAAAAAGATTAAAATTGATGGCTGAAAATAAGATATCATATCTATTATTTAATATCTTATTAATCTATTCCTAAAAGCTAGGTAATAAATCAATTTAAAGTTTAAAAAATCTATTCAAAATGTCAATATATATTAATTACTCCTCATTTTCTATGCCTGCTCTCCATTTTCTATGCCTACTCTCTATTTCCCATGTCTACTCTCTCTTTCCCATGTCCATTTTCTATTTCCCATGACTCAAATTCAAATTTCAAAAAAAAATCCAGATGACTTGGTGGACCTGACCCGGCTGACCCGGCCACTACCCGGGTCGGGTCTCGGGTCCAGCCAAAACACGGTTCGACCCGTCACAAGTACAACCCTATTTGTCGTCGCTGACTGTGGTGATCGCTGTGTCAGACCTACTGCTATGGTCATCGTTGTGCCTTACCCCTTGCCGTCGTCGTGAGTTTCTCTTGTTTCTCTTTTTCTTTTCTTTTTTTCCTCTTTCGAATTCCGATCCTTTGTTTCTTCTTCTTTTGGAATGATAATTTCTTTTTTCGAATCTTCTCTTGCTGGGATAATTGAAGTTTAGTGATGTTATTCAAACATGATTATGTGAATTTTTTGTTTCCTGTTTCATATTTCATTTTCTTTTTTCTTTCGCTTTATATGGTTGTCATGTACATATATAAGGAAAAATGAATGAATGCTTGGTTAATAATGAAGCCAAAAAAAGTAGGCATGTAAGGACAAAGGCATACTTTGCCTCCGTTTGTTTCCTATTTTTTTTCCTTTTTTCATCTCTTGCTGGGATCTTTTTCTTTCTCTTCTCTTGGCATATAGTTGTGAAATTTGAATTGTACTTTCCTCTATATAATATAGATGTCAATGTCATCATCTAATCTAACTCAAGAAACCCCAGAATCTAACCCGAATTCATCATCACTACAAACACGAAGTAAGTTCCAAGGGCAAGTCTGATCTAACTTGCGGGAATTGTAGATTTAGTGATGAGAGTAGTGCAGGGAAGCATTTGATTTGTATGTATTACAAAAAGATATTTAAAGGAGGTGGAATTAATCGAATTAAACAACATTTAGTGGGGATTAAGGGTGATACTGAGTCATGTAAGAAGGTCCCTGCTAATGTCCAGTTTCAAATGCATGATAATGTTGTAATTTAACCAAAGAAAACGAAAGGCACAAGAAGAAATGCGAGGAAACACTCTTAATTCCCAAGACCAATAGCATGAAGTGCACCAAAATAGTGACGAGGTTCAAGAGATAAGGAGTTCTAAGGGTAAAGGAAAAGATCAGGGGAAGAGCACTAGTAGTGGTTTATCTTCATATTTTATGCCTAGAACAACTCCGGGGGCACAACCAACTTTAAAAAGTGTTTTACAAAGTAAGGAAGCGAGAGAAAGATGTGATTTGGCTATTTCAAAATGGATGGTTGATGCTTTTTTACCATTTAATGTTGTTAACTCTGTTTATTATCAACCGATGATTGATGCTATTGCAAGTATGGGGGTTGGATATAAGGGTCCTAGTGCTTTTAACCTTCGCTTTAATTTATTGAAGAAAAATGCAGACTATGTAAAATGCCGTGTTAATAGCTTTCATTCAATTTGGAGGGAGACTGGATGCACTATTATGACTGATGGGTGGACTGATCAACGTAAAAGAACTTTAATCAACTTCCTTGTGTATTGTCCAAAAGGAATTGTGTTCTTAATATCTATTGATGCTTCTGATGCATCCAAGACATCTGAAAATCTGTTTAAGCATTTTTGAGAAGTTGTCTTGTATGTTGGAGTTGAAAATGTTGTTCAGGTAGTTACTGATAATGCTACGAATTATGCATTGGCTGGTAGAATGTTGGAAACTGAATTTCCAACTCTTTATTGTTCTCCTTGTGCTGCCCATTGTATTAATTTAATGTTGCAAGATATTGGAAAGTTGCCTAATGTTAATAAAGTTGTAGATCATGCAGCAAAATTAACAAAATTCATTTATAATCATTGTTTTGCATTGCATTTGATGAGGACTCATACTGGTGGAAGAGAAATACTACGTCCAGCTCCTACTCGCTTTGCCACCAATTTTGTTGCATTGCAAAGTGTTGGGACAATATTTGTCCATATTATAAATTAATTGGTTTTGATAATATTTTTACAAAAATACGATTTTAATATTTGAGAGATCATAATTTAATTGATGAAGTGTTAACTTGAATATTTTATTTCAATCAATTAATATAAATGAAGATCTCGGGCTGCTATGATAAAGTAATGAAAAATGAAAGTTTTAGTCATTAAAGCTGATCTTGCACTTAAAGCTGATTGAATAGTGAATCAATGACTAAATGTTTTAGGAAAGATTTTATCAAGCATTTAATTCGTGATCAAATCTAGTAATTCGTTTTTGATAGCATATAAAATGATTGTGCATTCATGAATATTTTCTCACATGTTTTATATGCAAATAAATCAAATGAGAATTGAAAAGGAAAGATTTGGTCATCAAGCTGATATTGTATTAAAGGCTGAATGAGCAGTGTATCAATGACTAAATAGTTTACGAAAAAAATCAAAATGGTTATTCAATTAATGATTTATTATTTTCGAATTCTAAGCTATTAAGGAATGTTTTATTTGAACATTCATAGTCCTTAATCGTGTATATTGCTCACAAATCCGAGAAAAGAAATTAGCTTGATTTTAGGAAAGTAGATATGAACTAGATTGATTCACCATTAACCTACTTTCCATATTGGAAGCTGCCAGTAGGCTGTCAAGCATTGACCCGAACCAAATTGAAAGAAATATTTGTCAATCAAGATAGCATTGAAGAAGGGAATAAAGACCAGCTTAAATGAAGATGATTTGCTGCATTGAAGAGCTCTCCAACATTTAAAAGCTTCAAGCCTATATAAACTCAAGACTTGGCCAATTGCACTTTAAGAGATTGATCTACAAGCCTAAGTGTTCAAGAGAGTGTGATTCATCCTTCAAGCATTCATCCGAGTTTATTTGTCTCTTAGTGAGAAGTTGGAGACTGTAATCCCCTTTTAATTCACTTCTTAATCTCTTCCCTTTTTGTCTAGAGTTCGGGTAGGAACTTAGGACAAGGAGGTTAATTGATCAGTAGGCTACTGGTCAGGTTTTAGTTTTGGAAGTGTTGTGATTCACGGAGTGGTTGTAAGAGCACTTGTGCTGAGCCTTCGGCTGAGGTTTTCTGGGTTAGGTGGTAAAAGCCCTAGTGGCTGATCCTATCTTTAAGGGTTACCTGGGTAGTAAAAGTCATTGTGGTTGATCCCTTAGTGTTTTGAAAATTGCCTGGTTGTAATTCACATTTCCCAAGCTAGTGAAGTAACTCCTACTTGTTTAGTAAGAGGGAGTGAGAGGACGTAAGATATTTGATCCAAACCTCTCACTATAATAATTGCTTGTGTTCTTTATTTCTTTACTATCTTTAACATTAAACTAAATTGTTTTTCAAATTAACCAGAATTGAACTTTTTATAAAAGTAGCCTAATTTGAAAAACTGGGCATCTTTTCCATTAACCAAATTTTCAGTAGCCTAAATTTTAAAAAGTCAATATTTTCAAAGATTATCCAATTCAATCCCCCTTCTTGGTTCTTTCAATTGGTATCAAAGCACAGGTCTCTGTGTATTTGAATTAACCACCTCAGAGAGATCCATTAACCAAGATGTTCACATTTACTGAAGGTCAATATACCTAAAGACCTTCGTTCTTCGATGGGAAAAACTATAGCTATTGGAAGAACAGAAAGAAGAACTTGATCCAAGGAATAAATATGAAAATATGAAAATTTATTGAAAATGGACCAATTGCTATAACCAAATTGATTGATGATAAAACTGTCCCTAAATCAGAAGATGAATGGACGGATGCTGATATTGTTATAGCTGAACGTAATTGTAGAGCTAAAACTTGTCTTTTTTGTGCAGTAAATGAAGAAGAATACAACAAGCTCTCTACGTGTGAAACAACCAAAGAAATTTGGGAGAAAATGGAGCTAACCTATGAAGGAACCCGAGGTGTACAGAAGGCTCCCATTGACAAGCTGATGAGAGAATATGAAAACTTTAGAAAGTGGAAAAGCAGAAACCATGTCTTTTGATGAGCTAAGAGGAAGCTTGATTGCCTGGGAAGGAAGCTACCTGCCACATAAACTAGCAGCAATAAAGAAAAAGCAGTGGCCTTAAAGGTTACTAATGAAGATCCCGTCACTGATGATGAAGATGAGTTTGCTCTTCTTGCTAAAAGTATGTACAACATGTATAAAAGAAGATATGATGGTAGAAAAGAATCAACCTCCAGAAAGAGCAACCAAAAAGAAGTAACGTACTTCAAATGCAAGAAGCATGATCATATCAGGCTTAATTGCCCTCAACTTAGCAAGAGTTACAAAAAGAAAGACATGAAAAATTCCTCATGGACTGATAATGACTTTGGCTCAGACAGTGACAGAGAGGAAGCTGCCAATCTGTGCTTTATAGCAGATTCAGACTTAGACTCAGATTCAAACAGTGAGTTAAATAATGAACCTTTTTACTTATGATGAATTGTCTAATGCTTTTGAGATAGTCATGGAAGATGCTAGGAGAGTGCAAAAAAATATAGTGATTTACAAAGAACACATAAGTAGCTAATAAAAGCATGTGATGAGCTAAAAGGAGAAAGAGACAGTTTAAAAGAAAAAGTAGATGAAATAGAAGAATCATCAAAAAGGCTAATCATTAAGAATAATGAACTTGAGGAAGTAAATTATCAAAATAAGAAGGCAATAGATAAGCTCAAGAATAAACTAAAAGAGTTAGAACAATTAACCGAGAACTTATGGACCAAAAATACAGAATTAGAAGAAAAAGGTGATAGCCTAAATAAAGAGCTAGCCAAAAATAAAGAATTAGAGGAGTTATTCGCTAAAAATAAAGAATTAGAAGAAAAAGTGGATAGCCTAAATAAAGATCTAGCAAAATTTGTAAAAGGTCAAGAAAATTTAGATAAATTGCTGGGATCTAGAAAATGCTGCTTTGATAAAACAGGATTAGGCTATGACCAATGGAGTTTTGAAAAACCCTATGGAAAATTCTTTGCTGAACAGGAACCTCAACCTAGAAACACTTGGGTGTGCTATATTTGCAAACAAAGAGGTCATAAAGCAGGAACCTGTAAAAACAAAAGGGTCATAGTTAAACAAGTCTGGGTGCCTAAAGGATCTGTAAATGCAACAAGGAATTATTTGACTAACCATTTCAAGACCCAACATTCATTGGGTACCTAAGTTCAGTAACCTTGTAACAGGTGTTCTTCAAATCCATAATGAAGAAGGAGCACTCGATTCTTAACTCAGGCTGATCCTGACACATGATTGGTGATGCATCAAAGTTCCTGTCCTTGACTCTCAAAAGAATGGGAACAGTAACCTTTGGTGATAATAATAAAGGTAGAATTATTGGCTATGGTAAGAAAGGGGTTAATTCTACTTTATCAATTGATAATGTTTATTTGGTTGATGGTTTAAAACACAACCTGATAAGCATTAGCCATTTTTGTGATAATGGTCACAAGGTAACTTTTCAATCCTCAAAATGCATGATTCAAGAAAAGGATAGTGACAGCATATTAATTGAGGGAGTAAGATATAATAATGTTTATATTCTTGATGACTTACCTTTTCATTCTCTTAAGTGTTTAGCATATACTATTGATGAAAGCTGACTTTGGCATAAGAGGCTAGGTCATGCTAGCATGAGACGAATTAACCAAACTTTCTAAGGAAGCTTTGGTCAATGGTCTGCCCAGCCTAAAGTATGTGAAGGATCATATATGTAAAGCTTGCCAATTAGGAAAGCAAACTCGATCCTCCTTCAAACTAAATGAGTATGTACCTTCTGAAAGACCTTTACAACTCCTTCACATGGACCTGTTTGGTCCTCTAAGAACCTGAAGGATGGGTGGTAAGTACTATGGTATGGTAATAGTAGATGATTACTCAAGATTTACCTGGGTTTTGTTCCTGGCTACAAAAAGTGACTGTTTTGAAAATTTTAAATCTTTTTGTAATCATATTCAAAACGAGAAAGGAAAGGTTATCACAAACATAAGAAGTGATCATGGAAAAGAATTTGAAAATCATTTCTTCGAAAATTTTGGAATGAAAGAGGCATTAGCCACAATTTTTTAGTTCCAAGAACACCTCAGTAAAATGGTGTTGTTGAGAGAAATAATATATCACTTCTTGATTTGGCTAGAACCATGCTCTGGGAAAATAATCTCCCTAAGAATTTATGGGCTGAAGCGATTAATAATGCTTGCTATATTCTGAATAAGACAACCATCAGGACAATGTTAGGAAAAACACCATATGAGCTATGGAAAGGATGAAAACCAAACATTAGCTACTTCAGGGCATTTGGATGCAAATGTTATATCTATAATAATAAAGAAATCCTAGGGAAGCTAGATGCTAGATCTAAAGAAGCTATCTTTGTTGGTTACTCCACTAATAGTAAAGCATATAGGGTGTTTGATAAGGAATCTCTTATAGTAGAAGAAAGCATGCATGTTATATTTGATGAAACTAACCCTATACTTGCAAGAATTAGCCCAGAAGAGGGAGAACCTGAAACAGGTGTCAGTAACCAAATAAAGCAAGAACCACAGCCTCTAGAGGAACATGAACCTTAGAGATATAAGCCCGCCCTTAGAAGGATGACAACCATCGAACACCTGAACCAGCAGCCTCCAGTCATCAGCCTATGGAAAGAGGCAAATTACCTAACGAATGGAGATACTCATCAACCTATCCAATGTAATATGTCATGGGTGATCCTCACAAAGGAATGAGAACCAGATCCTCCTTCAGGAGCATGAACCACATGGGCTTCATGTCTCAGATTGAACCTAAGAAAGTTGATGAAGCACTGCTAGATGACTACTGGATCATAGCAATGCAAGAAAAGATACTCTTGTTTGCTTGAGCGGGTTAACACATGCCTAAGGGAGTTGGAAAATTTATTGAAAGACCAATATGAATGACCTAACCCTGTTGGAAGGATAAGCCCAAACACGGATCTACACATAAACATTTATTGAGTGTTCTAACTGTTTAACTTGTTTTCTTCTAGAACTTGCAGTTGGTCTTAATTGAGGTTGTGCTAGCATGCAATGACCACGGAAGATGGAGGCATTCGTTTCTTGTACCCAGTGCCTAAACACAAGCATATATATATATATATATATATATATATATATATATATATATATATATATATATGCCAATGCATACCCCTATTACCCTGTTTTGAGCTTTACATAAGCAGATTCTCCTAGCGTATTTTATTAATATTGATTGCTTGATTGTCCAAGTCAAAAAATTCTTGTCTTCCCAGTCATATGAAAAGCCTTGGGATTCGATAAGCCAAATGGTTTATTCAAAATGTAAAAAAATAAAGAAGGTACAAAAGTACCAAAGTACAAGAGTACAATAATAAAGAAGGTACAAAAGTACCAAAGTGCAAGGGCACAAAAAGTAAACCCAAGGGCATAAGGTTGAAGGATGAGAAGAAAAACCTTAGTTTTCAAACGATCAAGACTAAGTATTTATGCAAGGGTGGATCCTGCTTTTTCTTTCTTTAAACAGAAAAATATATAGCCTCTATCAACAATGTTACAAGCCTAAAAGACCTCTTGACCAGGGACTTGTGTGCACTAAACGGTGGAGATATAGACCCTCTGCAAGCCTATGGTAAGAAGCGATTAAGTATGTTATGAATGAAATCTTACCCCAATATATTATGTGAAGCTATGAGCATATTATTGGTCTTAGATATTCTTGAAGAAATCCTCCTGCATGATTGACTTGCAGAAGTGATCTTAGGATCAAAATTTACTTGAATACTTGCATGGTAGATTTTAATTTCTGATTAGGAACACCAACCCCATAAGTTAGCTTGATCTTGAATGCTCTAGATTTAGATTTTCTTTGTTCAGGAGTACAAAGGTTTAAGTGGGGGGATTTGATCGCACCGAAAATCAACCTAACTTTAGTGTGCTAAATAACATAAATTATAGATAAAAACATATGATTTTGCACCAAAAAGGTTGACTAATTTGACATAAGAAGTAGAGCAAAAAGGGTGATAAAAATGCCCATAAAATGCGCAATTTGTTGATATTCTTGATTATCCGCAAAATCAGTGGAATATTGTATAGGTGCGTTTGATGTTTGTTCAATGCTCCAGGCTTCACATGGATCAATGGGAAGACATACTCCAAGTACAAGGACCGGAACCAAAGCAATAACTAGTAGCAAGGCCCAAAAGAAGAACAAAACAAGGAAGAAGCAGAGCACTCTCCATAGGGAGCACAACAGCTCGCCACAGCGAGCAGGGATAACATGAATAATATCATAGAATCTCTTTATGCATGTTATTGGTGTTCCCGGTCGGGGATAACATGAATATTTAGATAGGCTTTCGTAATGCATGACTTTCAAGAGTAGGATAAATTTCGAATGAAGTAATCATACCTAAATATGTTCTGATTGGCTATGATGGCTAAGCTCTTTGGGATCATATCTTATAATATTTGACATTTATCGACTCCCTACTCATTCTGCAAATACCTACTTGCTTTGAGATACTAACCAAATGTAGGTTCATACAAAGATTTTGCGAGAGATTCGACCCTTGGGTTGCACCCTGTGCTGCTCGAGGTTTTTATTTGATCAGAACCGTGACGACCGGTTGAAACCTCAGTTCGAAGCAATTCGAATTCGTAGAAAAAGTCACCAATCAATCGCACCCAAAATAAACCAAACTTTAGGGTGTTAAATAGCACATATAATATATAAATATATATGATTTTACACCAAAAAGGTTGAATATCTTGACATAAGGAGTAGAGCAAAAAAATGTGATAAAATTCCCATAAAAGCACTATTTATTGATATTCTTGATTATCCGTAATATATGTTGAATATTGGATAGGTTTGTTTGATGTTTGTTGAATGCTGTGAGTTTAACAGGGATTAATGGGAAGATTTATTCCATGTACAAGAATCGGAACCCACTCAAGAACTTGTAGCAAGCCCCTGGAAGAGATCAAGACTAGTACAGAATGGAGCATTCACCACGGCAAGCAAAACAACTCGCCACAAATAATCATGGCAGACTTGCCATGGCGATTAAAAGTCACTCGCTAGACAATTCACTGTGGTGAGCTGAAATAATAGCCGTAGCAAATCCAGCAGCTGACATAGCAGATGACGTGGACAGCAACCTAATGGACGAATTTAAGAGGGATCCCAGTATAAGTAGTTAGAGATGCATTCAAATTAGTTTAAATTCGAAAGTTAAATTCCATACTAATTGCTTGTTATCTCCATGTTATCCCTAATCAAACTGGAGGTCCTGGAACAACATAAATAGGCGTCTCACAAGGTTGAAAAATCATTCAGTGATTCCCATATGTTTAGTATAGTTAGAGAGTAGAGAGAGGATATGAGCAGCTAAGTTCTTCTTGGGTTTCCAACAAGAACTAGTGTAGGCATAAGCCGATGGATCTTCATTAGGGTTTGTTAATTCATTCGTCTTTTGTTTTTCATCATTTTCGATTGATTGATTGTATTTTGCTTCTTAATCACATGTCGTTAGTTTATTAGACTCTTCCATGAATGGGCATGTACTTAGTTTGCAAGGTCCTTCATATCGGGTCGGTAATCATTGATTATGTGGTAGAGCACTTGGAATTCTTATTTCTTGGAATTCGAATATATATCTATTAATTGGGTTCTTGATCATATGCATCTTCTAATTACGATAATATTTATTTGAATTAACTATTCCTGGTTAGGCAGTTGATCATGAAGTATATCATAAAATCTCTTGATGCATGTTATTGATGTTCCCAGTCGGGGATAACATTATCATTCGATAGGCTTTCTTAATTCATGACTTTCATGAATAGGATGAAATTAAGAACGAATTAATTAAACCTAAATGATAATTAAACCTAAATGTTAGAATGGGGCTCATCAAAAGAGCTTTAAGTCCCTTGCTTAAAATGTTAATTCAATAAAGAAAGACTTGTCGACCTTATCCTAGGAATAATGCAAATATCTATATGGTGCATATGTGGAAGGGAAGAAATCCATTGGAAGAATGAACTTCTAATGAAAAGAACGATCATGGTGTTTGAAATAATCTCGTTCTAAGTGATAACCTTAACCACCTGACTGATAATAACAAGATACCATAAATATGCATATAGAATTTCCAAAGAATGACCACAATGGGATGAAAGTGGGATTTTTCTAGGCTGTGGATTTTTTGGTTATTGAGGAGAAAAGAGATTCCCCAGTCTTTGAAAAGGTGAGCAAGAGGCCTGAGGGATAAAGTTTCCACAGTTTTATTAATGGCTAAATTTGGCGAGAGAATAAAGAAATTCACTTCTTTCACAAAATCTTTGCTTGATGTTTCCCGGGGGAAATTTATTTCATAACTTGATTGCTAAAATTAGGGTATTTCTATCACTTTGTTTTATTTAGCCCTAAACTCAACATTTGAATTTGCTATACCTCAATGGGGACTTTATAAGCTTGTAACGTGGCCTTAGGATCATCAGGCTCATGAAATGAAAGGATAGGCTTAAAGCTTGTAACCCATATCCCCAAACTCCTTCTTTTGATAAACTTCTGCTCCTATTTATTAACTCATTGTATACTAGGATTCATCTGTAAAAAAGACTCTAAATGGTTGTAACGTGGTCAAATGGGTGCAAGATGTGGGCCAATGAAATGAAAGGGAAAAAGGCCAAAAAAGAAAAACTATCGCGAGAACATAATGAGGATTCTTTGACCTGAAAATGTTTTAAACCCATGAGCTTTGCATTTGGAAGCCAACAAGGTCTTTTACATCGATCAGCGGGTCTGAACACCCGACATTATGGGGTAAGTGCCCAAAATTTATCCAAATATGGGAATCCTTGTTGACTCCTTGGATCTCATTCTTATTGTTCTTCTCTTATTTTTCTTTTTTCTTTTTCTTCCCTTTTTTTGACATCGCTGTCTTCATTTTTCTCAACATTTTTTACTTTTCTTTTTCTCTTTTTTTTTTGCTTAGACCCTTTTATTATTTTTTTAGGAAAACTCTTATCATGGGCTGAACTTATATGTGAGATATCCTCATTATTCCCCAGGGTTTATTTTGATATCAGGCATTTTTGAAATATATACGCATGCATGCTTAAAGTGGCTGACAACGGATGATAATGTTTGGATATATGAAATAAAAATGTTCCTTTTTTACAATTGATTACCTGGCATAGACAAAGTTGAAAAACTACCCATCCAAGCGGGATTAGGTGGACCGACCTCCGTAGGCACTATGCCCAACAGGGAAGTTACCCATATCCCTGCTAACTACTAACTAGAGGTGTCCTCCAAGTTAGAAGCAATCAGGGTAAATGCAATAGCCACGAACAGTGATGTGTGTGAGACGGATCAGTCCTAAACTACCCTCCCTCATCCACCGAAGTGGATTCACTACAAAACAGAAAAAAAAAAACACACACACACACACACATATATATATATATATCCAGCCAGCGAAGCAGTTCATATCACAGTTATTTTACAGATATGGGGTCATCTATCCTAAGTTATAATCAAAATAAATTGAAATTTGGGGTGAAAAATACAATTTTGGGGTAAAAATATAATTTTGAAAAGTTATAATCGGAAAAAATGAAATTTCGGTAAGGGATGAAATTTGGGGGTAAAAATGTAATTCTGGAAAGTTAAAATCGAAAAGAAATGAAATTTGGGTGAGAAATGATTTTTTGGAGTAAAAATGTAATTTTGGAAGATTATAATCGAAAATAAATGAAATTTGAAATGAAAAATGAAATTCGTGGGTAAAATTGTAGTTTTGAAAAATTGAAATCGAAAAGAAAATGAAAATTGGGTTAAAAACAAAATTTGGGGTTGAAATGTAAATTTTGAATGTATTTGGGGTTCATATGAAAAAATATAAATGAAATGGGTAATTATAGTGACACTATCATCCTTTTAATATAATTAATTTATTTATTTATAAAAATAGATAATTAATTAAATAATATATTAAAAGCCAGGTGAACCAGTGCTTGAACCAAAAGGCTCAGGTTCGGGGGTCTGTTTGAGTCGAGGGGAAGGTGTTAGGCACCCCTCGTTCCTCGTCCGAAGACGGTTACCCAATTCAATTTGATCTGACTTTTGGAAAAATAGGGATTCTATCAATAAAAAATGCAGTGCTATACTCGAACCAGGATGAAAGCCTGAGGCCTACGTACCCTCATGAAGGGATTAGAGTTTACATAGTTCGAAATGGATGCTCATGTAAATTACCTTTGTGCGTGTGTACGCACGTCAAGCACGTGGCCCAGACGACATATCTGTGAGATGCTGACTGGACATAATGACCTCAGCGCATTTATGTATGCAATGCAGACAGTTACAGGCATATTATGATGCAGATGCAATGATATGATGCAGATATATGATGCAATGCAGTCCTAGGTGGGTCCAACAGACACTTGGTCCAGCTGTCTCGATGCATACCGGTGAGCTAAATGACTTAAGATGAAATTGCAGTGATTGAATCTTCGTCTACCGTCAGTTTCATCCTCAAAAGCTCTTATTTTCACTCAAGTTACTTCACATGTCCATTTCTCTTCTATTCAATACCCGTTTGGCGCAAATTTATTTCTATTTTCAAGGGATTTTCGTCGTCTACGCAATGACACAGTGTTTCAATGCCAAAAATCTCAAGATGAAATTGCAGTGATCGAATCTTTGTTTACTGCCAAATTTTCACCCTCAAATGACTTCTGATTCTTCATTGGCTATGAAATTTTCTGTGCCCACTCTCTTTGAGCCCTTTTCATGCCTCATTCCTCTAGATCTTGGGGCTCACTCTCCCTATGATTTTTCCATCCTCAAATTAATTTAAAACCCTGAACAAAATGGGGTGTCTACACTATCCACACATGTTCCCAAGTAAATTTTGATCTAGATATCACTTCAGCCAATTAATCATGCACGAAAAATAAATGAAAATTATTTAGGACCAATTTAAAAGATTCACTCCAAGCCTCACTATATTGTTGGGGTAAGATTTCACTCATAAATTACTTACACGTTCCTTACTATAGGCTTGTAGTAGGTCTCTATCTCTACTATAATTGCACATAGGTTCCCCGATCAAGAGGTCTTTTTAGGCTTTTAAAATTGCTGATGAAGGCCAAATATTTTTTTCCTGTTTGAAAGAAAGAATTGCAAACCCAAGGATAAAAGTGGAAATTTCTGTTTTTATTGCCCTGATGAAATTGTGATTCCGACCTTTAACCTTTTTATAATAACTTGAGATTATTTATATACTTTTTTCTAGTTTTTCTATTTTTCTTTTCTTTTTTTGATTTTCTATATATTTTTTGTATAAGCCACTTTGGGACTTATTAGATTCTTCTAATGTAAAGGGAGGTCAGAATTTAAACTAAAATTAGGTAATACTTCAGATTTCTCCTTTCCATTGGGCTTATCTATTTAGTCTCAAAAAGGGTGCTTAGGGATAAATTATCTAAGCTTTTGTTTAGGCACAAGGTTATAGAAAGAATGCCTTCATCTTCCCAAGTTCTATGTGCTTGATCAGTCTTGATTAAGACTTAATGCAAGTTCTAGAAGAAAACGAGGTTAAGCAGTTAAAACATAAAAATGAAGAACAGTATTGATTAGGTCACGCATATTGGTCTTTCAATAAATCTTTCAATATTCACCAAGCATGTGTTAATTCACTCAAGCAAACAAACAAGGGTATCCTGCATGGTTTACGAAAATTCCCAACTGGGTTAATGCCCTAGAAATTTTGTTCGACTAAGAACTTTCTAGTCCTAAATTTCTAAGTCTCGTTTAGAAAGCCTAAGTGGGTTCGTTGATTTTCGAAAAAATCTTCTAAGAAAACATCTTAGTTAAATTTCAAAAAAAAATTCTAAGTGTTACGTGCTAGGTTCGTTACCTAAGATGTTAATTTATTTCAAAAGTTTCACCCAATTTTTCCAGAAAAAAATAATTAGCAGAACTAAAAGGCTTAAAACTTCAACAACAGAGTGATTCCCCCTCCCCCCGCACTTAAAACAAGCATTGTCCTCAATGCTTTGAGAACATAAAGTTTTAGGCCATGAGGGTACTTAACAGACATCACATTCAACCGAAAATGTTTCCCTGAGCTAAGAGTGATGTAGAATGTGTGAGCTCTTTTGGAGTTAAAAATAAAAACAAAAATATCGATAAAAAAGGAATTTATAAAAGACAACAAAATTTCCCCCTCCCCCACATTTATTTTTGCAAATAAATTCTTCCCTTCAAAAAAGTGGGTAATTTTGGGGAAGGGTTGACTCTATCAAATTCAAAAGGAAATTATTAAAAGCAAAGTGTCTCATAAAACATGCCTAAACTACTATTTTTCTCTCCCCTACACTTATTTGATACCTTACCTTTGGTGCCCCTCATGAGGGTTGGAATACATGTACTGCAAAAGGATAATACAATAAAACTCATATAGGTTTAGTGAACCATCAAAAGCTCATACAATAGTTTAAATACTAGTCTTAGGTAGTTATAAAGGGAAACAAAAGGCTCAATCGAATACAAAGAAATTTTAAAACAAAATTTAAAAGCTACAACTACCGGGAAGTTTCCTCCCTCACACTTATCCTAAGATGACTACAAAAATTAAGGATAAGGTGATTAAGGAAACAGCTAGATGGTCAATCCGGCTTCAGTTTTCCATGAAAATTCAGAGCGATAGTAGATTCCTACTCCCCAGGGAACATTCAGTTTTCCTTTTTACCTTTCCAAGTCGCAGGTTCTCCTTCAAGATTTGGAATAAGAGAAGAGACCTTCATTTTAGGGAACTTTTAGTATTCCCTTCTAACTTATTGATGTGCGAGTTCTCCTTGAATATTTGGGATAGTAGGAGAAACCTACGCTTTAGGGAAAATTTAGTATTCCCCGCCCTTTGTTCATCTTGCCCTTCGGTCATCCCTATTGCTAAATCTACTCCACCTTGGTTTAAGATGGTTGCAATTTTAGGGCTTCTATCCTCTATACCGTTATTACAAACAATATTTATTTTAAGAGTGAAAGAGGGATTATTTAATTTTACAGAAGAGGCAAGGGGTGTTTCTTTTTGGGACTCAGGATGTCCCGTTTTCTCTTTGGGTGAAGGAATGGTTAGGGCAGGTGGACAATGGTCCTCATTTTCCTCCAAGTTTTCTTCTATGGTAGCCTCACCGCATGGTGCTTTATCAGTTTACTTAGCCTCCTCCTCTTCTTGAAATTTAAACCGTATGATTTTTTTTTTGCGCTCAGGAGGAGGCGAAACAATTGGAAACGTAACACCTTTATCTTCCATGTTCTTGATGGAAGTTGCAGCACCTGTGAGATTGATCGCACCCAAAATCAACCTAACTTTAGGGTGTTAAATAGCTTAAATAATAGATACATATATATGAATTTACACCAAAATAGGTTGAATATCGTGACATAAGAAATTAGCCAAAAATGTGATAAAATGCCCATGAAAAGCATCAATTCTTGATATTCTTGATTATCCGTAAAACCTGTAGAATATTGGATAGGTGCATTTGATGTTTGTTGAGTACTGCAGGCTTAATAGGGATCAATGGGAAGAATATATTCCAAGCACGAGAACCGGAACCAAAGAAAGAATTAGTAGAAGGGCCAAGAAGGAGACCAAGACAACCAAAGAACGGAGCGTTTGCCATGGCAAATAACTCACCACGACGACCACAAAGGGACTCGCCACAGCGAGTCACATTGATGACATGGCAGATGACATGGACAACAACTTAATGAACGAAAATACAATGGGGTCCAATCACATGAAGAATTGGAAAAGCATTTAAACTCGTTTGAATTTAAAATTCAAATCATGCAACAATTATCTATTATCTCCATCACTAATCCTAGTCAAACTGTGACTCTTGGAGCATTATGAAAAGGCTTCATCAAGTTGAGAGAAGGTGTTAGAGAGTTAGATACTCCGTAGAATTATTTAGAGATTAGAGACAAAATATGAGCGGTTAAGTTCTTTTTGGGTTTCCAAGAAGAACTAGTGTAGGAATGAACCGGTGGCTTTTCATTAGGGTTTATTAATTCTTTCTTGTTTTGTATTATTCCTCTAAGATTCATATGTTTGTATTTGCTTCGTATCACATGTCAATAGTTTATTAGATTCTTCCATGAATAGGGAGTGTACTTAGTCTGCTGGATCCATCATATTGGGTTGGTAATCATTGATTATGTGGTAGTGCACTTGAAATTCTTGTTTCTAGGAATTTGATACATATCTATTAATTGAGTTCTTGATTTAATGCATCTCTTAATGCAATATTATTAATTTGAATTAATTGTTCCTGGTTAGGAAGTTGATTATCTAGTATATCATAAAATCTATTGATTCATGTTATTGATGTTCTCGGTCGAGGATGACATTATCATTAGATAGGCTTTCGTAATGCATGACTATCTTGAATAGGATGAATTTAGAATGAACTAGTTGAACCTAAAAACCTTTAGATTGGATGGGATTGTTGAGTTCTATTCTTCTTGTGACCTGTTTGATTACATATTGGATTTAATACCTTTTGACCCTTTTTATTATAATCTTCATTTTCCCCTTTCATTCCACGAATACTTGTTTTGCTTGAATCACTAACCAATTGTAGGATCAATCCGACGATTCTGCGAGAGATTCAACCCTTGGGTTACACCTTGAGCTACTCTGAGGTTTTTATTTGATCACGTCGTCACGGCCGGTCGAGACCTCACCTCGAAGAAATTCGAAGGAGTAAATTCAACGCATATCAAATTGGCACCATTGCCGGGATATCATCGGGCGATCTTGAGATTGGTTATCTATATCTCCAACAAGGTAAATATTCGCTTTTATTTTCTTTTTTATTTTTGGCATTTATTTAATTTTCTTTTTCTTTTCTTTAAATTTTTTTTTGCTTTTCCTCTTTTCTAAGATTTTCGTTTTCTTTCTTTAGTTTAAAAAAATGAAAAAAAAAATTCCTTTCTTTCCCACGTTTATCCTTTTTAATTTTTCAAATATATATATATATATATAATAAGTAATATATGTTTTCCCTTCTTTTTTATTCTTTCTTTTTTATATAAAAAAATATTTAACTTTAATAATTTTATTTTTTCTTTTCCTCTTCTATTCCAAAAAAAAATTGAGGTTGTAAAAATTTTCTGTTCAAAACTAATGAGAAAATTTTAACGATAGATATTTGCACCCTATCTATGAATATGTGGGGTGATTACTATCCCTATTATTAGGAAAAAGTTTTGATCATGCACCAACAAAGGTCCGAACATCTAATGGACATTCTCAACGAAATTAAACAGCTATTTCTCAAAGGATTTGCGGATATATCCGTTAAATTTAAAGAGTTTCGAGCTGAAGAGGATAGGCGAATACATGCTTTCTAGGAAGACGAGATTTCACGTCTCTCTAGTCTAAGCGAAAAGCAAAGACAATTAGAAGGGGAGGAGACTCGTCTCAAAACAAAAATCATTTAACTCACCTATTCCATAAATGTCGCGAGTTCCATAAAAAAAACGTGGAAGGTAAAGGTGTTACGTTTTCAATTGACTCGCCTCCTCCTGAGCGTGTCAATGGGGCAAGCTACCGTGATGCTTCTAGAAGCCTAATGCCATGTGTCCTTAGGCAGAATGTTCCGTAGTTACATAAGTCCCCCAAGTCTACGGGTGCGAGCGCCCGTGAACTTAAGTTTCTTTTCAGCAAGCTACTTAGGAAAATGCACTTGTTACCTTTTGTCAAAGCGAGCCCGTCCGCAAGTGGGTATGGCCCTCTTGGTTGGTCGTTCGACTTGTGAGGCTTTGTGTATTTCTGGGTTTACTTTGAGAGAGTAGAGACGTCGAAGATGCCACGCGTCTTGATCTGGGTGGCTAACTGCTTGACTTTCTCAGCAAGTTTTTGAGCCGTCTCTACAGAAAGTACGCGTCTTTCCGAGGAGGAGGAGTCATTGTGTAGAGGGGAATTTCCGGAAGTACCCTCTGGGGTGTGCGGAGGAAATTCAAAGGTTAGGGGCCTTTTGGTCATTCAGGACGCTTCTCCCTAGACAGGCTCGTCCGTAGCCAGCGACTGGCAAGAGACTTTGTGAGGAGTTGCCTTTTGAGAGAGTGGGCTGTGGTCATTGCCACATGTCATGGCCTGATTAATTTCCCTGGCCTCGAGTGATTTGCAGCCGTGTTCCTTCATTTAATGCGGGTGTGTTTCTGAGAGTTGCCATCATTAGCCTCAGTTATGGATTTTCCGTAAAGGCCCTTCGGTGTCTCCGTGTGACTCTTGAGTTTCCTGGGGCTTTTTAGTGTTTGTGCCTCCGGTTTTCGGGTGACGGATCTGAGCCGTTCCTTTTCTTCATATGTTCGGTTAGGGCAAGTGGCTGCAGTCTATTACGGATGCACTAGATAATTGTTTTATCCGTTGCAGGATTCGAGGGGGCGAAGATTTTTGAATCGTCGTGCCTATGTGCTCCCTATAAATACCCAGCATTTGAAAGTTTGTTGTTTTACCTTTTATTTTCAGCGATTTCTCTACCTCCTTACTTCATTTTCTTTCTCTGGTTCTCGCACCCTTTCTTCTTTTCTTGAAAAATTGTCTCAGGTTTCTCAACGGAAACCTGACTCAGCGGATGCACGGGTGGTGACTTTGGTGGAGGGTACTTTTCCTCCTCCTTTGCCTGTACGTCAATCACCTATGAATATGATTTTTTTCGACTCGCGTCGCGGCTCCAAGTTCAGCTGGTGGAGTTGATGAACCTGCCAGCAAGAAAGCTCGGCGGGCGGTCAAGGAACCGGTGTGTAAATCTTCTGCAGGGGAGAAGGCCGCTGCAGATGAGACCATGGTTGAGGCTCCATCTAGAGGGGCCAGAGCTAGTGAAGCAACTGAAGAGGCCGGGGGCCTCTCTGGTGGAGGGAATGTAGTGGTGAGTCAAATGGCCACCACAAAGGACGTTTCTTTGGGATTGGATGTCAAACCTTCTGAGTCTGTCGAGCTACTAGAGGAAGAACCTTCTTATAACCTAGTAGCTTTGGGCAAGCGCTTTCCCGTGGATATGGAAGAGAGGAATGCTAGGGGTTTAGACACCAGCCCCTTGAATATTACTGTTTGTGGCTTTGGTTACCGAGGCGTTGGCTAACTTCCACCAAGCTAACACTGCGTGGGAGAAACACGTAGTAAGTTTCTTTGCTCCGTCCTACTTTTTCATAGTTTCGGCCTCTAGAAGTTCGGCTTTGGAGGCCACTAAGAAAAATTTGGAGGACGTGCACGGGCGGCTGGAGTGTGAGGACCAAGGCCATGAGGTAAGGTCCTTGACTCACGAGGTGGCCCGCCTTAGGGCCGAAAGTGCGTAACCTTCCAAGGTTAGCTTCCACGATCAGAGTTGGAGAGAACTCGCAAGGAGCTTGCCGCCCGTCGGGAGGACGCCGAGAAGCGCCGGCATGAGTTGTACTCTCTTCGCGAGGCTTTGAAGGGTGCTGAGGCTCGTGCTAGCGATAATCTTGTTGGCTGGCTAGAGATTGAGAGCAAGGTGGACGATGTTGCTGATCTCTAGGGAGAGTTGTTGGCACAATGGTTGTATGGCATGCTTCTGGCAGTTGAGCAACTTAAGCGCCTTCGCGGAGAAAGGTTTCCAGCTGAATGGGTGGCTTCTCTGCATCCTTCCTTGGAGCTTCTTGATGGTGAGCTCAGAGAATGGCTGGAGACTGATTCTCCCTTGAACCTTGCCTATCTTCGTCATTTGGTTGATTGCCCGTTGAACCATCAGGTGCTTTCTATTATTGGTGGGCGTGCTCTAGGGATTGGAGCTACTTCTCAGCAGCTGGCTGAGTCGGTTCAGAGGAAGCCTTCGGGGGATGTTGGCAACGTCAAGCCTGCGGGGGCCAAATCCAACGTAGATCTTGGGAATGCCCAAGAGTAGGTTTATGTAGGGTTTTTAGGTTTTACACCTTGTAATAGGCGTACGCCTTCCCCATTTTTTATATTAATGAGAATTCATGATGAATTTAACTGTCTCTGTTTTTACTTCTGGGTAAAAAGGTTTTGTACGAGTACAGTCTCTCTAATTTGGTTATCTTCTTACTTCTGGGTAAAAAGATTTTTGCATGAGTACCGTGTGATCAAGACGGTCGCATACTTTTGCTAGCGTATTTTTTGTGAACGCTCACTTTGTGTTTTTCGCGCCCAAGGGGTTTTTAACCACGCTTTTGGGGGAATCTTAGCTTTGGCCATAGAGGCTCTTGAGCGTTTCTTTGGGCAATCAGCCCACTGTCCTTCCTTGGGACTTATGCAAGTACTTTGCAGATTTAGGTCACGTCTTTTTCAAAAACGAACACTTCGATTAATGATAAAAAAAATTGTTATATTCGAGCAGCCTTGGTCATGCTAGCCTTAGTGAGGCTGAAAGTAAACAAAATGATTACATTCGAATAACCTTAGTCAGGCAAACCATAGTCAGTCTGAGAGTGATAATCATAACTTTAAAATAAACTGAGACGTGTGTAACTTGATCGAGAGGTGTTCTAAGCGTGCAAAGTGCATTTAGAGGTTAGGTGGAGGTTTGGTCCGGGCAGGCAGACTCCTGGTTTTTTCCTCCTAACTCTTTACCCTCAGGGGGTTCCTCGCATGATTCTTTGGGACCAAGGCGAGCTACCTTGACGGTCTTGGTTAGGCTTGTTGCGTAGCATGCTAACGCTAGTTTTTGATCCGCCATGATTTCTCCAACCCCGTGTGGGGTCGGGAACTTCATAGTGAGCTGTGCGGTGGATACTACAGCTCTGAGTTTGTTTAGGGACAGTCGCGACAAAATGGCGTTGTACACCGAAGGTGCTGAGACGATGATGAAATCTACGTCAAGACTTGCCACCTTTGGTAAAGTGCCCATAGTCGTCCGGGCTGTTATGATTCCTTTTGCAGGAGCTTGGGCTCTGGAGAACCCTATGATAGTGCCGGGAAAGGGCCTCATGTTGGCCTAGTCCAACCCGAGCTTCTTAAAGGTGTTGAAGTAGAGCACATCTGCTGAGGATCCTTGGTCTATTATGTCTCGCTTGACCTCGTAGTTGGCAATGACTGCAGTCACTACCATAGGGTCGTCGTGGATTGGTCCTTCTCCTTTTATGCTTTGTGGCATAGTCGAGGGCGAGTATGGAGCGTTCCACCCTTTTCTTGTTTTGCGGTTGCGAGGTAGTTCCTTTTTGCAATTCGCCAACGATGACGCTAATAACCCCGCGAGTAGGTGCTTGATCGCTAGCCTCTCTTGGATGTTTTGTGTTAGCCAGCTCTCCTCTTTGATGTATCTGCCCAATTGTCCTTTACGGATTAGATCCTCGATCTGATATTTCAAGTGAATACAGTCGTTGGTCTCGTGTCCGTAATCTTTGTGGAACTGGCAGTACTTAGACTTGTCAATCGGCTTTCCAATCTTTCTCCTCTTTATTTGTGAGGGGGAAATGAACGTGTTCGAGTGGTAAATTTCCTCGAGAACACCGACGTGGGATTTGTGGAGGGGAGTGTAGCTGGTGAACCATCCTCTAGAAGGCATTCGAGGTCGCGGTGGTGAACGCTTTCTGTTATTCTTCTCCTTGGAGTTTTGATTATCTGACGACGTCTTCTCTTTCTTTCTCTCGGATCGCTCCATGTCGAATCTACTTATCAAGAATTTTCTCATTTTGTCCTTAGCGATCTATGCATTTTCTTCCTGGATGAACCATTTCGCACTGTCCATTAGTTCCTGTAAAGTAGCAACAGGACACCTGTTGAGTTCCCCGTAGAACTGCGAACATCAGAGGCCTTGCTTAATGACGAAGACTGCAATGGCATCTTGGAGGCCTCTGACTTGGAGCGAGAGTTTGGTGAAGCAGGCCAAGAAGGCTTGTAAGGTCTCTCCTTCCTCCTGGTGAAAACCGAAAAAGGAATCCTCATTTTTTTTATATTCCTTACTTCTGGCGAACTAGGTGAGGAACTTCTGCGCCAGCTGCTCGAGGCTGTGGA
This sequence comes from Senna tora, assembly GCA_014851425.1. NCBI lineage: Eukaryota > Viridiplantae > Streptophyta > Magnoliopsida > Fabales > Fabaceae > Senna > Senna tora. The sequence goes on from CM026264.1 coordinate 44,063,768, forward strand.
TCGAGTTTGTAGGCAATAGTGAGAACCACCTCACACTACTAGAAAATTAAGTTTTAGTGGTTGTTTTTTAGTAGCTTTTTTAAGAATAGCTACTAAACATGAACTATTGTGACTATTTTTAAAATTGTTAGTATAGATATTATTTTTAGTCACAATATTTTTATAATTGTTAGTAAAATCTATTGATATAGTAACAGTGGTGACAGCTCATATTAGAAATAAAACCCTAGAATATCATACACCACCTCCAAACTTACCTTACATTGTAGCCTCCGAGTCTGGCAGCGTTTCTCTCCACCATTATCGTTCAACTCACAGTCTGTCCTCACCATTCTCGCTGCCACTTTCGATTTCTTCGGCTTTCACTATACGTCAAGCTCTCGCTGCATCTTCCAGCTCCCTCTCTTCTACAACAAAAATTGCTTGAAATCCACCGGCGCATTGGAATTTCTCGCCTCCACCTTGCAATTACCCGACGATGAAAACTGAGAAACCGCAATTGAGGTTCTGTTCCATCTAAATCCATCAGAGTCTCAAATGAAAAACCTAATCAACAACGACAAGATCCAATTCTCTTGGCCCTCAGAAACTACCAATCTCGATCCTACGCTACGATTCTCCTGAAATTGGCATTCTCTGCAGCGGATCCGTCGAGATTGATGAATGTGAAAACAAAGTTGTAATTACTCTCTTCCATTTTTTTGTTTCCTTCCTCTGTGTTGTAGCCTTGTTTAGATGATCTTCAGTTTTTATTTTGCTTCTCCTAGAGCTTTGATGTTATCGAATCCGTGCTCTTTGCCTTCCCTGGATGGATTCTTGTGATTTTCCAGTTTTCTCTTGCTATTTGGTTTCGAGTTTTATATTATTGTTCTTTTGAATAGTCCTTTTTACACGATTGATCTGATCGGAACTGGTAGTTACAGTTACTTTATGTATTTTCTCGGCTATTCGAAGGACCTTTGCAATCCTTCTTGTTTTTATTAGTTATAATGATATATCAGGAAGTTAGTAGTAAGCAGTAAGCTATTATCATTTTTTGTCATGGAAATGATGCCTACCTTAAGCATCCTGCATCCATATTTATTTATTAATTAATCCTCAATGGAATTATGAATCAGATGCTCTATTTTGTCTGGATTCGATTCTTGTTTTTGGGACAAGATATGCCAGGAGCACTATCTTTTTCTTTTTCTTTTTTCCAATTTTCAGACATAGACATCATTGGTCTGTTTAAAGGGAAATTACAAGAGGCATGCATGAAGATGAGCAAAGAAGCAGGGAGGGGTTTAAAGGAATTATCAGAGGCAATGAAAAGAATGGAAGCACCATTAAGTGCAGAGGCTCCAGAAGAGATATGTATGAATGTATATAATTAATCACATTATCAATATGTTCTTGCTATGATTGCAATTGCAAACCTATGAATATAGTTTTCAAGTGTTTGTTATCAAATTTTTAGCACTACATGATTAGGTCCTTAAAAAGTTTCCTCTAAATCTTATTAAACTGAACACCTGTGCATAGACATCCAATCTTGAAAACATTCTTGAAAGTAAATAAATTCAAGTAATGATAATTTTACTGTTCAATCCTCACTTGAAAACATAATGTTTGCAAGTCATTAATCATCCACCTGTTAATACCTTAATTATTCCTTGATTTTTTGTAATCTTCCTTCTTTAGTCATGCTTCTCTAATGAATGATCATGTGCCTACTGCCTATGTTTAACTGTGCAGGTAGTTGGTAAGGTTCTGCCATCTATCTTCTTTTTCTTGTTCTTTTTTATAATGGACATTAATGTCTTTTAGGATAAAGTTTAAGAATATTTCTTTTAGAAAATTTTTAGTTATGAATACATGAGTTGTTGCCTATTAAAAATGAGCAGATAATGAATGATAAAATAAGTTTATGAAAGCTGCTATATATAGGATAATATATTAGCAAAAGTTAGTCCAAAAAGAACAGAATGCTACAAGAGAACGGGTGTTTTACCTCCACAAAGAACACAGATTTTAATTGCAATTCCACATGCAACAGACATGAGTGTTGCAACGAACAACTGTTGATCTCATGTGTGCTTGTCTCTTTAATTTTCTTATTTGGTTTTAATTTATTGTTAATTATAGGATAGTCTAACACTTTTTTAATTTGTTGTGAGCTTATGCCCAAATAAGCAATGAATTAAGTGAGAAATCATGTGTTGAATATAATTTTGTTGCAGATATTTTTTTAGAAGAATGAGTTGAGTGCCATCACCATCTTTTCTTTCCCTCTGTTGAGATTGAGATAATGCACCACATAACTTTATACTTTGTAGGCTTATTTTTCTTTTGAATCTATATAGGAGTGCTCTTTTCCTAATTGAGGAGTATTAACGTTTAATTAAACATTGCTGGTGGCATATTTAACTACTAGCTAGGGTTCTGTTTCTAAATATGCTTAGGAAATTATTTTTTTGCCATACTTTAGGTCTAGGAGGAGTTCGCGTTATCTATTTCTCATGTTTAAATTAAGTGTTTTTCCTTCTTTTATAGTTACTAGTTTGTGAATTGATTATTTCTTATTTTTATCAGGGCCGACTTTGACATGCTTGAGACTAGGGAACTCTACCTTTCTGAAGAATAGTCTACATTACTACAAGTTCATGCTGTTTTATTTTGGGCTATGGTAGGTTGTAAATAAAATAGAGAATAAACATAGGTTGTAAGTAAAGTTGTAATTATTTTGCCTATCATCCTGTTAAGACATATGAGCTTATCAAATTCTTTGGGAAGACAATATACTACTTACATGATTTAGCTTTGCCTATCATCCTGTTAAGACATCTGAGCTTAATATTTTTTTGAGTATTTAGTTCGTTTCTTATTTTTAACTGTATGGTTTAAAGTTGTAATGATTTTCTCTACTTGAATAGCAAGAAAGTTTGTAATTATATCCAATCAACCTTATTTTTATAAGAAGGCTGAACTTTTTCTAGGCTATGCTTTTGTAATTGGTGTCGACACAGTAGTGAGGCTTATTAATTAATGTATGAAATTACATAGTACTAGAATAAATTTTGTATGAACTTAACAATTTCATAACCTAGCACTTCTAGTTCTTAGATTTGTTTTTACTAGAATGCTTGGCATACTTACTAAAGAGGTAACCTGATTCATACAGAAAGGAACTTTTGACTATGGTAGTGTTTTACTTACAACCTATGTTTATTCTCTATTTTTTGGAGGCATATGGTTTTTTCTCTAAGCTGAACCAAAGCTCACCTTGTGTTTATTCATCAACTTATGCTTAACTTTTTTTGCTGCTAATTGTTTTTTGCCTAACATATTGTTTTCATTGTCTTTTTCAGAGTTTCAAATTGGTGTATAGCAGTAAACTTAACGTAAGTATCTATTATTTTTTGAAGTTTCATGGATATGTAACTTTATGTATATAATCATTGTATAGGCTAGTTGTTTTGCTATCCAAGTAAAATTTAGCAAGGAATTATTAAATATTCTTCCTCACATGCATATGTTGTTCTGTAATGCTCAGAATACTATATATATATATATATATATATATATCTTTTCTTTTTGTGTGGGTTCTATTAATTCCCTTAAATTTGATTAGGTTTTGTGCTTATCTTTTGGCTGTCTCATGCCATCTCTCATGGACTACTTCTTCAGGTAAACTTCATTTACTTCCTCTACCTTCCCATCAACCTCCCCCACTATCATGTAATGCAAAACTGTGTTTAATTTTTCATTTTTTGGTTTGGAAAATCTCTTGGAATCTTAGTTTCATATTATGTTTGCATTTATTGTTCGTCTTGTGGGGTTCTTGCATTTATTATAGTTGTTACAAAATACATAGCATATAGCAACAGTTATTTCTTGCTGGTATAAAATGTGTCTATACCAGCAGTTATTTCTTGCTGGTATAACATATGTCTATACCAGCTATTTTTCCATGCTGGTATAAAATGTGTTTATACCAGCAGTTTTTTGTTATTTATACCAGCAGTTTTTTGTTTGTTACTATAGAAAAAGCTTATACCAACAGTTTGCATTATGCTAGTAGAACTTTCTAGTGACAGGGAAATAGCAGCAGATTGGACCTTAATAGCAGCAGTTAGGATAATAGCTGGTATAACATTTAGTAGCAGTTTTAGTCATTTTTAGCAGCAGTTTAAGCTGCTGGTAAAAACCTTTTTTGTAGTAGTGTCAGAGCTGCCTCCTTTAAGGTCGAGGAGAAGACTCAACGTTGCTTCCCGTCCGTCATTCCAAGTATTGAAATAGCCGAATTAAAAGTGTTGATATGATCTCGCAGATCAGTCTCTCTACCATAGGGTTCAATATGAAAAGGCATCTTGAAACCCATAGGTACATGTTCGTTCATGACTTGTTGGGTGAAGGGGTGTCTCCCTTTCCCTTGGAAGTCGAAGCCGGGCCAATGGTATTGTCCCGAGTGAGTAGACGTGCCGTAGAGGGAGTACGAGTTGTAGGCTCCTGCCCAAGGCATATGCAGATAAGATCTCGGTGGGTAGTTTGGAATAGGTGGTTGCGGGTAATCTGCGGGCGGACGCACTACTTGCCCGGCGACCATTGTTGGCCCAGGTGGGATTGATGGCGGGGGAGTTGGTGCTGTCAGTGATAGCCCTGTGAACTCCATGGGTAGAGTTTCGAATTGTATTGCGGGAAAACAGGTAGGGTCATTGGAAGGTCCTGCAGGTGCGTTATATGGTGCCACCGGTAATTAGACGCCTATGTTTGCTTGGGAGCCATTTCTGTCCTCTTCCCATTGTTGTTGTCGTATGGCTGCTATTTCTGCCTCGAGTCGAGCTAGCTCCATCTCCCGCGAGATCCTTGTTAGCTCTGTTATTTCTTGGTTGCTAGCTGAAGGGCATGGGTTAAGCGGCATGCCATACGGATACTGAGGGCATGCTTCCTCCCTGGCTGCCGGTGTCTGAACCACGGTTTCTACAACAGCCACTTGCGTCGTTGAGGTGCTCTGCGGCTAGGTCGTGTTCGAGCCACCTGCTTCTGTTGTGACGACTTCAGCCGTCCCCTGTCTATTTCTTGTGTTGCGCCTTAGAGTGCTTGCGTCGGTCGTGGCCGCAGGAATGTTTAAGTCGGCCATTTTCGGATTCTTCCTGTACAGGAAATAAAAAATGCGGGTGTCTGAGTGTTAAGCGGATACTCCTACTCCCTGAAAAAGAAATTCCATCTTGTGGCAGAGTGCTCAAGGCATTGTGGTCTGAGGAAGACCGCAGTGGGCGCCAATGTAATTGTCATTTTTTGTTTAGACAATTTTAATTTGTAAATAAGGACCGCAAGGGGTCGTAACCTTGGGGGACTTGTCCTTAGGTGAGAACCTAGGTGCCTACGTACCCTTGCGAAGGGATCAAAGTCCACGTAGTTCGTCATGGTGACGTCTATAGGAGCCGTTAAGCAAGGCAGTTATCTGTACAGGGCCGTGTGCGGCTAAGACATGTGTAAGGTACTCCGGACGAGCGAGCCACTCGTAGGAGGTTGCCTTAGGTTATGAGAGAACAAGGGTCTCTTAGAGCTGTCGGGAGCTCTGTTTGAGGGAATCTCTGAGGCGGAGACACGCCGGTTGATGGTCGTAGCTTGCTGGTGCCGTAGGCTAAGCTCTGGAGTTGATGAGGGGATGTATAGTGTGAGTTAAGCAAGGTCTAGCTTAGGTATATTCAGAATGCGTGTGACTTGCCTCTTCTTCTAATGTCCCTGAGTCCTACGAGTGAGGGCCTTTTATACCCTGTGTGGGGGAGAACGTGGTCGACCCAAGTTCTTGCTGGGCGTGGGTCGTCCCACGATGCCTGGAGGCTTTCCATGTCTCTTGGACGAGAGCCTAGAAGGGGAGACGTGGTTATTGGCCACATAGGATATAGATGAGTGGTGCCACATGTCACAGGGGAAAGCTACTGTGATGCTTCAGGAAGCCTAATGCCACGTGTCCTTAGGTGGAATATTCCGTAGTTACAAGTCTTATAGAGTTAACCCCCTTGAGGGGCAAGGTAAGTATCTCTTTCCTCAATTACCTGATTTTCTGTGGAATATTAACTGCCAAATAAGTGTGGGGGTGAGGGAAGAATAACTTACCTGAAATTTTTTTAAAAAGTTCTGCACATTTCGATTAATTTTTGTTTATTTTCGTTTTTATCGGAATTTTCTTTTTGATCGATTTTTCTTTTTATTTTTTAGTTTTTGCAATTTTGATTTTAAACCCTTAAAGCCATCGCTATTTGAAGTCGCCAACTTTATCTCTAAATAATGGATATTTTATTTTCTGTTTGCTGAATTTGCTTTTTAAGTACCCTTTCGTCTTCAAATTTCTTGTTGTTGAAGCATTGAGGACAATGCTTGTTTCAAGTGTGTGGGGAATTACTCCATGATTAGAAATTTTAAGACTTTAGGGTCCTGCTAATTATTTAGTTCCGAAAATTAAAAAAATGGGTGAATTTTTTTAAAAAAAAATTAATATCTTATGTAACAAATCTAGCATGTAGCAGTTAGAAAATATTTTCGAAATTTAACTAATATGCTTTTCTTAAAAGATATTTATCGAAAATCAATGAACCCCACTTAGGCTTTCCAAACTGAACTTAGGAAATTTAAAACTAGAAAATTCTTGATTTAATAAGACTACTAGGGCGTTAACCCATTTAGAAATTTTCTTATACCGTATTGGACATTCTTGTTTGCTTGGGCGAGTTAACACATGCTTGAGAGAGTTGAGAGGATCATTGAAAGACTAATATGTTTGACCTAACTCTGTTGGAATGATAAGCCCCAAACATTGATCTACACGTTCACATCAATTAAGTGATTTAACTGCTTAACTTGTCTTCTTCTAGAACTTGCAGTGGGTCTTAATTAAGGTTGACAAGCACACAAGAACCTGGGAAGATTAAGGCATTCGTTTCTTGTGTGTGTACCCCTATCACCCTGTTTTGAGCTTTATATAAGCAGACTCTCAACATATTTTATTAATATTGGTTGTTTGATGGTCCAAGTCGAAAAATTTTTATCCTCCCAGCAAAGTGAAAACCCCAAAGGATTCGATAAGCCAAAAAGGCTTATTCGAAAAGTGAGAAAAAAGTACAAAAGTACAAAAAGTACAAAAGTACAAAGGGAAATAAAACCCGAGAGCTAAAATAAGGTTGAAGGATGAAAAGAAAAAACCTTAGTTTTCAAACGACCAAGACTTAGTATATATGCAAGAGACTTGTGATCTTTCTTTCTTTAAACAGTGAAAAAAATATTTGGCCTCCATCAACAAAGTTACAAGTCCAAAAAGAGCTTTTGACTGGGAACTTACGTGCAATAAACAGTGGAGATAGAGACCCTCTTCAAGTCTATGGTAGAAATATGTAAGTATGTTATGAGTGAAATGTTACCGCAAATTGTGGTGAGGATATGAGTGAATTGGTCCTAAATGATCCTGAAGAAATTCTCATGAATGATTAATTGGCCGAAGTGATCCTAGGATCAAAATTTACTTGAGTATTTACGTGGTAGATTTTTATTTCCAATTGGGAGCGCTAACCTTTTAAGTTAGCTTGATTATGAATGCTCTAGGTTTATATCTTCTTTGTCTAGGAGTACAAAGGTTTAAGTGTGAGAGATTTGATCGCATCTAAAATCAACCTAACTTTAGGGTGTTAAATAGCTTAAATAATAGAAATATATATATATATATATATATATATATATATATATATATATATATATATATATATATGAATTTACACCAAAACAGGTTGAATATCGTGACATAAGGAATTAGCAAAAAATGTGATAAAATGCCCATAAAAAGTATCAATTCTTGATATTCTTTATTACCCGTGTAACTCCATAATATTTCCACCTATAGACACGTGGCACTAGCATTCTAGAAGCTTAACTAGACCACGAATCAGTGACATGTGGCACCAGTCAATGGTCTTATACGTAGCCTTCACCCATGCTTACCTGCGTATTCTCCCGAATTAGGGACGTGGGAGAAGTTCAAGAACGTGGGTCGACCACTTTCTTCCCTACACCAAGTATAAATATCCTCACCTAGGGGACTTCAAAATGAGAGAACGGAAGGATCATCACAAAGATTCTGATCGACAAACATCAGAGCACTTACTCTCTAAGAATACACTCATTCTCTTGCTCTAAAGCATCATCCAGAGACCCTTGTTCTCTCATTCCTCTATAGGAAACCTCCAACAGGTGGCTCGCCTGCCCGAAGCAACACACACGTCCTACCCGCACACGACCACTATAGGTAACACTCCTTCCTAACGGCTCCTATGGACGTCCCCTCTTCGAACTACGTGTACTTTGATCCCTTAACAAGGGTATGTAGGCACCTAGGTCATCACCTAAGGACAAGTCCCCCAAGGTTACGACCCCTTGCCGTCCTTATTCGCAATTATGAATTGTCTGAACCAAAAATGACAGTTACATTGACGCCCATTGTGTTCCTACTCAGACCACAATGCCTTGGGCATTCTACTGCTAAACCGCAATTTTTATCGGGGAGTAGGAGTATACACCTAACACTTAGAAACCCATTTTTATGTAAATCTCTCTACAGATAGCTTCCACGAATGGCTGACTCAAATGCACCCGCTGCCACAATCAACGCGAGTGCCCTGAGACGTAGTACATAAAATAGACAAGGAATACTCGACATCACTACAATGGAGGCAGGAACTTTGATCGCAAGTCAGCCACAAAACATCACGGCATCTCAAGTGACTATCGCAGAATACATTATCCAAACACTAGCAACCAGGGAAGAAATATGCCACCAACATCCTTACGGCATGCCACACAACCCATGCCCGCCTAGAAGCAACCAAGGACCGTTGGACCCAACGAGAACCACGCACAAAAACTAAATAGTCTGACTAGAAGCTGAAATAGCATCGATGCGCCAACGCGAACAAGAAATGTATTGAGGCCCCCCTCAAGCAAGTGCAGACACCCAGATGGCAGTAACATTGCACAATGCACCATTGCCAGCCCTCGTAGGTCCATTAAACATGTTAGCACCAGAAAATAGTTGGTCTGCCGCCAGTGCCCTCTATACAATTCGGAACTCTCCCAATGGAGTTCACTCGACTATCGTTCACCGCGCCAGCTCCTCCACCAATCATCCAACCTAGACCAACAATAGTCACCGGACAAGCAGTGCCACCTACTGACTATTCGGGACCCTTGTCCCAAACTATCCACCAAGCTCCTACCTGCACATGCCTTGGGCTGGCGCCTATAATCTATACGCTCCCTATGAGACATCCGCAGTCTACCCAAGCGAATATCAATGGCCCAGATTCGACTTCCAAGGGAAAGGGCGACACCCCTTCACCCAGTAGGTCATGACCGAGCACGTCCCCATGAGCTTCAAGATGCCTTTCCACATAGAGCCCTATGGAGGAGAGACCGACCCACGGGACCACCTCAACACCTTTAACTCAACAATGTCGATACTCGGTATGACCGACGGACAACAATGCCGAGTCTTCTCATCCTCTCTGAAAGAAGCAGCCTTAAGATACTTCTCACTACTGCCCATAAACTCAATCCATAGTTTCGAGCACCTGGCTCACAAGTTCCTCACTCAGTTCGCTAGTAGCAAAGAGTACTAGAAGAACGAAGATTCCATCATTGGTTTCCCACAAAGAAAAGGGAGAAACACTGCGACCCTTTCTGGCACGATTCACCAAACTTTTGCTCCAAGTCAGGGGCCTCCAAGACGCGATCGCCATCTTTGTTATCAAACAAGGCCTCAGGTGTTCGCAATTTTACGGTGAGCTCAACAGATGCCAGTATCCACCTTGCAAGAAATGATGGATAGGGCAGAGTCGTTCATTCAAGAGGAGAACACCTAGATAGCAAAAGACAAAATGTAGAAGTTCCTGGTAAGCAGAACTGACCTAGAGCATTCGGAAAAGAAGAAAGAAAAAGGAACGGCTGACAATCAAAGTGACAAGGACAAGAATAGCAGAAAGTGCTCGCCCCCGTGACCTTGTTCACCTCTCAGAGGACGGTACACCAGCTACATGCCCCTTAACAAGTCTCACTTTGGAGTCCTAGAAGAAATCTATCACTCTGATATGCTCAAATTCCCTCCTCAAGTTAAGAGACAGAAAACAGGAAAACCTGTAGATAAGTCCAAATATTTCTAGTTCCACAAGGACTATAGTCACGAGACCAACGATTGCATACACCTTAAGGATCAAATCGAGGACTTAATACGAAAAGGACAGCTGGACAGGTACATTAAGGACACAGATAAAACCAACGTGGAGTGGTCGAAGGACAATAGAGAGCAACAACCCCCTCGTGGGGTCATTAATGTCATTGCAGGAGTACTACTAAAGGGGACTGGCTCACAACCCCAAAATAAGAAGAGGCTGGAGCGTTCCATACTCGCCCTCGACTACATTCCCAAGCAAATAATTGCAAGTCAAACAAAAGTCATTAATGTTTCCATTTCATTAATGTATTAAGTAAGGCAATTTCCTATTACACTTGGCATAAAAAGACCCTACAAAATACAATATACTTTTGGACATCCCTAAGGTCAATATTAATCAGGGGCTCCCTGGGCTTGGGGCCGCCAACATTCCCTAAAGGCTCCCTTACCACGCTCTCAGCAAGTTGGTCGCTTTCGGCCCGAAGGCGGGCAACCTCGTGATTCAAAGACTTCAACTCACAACCCATGCCCTTGCACTCTTTCTCCTTTATCATCAAGAGCTCATGCACTCCTCGAGCCGTTGTCGTGAATGCTCATGGGCACTATCCTGGGAATTGAGAATTGAAAGCACCTTCCCCCAATCCGAGCGAAGCCCATCCTACATGAATCAAAAAGTATTACTTTGAAAGTATTATGCTGACATTTGCGCTCAAAAGCAAGAAATCCAAATTTAAATACTCACCACTTGCGCCTACCACATATTTCCAGTTTGATGGAAGTTAGCCAAAGAATTAGTGGCACCCTCAAAAGCTTGTAGAGCAACGCCAAAAGCATTTATATCTATTGCCCTAGTAGCCCTCTCGTTTAGCTCTACAGTAAAATGCCTACCAAGGGCTACTTGAACAAAAGGGGCAAGCTCCTCCCCCGACGGCCCTTGCATAGCTTGCGAAGGGTCCAGGACAAAATTTTCTGGAGCCGCATCTCTAGAAGTAGGGGTAGCCATTTGACTCACCACTACATTCTCAGCAACAGGCTCATTGTGGCCGCCTGCCGCTCTAAATCACTCTTCTACACGATGGCCAACCTTTCATTTGGAGCCTCAGCCCCGCTTTCAGCAGTAGCATCAGCCTGCTCGACCGCCCCCTCAAATTGAACTCTCTTGCTCGTCAGTTCCTCGACGCTCCCAGCAGAACCCGAGACTAAGGGCCCAATAGAACGAGAAGAAGGAGAGATTGACAAAACAACCCTTAAGGGTGAGCGATGAGTTAGCTCCAGAGGCAAAAAAGTACTCTCCACCGAAGCAGCAACTTTGGTTTCCACTAAAGTAGCCCTCCGCTGCAACATCAAAGACAGAGGAACTTGAGAAGAAAGTCGAGAATCCGTTTCAGAACACTCCTTGGGCCTCACTTCTCTCTCTTTAAGGTTTCCTCCTTGCTTTACCTTGGAGATCCTCTTTTTGCTAAAAATGAACCCTGGTGGTATTACCCAAGCCTTGCCTCCCCTCCACTGTCCTACCTCCTTTGGGTGCCCTAATGCGATCTCCGGTAACCCTCTCTCGGTTGGTAGGAGAACCTTGTCTTTGTCTCTTTTACCTACCCTGGTTGCTATCCCGAGTATGATTTAGAGGAAGAGGAGTGAAGAGAGGTCCTCCAAGTCAGTAAAGTCGAGGGGGTACAATCCTGAAAATCAGAAAACCCTAAAATAAGGAAAAACGAGAAGAAAGTGCAGAAGATAAGAAACAATAATAAGAAGGAGACAACACTCACTTTCATCTTCGTTAGCCATGTAAAAACTTTACAAGCAAATGGCAGGAAATTCTAGAAGTAACCTTGCAGACGAGGAAAGCTCTTGAAAATAAAGCATTGGAATCAGAAAACTTGAAGATAAATAGGGCTTTTTCCTTTTCAATCTCAGTGGTATTTATAAAGACCTAGAGAACACGAAAATTCAAATCCTAGCTACCCTTGAAACCCGCAACGGAAAGGAAGAAATTATCATCTACATCTACTCGAGGTTGAAGCCGTCTGATCCGAGCAGACATGCATCAAGAAGAACGACCCATATTCAAAGCCCTCGAATCACATCGGAGAAGACCCAAATACCCTTAGAAGCCCAACAATCCTTCAGCAGACCTCAAGGGTAGACGTGGAAACCCCGAAGCAGCGGCTAATGATGGCGTCTCTTGGAAACACGCGAGCATTACATGGAGAAAAAATAGCTTCACAGATAAATTACGAGACATTCAAAGCGGCAGCAACCGACAGGATCCTGACACGTGGCATCCTCGATTACTCACTCCTTCAAAGTAATCTCCAAAAGAAACTCAAGTTCTCTCGGAAACACATTCGACCGTCCCCATCCCTCTTATTAGCGGTCAATCTCACTCTACAAACAGCTCAAGGCAAGCGACCTTGCCCCCAATACTTGGCAAAAAGATAACTTAAGTCCACGAGCGCCCAACATCCATAGACTTGGGGGACTTATATAACTCCATAATATTCCCTCCTATGGACACATGGCACTGGCATTCTAGAAGCTTAACGGACCACAGTTCAGTGACACATGGCACCACTCAATGGTCTTGTACGTGGCCTTCACCCATGCTTCCCCGTGTACTCTCCCGAATTAGGGACGTGAGAGAATTTCAAGAACGTGGGTCAAGCACCATGCACAAGAACGTGGGTCAACCACGTTCTTCCCTACACCAAGTATAAATATCCCTCACCTGGGGGACTTCAAAATGAGAGAACGGAAGGATCATCACAAAGAGTCTAATCAACAAACATCAAAGCACTCACTCTCTCAGAATACACTCATTCTCTTACTCTAAAACATCATCCAGAGACCCTTGTTCTCTCATTCCTCTATAGGAAACCTCCAACAGGTGGCTCGCTTGCCCGGAGCAATACACACATCCTAGCCGTACACGGTCACTACAGGTAACACTCCTTCCTAACGGCTTCTATGGACGTTCCCTCTTCGAACTACGTGGACTTTGATCCCTTAACAAGGGTACGTAGGCACCTAGGTCATCACCTAAGGATATGTCCCCCAAGGTTACAACTCCTTGCAGTCCTTATTTACAATTATGAATTTTTGAACCAAAAATGACAATCACAACCCGTAAAACCTGTGGAATTTTATATAGGTGCATTTGATGTTTGTTGAGTGTTGAAGGCTTAACAGGGATCAATGGGAAGAATATATTCCAAGCACGAGAATCGGAACCAAAGCAAGAATTAGTAGTAGGGCCAAGAAGGAGACCAAGACAAGCAAACAACGGAGCATTTACCATGGCAAGTAACTCACCACGACGAGCACAAAAGGACTCACCACAGTGAGTCACATTGATGACATGGCAGATGACGTGGACATCAACTTAATGAACTAAAATACAATGTGGTCCAGTCACACAAACAATTAGAGAAGCAACAATTATCTATTATCTCCACCACTAATCCCAGTCAAATTGTTACTCCCAGAGAGTTATAAAAAGGATTCATCAAGTTGAGAGAAGGTGTTAGAGAGTTAGACACTCCATAGAATTATTTAGAGATTAGAGAGAGAATATGAGCGACTAAGTTCTTCTTGGGTTTTCAAGAAGAACTAGTGTAGGCATGAGCCGATGGCTTTTCATTATGGTTTATTAATTCATTCTTCTTTTGTATTCATCCTCTCCGATTCATATGTTTGTATTTTCTTCGTATCACATGTCAATAGTTTTTTAGATTCTTCCATGAATATGGTGTGTACTTAGTCTGATGGATCCTTCATATTGAGTCGGTAATCATTGATTATGTGGTAGAGCACTTGGAATTCTTGTTTCCTGGAATTCCATACATATCTATTAATTGGGTTCTTGATTGCATGCATCTCTTATTGCGATATTATTAATTTGAATTAAGTGTTCCTGGTTAGGCAGTTGATCATCTAATATATTATAAAATCTCTTGATTCATGTTATTGATGTTCCCGGTCGAGGATAACATTATCATTAGATAAGCTTTCGTAATACATGACTTTCTTGAATAGGATGAATTTAGAATGAAATAGTTGAACCTAAAAACCTTTAGATTGGTTGGGATTGCTGAGTTCTATTCTTCTTGGGACCTGTTTGATTATATATTGGATTTAATATCTTTTGACCCTTTTTCTTATAATCTTCATTTGCCCCTTTCATTCCATGAATACTTGTTTTGCTTGAATCACTAACCAATTGTAGGATCAATCCGACAATTCCGCGAGAGATTTGACCATTGGCTTACACCCTGTGCTACCCTGATGTGTTTATTTGATCATGATCGTGAAGACCAGTCGAGACCTCACCTCAAAGAAATTCATAGGAGTAAATTCAACGTAGATCAAGGATAGGCGAGTTGTATTATTTGTATTTCAAGACAAGCTTGCTTCTCTTCTAATTGTCTAAGCTTTTCGTTTAGACTAGAGCCGTTTAACTCCATTTTTCTCTCTAAAGCATTTATTCGCCTATCCACCTCAGCTCAGTTCTCATCGAATTTAGTGATTACCTCCGCACATCCTCTGATAAACAGTTGTTTAATTTTGTCGAGAGTATCCATTTAATGTCCGGATGATGCATCACCGGAGTTTTTTTGAAAAGAAAAACTAACAACCTAAGTATTTTTTATATTTTTATATTTTTTATTATTATATTTATTTTCATTTTAATTTAGTCAAGAAGGACGACTTTAGCTCGTTCTACGCTGCTCGCTGTACCAAGCAGGGGTGGCGAGGATCTAAGAAAATATGAGTTGCTCACTGTAGCGAGGAAGGTGGGGAGTGACTCAGAAAGAGCTAGTTGCTTGCTGTGGTGAGTGCCTTATGTATGCTGCATCACTCGTTGCAGCGAGGGGTCCAGAAACCCTTATTTACTCGCCATGGTGAACACTAGCAGCTAGCTGCCCAGATGTTCTGTCCTTTGGTAAAGAAAAGAAAAAGAAAAAAGGAAAATAATTTTTTTGAAAAAAGAAAGAAAAATAACGTTTCTTTTTTTTTTTGGTTTATTTGTTATTATTTTTAAAATTTTTTTGTTTTTTTTTAAAGAAAAGAGAGAAAACGTGAAAGAAGAAAGAAAGAAGAAAGAAAAGTGAAAAAAAAAATTTAATAAAAAGAAAAATACTTAACTTATTTAGGGTTACAGATGATCAACTACAGAACTGAAGATGGTTCCCCGACAACGATTTAATCGCAGCTCTAACTGGACGTCACAGCTAGGATCAAATAAAACCTCAAATTGGTAGCATATGGTACAATCCAAGACTCGAATCTCTCGCGGAGCCTCTTTAACCCAATGGTCGAATCTCTCGCAGAGCCTCTAGTCAAAGCTCTACGATTGATCGTTAGCAACCTTAATTAGGCTAAGGGATAAAAATAGTTAGATACAAGAGTGATAATAAAAAGCAAATAGAAAAATAAAAACCAATAGGTGCCAAGAAGAATGACTTTAGCAATCCTAGCCAATCTAAAGATATTAAAGAATATTCAATTTCATTCTGGTTCTTATCCTATTTATGACAGTCAAACAATATGAAAGCCTATCTAGATAATAATATTATCTCCTGGCCAGGATCATAATACATAGCCTAGATTTTATGGTTTAATTTAGATAAATTAATCCCTAACAAGAAAATATCAATTTTTAAATAAATATTACCGTAATTAAATGTAATACCCCAAAAAATTTCGAGGATTTAAGAATGATTTATTCAAAATTTCGAGGATGAAAGAATGATTTATTTCGAGGCTAGGAATTAAAACTTTAAAAAGAATATAGAAAAAGTATGAAAGTTAAAAGAAACCGGAAGGGAATTTTTTTTAGATTGTAATACCCTAGAAAATTTTTCGAAGCTTAAAATAAAATAAAAGGGAAAGAAAAGAAGTAGAAAATAATTTTTAGTATTTAATTCAGGACCTAAGAAATTGGAAACCTGAATTAAACAGGGAAAGGGATTAAATTAAAAATACAAATTTGTTAATATTTATTTAATTATTAATTAATTTATTTTAATTATATTCATCTATTTATTTATTTGACTATTATAATTATTTATTTATTTTTATTATTGTACATTATTTTAATTAATTAAGAGGGAGAGCCGTGGGTTAGTAAGAAAAAGAAAGAAAAAGAGAGAAAGGGAGATACGAGAGAGAGAGCACGGGATGGGAAAGAACAAAAGGAAAATGGAGAAGAGAAAGGAGAGGGAGAGAGAGGAGGTTCACCGGAAATCCGCCGGAAACTCGTCGGAGAAGAGCTAGCTGACGCCGAGAAAAGTCTTCGGAGCTCGGTTACAACATCTTCCACACCTCCTACCAATCGAATCAATGTTGGTAACCCCAATTTCATTCTAAACCCTCAATTTCTCCATTTTTAGGGATTTCTTCGATTCACCTTCGATTGAATTGTTTTGAGGATAGATTGAGACCTAGAAAGTGTTCTTGAACACTTAGTTGGGGTAGGAATCAAGATTATATTCTCGGATTTGCCCAAATTCGAATTTGGAAGGATTTTGGGTTAAAATTCAAATTATTCATAAATTGGGGAAATTGTTGATAATTAGGATTGAGCTTGGATTTGAGTAAATAGGCTTGGATTGGTATTATTAAAATTATATGGTTGGAATATTAGCTGAACAAGACCCGTGAAGAGCTGGCCCGAGGTTACCAAGGTTGAACCTTGACGTTAACGTGCCGGTCCTTGCTCGGGTTGCCCAAATACACTTTAAGGGTGACGTTGAGAGTTTTAAATCTACTCTCTTCAATCTTAAACACCCTAGAACACTCCTAAACTTGTTTTTGAGGATTTAAATCACTCCAAGTACCTTCTTGTTTCTCAAGGATGGAAACTTGCGAAACAAATTAAGTCTAACTTCGTGAATTTCAATCTTATTCCTTCACAACCTTTAGGAAACCTTAAGTAGGATAAATTGGAGGTATATTGAGGTTTAGAAACTAGATTTCTTAGAACCCAAGTTAAATCAAAATGTTTAGACCTTCCTAAAAAATTAGGATTTCTTCCAACCAAGCTAGATAAGCTTCCTTAGATGCAAATACAAGTTATATAGAGGTCTAATACTCAAATCCAAGTATGTGAAACACTCAAGTAGAGTGTTATATGCGAGTAAGTCAGGTGTCCGAGGAAGGATACGCATAAGTCGGGATAGAAAAGTCCGATAAGACCAAGAGCTCGACTCTGTGGCAACCATGGACTACACGTGAGAGTAATGGAGAGATAAATAACAAGTTAAGCTAAGTAATAATGTTAATGAAGTAAATGTTGTTCTTATAGGAACAACGGCACGCAAAAGAGTGCAATAGGAACTCCGAGGAGACTAAAGTCACAGGAGATGATTGCATGGAAGGTTGGCCAAGGTGAGGGCTCATTCATCTCTGCTCCTAGGGTTGTATGCTTATGTGGATTACATGAGTATGTATATTCTATGCTTGTCTGATATGTGTTAGCTAGAGGTATAGAATACTAAAAGAATAAAAGAACTAGAGAATAGGTTGTGGAAAGTAGCTTGGATAGAAAGACATAGGAGTAGAGTGTAATTGTTTGCTATTATTGGTGTGTTACAAATCCAACTCATACACTCTGGAGGCATGATGAGTATTTTCTTAAATCTTTTCCACGACGGTGGAAAGAGTCCTTGTACGGAAGGACTAAGCTTTTATTTTGGAAAACACGTCACGACTGTGACTTAAATCATAATCATGCAAAGGGAGTTGGTGATGGGTTTCGGATTTGGTTACACTAGCGATGTGATACATCGACTAGAACAACGTCAGATGGCACTTGAGACCTCAGTTTTATAATCACTATGACGATGGTCATTACCCTATCTTGGTAATAGGGTCAAAAAGAATTTATATTGCTATGACGGTAGCTTAAGGCTTAGAGAGTGCATCTGGATGGGCATATGAGTTATATCATGTTAAGGATACTCGTCCATATTAACAAGGAGAGGAATTGTTGATCCTTCGGGAAAGATACAAAGAATCCTATTAATATGTGAGACTAAGGTAAGGAGACACGAGAGGAACCTACGGGTGAACCGTGAGCCTAACCTAGTAAAAGAGAAATCATCCTGTTGAGTTGGTCCAGAGTGTATCAGTGGCCATGCTTTGAGACGTCGTGCCGTGCCCGCCATTGTGGCCTGGTTGGGTAATGGACGAGTGGGCTCAAGCCATTGCCCCGTAGTGAGGGGTCAGAATGTGCCACTTGGTGGCTATGGATCATTTGTTTGATAGATAGAGGTTGATTGTGTTTAATTAACAGAATTTTCACAAGCTGACTAGTACCCAAGTGAATGGGTTAAGTATGTTTTGCCTCATGGTGGCCAGTAACCCGAGTGCACGGGTTCGAAGTAGAAAAGCCACGTAATGGATAATAGATACCCTAGTGTGGGGGAAATTAAGTAGATGTATGTTATAGTATCTGTGTGTATGTACAAATTGTCTATGTTTGCATATAATTGCTTATTGTGCAGCGTAGTGGTAATGTACAGGATTACGTCACCACACGTTTTGTTTGATTCAAACATGCTGAACGTGAGAAGACCGGTAAGTAAAAGCCAGCACTATATGTTATATGTTTACTTTTTGAGTGATGATGTGAAATAAACTGCTGCATGCTTATATTTGTTAGATGCATGTGAGTGGTCGAGTGAAATATCTGTTGTTGCATGATCACCAAGAATGTATGCTAACTAACAGTAACTAGTTGTTTTTGCATGTGGTTGCGTATGAATCCCAATCCCAGCGCTATGGTACCCGCCTTGCGTCGGGGATGGGAGAGTCCTCACTGAGTCGCGTTGTTAAGACTCACACCTCATTTTTACTACACAGAGACAGGTTAAGTACAGGTGGAAGAAGTCTTGGTGGAACGAGGAATGAACAAAACTTTCCAAGGCCCACAACTTGTTCATGTGGGTGAATAAATTGTAATTGTAATTTAATTTACTTTATCATTGTATCATAAAGTAAAGGGTAGACGTATCCAATTAGATTATATCACTAAATCTAGAACTGTAAGCTTCACACACCTTAAAGATCAGGATTAGTTATATCGCGATAGAAAACTTATTTCCAATATATATATATACATATATTTGTTGCATGTGAATAGGATAGGCAGCATCTTCGGATGTGTAGCCAGTACACAGGTTATATATTATGTGTGTTTTCCTATATCTATATCCTGAAGTGGCACTGGTCGTGGATTTGCTTGCCTAGGATAGGCAACCATTTCGGTGTAGTCATGGTATTATAATGCATGTGAATGTATTTTCAATATTAGATATTCTGTCAATCATATGATAAGGCTTACAGGCATAGGGGTATTCCCTGTGTCTGTGCCGGTCACGGTCCTCTAAACGGGGGTCGTGACATTAAAGATGCAAGCTATACATAGATAATGGAGGTAAACATATAATCATATTAGATTCTATGTCACAACCATGAAACCTAGATTCCCTAAGTCCGCGTTCAACATGGGTAAGCCCAACTGGGTTTTTCATGACCAATCTAGAAACTAAGTACACGTTCAACGTGGGTAAGCCTAACCGGGTATTTCATGAAGACTCTAGCAAATACAATCATATCTACCAAGAATAATAAACTAAGAAAATAAAATGTCTACCTAGGATTCTAGCCTCTATTTATAGTTCCTCCCAAAAATCCTAATAGGACTTGAATCCCATTAAAATATACAAAGATAATGTTTTTCAAACTTATTCTAATTTGGAATTCAAATTCCAAACTCAAATACATTTAAAATACTATTTTATTTTGAATTCTTGGATAATTGAGTCTTCATTTAAATCTCCATTTAAGTTGCATGCCTGCATCATCGCCACGTCAACATATGCTTGCCACATCATCATTAACTTGCCATGTCATTAATGACTCGCCATGTCATTGGCACATCATAATTAACTTGCCTCGTCATCAGTGATATGCCATGTCTGTGATCCACCACGTCATCAATGACTTCGTCGCCGCAGTAATACTTGTGCCCTTTGCCACAACGAACTACTTTCTTGCTCGCTATGGCGAATGAGTGAGTTCTTGTTGTGGCGAACTTGCCAATACTCAATGTGGCAAATCCTCATCTTCTCGCTGTGGCGACACCTATTATGCTCACCGTGGCGAGCTTCTTTGCTGCTATGCATTTCAGCCTTCCTAATTTTGCTCTGCTGCTATCTTTAACTCTTGTTCTGGTCCCTGACTTGGACTGTCTTCAACTAATGATCCCCCTGCTAAGGCTGCAACTTAACAAACATTAAACATACCTATTCCAATATTCAACAGATATTACGACAGTTTGGGAATATTAAGAATACATTTAACTAGGAATTCAGCTATATTTCTATTCAATTCCCTATGTCGGGATATTCAACCTATTTGATGTAAAATCATATATATTTATATTATTACTTTCCTATTTTACACCTTAAAGTTAGGTTATTTTTGGTGCGATCAAACCCCCCCACACTTAAACATTTGTACTCTAGGACAAAGAAAATCTAAGCCTAGAGCATTCATGATCAAGCTAACTTATGGGTTAGTCTTCCCAGTTAAGAACAAAAACTATCCACACAGGTTCCAAGTAAATTTTGATTTAGAGATGACTTCGATAAATTATTCATGCATGACAAATAAATCTGAATTATTTAGGACCAATTTAAAATATTCACTCTAAGACTCACCATATTGTTAGGGTCAGATTCCACTCATAACTTACTTACTATAGCCTTTTAGTAGGTCTCTATATCCACTATAATTGCAAACAGGTTCCCCAGTCAAGCAGGATTGGGAGTTGGACCTCCGTAAGCTCCAGGCTCAATGGGGAAGTTACCTAAACCTCTACTATCTAGAAAGGTGTGCTCCGGGTTAGAAGCAATAAGGATAAATGCAATACCCATCTATAGTGATTTATGTGAGTTAGAGCGATCCAAGACTATCCTCCCTCATCCACCGAAGTGGATTCACTGCAAAACAGAGAAACATATATATATATCTAGGCAGCCAAGCAGTTTATATCACAGTTATATCATAGATATGGGGGTCATCTACCATAAATTTCAAGCAAACAAGAACCCTAGCAAAAAGCCAGATCAATTTGAATTTTTATAAAAATGGGCTTGACTCTCTAATGTCCCTAATGGAGTCGCCAAACTTTGGCAGGGGTTTGATAACTCCATAAAGTAGAGTTATTTAGGCATTTATTACAGGCAAATCTACAGCTTAAATAGTCACTAAGTTGCATTTTGTATGAGTTCTAGGATTTGTGACATTTAGTTGTTCAGTGGTGTATTGCATGATTTTGATGAGTTTTATTTAGTTGAATTTATTTTATTAAGTTATGATATTTTTTGAATGTTCATTGCCGGGTTGTTCTTGCTTTTAGGGCTTGGAAGGTACAAAATATTGAAGTTGGTGCATTTAGGAAGTCGAAGAAGCATTTGGAAGCAAGTGCATCAAGTTTGGCAAGATTTTGGAGGGTCAAAGATGGAAAAATTAGCTCGAATTAGTGTAATTCTAGAAGTTGAAGCATTGTTGAAAGTATAAACATACACTACTAGAAAAATTGTGATTAGTGACCGCTATTTGTGACCGACATAAAATCAGTCACTAAATTTATTAAATAGTGACTGATCTTCGACTGACGTAAAACTCAGTCACTAAATTCTTAAAATTTTTAAAATTAGTGACTGAAATGTCGGTTACAAATTATCAGTCACTAAATAGTTAATAATCAATCAATTTATAGTCACAAATATATTTAACTAAAAAAATAATTTTTTTTTATAAAAAGTTAATTTTAGTGACTGAATTAAAAAAAATATTTAAATGTAATAACTCAAATTAAATATATATATATATAATTAAATGTATTAAATTAAAAAATGATAAAATAATTTAAGATTTAATTAGAAAATTTCTTGGGTTAGGTATTAAATTAAAGAATATTTCAAAAGGTAAAACAAAAATAAAGAAAAAATTTTGGGAACAATATTAAATCTTTATGAATTTGGATAACTCCAGAAATTAAAATAAAAATGTAAGTAGAAAAAAATAAAATTTAGTTAAATAATTATTAAATGAATTATTTTGAACTTGTAAATTTGAGGATTTTTTCAAATTAAATAATTATTAAATGAATTATTTTGAACTTATCTAAATATTGAATTCTTTGTTCGACTTTTAAGCTTCTAACCCTAGCTTTCACGCTTTACATCTATTCTTCCTCTTCACAATCAGTCAATGGCCGCTCTCACCAACAATCGCAAGCTGCGTCTCTTTCTCTTGGATGGATGATCAGCTTCATCAAAATCGCAGGTGATTCCAATTTCCATCTTCTTTGCTCTTGTTTTATCCAAATCAAATCTCAATCCAACTCTTGAATTCTAATTTTCTTCTTTCATCACTATAAAACCTACCGAGAGAGAAACGATTCAGAGAGACAATGCTCGAATCGAAAAGAGCCGCTTCCAACCACCGTTGTGCACCGGTACCGTGCCGGAGATGTGAACTGAGGCAGAGAGACGGAGGACCTTCAACAGTATTCGACCGTGAAGTTTCTTCACCTTTTCTTTGTCTCCAGCGAAAATTCATCTTTCTCTTTTCTTCTCAGTAGCATCATCTTCTATTCATCTTCTTCATTTTAGGTAGGTGTAGCTCTCTACCTCCATTTTCAACTTTGAACCCTTCTCTTGATTCTAAAAACATCTATCTTTGAGAGTATAAGATTCCACAAATTCGTATAACATGTTTACTATCATGAAACTGAATTTTTGAATCTGACCATTATCCGTTTAAACGTATTTTCTGACTTCGTTTCTTATTCGATTTGAGTGATTCCAAATCCAAATGAAAGATAACATCCTAATATTTCTAAATTGTATTTTTACTACGAAATCCAACGGTTAGATTTTCTGAAAAGTTCCTCGAAAGTTAGCGGTTCGGTTTTCCTAACTGATGCAGAATTTTTGTATGATAGCCCACTGTTTTCGAATTACTGCTCTTAAGTGGCTTAAATCCTTTCTGTTATGAATTGATAATTAGAATGTGGTATGTTTAAGCTTGATTTAGGAAAAAGAACCAAATCATTTCATTAAGTATGGAAGGAGTTATGACAATATTTCTAAATTGTATTTTTACTACGAAATCCAACGGTTAGATTTTCTGGAAATTCCCTCAAAATTCAGCTATTATGTTTTTTCTTCTTAAATTCTAATTCATTTATAATGGATGTCTTTCTCTAAATGATTTTCGT
Organism: Senna tora; assembly: GCA_014851425.1. Lineage (NCBI taxonomy): Eukaryota > Viridiplantae > Streptophyta > Magnoliopsida > Fabales > Fabaceae > Senna > Senna tora. Next base: position 44,087,263 of record CM026264.1, read on the forward strand.
ACTTCCCTTAACAACGGTTACATCATGTTCTGTTATTGGGAGTTTGATTGATTTTTTGGGTTTTTGTACTTTACCAGATGTTGAAATATAATTATCTCATTGATTTAATGATTTTCCATGTACCTGCATAAAAGGTCAAATTGGGCGGGTCCAATTGAACCGAACCATGGCCGCCGAGACTCTGCTTCTCGCAATCCGGTATGTTTCTCACTTCAATTACTATGTCTGACTCAACATGTATTCATCAAGTTTGTTCAGTGCTATTCTCTGCATTCTGAATAATAACCCATTCTCCTTTATTTATTTGTTCCTTTATTTTGCTATAAAACCATTTTCCAGGAATAAACTTGTACTCCAGTTCAGTGCTTTGAAAATTTAGGCTGCTTTGGAATATTGGATGGTAGTAATATGATGCCAAGCTTAATATGGATGCTGCAATTTTCTTATTTACTTTGGAAGCACTAACTACGATTATCATGCCACATATGTCTCTTTATTTATTTATTTTTTTCTCATTGCATAATGTTAACTCTATATATATGTATATATATTTTTATTTCGTGCATATGTGTCATTTCTTTTTCTGTTAATGTTCTGCTTATTTTCCTTCATTCACTTTGTGCTGCTAAAGGTTTCATCCAAGGAATCTTTTAAGTACGTATTTACAATTTTAGAAGATGTACATTTTGACAAACATTACAAGAAGACTTCAAGCACACATCATGAAAAAGTTTTGGAGCATTTGTTAATCAACCCATAAGTGTGAAATATGTTCATGTGCATCTAGCAGGGAAAGGGCCTCACAAATGTTTCCTCTGGTGGACCACCCCTTCTAAATCTGCACAATGGTTGCTTCACTGGCTCAACTTGTTTCTGGACTGGGAAAAAGTGGTTAATGAAGTAGTAAAAGACATAATAATAATGAAGATAGCTTCGAACACATGGAAGTGATGCATCAAAAGGAAGAAAATGTTGCACAAGACAAGTAGGAGAGGGAAGAGATGCAAAGGAAGATACAAGACTTTAAAGCACTTGTGCACCAACTTTTGGCCAAAAATGGGATGAGCACTCCGTCTAATGATCCACCTACTGGTGGCTCTAATATACCCGAGTAGAGATAGTTAATATCTTATAATTATGTGACTCATGAGATTGTTTTAGATTTGTATTTTATTTCTCATGAGATTGTTTGACTTATATGTTTAAAATACAAGCATTGTTAGGTGTTACTATGAATATATATATTTTAGTGGTTTATATCATTTTCAAATTTTATTGTTAAATGGTTATTTGTGACAAATTAGTGATTAAAGATTGATTCAGTTACAAAATTTGTGACTGAACTATAACATCTTGTGACTGAGGGGGATTCATATTTTATTACTGAATTGTGACTGATTTGTAATCGAGAGGGTTCCCAAATTTTCTAACTATATTCTGACCGCCTGTCGGTCACAAATTTTGTGATTGTATTGTGAAAGCAATTTTGTGACCGATTTGTGACTGCAGGATGGATGGATAATTTCTAATCGATTTGTGACCGCTCAGTTAGTCACTAAATTTGTGACTGCCGACTCTGCGGTCACAAATTTATTAGTGACTAACGAAATACCAACCGCCGCCGTCGGTCACAAATCGGTCACTAAACCTCAATTTAGTGACTGATTTCGCTGTTTTGTGACCGATTTGGCGGTCACTAAACACTGTTTTTCTAGTAGTGATAAGATTTTTATGGTTTTTGGTTCCAAAACCTATACCGTTGCATAGAGGACAAAAAAACAAAGAAAACGATATAAAGTTTGCACAAAACAGACACTGGACGAAGAAGTTATAAAGGATTAAAGTTAGCATAACACTATAGCGCTAATAAAAGTATTTTAGGCAGAAACGTGGCACTATAGCACCATCTAGCAGCGCTATAGCACCGTTGCGAAAAAAAGACGCAATTCGCAATTTTATTGTTATTTAAGTGATTTTTAGCTCGAAACCAATTATTCTGAGCCGTTTTCACATTCTAAGGCTAAGAGAGAGCTAGGGTTTGAGAGAAGACACGATTTAGGTGGCCGTTTGGTGGATCGGAGCAAAGAAAAAGTGGATTCAAGCTTTAGATTTGGATTCTTCTTCCTCTTCCTCTCTTTTTTTTTATTTATCTTAATTCTTCTCTTAAATTTGTGGTTGTATAGATGAGTATGCTAGGCTAGACTCTTCTATCCTAGGATTATGGTTCCCTAGTATGAATTCTATGATTGCTGGATGATTTTTACAGTTAATTTGATATATTCGATGTTTATTTAGTTATGTGCTTAAACCCTAATTGCTTGATCACCGCTTAGGGCAATTTAGAGGATTTAGGTGATCTTGAAAGAGGCCTTTAGGTTTAGTCCGGGAACTAAATACCGTTAGATCTAGGTTAGTTACTTAAATAATTGCTAGATTCGCTCAAGGGATAGACATATACCTGAGAGCCTAACGAAGATAGAAATTAGCTTGCTTGAATGAATGCAACTCCTTATTTTGATTTTCTACATAGACATATGGGAAGACGAATATTGAGTTAGGGCTTGTACAGAATCAACAGACCATACAACAAATATAGGACTAAGACAAAAATTGGCGTATTGAAATTAATTGATAAAAAGAACCAAACAACATAGATGAAGTACTAGGATAGGCCTTAACCCTCGGAGCTTTTTAATACTGAATACACTCTTAAGTAGTTGCTTTTGTTTAGTTTATTTACTTGCATCAATCATTCAAAATCTCCCTTTTGGTTACTTTACATTCTTTTTCATTGAAGTTCTATTTAATTGAAAAGTATTAAAATCTCCCAATCTCTATGGGTTCGACTCTGCTTACTCTATACTCTAATTTGTATTAAGTGGAAGTAGGAAAAAAATAATAATATTAATTTAATTGCGCTTGGCACGCATAAGGGTTGTTGTCAGCGCCTCGGGTTGGAGGGTTGCCACCACGTTGGGGTTTGTCTGAGCAGGAGTCGTCACAAAGTTTTCTCTTTTTTAAAAAAAATCCCTAAAACTTGGAGAGGGGGGAAAGTGTGTGATTGATTCGAAAGAATGATGAAAATGGGGTATGAATGCAGTTTATAAAGTTAGGAAGGGGTTATTTTAGAAACAGGTGAAAATATGGGTCGATGTGAATATTTTAAAAAAGGGGAAAAATATAAATATGACAAAAAGATGGGATAAAAGTGTAATTTGGAAAGTTAGAAAGGGGTTATTTTTCAAATAAATGAAAGTATGGGTCATAAATGAAAATTGAGGTGTTTTTTATAAAAAAGGGGATGTGAATGTAGTTTAAACCTTAAAAGGGATGATTTTGTGGATAAATAAAAATGTGGGTCATAAAAAAAATTTCAAAGAAAACTGGGTATTTAGAAAATATCATTCTTCTAGTGCATTAAAAAATTAATCTATAAAGAATTAGATATTTAATTTAGAAATACACTAGAAGTCAAGCAAATTTGGATTGAATCGAAAGGTTTAGGTTTGGGAGTATGTTTGAGCCAAGGGGAAGGTGTTAGACACCCCTTGTCTCCCGTCTATAGATGGTTACCCAATTCAATTTGATTCGACTTTTGGAAAATTTTAGGGTTCTATTAAATAGATGCATGATTGTGCTTGAACTAGGATAAGAGCCTTGATTGCACCCAAAATCAACCTAACTTTAGGGTGTTAAATAGCACAAATTATAGATGAATATAAGTGATTTTGCACCAAAAGGGTTGAATATTTTGACATAAGGAGTAGAGCCAAAAATGTGATAAAATGCCCATAAAATGCACTATTTATTGATATTGTTGAATATCCGCGAAACCCATGGAATATTGGATAGGTGCGCTTGATTATATTTGTTGAGTGCTGCAGGCTTAACATGGATCAATGGGAAGATATACTCAAAGTACAAGAACCGGAACCCAAGCAAGAAATCGTAGCAAACCCCTGGAAAGAGATCAAGTCAAGAGAAGAATGGAGCATTCGCCACGGCAAGCAATTTCACTCGCCACAGCAAGCAGAAGATCACTCGCCATGGCAAGCAAGTTTTACTCGCCATAGCGAGTAACCATCAACTTGTTGTGGCGAGCCAATTCACTTGCTACAGTGAGTAGTGCAACACATATGGCAGATGACGTGGACAACAACTTAAATGAATGAAATTACAATGGGGTCCAGCCATACAAGGAGTTGGAAATGCATTCAAATTGGTTTGAATTCAAAAGACAAACCATGTGTCAATTATCACTTATCTCCATACCGATATGAATCAAATTAGGACTCCTAGAGCACTATAAATAGACGTTTCTTCAAGTTAGAATTCATTCACAATTCACCCTAGAGATTATAATAGTTTAGAGAGAAAGTATGAACGGTTAAGTTCTTCTTGGGTTTCCAAGAAGAACTAGTATAGGCATGAGCCGATGGCTCTTCATTAGGGTTTGTTAATTCATTCGTCTTTTTTATTTCATCCTTTTGATTTATAGATTGTGTTTTACTCCTTGATCACATGTCATTAGTTTATTAGATTCTTCCATGAATGGGAATGTACTTAGTATACTAGATCCTTCATATCGGGTCGGTAATCATTGATCATGTGATAGAGCACTTCGGATTTAAAATTCTTGAAATTCAGATACATATTTATTTATTGGGTTCTTGATCGTATGAATCTTCTAATTGCGATTATATTTATTTGAATTAATTGTTCCTAGTTAGGCAACCGATTGAAACCTCGATTCGAAGTAATTCGAATTCGCGAAAATTGTATGATCAAGCCAGGTGCCTACGTACCCTCAATAGGGGATCAAAGTCCACGTAGTTCACAGTGGATGCATATGCAGGTGTGTGCGTGGATACGCACATCAAGCATGTGAGGCTCAGACGGCGCATCAGTGAGGTGCTCACTGGACATGTGAGCCCAAGGCACCTATGCATGCTATGCAATGAATGGTGCGGATATATGTATGTATGTATGCAACCTTGGTCGTGCTCAAAAGACATAATATGTCCAGGTAGCACGACGCGTACAGGTGAACATTGAGGTCCTTAATGCTTCTAAAGCAGAAAGAAATAAATTCGAATATTTCTACATGACTAATTCAACTAAAACAAAAAAAAAAGGAATGAAATGCTTAAATTAAATAACTAAAGGACTAAATTGCAAAATTAAAACCTTACTTGACTGCCAAATCATCTGGATCGCGGCCGCTAACCCCAAGACTCTGACTCGCTCCCCTACGGACTTCTCTCTCTAGAATGCTTGGAATTTGGTGCCAAATGAAGAAAATATACACCTTATTTATTGGAGAGGAGGGGAGGGGCAAAATGACGGCTCTGGTCGTGGCCGTGGCTTAATTTTGGCGGTAGTCGAGCCACGACCATTTTTGGCCGTGGCATACCGCCGCAGCCGCAGCCAGGGCCATGGCTGTATTTTGCCTCTTTGGAGTTCTATCCTCCTATTTGGGGCTTCTAAGTGGATTTTGTCTATTATTTCTAAGTTCCGGGCTATTTTTCCTCACGAGTTCCTTGAGTTTTAGCCGCTTAAAGCCCGAAAAAAATGGGGTGCCTATACTGGGCTAGAGAATTCTTGGACCTAGTTAAAAACGAGTTAGCCCAGCCCAGTCCTAAAAAGAATAGAGTCAAATTGGTTTAGGGCCAGGCTGGGCTAACCCAATTATATTTTTATTTTTTTAATATTTATATATTGAATAAATTTTAATATTTTCAATTTAATTCATGTAATATTATCAAATATCCCTCTTAGTCACACGTGGCTCCAAGGCAATACTTTGCGCGAGATATCTCAGCAACAGCCACATGGTATCACGCAATTGCCCCAGCCAGCCATTATCCCACGATCTCCCTTGAGTACTCTCCTTAGGAAGACAAGGAGTATGATTCCCCCAACGTTCTCCACCCAGTGAATGCTACTGTGAAGATTCAGGGACAGAGACGCTCACCCGATTAAAACTCCCTACACATACCTCATATTCAGAGATCCCACAAGTAATTCCACCATTACTGCGTTGTCACCCACCTTCATCAACAACCACAAGCGACCTAGCTTGCTCGTTCCTGCACACGTCATAGACGCACACGACACTTACAGGTATAACCCTTGCCTAATGGCTATGGTGAACGTCTCCTCATTGAACTACGTGAACTTTGATCCCTTCTTAAGGGTATGTAGGCACCTAGGTTCTCACCTAACGACAAGTCCCTCAAGATTAAGCCCCTTGCAGTTCTTAATCCCCTTTAAGGATTCCACCGTGTCAAAAATGAATCTTACAATTCAAATTATATTTTGTATTTTCGATTTTTATTTAATTTATCTCATTACTTCAATTCATATTTTATCAATATATCTTATTATTTTGAATTTTAAATAAAAATAAATATTATCTTATAAACAATTTTGCAATTATTAAATAATTAAAAAATAATATTTTAGAAAAAATTAAAAAAAAATGAGCTAGCCTAGCCCAGCCCCTACACCCTAACAGGGCCAGACTAGACTGTAAAAATCTTAACCCTAATTAAAAGCGGGTCAGCCTAGCCCTAATAAATTAGAGCCAAAGTGGGCAAGGGACTGGGCTAAGCCAAGCTATGCAGCATTAAAAGAAATACGAGTGTTTTCAACAATCTATATATGGACGACTACTTATATATATTGTTGAGAAAATGTATTTTTGTCAACAATAAAATTTTGTTCGTCGAAATAAATTGTTGAAAAAAAGATAATCATAGCATTTTTGACAGTCAACAATTGTATCATACTTTTGTTGTCTATACTTTTATCAACAATATTTTTCTTGACTGTCGTAATCGACAAATATATTATCGAAAATATTGAAAAATATCGACATTTGATGACCATTGAAAATACTATTATTGAAAATAACTAAAGTAAGAAAAGTCAATAATTAATAGTGGTCTTCAAAATATAAATTGTTAAATATACTCATTTTTTGTTGTGCCGTTTTAACACCTCTATTTATAAACGCAACTTGTAGGAGTTCAAATACTAGTGCTATTTAGTGTTATTTAATTGAGGGTTACATTAATTTTTTTTAGTGAATGATATTGGTATGATTTTTATAAGTTATCACTTTATAACTGATATTTTTTAAGAAAATATATATATATAATAGAGAAGTTATAACAAAACTTTAAGTTTTATTTCCATATTTTGAAGTTATACGTTATAACAAAACTTTAATTAAAAAAATATAAATATTAAAGAAAAAAATAATAATAAAAAAATGATGAAGATGATGGAAAAAGGCAATAATCCAGAATCTGAAGTGAACATCCCCATTCCTCGCCCCACTCCCACTTCCAAGAGGTGGACCTCCCTCCATCAAAGTCCTATATATACCAAAGAATTCCCAGACACTTCCTTTTGGGTCCCTCACTTTGTGTCCTTATCTCCAACCTTTTTGTCCTTCTTCCTTTCTGCTCCTAATTCTTCCCTTCTCTTCTCACTCTTTTATACCCTTCTCCTTCTTCTTCTCTCTCTCATGTCGTCCTCTTCCTCTTCTTCTTCCTCCTCTGATCCTCCTGCTCCTCCTCCCTCAGCTGATCCTGGCCCCAGCACTCCTCGCCACCGTGATCCCCACGCGCCTCCCTCCTCGCGTCCTCGTCGTGCCATGAACGACGTCCTGCCTGTTCCTTTTCTTGAATCCATAGCCACCCAAGTCGCCATTGACACTGCTCGCTCCTCCGGTCGTCTAGCGGTTGGTCCGGCACTCGGCAGCGTTTTTCAGGTACCTTTCTTTCTTTCTCTCTTTCTCGTATTCATTCCAGTCTGTATCTTCTGCTGTCCAAAGATGTTTTGCTTTTGTGCTGTCCAAATTAGCCGCGTTAAAAATTTAGCCAAGACAACGTACCATAATGTAGTCCATTGTTTGTCTTAGGATATTAATGTTGTTACAATCAAAGTTCATGTTTTTCTTCTTCATGATGTTTTGGTGTGTTCTTTGGAGCAAAAAGAGTAAAGCGAAGTTTTTTTTTCAGAGTTGATCAATTTTTGTTTTTTTTTATGATTTTGAAAATTTAAATGTGGTTGATACATAGAAGAGAATCTCTTCGCTGGTATGAGTAACCGATGGATTTTAAGAGATCCGAAACTGGACAAAATATTGGTCAAGTCAAACGTGAAGGTAGCTAGCGTTGCAACCTGCAAAAAAACTGATGCCTGCCTTTTAGTGAATATCGAAATGATGAATCCAATTGAAATATATATTTTTTATATATTATATTATATTCGTTTTCTTTTTCCTTTAAATTTTTTTTTGGTTCTTTTAAAGGCATAAACAAATTCTCGATCACAATCAATGCGTTGAGAGTTGAGAGAGACGAATGCTAGTTTAGGTTGAGTTTTTAGGTGTTTTCATTTCAAGCATCCTAGAAGGATAACTAGCACTGTTGGTGAAACCTGCTAGCTACTATTTCACGGGTTATTTTCTAATAAGCTGAATCTCTCTCTCTCTCTCTCTCTCTCTCTCTATATATATATATATATATATATTTATATGTATACATGTGTTTGTGTAAGTAAGGAATGGATATATGTGTCCCTTTCAGAAAAAGGTGTTGTTTCTTCTAATATATGTTTCTTCTTTAAAAATGTCTATTTTTGGACCTCCTTTTCATATCCAATCAAAAAGGGTTCCTATGGCTTCGTATTTGCTGTTCCTTTCTTGGCATGAACCCCTCCTCCCTTTTTTGACTCATCTTTCTTTGCTTCCTAACATCCATTCTTTGCCTTTCTACCTCAAAAAATGTAAATGGATAAAGACTCTTTAGCCTTTCACTTTGTTTCATTAGTATCTTACCATTTCCATATATATATATAGAGAGAGAGAGAGCTAGAATTGCAAATATACAATATATTTTATTGCATCCAGGTTTTTAATTAATTAGTAGCATGTTTTGGAGCAACTCCAATTTTATAATGAACCAAATAATCTTTTATTATATACACTAGTACGTTAATAATTTCCATGTTTATAGTTTCTTTAATTTGTTTCTGGGCTTGCTTCAAAATATCAACGTTTTAAAATGGGATCCTATACATAAAAGTAAGCAGTTTTAGGAGTGTTATAGTTTTGAGTTCATATAAGTTATACATAAATTTGACATTATTTTTATAAAATATATTATTTGTAATTTTAATCATTTAACTTAACATCATATTTATATAAAATAATATTATATTAAATTAATTTTTTTATGGATATATTAAATTATTTTTTATAATATATTATTTTTAATTTTTTAATTTTGTCTGTTAACATGTTACAAAATTATAAGAAATTAGACAGATTCAAGTATGAGAGAATATTTTTTTTATTGATTGATGTATTATTTAATGATTTAAAATTTGTAAAAAGTCAGAAAATATTTTTTAATGCCTAAAATCTGGACCAACCAATAAGATATAATCTGATAACATATATAAGGGCACTGGATAACAAAATAAAACTAAATTAAATTAGAAAAGTTGGGTTGTTTTGTTTTTTAATCTATTAAAATTTTTGATAAAATAGTTTTGAAGATTCATGCTAATGTTATTTTTATGTGTGTATATATATATATATATATGTTATTAGTGAAAATTTCTTTGTATTTATTTTGTTTAATATCTTTTAATTGTTATGCATTTTTTTTCCAAAGCACATATTTTCTTTTATTTATTCTCTGTCAAAAATAAATCGGGGTTTTTTTTGTAATGTTTTTCAATTGTTAAAATTTAAAAACAACTTTTAATTGTCAAACATGCCCTAAAGTTTTTTACATGTTTTTCATAAAGTTTCTATAATTATAAATTTTATTTATACACTCTTTTACGAGTTTAAAATGTGATATTCTATATTCTCTTTAATTTATTTCATGATTGATTCATACAAAAAATTTTTGTCAAGCTTGAAAATTTTTTTGTCAAGCTTGAAAAATTTTAGATGAATTTAATCCTTTAATTTATTTATAGCCTTGGAAATATGGAAGAAGAGTAGAGGGAGCGAAAGTTAGAATTAATTGCATTATTTAGAGGTTGCGTTAGAAACATAATTGGCAGTTTGTGTACTTGTTATGACTTACAAGTTACAAGGACCTCGTGATCTGATTTTAGTTTTGGTTGTTTCATCAAAATATTTGAGACATATTAACCAGTCAAAATGAAGCATGTGCATAATGCCAAAAAGAACATGGAGCCCAATGCATGGCTTGGTAAATAGTAAACTCTCATGTTTGCTTGTCACCTTCTATATAAGATTATATATATATATAGCTAAACATGTATGTGTAGTCTTCTCATTTCAAACTCCTATTCCACTTTCTTTCTCCAGATGCTCACACTGATATATGAATAATTTATTATTATACTTTTTTTACTTTATTACTATAATTCTTTTTATTGTAACCTGCAGATTTTATAATGTGGGTGTGCATTTTATATATTTATTTAGTACATAATTTGGCTGATTTACCTTTTGGATATTTAAGTAAGGTTTTGATTGGTTAATGAAGATTTTAAATATTAACAATTATTAATTTTGTTGACTTTTTTATAAATTTTTATCATAATACTTTGTCAACTATCTTATAATAAAGCTTACCAAAACCCTAACTAATAAGCTTGAGTTATATACATATAAGAATAGTTGAATAAAAATTTTAAATAAACCAGATAATTTATAAATGCAAATATTTGGTATATAGTGTCTACTGCATTTAAATTTATTAAAGTAAATATTAATACAAATTTCAATTTTCATTTTATAGTGCAAATTTATGAAAAATATAATTTTGGAAATTTATAGAGAATTGAATTTAGTTGGCAAAGGAAGTTGAAAAGAGAGAGAGATTCTCAGCTTCCAACAAAGACAAACCCTCGAACCCTAGGTCACACCTTTCTTGGGAATGAAAGAGAAATACCTGTTGGGCGAAGCACGCTTTCATCCTGTTTCATATACACATACATTCCACTTCCATACAAAAAAGAAACGAAATTAAAATACATGTGACTAAAATGGAAAAGCATAATACTGTAGAATTATTAAGAGTTTAAATTTATCATATGTTAGTCGTTGAATTTATATTGAGATTTATGTCAAAATATTTTTTTTAAACTATAAGATGACTTATATTTCAGGATTCAAAGACAGGTTTAATAACTTATAATTGATAAGTTTTAACTATTAATAGCTCTAATTATTTATCATTTCCTATGAATATATATATATATATATATGTATATGTATATGTAAACTCTCCTTCTCTCTCTCTCCAACTTTTGCCACTAATACGTTAACGTTATCATCATATAAAACACTTTCGGAATCCAAATTGACGTGTGAGAAGAGGAGGATGTAAGTTGAAGAATATATCATATGTATGGCAATGGTATGGACCACATCATGTAATTACAAAACAACCATATCTTTCAAGTCTTCTCACAATATTATAATAAATTTTGTTTCTTCCGTCTACCATAGCTAGCTATACCTAGCCCCTCTCCTCCTAGGGTAACTTGAAATCCCTCCTTTTGGGTTTGACCCCATTTCATATTTGACTTCCCACACACACACAGACACACACTTTTTATTTTTGTTTTGTTTTGTTTCTCTCTCTCTTTCTTTTTTATATTGTTTTGTGTACCTGTTGTTGTGGGGGGCTGTGAATGTTCATGGTGGTATGCAGAAGATTGTACTTGATGTTGTACCCTCAGACTGTAAAGATGGATTGAGTAATAACCAACAAGTTAAGTAGCTGTCACAGATCTCTTACCCTGATACTGAGATATGCAATAGGAGAGGAGAGGGTTTAGGGTATGATATCACGAGCCTAACCTACCCTCCTCTCCTTAGCTTTCTCATATGTTATATCATATACAGTATTATTATTACTATTTTTTATTATAGTATCCGCTACAAATATTCTACTTTTAGCTATGTTGCCCACTACTACATGACAAAACCTGATCATTGTTTGATATATAACCCAACCGATAGAGACACTGCGTCACTGCCTTCTACTCTTCCACCTATATGCATCTATAACGATAACTATAATAATAATATTTTCGGAAATTACATATACATATATATATATATATATGTATGTGAGAAAGACAGAGGCTGACACCTCTACTACTGCTCTCTAGTGCCTAGTCTCTCCTGCTGCTTCTCTGTTTGACTATGCTTTTGTTTCTCTGCCTCTCTTCTTCTTCTTCTTCTTTCTGCATTCCCTACTATCTAGCCTGCGTCTCCTATATCTGCTTTCTCTCTGCTATCTTCTGCTATCCATGGCACCTTCTTCGATGTCCCCCCTCTCTCTCTCTCTCATTTATTTCAATAGTCTTCGCGCATGGCATTGCTACACTGGACTCATGCTGCCACTGTGTCTCACTGTCTCCTGGTTTTTTCCATTTATTTCTCTTTCCCTCGTTCCATCTTCAATCCTTGTATAATATCTTCAATCTTGTATTGTATCCATATATTGCCCTACGTGTCTTCGTCATCATCATTCTTAGTAATTCCATGCTTCTCAGTACTCCCACCTGATCACGACGTTTCTCTATTACTGAATTAACTTTCATGTACGCCAATTAATTAATTTGCATTAATTGTACAGTTTGGGAATGAAGCAATTCATGTTTTTTTGACTTTTACTTTCATCATGAACGAACCCAAAATAATATAATATGTTTTGAACTAAAACTACAGTGAACTAAAATCTGCTGGATAATACGTAATTCAATTCTCGTAATGTTCGTTTTAATGTTTTGGCAGGTGTGTTCAACGTGGCGGGCTGTGTCGCGCTCGGAACACCTGTGGGAGACTTTGACGTGGAACAACTGGGGCCGGGCCAATCGGACGCAGGACACGTGGCACGAGGAGTTCATCCACTTGCATCGGATGGCCAGGAACTTCGCCATAGGCAGATACGCCTACGCCTCCCTGCACTTTGACCCTTCCGACGTGGAAGACGCCGACGCCAGCACCGTTGTCTGCCGCTGCCTCGCCCTCTCCGACGTCCACCTCGCCTGCGGCTTCGCCGACGGCACCGTGCGCCTCTTCGACCTGGAAACCCGTGTCCACGTCAGCACCTTCCAGTCCCACCACGGTGATCGAATCGGACCCTTCTCGAGATCCGTTTCCGGCATGGTACTGACCAACGAGAGGCTCGTCTTTGCCAGGCTGGACGGGGACGTCTACGTGGCACTTCTTGACGGCCCCGATAATCAAACCCGCAGAGCCCACGGCGGCGACGTGGTCAACAACGGAGTGTTGGTAGAGTTCGCCGGATGCGGGCGCTGGTGGGTCGGTCTCTTCGCGGGAGTTCCCGGTCGGGCATTTCAGATTTGGGACGCTCACACGGAGGAGCTCGTGTTCATGGGCGGGTCTTTGACCGACCCGGAGACTGTAATGGGTTGGCACATGTTAACCGAGTTAACAGAACCGGTGGGTCGTGTCCGGGTCACGGACCGGGAGATAGCGGTGGCGTGCACGAGTTCGCAACTCATAGTGTTCCACTTGGGGAACCCGGAGATTTTATTGTATGAGCTATGGTCCACCGTAGGCGGCTTCGTGGTGACATCACTGGATGTGTCCGACGAGGCGCTTTTTATCGTGGAAAGGAACGGGGACGCTAAGGTGCGCCGTGCGTTAACTTTGGAGCAGCTGTGTGAGTTCCGTGTGAGAGGCGCGGCGTCGTCGGTGAGAGGCTTGCTGGGGTGTAGGAACGTGGGCTATGCACTAACATGCGCCGGGGGTGTGGTGAGGGTGTGGGACGTGGAGCGAGCAGTGGGACGACAGCGTTTAATGCTTGGAGAAAGGGTGGGAGAAGCAAACGCCATGGTGTGCAACGAGAGACACGTGGCGGTTTCCTGTAATGACACGTCGATACACTTGTGGGATTTCGATGTATAGTAGGGGAAATCTGGTGTAAGTGATAGGATGGGATAGGCACAGGAGTAGGCCTATGAAAAAAGCTGAGATTTTTTATTTAGGGAAAGAAAAGTTGTTTTTATTTTTCATTTTCATTTTTTTCAATTAACTCTAAAAAAAAAGGCAGTTAAAAAGAGAGAGGGGTAATTGGTAATTAAGTTAGAAAGAAGGGGATTGGAGAAAATTGATTGGTTGGTGGGGGATGGTACAGGATTGGAGGATGTGAAGGTGCAGGCTTTTGTGTTGTACTTTGTGACAATATGTATGTTGAATTGGGTACTTTACTACTTTATTTGAAGTTTAATATTTGGGAGACTTTAAAAATTGGAAGGAAGAGGTTGATGAATGAAGGTAGTCAAAGTAGGGGGGAATGGCAGGCTTTGTGTAGTTAGGAACTTAGGGGTACTAGTCAGAAACTGAGATATTTGAAAGGTGTTGGTAGTAGTAGCTTCCTCTAGTCTTTCTTTTCTCTTGTATGTATTCTTTTAATAATTTAAATTGAAAAAATAGAAAAAAATGTATGTCATGCACTTCCTTTTTTTTTTCCCTCTTTTCTAAGGAAGCTCTCTTTACCTTCTATTTAAAAGCACGAGACTTTAAATGTTTATATAAGTGAAATCAATGTTAACCGGATTGAATTTGATAAAGATTTGGACAAGTGTTTAATTTATAGTTTGATCGATTTAACCAGTCAAATTATATGAAGTAATAAATAATAAATAATAATTGTTTTTAATATATAAAATGATAATACTTAAGTTTTAACATACGAAATTTTAAAGACTTATCAAGCTCGGGAAGATCGATCAAGCGAAGCATGCAATTCTTAATAATTATCACTTTCACTAAAGCTTGCTAATTGTTCTTGAGGAAATCCAGATTGTGCTGCCAATTTTTTTTAAACTGTATTGGGTTGCCAAAAAAAAGAGTCGGACCGAGTAATTTGGCGGTTGAATTTCGGTTAAATCTGGTTCAATCCGATCCAACTGCTTGTTTGCTTTTTTAAGTCCAACCAACTCATTCTAATGTTTGATTCACGGTTGGACCGTCTTGTCCTAACAACATTGAGTGAAACATTTTTTTGTGAGTTAAAAAATTTAGTTGTAATTGTTTTAGTTAAAATGAACCCTTGTTATTAAAATTTTATTTTAAATTAAATATTATAATTATGTAAGGTATTAAATATATCATGTGAGATGCCTCTTTAGTTGAAGTTTATTTGCTCATTGCCATTAATTGATGGTGGAGCCGTGGAGAAGTCCCCTTGCTTTTCGGTGAGGAGAAAAGAGGAGGGAATGAGAATGAAAATAGAAATGAGAATGTGAAAGGGAATGTGAATAAGAATGGGAAAAGAGGAGGAAATGATGGGTAAAACTATTATTTTATCTTTATATTAAAAGTGGAAATAGAATAAAAATGGGTAAAAAAATTAAGGGCAAAAATATAATTTCATCACATTGCAAAAGGTTGAATTTGTTTGGTAGAAAGAGTGTATGATGGAATGAGGCATTCCATCCCTTTTTTTCCTTCTTATTTATCCCTACAAAACATAGCCTTAGAGATTATTTCTAAGAGTGTATTAAGTTGAGTTAATTCGCCAATCCTTCAACCTTTTATAAAGAGTTGGGTTGGTTGAGGTTGAATTTTTCAACCCGCTTTATTATTGGTTCGAGTAACGGGTTCGAGAAATTTTATCTCGTTCAACCTGAACTAACTTGCCAATCCGTCACCTATAATTTTTTTTAAATTATGTTTAAGGTAATTTTTTATTATGTAATTTTTTATTTGTTTATAACTTACGAATTGTTAGGTGTCTTTTTTGTGTGTATTTTTTTGTGTAAATTATAATCGATGCTTAACTTATTATGAGTTGTGAGCAATGTTTAAAAATTCGGATTGGTCATCAACTTGGCTAAGGATTCGAGTCACTGGTTCGACTATTGGGTCACAAAAAATCTTGTTAGCTTGGTCAAAATTAAGAAAATTAATATATATATATATATATATATACATACATCAACTAAATAAATATAAAAAACACATCATAAGTAATTATAATTCAAATCCAACCCTAGGTCTCTTAATACGGGTTGAGTTACTTACCTGGATATCTCTGAGAAGATCAGCATAGTTCTCCCCAGATGCTTCTCTTAATGAGGTCTTGCTCTTATTGAAATATTAGTTTCTCTTTTGTCAAATAATTTGTTAAAAATTGACTAGTTTCAACCTTTTTTAAATCCTAGTCAATATAGAATATTTGTGCCAAGGATTTTACAGGTTTGTCAACCTTTTTTAAATCCTAGTCAAGATAGAATATTTGCTCCTTTCCAACATTTGAGTTAGTTATACCTTAGCAAGGTCCTATTGCATAGCCCTGGTTTGCAGGGCTCAAAACACGAATTTTATCTTAATTTCTGACCAAGTGTATACCAGGGTTCTTTTGTCACAGGGATTTTGGGATGCAGGATGGACATCCTCCTTTAAGTATAATGAAGATTTCATAATTATGTTATTCTTCGAGCTCTTCTCTTTCTCTTCTCCTTTCTTGACAGTCAACAAGGTCTTTTACTTTGGTTAACGAGTTTAAGCACCCGCCCTTGTGGGGTAGTTGCCCGAATCAAAACAAACTATGGGAATCTAAGTTAACTTCCACGGTCACTTCTTTTTGCATTAGCCAATAAGGTCTTTTACATTGGTTAGCGAGCTTGAGCACTGATCTGTCGCAAATTTGAATTGCTTTGAATGAGGTCCCAATTAGTCATCACAATCGTGATCAAAATAAATAAACCTCGGGTAGCACAGGGCAAGACCCAAGGGTCGAATCTCTCGCAAAATCGTGAACTCAATTCTACAATTAGTTAGTAAGTCTCAAGAAAAATAGGTATTCGAAGATTGAAAAGGGAAATTTATGATTATAAAGATATTATATCTGATAGGTTCCAAGAAGAATGGAATTCAGCAATCACAGCCAATCTAAAGATAATCAGGTTCAATTAGTTCATTCAAAGTTCATCCTATTGAAGATAGTCATGCATTACGAAAGCCTATCTACGTAATAGCGTTATCTCCGACCGGGAACATCAATAACATATATCACGAGATTCTATGATATTATTAGAAGAACAACTGTCTAACCATGAACAAACAATTCAAAGAATATTATCGCAAGTAGGAGATGCATACAATCAAGAATTCGATAAATAGAATTGCATTGAATTCCAAGAACTAGAATTCCAAGTACTCTATCATATAATCAATACTTACAAATTCAATATGAAGGATCTAGCCGATTAGTACATAGCCTACCATGGAAGAATCTAGTAAATTAGTGACATATGATATGAAGCAAATACAACCGTACGAATAAAAAAGGATGAATACAAAAAGAAGAATGAAACTATTAAACCCTAAGGCGAAACCATCGGCTCATGCCTACATCGGTTCTTCTTAGAAACCAAAGAAGAACTTAGCCACTCATGATCTCACAAGATCTCTACTCTAAAATATGGTTGTGGAAAATTCGGGTTTCTTTTCAACTTGATCACGCTTGTATTTATACTGGGAGTCCCAGTTTGACTAGGGTTAGGATGAGAGATAGTGGATACGACATTCTAAATTTCACTTTTGAATTCAAATATGTTTAAATGCTTATCCGACTCTTTAAATGACTGGAACCCTTCTTAAATTCGTTCATTGAGTTGTTGCCTGCATCATTGCCACGTAATCAATGTTCACTCGCAGTGGCGAGTCCATTTTGGTTGGCTACAACGAGTTGCTTCGTGCTTGGATGTCTTGACTCCCTTTTCTTGGTCTTGCTACTAGTTTCAACTCTTGCTCTGGTCCCACACTTGGAATGTCCTCTTCCATTGATTCCTGTTAAGCTTGTAACACTCAACAAACATCAAACGCACCTATCCAATACTTGACATGTTTTGTGGATAATCAATAATTAATACCTTCTATAGGGGATTTTATCATATTTCTATTATATTACATGTGTTGAGATATTCAACCTAATTGGTGTAATTTCATAGATATTTATGTAATTAATTCCTTATTTTGCACCCTAAAGTTAGGTTAATTTTGGGTGTGATCAAGCACCCGCCCTTGTGGGGTAGATGCTTGAGTCATAACCAACCATGGGAATCCAAGTTGACTTCCACGTTCTCTTCTTTTTGGATAAGCAAATAGGGTCCTTTACATTGGTTAGCGAGCTTGAGCACTCACCTTTGTGGGATAGATGCTCGAGTCATAACCAACTATGGGAATCCCGGTCGACTTATAGGGTTCGCTCTTCCAAATCGCTTTTGTTCATCCTAATTTTTCCTTAAGTGGGAGAAGTATATTTTGGGACAAATTTTCCCTGCCATAATCTTAATTGCATTGTTGTTTTTAAAAGTCATAAAATCATTATGTATTGGGTATAATATATTTGATGGGTAGTGTCCAGGTACTACCCAGGCTTTGGCACAATTATTTTTAACAAAATAGGTATGTGATGGGTAAGGTCGAAGTACTACACATACCGAATTCTTAATGTTGGATAGTTGACCCATGGGCTTGGGCTTGGGTAGTCTCATGGGCTACCCATCCCATGAACAGGTCTATATTGGATGTAACATAAAAATTTTCTTTTATTTGGTGTTATGCTTTGAAAGCAATGACTAAATCTTATGTGCTGCACTTGTCAAGGTTATATAGATAAGAGGAATAGAGAACGTCAAGTCATTCAGTCAAAACATTACTTTTACCGTCAGAACCACTACAAGAAAATGTTGATTTAGCTACGGAAATTAGCTAGGGAAAATTTCCCTAGCTAATCACTAATACAATTACTAAGGTAATGAAGTCTAAGCCATGATTGTGCCTAATTCTAAGTAGGTGACCCTCTAATTGGCCATGAGAGTTCACTAACTTAGAATTCGCAACCAACACGGGTTTTTGAAAATAATTTAATTAGGTCTTCTTCGTGGGACAACCTATGGCCAACACATACCAACCACCGATCATCCAAACATAAGCTTTACTCTCCCTAGAAGACGAGTGGTGTCACGTGTCGTTGGCGTAGGTTGTCGTGGATCTTCTGGAAGCTTAGTGCCACGTGTCCCTAGGCGGGATATTCCATAGTTACATAGGTCCCCTAAGTCTAAGGGTGTCGGGCCCCCGTGGACTTAAGTTCTCTGGCAGTAAGTTACTTAGGAAAATTTTTACCTGCTGCTCTTTGTCGAGAAGAGCCCGTTCGCAAGCGGGTTTGGGCATCTCGGGTGGTCGTCCGACTTGTGAGACTTTGTGTGTCTCCTGATTTGCTCTGGGGGAGTAGAGACGTTGAAGGTGCCACACGTCTTGATCCGGGTGGCTGACTGCTTGACTTCCTTAGCAAGTTTTCTTGTCGTCTCTGTAGAAAGTACGCGACTTTCCAAGGAGGAGTCATCATTGCTCAGAGGGGAATTTCCCGAAGTACCCTCTGGGGGTGTGCGGAGTGAGCTTAAAGGTTAGGGGCCTTTTGGTCATTCGAGACGCTTCTCCCTGGTCAGGCTCGTCCGCAGCCAGTGGCTGGCAAGAGATTTTGCGGAGAGTTGCCTTTTGAAAGAGCGGGTTGTGATCAGCGCCACGTGTCAAGGTCCGATTAATTCCTTTGGCCTTGAGTGATTTACAGCAATTTCCTTCATTTAATGCGGGTGCGTTTTCGAGAGTTGTCATCATTAGCCTCGATTGAGGATTTTCCGGAAAGGCCCTTCGGTGTCTTTGAGTGACTCTTGGGTTTCTTGGGGCTTTTCAATCTTTGTGCTTCTAGTTTTTGGATAATGGATCTGGGTCGTTCCTTCTCTCCACGTGTTTGGCTAGGGCAGGTGGTTGTAGTCTAAGATTGGTGTACTGGATAATTGTTTTATCCGTTGCGGGATACGAAGGGGCGGATATTTTCGAATCTTTGTGCTTTTGTGCTCCCTATAAATACTCAGCGTTTGAAAGTTTGTTGTTTTTACCTTCTCTTTGCCTTTTGTTCTCCACGCTTTCTCTGCCTTCTTGCCTCATTTTCTTTTTCTGGTTCTCACTAGTTCTCACAATCCTTTTTCCTTCATTTGTGCCATGACCACAATCTAAAATGAAAAGACACAACTTAAAACACAAAACACAATAACAAAACACAATCTAACTATGTGATTCCCAAAGAAATCACGCGAAAACAACCTGATTCGTGAGAATCTAGCACAATTGCACAAAGCACCAAAATGGCTCCCCGACAATGGCGCCAAATTGATGAACGCGGCCTTGTCGCGAGGCCGGCACCAATCAAATTAATACTAGAAAGTGCAGCTAGTGGCACAACCTAGGTCGATTCTCTCTCGCGGAGCCTATGGATTCTAAGGACAAATATGCACAACTAACACAAAATGGGATGTCTTTGAGGTAATTTAACAAACACTTAGTGTGCAAAGGAACTAAATGGAATTAAATGCAACTAAATGAAACTAGAGATTTTCAATATTTAAAAAGCTAAAGTAAATTGAGGTGAATGAAATGAGATGAATATGCTTTGTTGGAGAATGCTTTGGGCTATCCTTGCTATCAAAAAGTGCGGAGTTAATCAATGAAAGCCATTTCCTAAAGTAGTTTAGTGACCACTAAACCTAGGTAAATTAATTAGAGAATGCAATTAACCAACCGGACAATTAACAAGTAACATAGACTAGAATTCAACTCAACAATTACCATTGTCATTAGAGTGACTTCCACAATGAATAAAAAATTACAATAAGATTCAACCAAATCCAATGTAATCAAAACCCACAATGGGAGAATCAAAATACAAATCACAAGTCTATATCAATCCCTAATATCCAACTACAACCAAGTTAAGTTCCACAACCATGGAACCACAATCAATACAAACCCATCAATATCAACAAGATAAAAATGAATTTATAAAGAGAAGTAGAACGAAAAAAAGAAAAACTCCCTATTGGATGCCATAGCTCAAGCCCTAATCATCCTCCTCCAAAGCACAAGAGATTTAGCCACTCATGGATGGGAGAAATGCTTCACCAAGCTCCTCCAACCCTTGCTTAGCCATGGATGATGATGGAAGTTGCTGGATATTGGTGTGAATGGGTGTGAAGAGTGGAGAAGATGAAGAGAAAATGGTGAGTGTTGAATGAATGTGAGAGAGACTTGAGATGATGAGAATGCTTGAATGATGAAGGTGTTAGAATGAGTGGGGTTTTCTCCTAATTAGATTAAGGGCCTCCAAAACATCAGAATATTCCTTCTAATACGACTTAAGATGCTCTCCTTGTGGTAAAATGCTGAGAAAGTGGGCCCACAATCTGTTTCAGCTCTTAAAATCGCGAGAAAATCGTGCAGATCTGGTGTACCCGCTGGCAGCGGGTGGATTACTCGAAACGCGCGTTTTGCCTTTGAACTGTGGTCCACCCGCTGCCAGCTTGCAAGGCTACCCGCTGGCAGCGGGTGGAACAGTAGAACAGGCCCAAAATGCCTCTAAGCTTCAAATCTTGTACCGGCTTCACTTTCCAGCTTCCTTCTCGACCTCTAGCACTTGAATCCTTGCTATTCCTCAAGCTAGTTGACCTACAAATCAACCAGAAACAATTGTGAGGCTCTCAAGTTAATAAAACTAGAGAATTATCACAATTTATTCAATAAAAAACATGGAATTAGCATGATTGTGATTTAAGTCCTTAAGTACCCTTGAATAACATTAAAACATGCATAATGACCCTTTAAACTCAACAAAAGCTTGTCAAATGCCAAAAGATACCAGGGTAAACATCGGTATTATCAACTCCCCCACACTTAGACCTTTGCACTCCTGGGCAAAGCAATCAGTCAAAAATGCAATCAAGGGATATGTAGGAAGCAACAGAATGACCAACCAAACAACATGCAAAACAACTAAACAAGAAACCATGTTCTTGGTTAATGCAACAAAAGCAAAACAACCATGCATAGCAATCAACTAGAACATGTAAATGACCGATGACTCAAGTGTTTAGGCATGACATTAATAGCAGCCCCTAGATCAAGTAATGCACCCCCTATAGTAACCTTACCAATAGTACATGGGATTGTGAAAGACCTCGGGTCTTGACACTTGACCGGGATTTGGGGTTTGAAAAGAGCAGAAACATTAGAGCTCACTTGAACTCTCTCATTTGGTCTAAATCTTCTCTTGTTTGTACAAAGCTCTTTCAAAACTTTTGCATATTTAGGCACTTTTCTTACTAACTCCAACAAAGGAATATTAACTTCTAACTTGGTAAATAAATTTAGTGCCTCTTCATCAGTTTTAACTTCCTTGACCTTCTTACTTAGCAAATATGAATTAGGGAAGGGAAGATCACTTATACTTACCTCCTTACCTTTTTGGGTGGAGATGGCTTTGTTAATTGCTTCTTCCTTCTCCTTTTGTTCCTCTTTTTCTTTTGGTTCCTCTTGTTGCTACTTCTTCTTTTCCTCAACTTTTTCCCGCAGCCTAGTTTCTTTGAAGCTATCAGAAAGCTTGAGTGGTGACAAAGGAGGACTTTCACAGACAATTTCTTCATCATCTTCCTTGTCTTCAAATCTGACCTTTCTGCCGCTTCTAAGGCTTATGGCATTCAGTGACTTAGGATTGATCACTATGTTAGAAGGTGTCGCTCCACTTGATCTAGCTTGTTCATCACTCTTCTTGTTAGACAGCTGAGTGACAAATGAGTTCAGGTTGTCATGCTTTACTTCCATTTGTTCAAACTTGTTCATATATTGGTGAAGCATGAGTCAACGTGTGAGGTGACGGCCTTGATTTTATCATCAGTGATACTCTGCTCTTGGTCAAATTTTGCACCAATATCTAAGAACCCTTTCACTAGAAGCTGTTTAATCTCATCATTGCTTGAAGAGGGTGCACCTTGACTAATGGGAACAATGGCATTGGTGGTGTTCTATTTTGGTGCTTGGCTAGGTGAAGCCGCTTGAAAATTTGAGTATTGACCACCATAAGAATTTCCTCCTCTAGAAGGATAGTTCCCTTGACTTTGCCCACTGCTAAACCCTTGAGTATTCTGATTACCGCTATTCCCATTTCTGAAGTTAGGGTAATCTCTCCAACCAGGATTGTATGTATTGGAGTAAGGGTCCCTTTGTTGGTATTGCACAGGCCGTGCTTGATACATTGCATTCACATATTCATATTGACCAGGGCAATCTGTTGATATGTGCATAGGGGAATCGCATAATGTACAACTAGCGCCTACCATAGCTAGCTGTTGAGTGGGTGACTGTGGAGATTGGATGCTCAGTCCATCCACCCTCTTGGTTAGTGCAGACAGTTCATGTACCACTTTCACCAACAATGGATCTCGATCTGCTGGAGATATCTCTTTTACTACTCGAG
Organism: Senna tora; assembly: GCA_014851425.1. Taxonomy (NCBI): domain Eukaryota; kingdom Viridiplantae; phylum Streptophyta; class Magnoliopsida; order Fabales; family Fabaceae; genus Senna; species Senna tora. The sequence goes on from CM026264.1 coordinate 44,110,620, forward strand.
TATCCCTCGTGGTAATGTTCTGCCTACTCAAGGAGAGCTTCTTGATCAACTCCATTGCTTCATCAGGGGGCATGTCTTCTATGGACCCATTAGCAGCTGCATTGAGCATTTTTGCATCTATTCAGTTAACCCATAAACAAAAGCTTGGACCAGGTGCTCCAGTGGCATTTGATGGTTTGGGCATTTTGCTACCATATCCTGAACACGTGTCCAATATCCATAGAATGTTTCAACCTCTTCTTGCCTTGAAGATGCAATTTCTTTTCTTGCTGCGGCGACTTTGTTTGAAGGATAATATTTTTCAATAAAGTGCTTCTTCAAATTATCCCATGTTTGGTAAGCATCTGGGGTGTATCTTGGCAAAATCATATACCAAACCTTTGTCTTCCCTTCCAGAGTGAGATGAAAAACCTTCCACATGACTTCTTCAAGTTTAGCCCCCACGGGCTTCATCGTCATGCAATGCATGTGGAGAGAGCTTAGATGTGTATACGGATTCTCACCTGGAAGACCATGAAATTTTGGAAGTGAGTGCACAAGAGAACCTTTAATTTCAAAATCAGTAGTAAAAGTAGGAGTAGCACCAACCAAAGATTCAAAATTATCATCAAATTAATTCAATTGTTTAATAGACTTTTTAGGTTGATCTACCCCATTATTACCTTCTTTCCTTTCCCTATTTTCCATCTTATTGTCCCCGTTATCTTCTTCGGCCATTTCTTCTATTTCTAGTTCTCTTTCTCTTTCTTGGTTAGCCTTAATTACTTTCTTTTTTGAGTTTTCTTATTTTCTTAAGAGTTCTTTCAATTTCTAAATCCAATGGAATTAGGTCTCCTCTAGAACTTCTTGGCATGCACTAAAACAAACAAACAAAAGAAAGAAAACACACAGAAAAATAGTAAAACAAACGAAACAGACCAGAAAACGAAAAACAAAGCAACACAAAATGAAAATTTTGTGCAGCTCACTGCTTCACCCGCTGCCAGCGGGTAGGTTAACTCGCTGCCAGTGGGTAAGTCAGTAGCAGTAGCTACTCTGCACTGTTACAGCAGAAAAACAGGGCAGATTCGAAAAATCAGCAAAAATCCAACTGAAAATGCTTCAAAATGGCTATTCAAGCCTAAAATTAAATGCTAAAACAACCATAAACTACCTAGAAACAATAAACACAAACAAAAACACAATTAAATGCAATTAAACTAAGCAATTCCTTGCTACAAGAAAATATGACAGTTATGAAAAATTTAACAAAAACCGGCAAAAACACTTACTAAAAATCACAATAAGCCTAGAAACAAATACTAAAATGAAAAGACACAACTTAAAACACAAAACACAATCTAACTATGTGATTCCCAAAGAAATCACGCGAAAACAACCTGATTCGTGAGAATCTAGCACAATTGCACAAAGCACCAAAATGGCTCCCCGGCAACGGCGCCAAATTGATGAACGCGGCCTTGTCGCGAGGCCGGCACCAATCAAATTAATACTAGAAAGTGCAGCTAGTGGCACAACCTAGGTCGATTCTCTCTCGCGGAGCCTATGGATTCTAAGGACAAATATGCACAACTAACACAAAATGGGATGTCTTTGAGGTAATTTAACAAACACTTAGTGTGCAAAGGAACTAAATGGAATTAAATGCAACTAAATGAAACTAGAACTAACACTTTTTGAGATTTTCAATATTTAAAAAGCTAAAGTAAATTGAGGTGAATGAAATGAGATGAATATGCTTTGTTTGAGAATGCTTTGGGCTATCCTTGCTATCAAAAAGTGCGGAGTTAATCAATGAAAGCCATTTCCTAAAGTAGTTTAGTGACCACTAAACCTAGGTAAATTAATTAGAGAATGCAATTAACCAACCGGACAATTAACAAGCCTAATCAAATACCATCAATGAAGCAAATGGGGAATTTAACATAGACTAGAATTCAACTCAACAATTACCATTGTCATTAGAGTGACTTCCACAATGAATAAAAAATTACAATAAGATTCAACCAAATCCAATGTAATCAAAACCCACAATGGGAGAATCAAAATACAAATCACAAGTCTATATCAATCCCTAATATCCAACTACAACCAAGTTAAGTTCCACAACCATGGAACCACAATCAATACAAACCCATCAATATCAACAAGATAAAAATGAATCTATAAAGAGAAGTAGAAGGAAAACAAGAAAAACTCCCTATTGGATGCCATAGCTCAAGCCCTAATCATCCTCCTCCAAAGCACAAGAGATTTAGCCACTCATGGATGGGAGAAATGCTTCACCAAGCTCCTCCAACCCTTGCTTAGCCATCGATGATGATGGAAGTTGCTGGATATTGGTGCGAATGGGTGTGAAGAGTGGAGAAGATGAAGAGAAAATGGTGAGTGTGGCTGGAATGTGAGAGAGACTTGAGAGGATGAGAATGCTTGAATGATGAAGGTGTTAGAATGAGTGGGGTTTTCTCCTAATTAGGTTAAGGGCCTCCAAAACATCAGAATATTCCTTTTAATACGACCTAAGATGCTCCCCTTGTGATAAAATGCTGAGAAAGTGGGCCCACAATCAGTTTCAACTCTTAAAATCGCGAGAAAATCGTGCAGATCTGGTGTACCCGTTGGCAACAGGTGGATTACTCGAAACGCGCGTTTTCCCTTTAAACTGAGGTCCACCCGCTGGCAGCGGGTGGAACAGTAGAACAGGCCCAAAAATGCATCTAAGCTTCAAATCTTGTACCGGCTTCAATTTCCAGCTTCTTTCTCGACCTCTAGCACTTGAATCCTTGCTATTCCTCAAGCTAGTTGACCTACAAATCAACCAAAAACAATTGTGAGGCTCTCAAGTTAATAAAACTAGAGAATTATCGCAATTTATTCAATAAAAAACATGGAATTAGCATGATTGTGATTTAAGTCCTTAAGTATTCTTGTATAACATTAAAACATACATAATGACTCTTTAAACACAACAAAAGCTTGTCAAATGTCAAAAGATACAAGGGTAAACATCGGTATTATCAGTAGGGTTTTTGGGTTTTTACCCTTTGTAATAGGCGGACGCCTTTCCCATTTTTGATATTAATGAGAATTTCTGTTAAGTTTTATTGTCTCTCTTTTTACTTCTGGGTAAAAAGTTTTTGTGCGAGTATAGTTTCTCTTTTTTTGGCTATCTCTTTACTTCTGGGTAAAAGGACTTTTTGAATGAGTATCGTGTGATCAGGACGGTAGTATATTGTTACTAGCGTGTTTTGTGTGAACGTTCATTTTGCGTTTTCGCGTCCAAGGGGTTTTTAACCACGCTTTTCTGGGGGAATGTTAGCTTGGCCTTAGAGACTCTTTAGCGTTTCTCTGGGCGGTCGGCCCATTGCCCTTCCTTGGGACTTATGCGAGTACTTTGCAGATTTTGGCCATGTCTGTTTTCAAAAAGGAATACTTCGGTTAATGATAGACAAAATGGTTACATTCGAGCAGCATAGGTCAGGCTAAAAGTAAACGAATGATTACATCTGAATAACCTTAGTCAGGCGGGCCTTTGTTGGGCTGAAAGTGAATCCTAAATTTGAAACAAAGGGAGGCATGTGTAATTTGACCGAGAGATGGTCTGAGCGTGCAAAGTGCATTTAGAGCTTAGGTGGAGGTTTCGTCCGGGCGGGCGGACTCCAGCTTCTTTCCTCTTGACTCTTTGCCCTCGGGGGGTTCCTCGCGTGATTCTCTGGGACCAAGGTGAGCAACCTTGACAGTCTTGGTTAGGCTTGCTGCGTAGCATGCTCGCGCTAGTTTTTGGTCCTCCATGATTTCTCCAACCCTGTGTGGCGTTGGGAACTTCATTGTGAGCTGTGCGGTGGACACTACAGCTTTGAGTTTGTTCAGGGACGGTCATCCTAGAATGGCGTTGTACGCCGAAGGTGCTGAGACGATGATGAAATCTACGTCAAGGCTTGCGACCTTTGGTAACGTGCCCATAGTCGTTCGGGCTGTTATGATTCCTTCTGCGGGAACCTAGGCTCCGGAAAACCCGATAAGTGTGCCGGGGAAGGGCCTTATGCTGGCCTCGTCCAACCCGAGATTCTTTAAGGTGTTGAAGTAGAGGACGTCCGCCGAGGATCCCTGGTCTATCAAGACTCGTTTGACCTCGTAGTTAGGAATGACTGCGATTACTACCATGGGATCATCATGGATTGGTCCCTCAAGGTTTGTGAGGTCGAACGTGATGGGGTCTCCTTTGGACTCTTCGCTTCTCTTTTTATGCTTCGGGGCATAGTCAAGGGTGAGTACGGATGGTTCCACCCTTTTCTTATTCTTTGGTTGTGAGGTAGTTCCTTTCTGCAGACCTCCTGCGATGACGTTGATAACCCCGTGAGTAAGCGCTTGGTCGCTGCCCTCTCGTGCATGCTCCGCATTGGCTCTGCTCTCCTCTTTGACGCATCTGCCCAGCTGCCCTTTACGGATTAGATCCTTGATCTCATCTTTTAAGTGGATGCAGTCGTTGGTCTGGTGTCTGTAATCTTTGTGGAACTGGCAGTACTTGGACTTGTCCACCGGCTTTCCAGTTTTTCGCCTTTTAATCTGTGGAGGGAAGCTGAGCATGTCCGAGTGATAAATTTCCTCGAGGACTCCAACGTGGGACTTGTTGAGGGGAGTGTAGCTTGTGAACCATCCTCTGGGAGGCGTTCGAGGTCGCGGTGGCGAGCGTTTTCTGTTATTCTTCTCTTTGGAGTTTTGGTTATCTGTTGTCGCCTTCTCCTTCTTCTTCTCAGATCGCTCCATGTCGGATCTACTTATCAGGAACTTCCTCATTTTTTCCTTGGCGATTTGTGCATTCTCTTCCTGGATGAACCATTCCGCACGGTCCATCAATTCCTGTAAGGTATAAATGGGACATATGTTGAATTCCCCTTAGAACTGCGAACATCGAAGGCCTTGCTTGATGACAAAGATTGCAACGGCATCTTGGAGACCTCTAACTTGGAGCGAGAGTTTGGTGAAGCGGGCCAAGAAGGCTTGTAAGGTTTCTCTTTCCTCTTGGTGGAAACCGATAAAAGAGTCCTCGTTCTTTTGATATTCCTTACTGCTGGTGAATTGAGTGAGGAACTTCTGCGCCAGTTGCTCGAAGCTGTGGATCAAGTTTGTGGGCATTAGGGAGAACCACCTTAGCGCTGCCTCCTTTAGAGTCGAGGAGAAGACTCGACATTGCTGGTCGTCCGTCATCCCCAATATTGACATAGTCGAGTTGAAGGTGTTAATGTGATCTCGTGGATTAGTGTCTCCACCATAAGGTTCTATGTTGAAAGGCATCTTGAAGCCCATGGGTATGTGCTCGTTCATGACCTGCTGGGTGAAAGGGTGTCTCCCTTTTCCTTGGAAGTCGAAGCCGTGCCACTGATATTGTCCTGAGTGAGTGGACATGCTGTAGGGGGCGTACGGGTTGTTAGCTCCTGCCCAAGGCATGTGGAGATAAGATCTCGGTGGGTAGTTTGAGATTGGTGGTCGCGGGTAATACGTGGGCGGGCGCACTGCTTGCCCGGCAACCATTGTTGGCCCAGGTGGGATCGCTGGCGGGGGAGCTTGTGCTGTCAGTGATAACCGTGTAAACTCCATGGGTAGAGTTCCGAATTGTATCGCGGGTAAGACGGTAGGGTCGCTGGAAGGTCCTGCGGGCGCGCTATGCGATTCCACCGGCAGTTGGACGCCTACGTTTGCTTGGGGGCGGTTCCTATCCTCTTCCCATTATTGTTAACGTATAGCCGCTATCTCTGCCTCGAGTCGGGCTAGCGTTATCTCTCGCGAGATCCTCATCGGCTCTGTTATTTCTTGGTTGCCGGTCGAATGGCATGGGTTGTGCGGCATGCCATAGGGATGCTGAGGGCATGCTTCCTCCCTGGTTGCTGGTGCCTGGACCACAGTTTCTGTAACAGCCACCTGTGTTGTTGAGGTGCTCTGTGGCTGGGTTGTGTTCGAGCCACCTGCTTCTGTTGTGAAGACTTCGACTGTCCCCTTCCCGTTTCTTGTGCTATGTCTTAAAGCGCTTGCATCGGTCATGGCTGTGGGGGCGTTTGAGTCAGTCATCTTCTAATAATTCCTGTATCAGAAAAAGTAAAAAACGTGGGTTTTTGAGTGTTAGGTGGATACTCCTACTCCCCGAAAAAAGAAGTGCCGTTTAGCGACAGAGTGCACAAGGCATTGTGGTCTGAGAAGCCTGCGGTGGGCACCAATGTAACTGTCGTTTTTGGTTCAGACAATTTTAATTTGTAAATAAGGACCGCAAGGGGTCGTAACCTTAGGGGACTTGTCCTTAGGTGAGAACCTAGGTGCCTACGTACCCTCAGGAAGGGATCAAATTCCACGTAGTTCGTTGTGGTAACGTCTAGAGGAGTCGTTAGGCTAGGCGGTTACCTGTATAGAGCCGTGTCCGGCTAAGACGTGCATAAGGTACTCCGGGCGGGTGAACCACTCGTGGGAGGTTGCCTTAGGGTTGTGAGAGAGCAGAGGTCTCTTAGAGCAGTCTGGCCCTATAATTGTGGGGATCTTCGGGACAGAGATGTATTGGGTGTTGACTGGAAGGTAGCCGGAGCTTAGTGGTGCCGTAGGTTAAGCTCTAGAAGTGATAGATAGACGTAAGCGGGCTGAGAGTAGCTACTGTATATATATTCAGTATGAGTGCCACTTGCCACTTGTTCTTATGTGTTGTGATTTTCTGATGTTCCGATCTCCTTAAGTCCCCAGGGTGAGGGTCTTTTCATACTGAGTGTAGGGAGGATGTTCTCGACCCACGTTCTTGTGGGACGTCGGTCGTCCCACGATGCTTGGGGGCTTTCCACGTCTCTTGGACGGGAGCCCTCGAGGAGAGACGTGGATACCGGCCACGTAAGGGGCAGATGTGTGGTGCCACGTTTGTTGGCGTAGGCTGTCGTGGATCTTCTGGAAGCTTAGTGTCACGTGTCCCTAGGCGAGATATTCCATAGTTACAGATAACAATGAATATATGACTAAATTAATGAATGAGGAGAGGCTCAATGCTTTATTCGATGAGGCCATGTGTCAACGGATCAAGGGTATACCACCAAACTGAGACCAAGGGGGAGACAAGTGGATATGGGAGAATGACAAGAGACTTGGAGCCAATTCGACTTGGGCCTAGATATTGATACAGAAGCAACTTCAAGGTTTTGGAAAAGACTTTGGAAGCTCCCCATACTATCAAGATATAAAGTCTTTTTGTGGAGGGTATGATGGGGAATCATTCCCACAATCGAATCACTTAAACACAGGGGAATGACAATTTACGAGGCCTGTACCATGGAGCACCGGAGGATGTCTTTCACACAATCGTTGACGGTCCAGATCTACAATACATGTGGGTAGTGGCAAGCTATGACTAGAGTTCAAGACTTTATCATGCAAACGTCTTAGAGTGGCTTGTGGTCGAATCTAGCTGTTGGAAGGAAGAGCAACTAAGTATGTTGGCAATTGCTCTGTTCAAAGTGCAACGCTTAATGACGGCCAAAACATAATGTTACCGTTGACATCTTGAGTATCCCTTACTTACTTAAGGAAACTTGATTCTTCCCCCTTATGAGTTAGCTTTTGAGGGTGGCTTACCAAGTTACCTTGAGTTTCAATATCCCTTATTGAAACTTAACGTGGATGCCGCGGCGAACAAGGATGGAGGAGGCACGCTGGGTGGGTTGATCCGTGATGCTGAAGGTTGCTGCGTGGGTGCGTTTATGGGATCGGTTCAATGGCCAAATGATCCAATCATTCTTGAGGCGGTGGCAATAAGAAGAGGCTTGGAATTGGCAATTAAAATTGGGTGCAAGTATGTCTTGGTGGAGGATGATGCCTACATGGTTATCGAGATGTTGAAGACCTCCTGTAGCCAAGCTTCAGTTCTGAATTCAATTTGCAGGGACATCTTACTAAATTGGATCCGGTGCAATTAGCTTTCATGTAATTACAGTGCAATTACTTCAAAACACAAATTTTTACTTTATTTTTGAAGTAATTTTAGAGACCTACACTAATAAGGATCTACATGAAAGGATTAGGAACCAAATTTTTATCAATATTTGCAAATTCATCACTAAATAGCCTTGTGAGACTATTTATCAATATTAATAACAATTTAGTCCCTAATCCATTTAAGACGATGATATTTGTCAATATTGATAAAAATTTGGTCTCTAATCCATTCATGGTAGGTCCTTATTAGTGTGAGTCCCTATTAGTACTTCAAAAATGAAGTAAAAATGTGTGTTTTGAAATAATTGCACCGTAATTGCACTGGATCCAATTTCAAGACGAATGTAGAACATAGAGACTTTGTATGGACTGATTCAGTCTCATTGTTCCTTTCTCTCTCTGAGGTTTTAATTTATGATCAATAAAGTTTCTTAGGTACTATCCTCGTTCCAAAAAAAAATGAATGAAGAAATTATGTAAATTTGACATTTTTAAATACACAATATACGAAAGGCTGCGTTTGAATAACACAAATGTAAATTATCAAATACATTGAATATTGGATGTTTTGTTAATGAATTACAGCATTGATTTTTTTTTTAAAAATTTTGAAACCAATCACAACATTAATTGTTAAATGCGTAATCCACGTTATATTTTTGAAACCTCCGCTTTCAAGACCACCTTATATTTTTTTAAAATAAAGCATGGACAGATTCAAAGTCGGGACATGATGCATAGTATTGTCTATAGCAACCACAGAGCCATATCAGCTTTTGTTATATAATTTCATTCTAATATATTTATTAAGTTTTCTACCATTGGTGGCGAAATTTTAAAGTTCGCCACTGAAGTTTTTCAGCGGCGATGTTGTTTTTGTCACCAAAGGTCTTCGGTGGGGACTTTACAAAAGTTACTACAAAAACCCTAACAAATTAATTAAGTTTTCTACCTTTGGTGGCGAAATTCTAAATTTCGCCATTGAATGTTTTCAGTGGCGAGAGGAATAGTCGCCACTGAAAACCCTTCAATGACGACTTTTAAAATATCACCACTGAAGATCTTCAGTGGTGAGAGCAATAGTCGCCATTGAAAATCCCTCAGTAGCGACTTTTAAATTTTCGCCACTGAAGGTTTTCAGTGGCAAGGGGAATAGTCACCACTGAAAATCATTTAGTGGCGAAAATTGAAATGTAAGACAATTTTTAAAATATATAAAACATTACTTATAAATATTTTATTATTAATTTTAAAAAATAAAATATATAACATTTACCTTTTTAAATAATATAATAATAAGTTTAGTCTTCTAATACTTCAATTAATCTTTTTGAAAATGTATTATTATGAACTTCAAGTAAGAAAAAGTAAAAATAATAGTAGATGAACATATATAAAGAACACTATATTTGATGGATATTAATTCTCACTTATTATTGTAATTTTATATCTTTACCTTTAGGTTATACAAAAAAGAGTTATATTCATATAATTTGTACATCTCATCTCTTTTGTAATTATTCTTTTTAATTTTTTACACATTTTATTTTGATATAAATATAAATAATTAAAAACAATTAATTCTCACCCATTACATGTTTTATTTTGGAGAAATTAAAAATTATATATAAATAATTTTATATAAGTATATTCCTATTCGTCATCTAACTATTTTTAAATAAAAAATTATAATTAATTAAGTTTTTAACTTCGGTGGCAACTAGAAACGTCGCCACTGAAAATCCTTCGATGCGACTTTTAAAATTTCGCCACTGAAGGTTTTCAGTGGCGAGTGGAAGAGTCGCCACTGAAAATCCTTTGGTGGCGTCTTTTAAAATTTCGCCACTGAAGATTTTCAGTGGCAACAGGAATAGTCGCCACTAAAAACCCTTTGGTGGCGAGTTTTAAAGTTTTGCTACTCAAGGTTTTTAGTGGCGAAAGAAATGGTCGCCACTGAAAACCCTTTGGTGGTGACATTTCAATTTTCGCCATTGAAGTATATTTTTTGGTGACAATAATGTTGCCACTAAAGAGGTTTTGGTGGTGACAAAATCGTAGTCGTCACCAAAGGCCTTCGGTGACGACTAAAATGTCGCCATTGAAGATCTTCAGCCGCGACATGAAATTGTCGTGACTAAAGGTCGACTTTCTTCTAGTGATAGGTCAAATAATATCATTTTATACTCATTTTGTCATAACTTGTCATAGTTACCAAAATCATACCTGAAGTTCCACCAAAGTCACCACTTTTCCTTATCTTTTTTTAATGAGTTGGTTACCAAAGGAACTTAATATCATTTCTATTTTTATATCTAGCTATCATAGTTGGTATTGGTATAATTTACATAAAGTATATATATAAGTCATCTACATCTACATCTTGCTCAAAAGTATATGTTAGTCACATCAAAATAAGTGAACCCACTTTCTACTCAAATCATCTTCAAAAACTATACATCCAAGAGACTATGGGGCCACCTCATTTTGCTTTCCTTTACTTGTTTCACCTGAAAATATTTGTGGAATTTCTTGTTGAGACATAAAGTCTCAGTAGCTAACTCCACATTCCAAACACACTATGGCATGTATGGGAAAATAAAGCATACAAATGCACATGTCACATAGTTTATGTTTCATGTTAAAATAATTATGTAAATATTTGAGTTATGGCCAAAACTCAACAAATAACATACTAGGGTAGAACTTAGGTCATCCAAACCCTTTATTACATCATACACCTCACATGAGTTAGGGTAGGACTTAGCTCATCCAAACCCTTCATAATATCATTCATCTCATAAGCATATAGAACATCAAGTATGCATATACATACCACAAACACACACATAGCATATAAGAAATGGAAAGTTGCTACCTTACATTAAAGCTTCTCTTTCTCTTAGCCTTTCTTGGCAATGACAAGGTTTTCTTCCACCTTTATCTCAAGGTTGGGTCACTTGACAAAAGCAAGTCCCTAAATTCACATGGAATCCATTATCAATCTTACCATAATTTTGACCCTTAAACTCATTACTTTTTCTTGTCTTGATATAATGGTCTATAAGTGGGTTAGTTCATGAAGCTAGCATATTTGAACTATTTTGAGCTAAAAAAATACTTCATATGACTTATCTAATTATGGACGTATTCCTTGAAAATCATATTTCTCAATTTTTCCATAAACCCTATTGATCGCACCCAAAATCAACATAACTTTAGGGTGCTAAATAGCATAAATAATAGACAAATATATATATATATATATATATATATATATATATATATATATATATATATATATATGATTTTACACACAAAAAAAAAGTTGAATATCTTGACATAAGGATAGAGCCAAAAATATGATAAAATGCCCATAAAAAGCAATATTTATTTATATTCTTTATTATTCGAAAAATATGTTGAATATTGGATAGGTGCGTTTGGTGTTTGTTGAGTTCTGCAGGCTTAACAGGGATCAATGGAAAGATATATTCCAAGTTTAGGAATCGGAACCAAAACAAGAACTCGTAGCAAGCCCCTGAAAGAGATCAAAACAAGTGAAGAACGGAGCATTCTCCATGGCAAACATGTTTACTCGCCACAGCAAGCAAGGAAGACTCACCACAGGGAGTAATCAAATAGCTCGTTGTGGCAAGCCAAAATCACTCGCCACAGAGAGTAATACAGTTGATGTGGCAGATGACGTGGGCATCAACTTAATGGACGAATTTAAGTAGGAACCTATTCCTACAAGGGGTTGGAGATGCATTCAAATTAGTTTAAATTTAAAAGTTAAATTCCATACTAATTGATTGTTATCTCCATCCTATTCCCAATCAAACTGGAGGTCCTGGAGCAATATAAATAGGCGTCTGACAAGGTTAAAAAGGCATTTTATTAATTCAGCAATTCCCACATTTAGATTAGTTTTACAGATTAGAGAGAATATGAGCAGCTAGGCTCTTCTTGTGTTTCCAAGAAGAACTAGTGTAGGCATGAGCCGATGGCTCTTCATTAGGATTTATTAATTTCATTATGCTTTTGTATTTATCCTTTCCGATTAACTGATTGTATTTGCTACAAATCACATGTCATTAGTTTATTGGATTCTTCCATGAATAGGGTGTGTACTTCGTCTGCTGGATCCGTCATATTGGATCAATAATCGTTGATTATATGGTAGGGTACTTAGGTCTTCTGGTTTCCGAAATTCAATATAATTACTTAATTGGGTTCATGATCGTATGCAACGCTTATTGCGATAATATTAGATTAATTGATTGACCTAGTCGGATGATTGCTTGTTTAATAATATTATAGAATCTTTTAGTGCATGTTATTGATATTCCCGGTCGGGGATAACATTCTCATTAGATAGGCTTTCGTAATGTATGACTATCATGAATAAGATAAACTTCGAATGAATTAATTATACCTGAATATCTTTTTGTAATTCTATAATATGCCCTCCAAGGGACACGTGGCACTAGCCTTCTAGAAGGTTAACCGAACCACGAATCAGTGACATGTGGTGCCGCTCGATGGTCCCAGATGTGGTCTCTCCCCACAATCACCCGCGCACTCTCCCGCATTAGAGAAGTGGGTGAACTCCCCAGATCGTGGGTCGAGCTCCAGGCTCAAGAACGTGGGTCAATCACGTTCTCCTCTACCCTGAGTATAAATACCCCTCACTTGGGGGAGTAAAACATAGGTAATCTAGAAGTGAACAAGACAGTGCTCGCAATACAAAAAGCATATCACGATATCATCGTTACCTAAAGTCTACCTAACAAACATCATCCCATATTCACTCCGTTGACAGGATACACTCATCCTCTTGCTCTAAGAAAAATCCATAGACCTTTGCTCTCTCCCTCTACCTACGAGGTACCTCCAACAGGTGGCTCGCCCGCCCAGAGAACATACACACACGTCGTAGCCACACACGGCCACTACAGGTAACATTCCTGCCTAACGGCCACCATGGATGTTCCCTCCTCGAACTACGTGAACTTTAATCCCTACACAAGGGTACGTAGGCACCTAGGTCATCACCAAAGGACAAGTCCCCCAAGGTTACGAACCCTTGCGGTTCTTTCTTAACATTATAAATTGTTTGAACAAAAAACGACAGTTACACTTTTGATTGGCTATGATTGCTGAGTTCTATTCTTCTTGGGAACTTGTTTCATTCAATATATTTTATACCCATTGTATCCTTATTCATTCTACAAATACTTGCTGGTTTTAGATTCTAACCAATTGTATGATTAGTAAAACGATTCCGCGAGAGATTCAACTCTTGGGTTGGCCTTGTGCTACTCTGAGGTTTTATTTGATCTCAACCGTGACGACCGGTTGGAACCTCGATTTGGAGTAATTCGATTTCGCGAGATCACGAGCGATCACCTATCTTTTCATATTTGACATATTTGAAAGGTTTTGGAGAATCTAATTAAAAACTAACATATTTGGCTATTGAAGGATTTGTTCAAACATCTAAGGAACTTGTAAGAACCTATATTTCATTAGTCATCAAAGTTTTTCCTCTATAACCCTAATTTTATTACATTCAAGTTTAACCCTTTAGTCATGCTTTTTCCTTGAGAAATACATGTAGTTTTTCATGGCTAACAAACCTCTTCTTCCCTTTGTTATTGCTTCTCCAAATTTGAGTCTCACTTGCACAAAACTCTCCTTCAAAATAAGAGTTTGGGGCTAAAATTTAGAGATCTAATCGCGATTTTCCTTTCGAAATATGTTTAGACATGACTTCACACTCGTGCCGTGCCATCACAACTTCAATTCGAGCATCAGACCCACTCGGATTCCCAAATACAATGTTTGACTCACTTGTGTAACAATGCGTTTGACTCACTTGTGTAACAATATGTTTGACTCGTACTTCATGAACGTTCTTGAGATCTAATCACAATTTTTCCATTCCATCACGACTCCAATTAAACCATCAAACACACTCAGATTCCATTGAAATACCGTGTGCCTTCCCAAGCATCTAGGAGGGCTTGGAATCATATCTTTATTTAATATGAACAAAGCCTTTTTGTTCAAATTGGCTTGGAATTTGATTTATAACCAAAACTCGCTGTGGGTGGAGGTTGTAACTACTAAGTATAAATATGATAGCAACTTTAGGCACAACTTATCTTCGAAGAGCTCTGATTCTCGACTTTGGAAGGATATGGTCAAGATATAGCCTGAATTTATGCAACACGTGCAGTGGACTATTGGAGTCGGGAAGTCTATTTTGTTTTGGCAAGAAAAGTTGATTGATGGAGTGCCAAATCTCAGTTCGATGAACAGTTTTGAGTTGGACCAATTTTGTGACTTTGTGGATGAATCAGGACAATGGAAGAACATTGATGATTTTCATGGCATCCCCGAAAAAGTAAAGGTAAATATATTTAATACTTCCCCCCCTAATTCTTCATTCGGTGCGGATATTCCTTGTTGGGAACCAGACACAAATGGTGAATTTACTATTGATAGTGCATACCATGTTATTAGTAAATCTGAGTAAATATCTTATTACTGTTTGGGAGCAAATTTGGAAAGCTAACACCATCCAAAGGAATAAACTTCTTCTTTAATTTGGAGGGTTGGCCATAAAAAACTTCCCACCAGAAGTAGGTTGGCCTCTTGGAACAATATTAGTCCTCTTCGCCCTTGGTGTGAAAATTTTAGAGAGACTAATATTCATAATCTGAGAGATCGAAAGGTGGCTTCAATTTGGAATTACTTTATCAAGCCAAGTTTCAGAGCTAGTTTTTATTTTATTCCTATAAAGGATTGGTTAATCTGGAGTTTAAAAAGCAAGCAAATTTTTAGTGGCATCCCGTGGAATGTCATATTTCCCATTTGTTGCAATATGATATGGCAATGGAGAAATAGCTAGGTTGTGTAAAGAAAATAATTTCAGTATGCCTATGGAGCCACACAGGATTATTCTACATCAACCTAAGACATTCATGTAAGCTTGGGATTGGAAGGAGTGTAGGATGCCTAAGATCAATGGAGTTTCTGTCACCTAATCATGATTGGATGAAAATTAACACGGATGGAACAGTGTGTAGAGCTAGATATTGATACGGGTATAGTTAATTTTTCAAAATATAAGATACGGGTATGACAGTATATACATAAAAATTAAATAAAAATTTATAATATATAACCATTTTTACGATAATAAAAATAGATAATGACTAAAAGTTAAGATTTTACAAATATACACGTAATTCTTTTAATAAGTATTGAAATCAAACTTTTTTTTAGAAAAAAATGTATTCAAAAATATTTAAAAAGAGATACGGGTACTGTACGTATCAAATACGGGTACGGCTTGATTTTAGAAGTGCCTATGCAACCTAGGTGTAGAGCTACAAGGTTAGCGGGGTGTGGTGGCATTTTCAAATATGATCAAGGGAGTTGAAAGCTGGGTTTCTTTGCCAATATTGGCACTTCGACAGTACTTGGTGCATAATTGTGGGGTATCTACTATGGGTTGAAGACTGCTTGGGAGAAAGGTCTGAAGAAGGTGATTATTGAGAGTGATTCCACAAAGACCATTGCACAGATTAGAGGGATCAACTTGAATGATGGAACTGAGCACCCTATTTTTGTCAAATTAGAGAATTCATCGGGAGAGATTGGCTTATGCAAATCAAGCACAACCCCAGATCTGTAAACCGTTGTGTTGACATGCTTGCAAAGGATAGCCTTTCAAAATCTAGAGGCTTTTACTTATTAGATAATACACCTTTGAATATTTGCAAGTTAGGCACGTTTGGTTTTATGAAAAGACCAATGTAATCCAACATTCTTCCTACTAAACATACATTACTTTTTACTATGTGATGAAATTATATTTTTGTCCTTACTTTTTTACCCACTTTTATTCAATTCTCACTTTTAATATAAAGATAAAATGATCCACTTTTATTCCATTCACATCAAGTCACATCGCTTTCACATTACTATTTTATCCACTTTTATTCCAATCACATCACTTTTACATTACTATTCCTATTCCCTCCAACAATCTCATTTCTATTCCCATTACTATTCACGTTACATCAAACATTCACGTAACTAAACGTGCCCTTAATTGATAGGGAAGTTGTCGACACTAATGCTTTCTGTGACCCTGGTGATTAGTTGATCTTGATTTGTTTGGGCTTCGGCCTTTTGGGCCCAAATACCAAAAACAAAACATTTACTCTACAAATGATTAACTTTCTCACATACTCAAATTAAATATGTGAGATCTTAAAAGAATTGGTCACTTTTAAATGACTTAGTGGAGAAAATAAAATAATAATATTAATATAACTTATATAACGTCTTACAATTTTGAGTTCACACACTTATCTGATTATTATTGTAACTATAGAACATTCCACCTTGGAACACGTGGCACTGACGTTCCAGAAGCATGGCCCCAGCACCCGCTGGAGACACGTGGCACCACTCATCCATCTATTACGTGACCCTCGCCCACGTCACCACACGGAGCCTCCCCACAACTAGACGTGGGATCTCCACAAAGACTCGTGGGACGACCCACGCCCCACGAGGTCGTGGGTCGAGCACGATCTCTCCACACGTAAGTATAAATAGACCCTCGCTCGGGGGGCTAAAAAAAGGCAGTCTAGTCTCAACAGAATTACATGCTACCTGAAGGATTATCACTCATCACCTCAGATATTCCACACTCTCTTGATACCTGAGCACCCTCAGATACCCCTCACAAGTACTTTCAGCACCCTGAGCTCCGTCATCGGCCCTCCATCAGGCCGACCTCCGACCGGCTCATCTCCTCCTTGGAGCACACCGCTTACAGGGTCTCCAGCAGCCCTCAGAGACCATAGCTCTCTCTCACTAAGGCAACCTCCTAAAAGCGGCTCGCCCGCCCGGAGTACCTTAGGCACGTCTTAGCTGCACACGGCCCAATACAGGTAACAACCTCGCCTAACGACTCCGATAGACGTCACCATGACGAACTACGTGGACTTTGATCCCTCTCGAAGGGTACGTAGGCACCTAGGTGCATCACCTAAGGACAAGTCCCCCAAGGTTAAGACCTCTTGCGGTCCTAATTTCAAATTACAATTGTCTGAACCAAAAACGACAGTTACAGTGGTGCCCACCGTGGTCTTATTCAAACCACAATGCCTTGCGCACTCTGTCGCTAAACAGCATTTCTTTTTCGGGGAGTAGGAGTATACACCTAACGCTCAGAAACTCGCACTTGTTTTTGTTTTGATCTTCAATACAAATACAGGACTCAATACTTCATGATCGACTCGAACGTCCCCGCAACCACGGCTGACGCCAGCGCCCTGAGGCGCAGCGCGAGGAATCGACAGGGAACGGCTGAACCAGTCACAACCGAGGCAGGCGGATCAAACGCGACTCAGCCTCAGAGCTCCTTAATAATGCAGGTAGCTGTCACGGAAACCGTTGTCCAGAACCCAACATCTAGAGAGGAAACTTGCCCTCAACACCCGTATGGCATGCCGCACGTCCCTTGCCCCACAACTGGTGGTCAAGAGATGACAGAGCCAACAAGGAACTCATATGACACTGAGATCGCCCGCCTCGAAGCAGAAGTAGCAGCTCTACGCCAACAACGACGGGAAGAGGACAGGAACCTCGCCCCTACGAATGTGAGCACTCAGTTACCCTTAGTACCGCACGATGCGACGGCAGGGACCTCCAGCGACCCTACCGGCTTACTCATAATCCAATTTGGGACCTTACCAATGGATTTCGCACGATTATCACTGACGGCGGCACCACCTCCAACGGTGATCCCACCTGGACCAACCATGGTCGCCGGGCAAGCAGCACGGCCTGTCATGAACTATCCATGACCACCAGTCCCAAACTACCCCCAGGGTCCTACCTCCATATCCCATGGCCGGGGCCTACAACCCGTACGCAGCCGGCGGTGCAAATGCCTACCAGTGGCCCGCGATCGACTTCCAGGGAAAGGGGAGACACCCATTCACCCAGCAAGTCATGAATGAACACGTTCACATGGGCTTCAAAATGCCCTTCCACATAGAACCTTATGGTGGAGAAACTGATCCGCGGGATCACCTGAACACCTTCAACTCGGCCATGTCGATACTGGGTATGACGGATGGCCAACAGTGCCGGGTCTTCTCGTCAACTCTGAAGCATGCCGCCTTGAGATGGTTCTCCTTGATGCCCACCAATTTGACCCACAACTTCGAACAACTGGCTCAAAACTTCCTTACACAATTCGCCAGCATCAAAGAGTACCAGAAAAACGAATACTCCTTCATCGGTTTCCACCAGGAGGAGGGAGAAACCCTGCAAGCCTTCTTGGCCCGCTTCACCAAGCTCTCGCTCCAAGTCCGAGGCCTCCAGGACGCCGTCGCAATCTTTGTCATAAAGCAGGGTCTTCGATGCTCACAGTTCTACGGGGAACTGAACAGGTGCCCCGTCTCCACCTTACAAGAACTCATGGACCGTGCGGAATGGTTCATTCAAGAGGAGAGTGCTCAGATCGCTAAGGAAAAGATGAGGAAGTTCCTGATAAGCAGGGCCGATATGGAACGAGCAAAGAAGAAGAAAGAAAAGACAGGAACCGAAAACCAAACCCCCAAGGAAAAGAACGGTAGGAAGAGGTCACCCCCTCGACCACGGACGCCTCCCCGAGGACGGTTCACGAGCTACACTCGCCTCAACAGATCTCACATTAGGATGTTGGAAGAAATTTATCATTCTGACATGCTCACATTCCCCCCGCAGGTCAAAAGGCGAAAAATGGGAAGGCCGGTGGACAAGTCCAAATACTGCCAATTTCACAAGGATTACGGACATGAAACCAAAACTGCATCCACCTGAAGGATAAGATCGAGGACCTAATCCGGAAAGGACAACTCGGCAGGTTCATCAAGGAGGAAAGCAGGGCCAATACCGAGCACCCCCGGGAAGCCGATGGCCAAGCGCCTACCCGCGGGGTCATCAACGTCATAGCAGGCGGACTACAGCGAGGGACCTCCTCCCTACCGCAAAACAGGAAGAGGATGGACCGCTCCATACTCGCCCTCGATTACGCTCCAAAGCACAAAAAGAGGAGCGAGGCCAAGGGAGACCCCATCACCTTCGACCTCACTAACCTAGAGGGACCAGTCCACGACGACCCCATGGTAGTGACCACGATTAAAGCCAACTACGAAGTTAAGAGAGTCTTGATCGACCAAGGATCCTCAACAGATGTTCTCTACTTCGACACCTTCAGAAAGCTCGGGTTGAATGAGGCCAGCCTAAGGCCCTTCCCCAGAATGCTCATAGGGTTCTCAGGAGCCCAGGTTCCAACAGAAGGAATCATTACTGTCCGAACAACAATGGGCACTTTGCCAAAGGTCACGAGCCTTGATGTAGACTTCATCATCGTCTCAGCACCATCAGCATATAATGCAATCCTAAGGCGAACGTCCCTAAACAAACTCAGAGCTGTAGTGTCTACCGCACAGCTCACAATGAAGTTCCCAACACCCCACGTGGTTGGAGAAATCATGGCGGACCAAAAATTGGCGTGAGTATGCTACGCAGCGAGCTTAACCAAGACCATCAAGGTCACCCACCTAGGTCCCAAAGAATCACGCGAGGAACCCCCCGAGGCTAAAGAGTCAGGAGAAAAGAAGCAAGATTCCGCCCGCCCAGACCTAACCTCCGCTTAAGACTCCGAACGCGCTTTGCACTATCACGTTACCTTTAAGTCAAGTCGTACATAACTCTACTTCGAATTTAGAATTTTTAGCCTGGCCAAGGCTCGCCTGACCTAGGCAATCCAAATGAAAACACTTTGCTTACCTTTAGCCTACCTAAGGCTAGCCCGATTGAGGCTGCACGAATGTATTCATTTTGTTTATTATTAAAAAGCACTTCTTTTTCGGCTAGAGACAAGACTTCAGCTCTGCAAAGTACTCGCGTAAGTCCTATCAGAGGATGTCGGGCTCGACCGCCCCAAGAAAAGCTAAGCGCCTCCAGGGCCAAGCTAAAATTTCCCCAAAAGTGCGGTAAGAAAACCCCTTTGGTGCGAAAACTACAAAACAAACGTTCGATGAACCATGCTAGCAACACGCATACAAACCGTCCTGATCACACGGTGCTCATGCAAAAAAATCTGTTTACTCAGACGTAAAGAGAAAACTACGAAAAGAGAAACTGCAAACACGCACAACCTTTTACCCGAAAGTAAAAAGGAAAGCAGGAAAGAACTCTTTGCCAAAAAAATCATTCTCATTAATGCCAAAAATGAGAGGGCGCCCACCCATGGTAAACACCCTAAAATTTACATAAACCTAATCTTGGGCATCCCCAAGATCTACAAAGGCCTCGGCCCCAGCTGGCCCCATACGACCAACACCTTCCGATGGCCCCTACCTGGCCGCCTCAAGCAGCTGCTGAGAAGTAGGTCTAATCCCTGGAGCTCGTCCTCCAATTCGGCACAACACTTGGTGATCCACCAAGCGATCCGTTAGTTGACGAAGATGAGCAAGATTCAACGGAGGGTCTGTTTCCGTCCGACCACGAAGCTCACCCTCAAAAAACTCCAAGGAAGGGTGCAAGGAAGCTACACACTCCACTGGAAATCTCTCCCCACGGAGACGCTCGAGCTGCTCGACCGCCAGGAGCATGCCATACATCCTCTGCGCAGATAGCTCCTCCTGGCGATCGGCGACGTCGGCAACTTTGCGCTCAGCCACCTGCCGGCCAGAAAGGTTCTCAGCAGCACGAGCCTCCACATCCCGCAAGGCCTCATGGAGCGAATGCAGCTCCTGCTGACGCCTCTCAGCATCATCACGACGGACGGCCAGCTCCTTGCGAATCCTTTCCAACTCCGAGCGAAGGAACGCAACCTCGGTAGGGTGACCAGCTTCAGCCCTAAGACGGGCAACCTCGTGAGTCAGGGACTCAACCTGGCGTCCCTGGTCCTCACACTCCAACTTCTTCGTGGACAGCTCACCACGCACGTCCGCCAACCTCTTCTGGGAGACCTCCAGAGCCTGGCTCTTAGAGGTCGCAACATCGAAGAACTGGTCCCGGTCAAGACGGATCTCCCCCTGCAAAACGACGAGTCAGAAAGCAGAGCAACACAGAGAATACGGCTCTGAGATGGAGAGACTTACCAAACGCTTCTCCCACTCAAGACCAGCTTGGTGGAAGTCGGCCAACGCCTCAGCAACCCGGCTGAAGCCTCGAACGGCAATATTCAGGGGCGAAGTGTCCAGCCCCCTAGCTTACCTCTCCCTCATCTCCACGGGGAAGCGCGTGCCCAATGCCACCAACTCAAAAGCCAATCCCCCCTCCGGTGGCCCAAGGGGTTCAGAAGGACTGGCAGTCGACCCAAGAACAAGATCTCTCGTGGCAGCCGCCTGACTCGCCACTACATTCCCTCCGTCTGCGAGGGCTCTAGCCTCCACGGCCACATCACTAGCCTTCGCAACCCCCTCGGCCGGAGGGCCGCCCGCCGCAGTCTAAGGCACGGAAGAGTCTCGGACAAACTCCTCAACGACCACCCTGGCCCTCTTAGCAAGAGGCTGACTCACTCCTTCTACAGGGCTGAGGACGGAAGGACAGGTGGAAAGGATCACCCTCATGGGTGATTGACGAACGGGAGCGGAAGCGGTAATAGAGGTAGGAACAAGGGCAGGAACAGGAACATCGTCCCCCGCCGGAGCCGCCGCCTGTGCATCTTCCCGGTTAGTACTCCTCCGTACGACCTGCCGAGACAATCGCAAGTCAGCCACGGCAGGACGCTTCTTGGGACCCTCTTCTTTGCTTTTGGCTAACTCCGCCGCCGAAGCTCCTCTCCTTTCCCCTTCCCGAGGTCCGCTCGCGCTAGCCTTCCCGTCTTTCTTCCTCCTCTCCTTCGGAAGAACATCTTGTCGAAGCTCTCTCTCGAAAGACGGGGGCACAAGAACGAGGACATCGCCGGATTCCCCCGGAGACGAGCCCTGTTGACCATTTCCCTCCCCCTGCTCCGACCGGCATCGCGAGTGCGGCTCAGAAGAGGAGGAGGAGGGGAAGAGGAAGGAGGATCTTCCAAATCAGTGAAATCAAAGGGGCAGTAGCTGTAATCATCACCTCCACCAGCCATTGCGAAGATTCAATTCGACAAGAAGCAAAAAAAGCAAGAGCAGGTGAAACATAGGCAACGGAGAAGGGTGGATACAAGGATAAAGTCACAAACTTTCAAATGTTGGACATTTATAGGGTACCCAGAGACGCGACGATTCAAAAACTTCGACCCCTCAAATCCCGCAACGGATAGAACCCCTTATCCTCTGCAATCAAACCCAGCTGCAACTGCTCACTTCTACCGCACACGTGCAAGGAAGCAACGGACGGGATACACAACCAGGGCAAAGGAGACGCAAAGACCGAAAAGTCCCCAAGAACCCAAGACACTACAAAAAAATAGGTTTTTTCCGGCGCTTTTTTGGAGGCGCTTGGATTAAAGCGTCACAAATGGAGTCACTTCCCGACCCGTTATTAAGTGTCACAAAACCAATCAGTTTTTTGACGCTCGTTTCCATTCTCTGACGCTTGAAGCGTCAAAAGTTTAAAAATGAAATATTTGTTTTTATTATTATTATTATTTAAAGGCGCTTTAAGAATGCCACAAACGTGAAATCAAAATTGAGTTCACTTTTGTTTTCAATTAATGACACTTTCAGAGTGTCGGAAATGGCAAAATTAAATTAGGGACGCTTGTCAAATGTCGCGAATATAGGACTACAATTCTTCATTTTTGTTCTGAATGTGCTTCAGAAGCGTCGGAAGTGTAATTAAAATTTTATTCTCGACACTTTAGAAGTGTCGTAATTGTAAAATTGTTAATTTTTAAATTAAGGACGCTTTTTAAATGTTGCGAATATAAAACTAATTTTTTTTAATTACACTTCCATTTTTGGGCGCCTCTAAAGTGTTGAAAATGTAATTTTCATTCTCAACACTTTAGGAGTGTCAGAATTGTAAAATTATTAAATTTTATTTACTTTTTCGACGCTTTAAAAGTGCCTTAATAATAAAAAATTATCCACACTAAAATTTTCCCTCTGGGGCCCAAAATGTTTACACTCGCATTATTTTGGCGCCTCAATCTTATATTTGCCCAAAATAATTTTTTAATTCCAAAATTTGCTGCACAATCACTTCCCCAAAATAATTTCCTTATTCCAAAACCCTAGTCTATCGATTGCCACAGGAAGCTTAAGCTATCGGTGCTCCATTTTCTCACAAACCGCTATCGTGTCTTGCTATCGTCGTGCAAAGGAAGCCACCGTTCAGAGATTGTGCCCAGCTGGTGAGGATAGAAGATGGTTCTGATTTAAGAGCAAAGGAAGCCATCGTTCATCTCGTCGAGCAAACAGGTTCGCTGCGCAACCACGTTCGCTGCACAAACACGGTCGCTGGGCAAACACGTTCACTGCGCAAATAGGTTTGCGATTTGCGATTTCTTTCTTTTTTGGCGGAGGGGGGGACGTAGGGAGCATGTGGGTGAAGGGGAGCCGGACGGGGTGGGTCTGGATGAGCCATAATTGGGGCGCGTCGTATCAGGCGTTCGCGAGGGGACTGTGACGTACAACTCTAAGCTCATGGACTCATATTTACTTTTTTAAATTTATTTGTTACCCCATCTCTGTCTCAGTTTTATAATATTGCTATGTTCTTCATGATTTATCATTTGTCTTGGTTTGTATTTAGTGATTCATATTATGCATTCTTTATCATATATCATTTTATTTTTCCAAGTTATGGGGGGTTTTCATCGGGTTATGGCATATGTGGGGCGTTCAAAACTTGTAATACAGCATAAAGGAGTAGGACTCTCGTGTGCTTCACTTTTGAGTTTTGATGCACAAATTATAAGGATTGTGGTATAAGAAATGGTGCCAAAGTATGGCAGTAATTGTTTGGAACAAGGTTAAAGTAGGTGTCCAGTAATAATCAAATTCCGTGATGTTTGAGTTAAATATAATCAAGTACAAAAAGTTGTATTCTAACTAATATCTAATTATCTTTAACTTTTGATTGTGAACTCTACTCTCTCCTTCTTCTCTGACTTTGACATTAAATCAGGATGTTTAAAATTTTTTTCCATTAATCTTATTGCACTTCAACTCAGAGGAAGCTTAAAATTGACATGACCTGAAAGAAGAGAATCCCAGAGTTTCCATTTTACATAAGAAAATTAATTAAAAGGGAAAAGATTTTAATTGATTTTGAATAATCAAGACTGAGTTTTTCCAGACTCAGCTTTATTCTAGGTTTCCACAGGAAATTTTTGGCTTCCCCCATCAGATTCCCCTGTTTGTTTTCTATGTTCTAGTTTGATGCGGTCAACTACATTTAGAAGAAGGGTTTCTGTTCTTGATAATCATGACTTCTTAAATTTTAATTTTCAAAACTTTTCTAGTTAATTTTAATTTTCAAGATTTTTTTAATTTCTTTTCTAATGTTATTTTTTTAATAAAAAAATTGGACCGGTTTGACTAACGGTTAGACGATCCAACCCGATTGACCGGTTGGACCCCGGTTAAATTCGATCCAACTATGAAAATATTTTTTTTGGGTCCAACCGACTCGCCTTTAATTTGTATCCGGTTAGCGGTTGGACCGGTCAGACTGTCTGGTCTGATCCATAAAACACTGGTATAAAGTGAGATAGATAGAATAGTTTATACAAATTATGGTAGTTGTGGTAAATATTTTAATAGTATCCTTATATAATCAATAAACAAAAATAGAAAATAAGTAGGTTACAAATAAATTAAATAGTATATAATATGCAAATTATTTTAAATTCTTCATTTATTAAAGTCACAATTAAAAGCTAAGAGCTCTAAATCACTGCACACCATTAATCTAATAATAAATACTCAAACTCACTCTCTTTAAAGTTACCCATCAACAACTAAAATATTATTATTATTATTATTATTATATATATATATATATATATATATATATATATATCATATAATATTATATGTAGGCCAAGGGGCCTTCGCCCTAGAGTATGGCCAAGGCCCTTTGTGTCAGTGCATTCGTCCCAGAGTGGGGCGAATGTATTGACACATAGGATAGAAAAATTAAAAAAAAATTGTAGGTGTAGACTAATGTAGTATATTGGGAAATTAAATTTAAGATATAATAATTTAATAATTAATTTTCTTAAAAATTATATTAAAATAAATTAGCCACTAGGTGTTGAGTAGCTATGAGACTATAGTTTGTAAATATATGTCTTTATATTTTCGCAAAAATTTTTGTTAGACTACCCTTAAAATGATATTAACTTTCAGTGGAGTCCAAAAAGTTGGTATTTAATGGCAAATTATATCAAGTGCCTGTGCCACTAAAACATCACTACTATAATTTTTTTGCCGGGTCATCAAAAACATGAGTATTGGAGTGTGCTATACATCTTAAAAATGTTACATAGGGAGGATATTTTCTTATTTGCAATTCAAATTTTTTAAACTAGAAATTTTATTTATTGAATTCTCTTTTGCATTTTCTAAAATAATTGAAGGGATAGAAGTTGGTCCCTAGGAGCTTGACCTCCATCGTCCCATGAATTTACAATTTTAGGGTACGTTTGATAGAAATGCACGGATAGTAATGAAATGGATGTAAAGTACTGTAGAGTAAAAGACAGTACCGTAAAGAAAAGTAAAGAGAGAAATAGAGGGAAAAATTAGGAGAAAAAATATATATGATGAAAAATGTGTTTGGTATTTAAAAAATATGATGTAAATTTTTTTAAAAAACCGTGAGAATCATAAATTTTACTATTTGGATTTTACACCAGTCATAGTCTAAGATAATGTCACGTAAATGTAATGCGTGTAAGTTAGGTTGTCAAATTCTAAAATTTAAATAAATTTGTAAAATGAAAGTAAATTTAACTCATATAAATTCGACTAATAAATTTGTAAGAGTTTATCTATATTATTAAGTAGTTATTAAAAATATATTTTTTATCATAATTAATATAAATAAAATAAATTTTTAAATAATAAAAATTCAAATATAATTGATACATAAATATTGACTACAAGTTCATTCAATCTATTGACTTCTAGTAATAATTTATAGAAATTAGTCTTTAATTTTATATTTTAATATTTATATTTTGTTGAGTTTGGACATTGTAATACTATTGTTTTTAAATTATCTTTTTATTAATTAGAGAAAACTTTGGTAGGTGTGATTTACCAAAAACTAAGAGCATCCAAAAAAATAGTTTTCATAGGTTCGTCATGTTTATCGAATTCAACACGAGTTAATTTATTTTGTCTATGTGTAAACGTAAATTCATAAGAGTTTAAGAGTTAACTCGAAATTCTACTACAAGTTTATATATTTATGAGTTTGACACGAATTAACTCATTTTATTTATACATAAACTTAAACTCGTACGCACAAAAAAAACTTAAACTCGTAAAAGTTTAAGAGTCAACTTGAATTTAAGAACAACGGTGTAACTAACACATAAATTATTGTGATTGAATAACATTACATTAACAAAATCCAAATTAAATTACATATTAAACAACATTAAGAAAATTAAAAGATTGATGTAAAAAGAAAATAATTTTGACTTGTGGTTAATTCTTTCCAAATAAAAAATATTTAGTATAAATAAAAATTCGATATATACCTTAAAATGCCATTCATTTACTTTTCCAAAAAGGGTATCCTAAATTTATTGTAATAATGTTCGTATCCAAAGAAAAATTAAAAACATTGAACACTCAATTAACAAAAGTGGTAAACTTGTAATAATAATATAAAAAAAGACAAGCAGTTCCACTATGCATGTGCCTACCAACGTTTTTTTGCAACCAATTTTGGCATTATATTTCATAGGATAAATGTGACATCTTTTTTAAATTTCTTTTAATAAGCATATATGAATCCCAGCCAAAATAATCTAAAATGTTCAACTCTTTTAGCCAAGCGTTACCAGAAGAAGTTGCAGAATACCTGCAGGAACGGTAAAAGATGATAAGTGTGATATAGAGAAGAAAAATTGGTAAAGCTTCAAAGTCCAATATTACTCTTCCATTCTCAATTTTCTGCTCCTCCATCTATACCAAATCTTCAAGTTTTTGTGTCTCCGTCGGCTTAATGGCTTCACTTTCCAAGCTCTATTCTTGCGATGAAGATGGCGTTTGCAAAGTTTGCAAGGAGAAGCCATCTCCAAACGACGTCATTTCTTGCAACTCCTGTGCATCTGCTTGTCACACCTCATGCCTCCCCGTCGGGTTTTACGCGTCGGCTCCGATCTCGTCGTCGTGGCTCTGCGCCGATTGCTCTCTGGCTCGCCATCTTGCGGATCGGACGGTCCGAGACTCCGATAAGATTTTAATATGCTCCTTTTGCTTGCGCCTACCGGAGCAACCTGTCACGGTTGGTGGTGCACTTATGTCACAATCTATAATTCCTTTGAGTTTGATTCTTATTCTTATCAAAACTGGCTTTGATTCTTAAGAAAAAAAATCAATGTTTGTTGTCAAAAATGTTTTCACAAACTCAAATCTGTGAGAATGATGAAGATGAAAACTAAAATAAGTTATATAACATCCGTATCGTGTCAGATATATGTATCGGACGCCGATAATCTTTGAATACTCTGATAAGACGATACTTACTTTACACATATTCAATTTCCATTTTTCTCTCTTTTTCTTTCACTTTTAGCTTTGATCGCTTTTTTTTAGCTACATAGATTTACACTTTCATTTTCTAAAACAGAAACTCAGCTTCTTTATTTCTAGTTCTTACAATTCTATATTATTTTTGTTTCAACTTTGATATTAAAAAATAGTCGTATTCCTATTATATCAAACCCGAATCGTCTTTTTACCATCCTATAATTAAACTCCAGTTCACAAGAACACTTCTTTTGTGTGTTTCAGACACCTTGCGGCCACAACTTCTGCTTGGCGTGCTTCAAGAAATGGATCGAATCCGGGAACCAAAACTGTGCGAATTGCGGCGGCGAAATCCCCACTAAGACGGCGAGACAACCTCGAATAAACACTCAGCTTGCTAGTGCAATAAGAACGTGGAAATCATCTGAATTTGGGGATAGTACTACTACTACTGTGTATGATCATTATATGAAAAACAAAGAGGAGGCTAGGAAGAGAATTGAAATGGCTTGTAGTGGGAGGATCTGTGTGAGAGTAAGTGATGACCATTTCGGGCCGATTCTTGCAAGGAATGACCCAGTGAGGAAGTTAGGGGTTGCAGTGGGAGATACATGGAAAGATAGGATGGGATGTAGGCAATGGGGAATTCATATTCCTATTGTTGGTGGTGTTGCTGGGAAGAGTACTTGTGGTGCACAATCAGTGGCACTTAATGGAGGGTTTGAAGATGGTGAGGACCATGGTTTGTGGTTTCTCTTAACTGGCAGGTATATATATATATACATATAATCTATGTCTCTTCTATACTTTTATGACTTGTATTGATCTTATAATTAAGGGCATGTTTGTTAGCCTTCATGTAGAATGAAGGAGGGTTTGGGTTATTGTTGTGTTTGTTACATACTTTGCCCCACTTCCATTCTTTTCCATCATTCCCATTTGTAAGAGTATGTTTGATAGCTTGAATGTCGGAGGTAATCTGATATTTTTTTTGCAAATTCATCCTAATAAATATATCTTACTTTTTGTAATGTGTTGCCTAACTTTATCCCTTTTATTCAATACGCATTGCCATTTCATTTTCATTTCCAACAACCAAACATAGTCTAAGCATTTCTATTCCCATTCTCACATTTTCCGTACCAAACGAGGGGTTTAGCAAACCCTGCACCAGTTGATGCAATATGAGATTACCGTGGGTTTAGGGTGCGAATTGTTTGTTTTGCCCCTGCTGAGGTAAGCCAGGTGAGTCTGTCCCACTTTTATTTTTCTGAGGTAAGTCATTGTGTTATTTTATAATATTTTAATATAAGAGTAAAATAGTCATTTCTACCAACTTTCATTTCTTTTTCATTTTCATTCCTAAACCCTGCTATCAAGCATATAATCTTAAACATTTTCATTCACATTCTCAGCTTTTCTGACTAGTAAACAAACCCTAACATTTTGGATGTGAAAATATATATGTGACATTATTCAAAATGTTTATATGCATTATTTAAGATACATATATAAGTCTGAATGTTGATTGAATGGAAGTTGGTCGTATCTATCAAATATTCTTCTTATGTTTGAATCTTGAAGCTTAATATTTACTCCAAAGTGATGACTAATTATTGGAATGTTTGAATCTTGTATTTATCAATTGAATTTATGTAAAGTCATATATTTGAAACCCTAGGGTTGTAGCTTTTTCTCGTTTCGTTTTTGGTTTTTCACATGCATTCTTTACTAGCTAGAGGCATTCCTCTCCAAGGCACAATCGGATTAAATTGAATATTGAAGTTTTCTTGTGTTCAATCGGATGTTAAATCCAAAGTAGTTCATGCATGCTCATAAACTTTTCTAGTGTTCAAGTCATGAATCTTGATGTTTTCCTCAATCATGGTTAAAAAAAAAAAGACCACTTGTACTATCTCTTAGTTTGTTTCAATTTCCTCAATCATGTTTCAATTTCTACTAGTCGTTCCAAACACCCTTCATATATATATATATATATATAGTGGTTATATCATTGTCTCAGATTACAAAGTTAAAGTTAGGGTTCTATTTATAAATATCATTGTTATTATATGTATTAACTTCTTCTTTGTATTATCTCTCTCTTTCTCAAGTATTAAACATGTGTCAAGTTACTTTATTATTGAAACTCTTACTGTTTACTTTTTGTACAGTGAAAGAACAGATCAATTGGGTGGCAACAAAGCAGGAACTAGCAAAGATAATGATACCTCATTTGATCAAAAGTTTCTTGAGGCAAACGAGGCTTTAAGGATCAGCTGCCTCGAAGGTTATCCCGTTCGAATAGTAAGGTGAGTTAGGAAATGTATATGGAGAGGTCAAGACTCCAAGAGTTTGACCCCTCCTCTCTCTTTCTCTCTCCATCAAAAATTAATGATAATGGAACATTAATTTTTTAAAAAAATTTAAAATGGGCCAATGAGAGCTTGAGCTCTCTATAGCATTGCCGGGTGAGTTATTTAATTTTTATAAACTTCATTCATTTTACTACCATATATATATATATATAGTAAATATGGAATAATATATACAATATATCAATTTTATATATTTCTTACATTCACAATATATGTTGAAGCAATTTATAAAATAAGTTTTCAAGAATTTGAAATATTGAATTTTTTTAGGAAATTACTGTTTTAGTTCTTGAAAGAGAGACTTTAATTATGTCAATTCTCTCTCTCTCAAAAATTAAAATATTCAATTTTCTCATTTTCAAAAAATTTTCATAATCCTTACATTAGTTACATAAATGCCTAAACAGTATCATAGCAGAAACATAAAACATAGTTATCATGCCATGAAACTAAAGTGGGTACTAAATTGTTTGAGAAACGTTCTTTAATTTGGAGGTTGAAATTAAGAATTTTGATCTTTCAAAACTAAATATTGATACAAAATTTATCTTTCAATGACTAAGTCATAAATTTATTTGTCTCAATATATATATATATATATATATATATATATCCAATAACATCTAAAGTTAGAATTGTACTAAACAATTTCATGCTATGATGGATATTAGATAGTATAGTTCTTTAGAGTTTCCTTCTCACAAAATTCGACAGATATAGATAGTTTAACTGGTGCAATAAGTAATGCATGCATATATATGAAACTAACAATCATTTATATTGTTGTTAGAACTTATATATATATATATATATATATATATATATATATATATATATATATATATATATTACTCTTGCTCTATTAAATGAAAAACTTAGTAATTAAGTTTAATTTCACTTTTTTTTTCTTTTATTCAGGACTCACAAGGAGAAGCGATCTTCCTATGCACCAGAAATTGGGATACGTTATGATGGAATTTATAGAATAGAGAAGTGCTGGCGCATATATGGAATACAAGTAAGATTTAGGTTATATTATTGCATCCACTACTAAATTATGTTTCCAAAAGAATAATAAGATGCTCATTAGGTTTGAAGGATCAACTTGTTTCTTGTGGTTTATATTATATATTAAGTGTATCGTTCAACTTTCTTTTTAGAAGCAAAATACTTTTTTTAGTTATGGAATTGTTGGTTAAATTGTATTATTTAGTTCCTGAATTTTTGAAAAATACAATTTAATCTTTAAATTTGTAACTCTGTCAACTATTTAGTCCCTTGGACGTTACCTGTTAGATAACCAAGTGACGTGACCATTAACTGCTGACGTGGTGCCATTAAAAGAGTTGCAAATTCGGAGACTAAATAGTATTTTTTTCAAAATTTGATGACTAAATGGTAGTTTAATTTGACCACTAATTTGGGGATTAAAAAGTTCTTTGCCTCTTTTTTTTTTTACTTTTTTTTTTCATTATATTTAACCACCATATACACACATTATGCACACTAGAAGGGATCCTATACGAAGTGCAAATTTTGTAATAAAATGCTCAAATGCATGTATGGATTATTTAATGATTTATCTTATACATTAGCTAAGCAGGTTAACGTTAAAAAACAACGTACTTCACTCACTTCACCAATAACACAACAGTCAAATGAAGGATAAAATATGATTAATTTTACTGATGAAAGTATTTTTATTTTACTTATACTTTGGACAATTTTATAATCAAATGAAGATCCGAATGTCATTTATTAATTTCTTCTGACTATTTACACTATCATTTTTGTTAAAATATATTAGATGTTTGCTCACAGAGAAAATTGTATATAAATTGTGTGACAGGGTCACAAGATGTGCAGATTTTTGTTTGTTCGATGTGATAATGAACCAGCTCCATGGGCAAGGTTGGATGCTTTATGATTTCTCCCTCTTTCATTATAGTAGAGGCTTTTTAGTTTTGAATTTGATATCATTTTTTTAAATTTTTTTTAAAACAAACACAGGTTTTTCCTTGAATTTTTAAAACATAAATTAAAAATTAAAAAATTATTTTTTTTATTACTCTTTTCATAACTATCATCATTTTTATTTCTAAATAAAAATTAATTACTATTGTGCATCATTCTTATTTTCCTTCTCTCATTATTTATTGTCTTCTCTCATATCACATATTTTTTATTTTATTTTATAATTATTTAAATTCTTATTTGGAGATCAATGACCAAAAGACCCAACGGATCCGAATCGACTAATATAACTTGATGTGAAATACACTTCAGCCGATAATCCGGACCGTTGATAGATTAAGATGCATTTTATTGCAACTGAACAACGGTCCAGATCATTTCATTTGATTTAAGTTGAAGACCCAATAGTGATATTAATATAGATTCATATATGAGACCTTTAATTATTTGGTTTGACGTAAAATATATAGTGATGAAAATGGAGACCGTCCACGGCCTTTGCCTGAAATTAAAGAGCTAAAGGATGCAATGGATTTAACTGAAAGGCCAAAAGGAGCTGCATCATGGGACTATGATGTACGTGAGAAGTTTTAATTACTTATTTATATATATATAATATATACGCATTAGTTAATTCTTACTGATTATTTTTTTTAGATAGATATATAATTTTTCATTTTCGAATAAAATCTTAGCCTCCATTCATACATTCAATTACATATACTGATATATACATATAAATATGGTTTCAGGAGAAAAAAGAACGTTGGATGTGGAAGAAGCCTCCACCACATAAAGAAATTGATGATGATATCGACGATGAATTTCGACGAGAGGAATTCGCCAAAAGACTAAAACTTGCGTTTATTAAATATTCGCTTTTAAGAGGTATGACTAACTCAATATGTTTGGTATCCTTACCAAATACTAAAATTATAGTTTTTTATGATTTTTAAAAAAATTTTATATCATATTTTATATATATCAAATACACTTTTCATCATATTTTTTTTCTCTATCTCTTTTCTTATTTTTCTCTACACTACTTTTTTTTATTCTACGGTACTTTACATTCGTGCATTTATACCAAGCGTACTAGTATATGGGAGAGTGATAATCTTGGAGATAATAGTGAGACCTAAGGCCATGTTTGGTAGCTAGATTTTGCAAGGGAATGTTTAAGGTTCACTTGCAAATTCTTTGTACCAAACATGTTTTACTTTTTGTCATGTGATGAAATTACTTTTTTGTCTCTTTTTTAATATTTTAATATAAGGACTTGGTTGGGAGGATGGTTTGAGAGCGGTATGGGTTGGTGTGGAGTAGTTTGAGTTTATAAACTCTTGATTGGGTGTTTAAACTTTAAATGTGTAATGGAGTGTGATGGTTTAGAATGGTTTGAAAACTATCCAAATTGGGAGAATTAGGATGGTTTACATTGTTTATAATATTTAATTCCATTATTAACTCTCTTTTATTCTACTTTTGTTCATTCATTATAAGGGTAATGGGTAGGTCTATGATGCAACTTGTTGCACGCATGCAATGCAATTTCGCCCAATAGGATTGTGACATGTGGGAAATTGTATTGCATCTCATCTTCCAATCCCCACATGTCACAATCATATCGGTCGAAATTGTATTACATAGATGTAACAAGTTGCATCATAGACTCACCCAAGGATAATATTGTCCACCACCCTCTTTATTTTTTTAAACTCTCAATAAAATAGTTTGTTTAAACCATTCTACTCCATCCCACTCTGCATCACTCCATTAATAACCCCACCCCACCCTACCCTCTTCAAAACTCCCAATCAAGCCCTAAGGATAAAATAATCATTTTACTCACTTTTATTCCATTCTCATTTCTTACTATCAAACGTAATCTAAAAAATCTCTTTCCTATTTCCACCACATTCATTCTCCGTAGCGAACCAGCCTAAAACATTGTCATCTTCGCCATTTTATACCCTATTCCGTTAATTAAGGTGAATAATAAATCTGTCAGTTTTGATAATTGCGTAGATTCACTACTCTTAGCTAGATATGGTTTCACTTTCTACAATGGCATTTCAACTTTTTTGTTTCTAATTTTACAATTCTATATTATTTTTGTTTTCAACTTCAATGTTAATTCAATAATCCAAAAATGTTTATAAAATGTTTATATCCCTGCCTGTATCTATATTTGTATCTTTTTGTGTATTGCATCTATGCTTCCTAGGTGACTCATTGTAGGAGAACTCCACAAGACCTAAGGCTATGATTGCTAGAATTATCAAACAGGATTTTATATGCATTTTTATGTCTTTCAAAAATACTTTTTATCATACTTTTTCTTTCTTTTAATTTTTCTCATATATCTCTCTCTTCATTTTTCTCTACAGTACTTCTCTTTGCTCTAAAGTACTTTACTTTACAGTACTTTACATCTCTTCCTCTTTTATCTGTACATTTCTGCCAATCATAGTAGCCTTAATATATATGTACTTTTGAATCCTGAATACCTCTATATATATATATAAATGATTTCATTTTGATTATTAACTGTAATGGTGGTTTGATTGGGGAATATTACAAGTGCAGAGTATGGATGCAGCTTGTGTAAGATGGTGCTGAATTATCCTGTGACAACTACACCATGTGCTCACAACTTCTGTGAAGAATGTCTCATTAAATTTCTCAGTGAATCCCACTTTATGAGATGTCCTTCTTGTGCACATGACATAACTCACTTCCTCCACAATGATTTTGAGGTGCCTACTATATATTACTATATATATATATATATATATATATATATACACATAATTAATTATTTAATTAATTAATGATTATTATATTCCATGTCATTCATGCTTGCGTATTTATCAGCGTTATTTTCGTTAACTGATAATAAGATAAAATGCACAGAAGATATTATGTTTTAGGCTAATGACACATGCATAACACTACTGAGTTTTAAAATCTTACATTCAACCCCCTGACATTTCAATTTTAGGCACTCAAACCTGGCCCTCCCTTTAGGTTTTTGTCTATTTTTTATTAACACTTTTCACTCATGTCAGTATTTTTATTCAGATTAATGAAAGATGTTTTGGTAATCTTTTTTACAACATCAGCATTTTTATCTAGGATTTTAAGTGAAATTACCGAAACACATTTCACTATTCTGAAAAAAGAATGCTGATGTGACAAAAAAGTGTTTAAAAATAAACGAAAACCTGACATAAGGGAACTGAGTACCCGAAATTAAAAGGTCGAGGTATTATGTACTTCCGGTCTAACACTCAAAGATCTTTTTTGCACTTGAAACTTCATTGTAGCATCTAAAACAACTAGTTAATTAGTTTTTGCAGAGATATATATATTTATATTCTACATACGTAGCTATAATTATATATGTAATATATATTTTGTTTGGAGATGAATTGTGTGGTTTAATTTACAATGTGACAGGTTAATGAAGAATTGATGAAAATGATAGAACTATTGCAAAGAGAATTAGTTGAATTGGAGGAAAGTTGTAGTCGTGATGATGAAGCGTTCAAGCTTAATCTTAATGTGCGTCCTGCAAGTGAATATGTTGAGGACGGTCGATCCAATAATTCTGCTACGACAACAAATGAATCTGTCATTTGTACGTTGAACAGACAGCAAACGTTTGATGAGTTCTTAGCAGAAGAAGAAAAAGAAAAAGAAAAAGAAAAAGATGACAACAACGAGAACAAGAGACAACAACAATGAAAATGGTACTTGAAAGATCTAGAGATGCATGGCCTTTATTTTTTTTAGAGAGAATTTATCAGTTTGGTCTTTGAAAATTACAGACTGTTCCAAATTAGTCTCTGAAATTTACAAATACTTAATTTAGTTTTTGAAAGATACTTTTCTGTCTCAATTTAATCCTTTTAATTTTTTTTATCAGTGCATTTGTGGCTTTTTTAAGGACTAAATTGAGATAAAAAAAGGTATCTTTTAAGGATTAAATTAGATATTTTTATCTTTCAAAGACTAAATTAGAGTAACCTGTATCTTTCTTTCAAGAAGCAAATTGATAATTTTCTCTTTTTCTTATTAGTGTGCTTTTGATGTAAATTTGAATGTTTTATTTGACAAAACTGATGAAAAATGTTGAAACATATTTTGAATATCTAGTATGATGCCATGCATTATTTATATTGTGTTTGGATGATCGATCTGATCAGATTTCTTTTTTATTAATATCTTTAATTAGATATTTGATTCTTCTTATTATATTATGCATGCCTAGATTGATATATATATTTTTAATGATTTCACACACATGAGAAATAAATTACATGCTTTTTGTTCTTAGTACTTCTTATTAACTTCATTAATATCTGACCAGCTTTAAAGTTTATAATGGGGAGAATATGAACAACTAGATTGGCACCCGTGCCATCCACCGATATGATTATAGATTATTATATATATAATTAAACTTAAAATATATGAACATCTATTAATCTTGATATATTAATAGCAATACATAGTATAAAAGAATACTCTAGTTTAACTGATGTCAGATAAATGTCATGATATTGATTGTTTAGATGTATAACTTTATGAGTTTTTGTTATAAATAAGTATAAACAAAAGATATATATGATGCAAACACATGAAAAATCTAACAAATATATACTAATGTACATGATACAGACTACTTAACATTTTGAAAAATTTTCTTGTATACAACGTTAGATGTTTTGTTAGATGGATGTTCATCATTCTTAGACATCAGTACTTTCAATTATAAATTATAAATATTTTGAATGTATGGAGGTATGTATTTTGATGGTTTGTATTTTGATTTTTTATTTATAGAAGTATGCATTTTGAACGTAAGGTAAAGAAAACAGGCCTAAAAAATGGAAAAAGGCAAAAAAAAAAATGGCAAGTTGAACCCGAACCAACCCAATCATCCAACCTGTTCATTAGCGGGTTGGTTTGATTCAAGTTCTGTAGCATTTTTTAAACCGACCCAACCCACTACCTTTTGATCAGTTCAGTTCCATTTTTTCCTCAAACCTGACCCGACCCGTGACCACCCTTTAATAACGTATATTATATGATCTTAGCTTTGTCACCCCACTACTAAAATTTTTTTTAAAAAAAAAGCTTCACATATGCTTTTTAGGCTTCAATTTTCAATGAATCATTGTTTCTCACGTAATATTATCTTTTGATCTCAAGTTCTTCGATTTTTATTCCTCAAATAATATTTTAAGTAAAAATATTAGAAGAATGATTTTTTTTTATACATAGTAATTGGATTACAAAGTATATGAGATTTAAAAAGTATGTTAGACATAATTATTATATAGAAAAATAAAACCTAAAAAAATAAGAATAACCTAATGTGAAGTAACAAAAGAGTAATCAAACTCAATAACTCGTACATTCTTCTTCTTTCATTATGAGAATGCCATGAAACTTTGGCTCCTTTGTAGGACATTTTTTCAAGATTTTTTCGTGTCTATCCTGTGCTCTCTTGATGGATTGAACATCTAATATATATATATATATAACAAAATCACCTTACCACTAATTTTTAATTGAAATAATAATTGTAGAGAAGATTTTCAGTAAATAAGTAGGTAACTTCATAAATAAATAGATCCACTAAATCAAGATATTGTATTTATCAAATTAGGCAATTATCACGAATCAAAATATTGAAATAACTACATATAGTCAAAGTGGGTTGGCACAAATGGTCAAGGATTCGGAGGAAAGTTCTCGCCTCACTCATGGACGAGAGTTCGAATCCCCCTGAAGCCATCCAAAATCTTACTTTGGTGGGCATCCCTCCTCAAGGAGATCCCCTGGCACCCAAGGGCTAGTTGCGTAGCTGTAACTGGGTAAAACTGCTTGCGGTTTAGGCCTGTGCAGTAATCCTTTGAGTTTGGCATCTGTTGGTCTCCCCAACATGCCACTGACGCTCTACCCAATAGTACTTGGAAGTGTCTTCCCTTATTACCATTTTTCTTTACCAAAATAAAAAACTACATATAATAACTATAGTGCCATTTAATTGAACTATTTTTCCCAATAACTACATATAATAATCGTAGCTATATTCTTTTGGGTAGTCTAAATCCTCATAGAGAATATGGATAAAAAGATTTTTATTTTTTAGACACGGGAAATGAAAATAAAGAGTGCAAGCTAAGGTCAAGCATAAAAATAAAGTAATGAGACACTTCCCGTTGAAATATGGTAGATTCCTAAGTCTATCAAAATATCTTTGAGATGGAAGCTAATAATTATGCCCGCCTGCCTCACAGAATTCACATCCTTTTATATTTATAATTTTCTCAAATTAGTTTTAATAACGCTACAATATCAGTGATTATCTAAACTCTAATCCAAATGCTCGAGTGAAATATAAACAAATTAAGGGTGTTTTTAGTTACTGGGGTGGTACATCCAACATTTTTCATAACAAATATACCTTACTTTTTGTAATGTGATGAAATTATATTTTTGCTATTACTTTTTTATCCACTTTTATTCTATTTCCCACTTTAAATGTAATGAAAAAATATCCATTCCCTCCAACATTCTCATTCTCATTCCCTCACTCATTTCACCTATCAAACACACCCTAAATAAGTGAGTTGCAATAGTGAAAGTATATACACTTCAGATATCCACAAGCTAGTATATTCCCTTTCAATTTCATCCATCCTGGACAAATTTAAAGATTTTGGTTATCCCAAAGTCCCAATACTTTTTTATCATATGGAAATTCTAGAAAGGGAATTTCTCAACAAAAAGTGCCCAAAACTTGTGTTGATTCAATGTTAGTTAACAATAAAAATCTTCACTTTGATCATATTTACTACATTCCAACTCAATAAATTTTCATTGGTGTCAAATATAACATTAACTAAAATAATGTTGATGTTTCAACTGAAATCCTATAGTACCCAGAAACATGAAAACGATCAAAGTAAAAAAATTATTATTTGAGGAAGAGGCAATCTATCACCATATAATTTTCATACATAGACAATATTAATCATAGTCACCACTAACCAACCAAGTGAGAAGTTTCGGTCTTAAGAAAGACCCACAAAAAAAAGCGATAAAGCTCAAAGAATCATACATGTTAGAGGCCAGTTTTCACTCAACTAAAATACGTGAAAACTATTAAAATCAGTATAATTAATTATATTTAACAGTTAAAATCAGTATAATATATGTTAGAGGATGATTAATTATATTCATTATATATAATTAATTATATCCCTGTTGCGATGCAAGTAAAGTAATGGTGTTAAACGGTGGGGCTGGTGTTTGGTGTTCATGAATATAATTAATTATATATGATGAATATAATTAATCAAACCAAAAGCAACATTATATTGTTGGCCTGAAAACCAAAAGCCAGGAGGAGGATTATGAGAAATGGTGGGGCTGGTGCTTGTGCTTGATTTTGAGTTTTTGTGTTGAAGGAGTGTCTCTTGTTCTTCAATTCTAAAATAGGAGATGCAGAGTGTTTAAATTGCAGTATCTTAATAAAGCCAAACCACAAATACTCAATCTAATAGGTTATAGAAAATCAGTATATAATAATGAATATCTGAACTTAAATCATCCTTCTGGAAAGCACAAATTAGCACAGCCACTAAACTATTAACTTTTTTTTTTCCATCTCCACTAAAGCATTAATTATCTCATATAACAATAGCTTTTCTATCCAAAAAGCAATGTTAGTACTAGATTAAGGGAAAAGTAACAATTTAAAAATGCAACAAATTATAATAGCAACAAATTTTAAATTAGATAAACAAGGTATTATATCTGAATTTGCTATCATCTATAACAACACAAAGATAAAAGACTACAAAAGAGGAATAAAATGTTAAGAACATGTATCTGTGAAGAGCTCTAAGAACACACATAAAGTATTATTAGGATTTAAAAAACGACATCGCTACAGCTCCATATTGTAAGAAATGGATATCTTACAGCAGGATCATATTCTTTTATGCATTTTTTGTAAAATAACCATCGCTACAGCTCCATGCTTACTCTGATGTACTCTTCCTTTTTAAATTTAATACTCACATCTATAGATAAGCCCAATTATGGTTATATATTTATTGAATTCGATTCAACAAAAATGGCGGAAAATATAACATACATGCATATCAAACAATTTAAAACATTGTTTGAAATAACACAAACGTATA
Organism: Senna tora; assembly: GCA_014851425.1. NCBI lineage: Eukaryota > Viridiplantae > Streptophyta > Magnoliopsida > Fabales > Fabaceae > Senna > Senna tora. Next base: position 44,150,886 of record CM026264.1, read on the forward strand.
CAAATCAACAGAGAGTATTCTTTGTGTAGTGACAAAATCAAAACCATATATATCGGGAATTGAATTGTCATCATCAGTTTGAACAATGACGAAACTGAGTTGGAAATTAAGCTTGTACACATGATATGAATGAACTATTGCTAGATCCTATCTTCAACTTTGACATAATATATATACACAACCTTCCTTCAGCAAACTCTTGAACTTGTTTGCAAAAACGCTCTTCAGTTCACAAATCCTCCAATTTTGTAATTCTGACATTAGAAACTTTGTTGTATAGATTCATTCTATCATTACAACATAGATTTTGAATGAGGAAATTACAAAAGAAAAAAAAAGGATGGAAACTTACACCTATATCACATAAGACCATCTCAAATCCTTGATTAATGTCTGAGAAATTGGACATCATTATGTTATATACATAAAACATGAAAGGAATTCAAAGTAACCAACAATTATAAAAATCCAATGTATGAACACCAAACCTCGATTAAACATGAAATCGTACCTCTAAACGTGAAACAGAACTCAGCAAGCCGTACAGTGAATGGTGATTAGAAATCTGATTTAAACATCCAAATTTATATTGCAGCAGTGGCAGACCTAATGGCAATATAATACATATTAGTCCCTACATCCCTATAATTGATATCTCATAAAAACTCATCAAATAATTGGCATTTATTGGTATTGAATATGAATAATTGTTGGCTGATATGTTATGCTCAAAGTCTTTGGTGTAAGGTGTGCACACAGTTATTGACCGACAATCAAGGAATTGGGATTCAAATTTTGATCAAATAGCATCCAATCACATGTCAGTATGATGTGTCAATAGTAAATGTAAATCCTACGTGAATAAAATTTTCCATTAATCATGGAACTGTAGAATTGACGCAATGTCAGCGCTATTAGTTGGCCAATAATGACTAATTACACACCAATCCATTATAATATAAATTTCAACTTTGATTGCATTGAATTAAAACCAATTAATTGGAATGGGTCTACAAGGAAGACAAAAAAACTAAGCTGGATTATTATAAATTATGTGGACCAATAGAAATTTAGCATTTGTAACATGGCTTGACATGTGGACTAAATACATAAGATTAAAAGTTGAGTTGATGATGTGTCAGATGAGCAAAGGTGTCTTCAATCCTAATGGTCAAGCATATGTTCTAGGAGGATTCCTTTATATATATATATATATATATATATATATATATATAGATTGTGAAACGCGGTTGACAATTAATTAAATATTAGTTACCAATCATGTTTATAGAACAACTCATCAATTTCTCAATTGCTAATAATAATATTAAGTTGGAATGTATGTATACATACACGATATTAATTAAAGATTTTGCATATAATAATAATAGCTCTAGGCTTTTATGATTATTGGTCAAACAAAATTAAGAGTTTGCATTGGGTTAATCAATCCGTTGAATTCGAACCAACACGTCATATTAAGTTTGTTTGGTTTAATTTGGGTCAGGGGTTGATTCAGTGTTGTATTTTTCAACACGTGGTGATATTGGTTCGGATCAGGGGTTTGAAAATTTTTAGTTCACCCAATTCGAACCAAACCACCAACTCGTCACTCTTTTAAAAGAAGAAAATTTTGTTATATTTAAAAATGTGTAAGGTGATTTTTTTAGTATGCAATTAGTTATTTATTTATGGCTTATTAGTTGTGAAGTGTCTTGTTTTTGTTTAATTTAGGCCAAAATGCATAGTACATCCCTAATCTTAGGGTGTGTACACAAAATCTCCCTAAACTTTAACACTTGATTCCCTTAAACTTTCAATTTGTTATACACTTCTCATATGTCAATAATATGGGTGAGTCTATGATGCAATTATAGCTTTTGTTGCATCTCATGTAATGGATTTTCAACCAATAAAATTATGACATGTGAAAGAAGGACCTGAAGAAAACATTTTCAAAGTATTATGTATATTTATGTTTCTACTCCAAATTTTATGATATTTAGATTTGGTATACAAGATATAACCAAAATATTATGTACATTTATGTTTTTTACCCCAAAAGCTTTTTGATACAAGATGGACCTTCATTTTTATTTTATTTTCTAACCTTAAAAGTATATTAGTCAACTATTATATCATGATTATTATGCTCGCCCTTATTGCTTGAATCAATATAATATATGTTTGTTTCGTAATATTTTGTATATTTAATTTAATATAATATATTATACTTTTAATTTAAGTTTTTCTAAATAACTTTTAGTACTAAATTCCTACTTAAAAATAATTATTTATTTCTTAATCAGAATTCTTTATAATAAAAATATTATTTTATATTTTAGATAATATTATAATTTACATATCTTGAGGGGTTAAACTTTAATTTTTTTCAAAAACATGAAGTTTACCTCATTAATAGGTTGCCTCTTCATTATTTAATACCACTGGATCATATCAATGGCTACAATTATACCACATACCCTATTAGGCTATTACATGCATGCAACAAGTTGCATATTAGACTATCCCAATATGAATAATGATATATATTGTATTGATCACCTAAACATAATCAATCAAAATGCGAATCAGGTCAAATCCACTTAGGCGAAGGTAAAATGCCCAGAAAGATCTCTTCATAGTGTAGAATTCTTCTCTCTGAATCCTGATTTTTGGGATTTCCGCTTCTGTTCTCTGTTTCTCTTATCCAACGGCTATTTTAGTCCAACAGATAGTTACCTATACGACAGCATTTTTGCCTTTCTTTAGTTTTAGCCTATGTTTGGATGGTGGGGGGGGGGGGGTTAGGTTGGAAGGGAAGGAAAGGGGAGGGTTAAAATAGGTTAAAAATGTGTTTGAAAGATTTTTTAAGTATGGAGGGGATTGAAGGGAAGGGTCTCTCAAACCCTCCTTGACTCTCTAAAAGCCCCATTTTCTAGAGGAATGGAATGGTTGATTAATTTTAATTTTTTAAGTTACTAATAAAATACAATTTTACCCTTATATTTTATTAAAAGGACAAATTTCTACATTCTAAAAAGAATTATTAGATCAAGTCAATTCATTAGTCATCACTATTCATCCAAAAAAGAAAATCGTTGAAGCTTCTCCCTCCCTCCATGCCAGTATCATCGGTTGCCAGCTTTGGTTTCTTAGCTCTGTCTCGGCTTTTTGTTTGCTTCTTCCAGTGTTTGGACTTATTTGTCCCGTTATTGTATTGTTGGCTTATCTTATTTCCTTCTTGTTATTTGTTTCTTCTCTATAGTTGCGGGTAGGTTGTTGACCCATACACTTTATTTCCTTCCTTATCTTGTTCTGAAATAGCCAAGTGGGATTGGAAATTCAAGGTTTCATGTAGAAATTGGAAATTGATGGTTTCATATTAGCACAATGGAGCAATTAATGTTTATAATGAATAAGGGGTAAGATTGGAAAAAATAAAGAATTGACCATTCCCTTCCATTCATTTTATTATAAACATCCAAACAACATTTTACTCATTCCATTCCCTTCCATCCGTTTTCTCGTTAAAACTTCCAAACAACAATTTTATCCATACCATTCCATTCCACTCCTCACCTCCCCACTCCTTTCCATTAATGACCCCTCCCTTCCATCCTGAATAAAACTCCTAAACATAGGAGTCTCTTTAATGAAATGATGCGTTTCGGTCTTGTTTCCTTTTCTTTTTTCGGTTAGCCTTAGTTGTTGCTTTCCTTTACTTCTTTCTGTTGTATTCGTTTTCCCTCTTCTCCTTCTCTATATATACGGTTAAAGCTTAATGGAAAAGTTGCGTCAAGTATTGATTTTCCAAAATTACTCTCCTCATTTGCAATTTGCACATGGTATTAGAGCTTTGGCTCTCTGAATCGACGTTTATTCTCTTATGAAATTCTCAAAAGAGATGTTGTATCTTCTTGAAGAATTGATAAACCTGATCGTGCGTAGCATCAAGAAAAGGCAACATGGGTGATCAAACCAAATCTTCGAAGGCTGATGAAGGCATCTTTCATCTTCACAGCTCCGACCACCCTGGAATGGCTCTCACCGCCATAGTTCTTGATGGATGAAACTACTAGGCTTGGAGTATAGGCATTAAGACTGCCTTAGAAGCAAAGGACAAAACTGGCTTTATAGATTGCTCTATAGAACCACCTGCAGATCCTTCAGAATACAAGAAGTGGAAGAAGGTCAATTCCATGATAAAGTCATGGATCACCAATTCCATCTCCAAGGATATTTCTGATCTTTTTGTTTTCTGTACCTCTTCTAAGGCCCTGTAGGATACCCTGGAAGAAAGATATGGGGTTGACAATGCACCCCAGCTATACCATATACAGAGGCATGTGAGCTCTATGGCTCAGGGTGCAAATTCTGTTACTGTTTACTTTAACAAGATTAACAGATGTTGGGACAAGATGGGGAGATTGATGCCTTTATCTACATGTGTCTGTGGGAAGTGTTCTTGCAACCTCAAGAAGAAAGTTGCAGATCTTGATGACACGATAAAGCTAATGCAGTTCCTCATGGGGCTGACCTCTACCTATGATGTGATTAGTACACAAATCTTGAATTCAAGCCCCCTTCCTTCTTTGAATAAGGCATACACAATGGTGATTTCTGAAGAAACACAAAGGCAAGTTAATCTATCTTATAGTGCTGGAGAAGGGAGCAGTGCCATGTTAGCCTAGTCTTTCCAAGGAAAGAATGATGCAGGATCCACCAAGAAAAGCAGTATATCCAAAAAGGATAAGTACTGCGATCACTATAAGACCAAAGGGCATACAAGAGATACTTGCTTTAAGCTGCATGGATACTCAGATTGGTTGAAAGAGATGAAAGAAAAGAAGGGTTCAAATAAAAAAAGCAAGCTTCTAACTTGAAAAACGAAGGACTTCCAGACACACCAATGACTCAGGAAGCTGAATCAAGCACAAAATGGGAATTGGCAAATATGGTGTCCTACTTAATGAAGGAAGTTCAGAGGCTTAACAAAGCAAAGGGAAAAGAAGAACATGTTAACTTTGTGAATATGCACAATTTTGTAGGTAATGTTCTTGGGAACTCCCTTAATTCAATGAGTAATAACTTGTGGATAATAGATGTTGTGAATTTTAATAACCGGTGCAAGTGTACACCGTCAACAAGTAATAAAGTGGTTGTAAACCAGATATCGTCCAAGGAACTACAACTGAATGCGTAAATTGAGCACCAATATCGTAGCATTCGCTTAAGTCAAACAAATAGAATATTGATATGTTTTGCACAAATATAAACTAGAATTAAGAGTATGAAAAGTAAGCGTAGCGAATGACAAATACAGTTCAAGTAATCAATTAACGAAAGAGTTCCTAGGATTGTAGCTACCACTAACACTTTGATTTAATCCAATTGCTACCCTTAACTATACCGATTCGAAGTCACGAAGTTAGTCTTTAGTTTCTACAGTCGTTATATGGTCTTCCGGTCCTATATAATCCCTAATTATTTAGTTGACTACCTCATACATCTATGGGCAAACAATTTCAATAACAGCTTTAAGCCTAACTAATTCAACTTTGCTAGGTTTTCAGGTATATCTCTATCCTTCAAACGAAACCCAGGAATAATCATGTATTCAACCTAGAACTAGCAATACTCAAGTTTAGGACTAAGTTAGGGTTCCTCTTCCAAGGATACCCAAACCCTCCAAGTAACCCTAAGTGATGGCTTAGCACATAGAATTTATCAAACAACTTGGATAAACTTCATTAAAATCGAATCAAAACAGTAAGGTAGACAAAATTCCTAAATCTACATGTTAGGGCACTACAATCCTAAGATTGGAGAGTTTAGCCCAACATGTTCATGTTCCGCATATTCAAAGAATCCATAAAAACCAGAAAATACAGAGAAGAAGAAGAAAAGAGATGAAGAACTCCGTCTCCGGTGGTCAAATCAGCCTTTTCCTTGCTCCGATCCGCTAGAATCGCGAACTCTTGGTGTTTTCTAAGCTCAATATTGAGTATTTCTCTTGCCTCTTTCGTAACCTAACTCCAATTATCTCTGAAATATGAATTACTTTCCTCTCTATCTCGATGCCTTCTTCAACCTTATGAGATGCTTATTTATATTGCTCCTTGGGCCTCAGTTTGATTAGGAATAAGATGGAGATAACTATTAATTAGTATAGAATTTAATATTTAAATTCAAACTAATTTAAAAGTATCTCTAACTCTTTATTATATAATAATATATATCTAGATAGAATAATATATTTTCCTACTTAAATTTAGATAGGAAATATTATTTATCTAAAGATAATATTATTTTATATAGAATACTATCATTCCTATTTGATTTGAAATCTGAAGCTTGAATAGCCCAATCCAAATCCCGATTGAATTTCTCACTTTATCTCCACTTTAAAATTTGAACTCTCCTTGGGTCGATGTGCCTTCTCGCCAAATACTTCCATTTTACGCCTAGGTAAAATTATATTTTGGCCCCAGGTGAAAATTACATTTTGGCCCCAAACCTTCTTTATTCACTTTTCAGTTTAGTCCCTACTTCCTTTCTTCTTCAATTTGGTCCCTATTACTTTCTTTATGGTCCTTGCTTTTGGAATACATCTTCCCATTGATCCCTGTTAAGCCTGCAGCACTTAAGAAACATCAAACGCACCTATCCAATATAGTAAATAGAGCATTTATGGGCATTTTATTATATTTTCAGTTTTATTCTTTCTATCAAGATATTCAACCTTTTTAAAGTACAATTATATATATTTCATTATTATTTATACTATTTAGTACCCTAAAATTAGGTTAATTTTGGGTGCTATCAATAGACACAAGAGCCACATCACATATGTGTTCTAACAAACATTTAATGCATAACATAAAGTCTCTAGCATCTCCTAGGGTAATGCACTTGCCTGACAAAAGCAAGAAAGTGATTGCCAGCATAGGCACAGTCACATTGACCATAGATCTAGTCTTAAAAGACGTTTTATTCATACCCTCATTCCAATACAACCTTTTATTAGTTAATAAATTGGCAATAGATAATGATATCTCCTTTATTTTTAACTCTAAGTCCTGTATGTTGCAGGACCAGATGAATAAGAGAGTTTTGGCCAAGGGAGCAGCTGTTGGCAACCTTTATGACTTGAATACTTGAAATTTGAACAATGATGTATCTTTTGTTTCTTTAGAAAAGCATTGATGTAATGTTAATTTTTCTACTCTTATCAGTGATAATACAAAAGACAGATGTAATCCTAGATCCAATGACTTCATTTTTTATGTGAATTGCAATATCATGAAGGAATCAGGGAATAAAATGATGACTGATGTTTGGCTTTTTAGACTTGGTCACGCTTCTTTAAATGTACTCAAGCATATAAACGGGATCTCAATACCAGATAAGACAAAATCAGTGTGTGAAGCTTGTCATAATGCTAAACAAGCTAGACTTCCTTTTACACTTAGAGTTTGTTTGGGAATCAAGAGGGGAAGGGAAGGGGAGAGATTAGAGGAGAAGGGAGGGGAGGGGAAGGGAAGGTTAACCTTCCATATGTCCTCCTCTTGTTTGGGTGTTGATACCTCCTCCAAAATACTCCAATTTGGAGTATCTTGAATTTGTGAAGGAGAAGGATAATGGAGGATTAAGGCTTGATCCTCCATTATCTTCTCCTCCAATTTTCATCTTCCCAAACAAGGGGAAGATATCTTGAAACTCTCCCCTCCCCTTCCCTTCTCCTCCTTAATACCCAATCCAAACATAGCCTTAGTGACACTAGATGTGAAAATAGGTTAGAGTTATTGCATATAGACTTATGAGGCCCTTATAAACTTCCAACAATAACTGGTGCTCATTATTTTCTTACTATAGTAGATGAACACACTAGAGCTACATGGACTTTTCTATTGAATAACAAAACCTAGGTTTATAATACACTAGAGACATTTTTGAATCTTGCCAAAAGCAATACAAATCCCTTATTAAGGTAGTTAGGACGGATAATGGAACTGGGTTCATTAATCAACAATGTTTACATTTTTTCACTAAGTTAGAAATTTTGCATCAAAGGAAATTTAGTTATACCCCACAGCAAAATGGGATTGTGAAAAGGAAGCATAGGCATATATTGAAAATTGCAAGAGCTCTAATGTTTCTCTCTAATGTGCCAAAAGAATTATGAGGAGAAGCTGTCCTAACAGCTACCTACATCATTACTAGACTGCCAACACCTACACTGAGTTGGAAAACTCCATTTGAACTTTTGCAAGGGCATTCCCCTAGGTATGACAGACTTAAAACCTTTGGATGCTTGTGTTTTGCAACAAACACAACTCCATATTAAGATAAGTTTGACAAAAGAGCTTTCAAATGCATTTTTGTAGGATATCCTAATGGATAGAAGGCCTGTAAACTATATGATATTGTCACTAAACGAACCATGATTTCTAGGGATGTGGTGTTATGAAAATAAATTCCCTTACTTGCTTACTCATTCAAAAGAACAAGTTATTGTGCAACCTGTTTAACCTGTCATAGTAAATGATGAAGATTCGTCTAATGATGACTTGGCAAACTCACCTACTACTACGGTTAACCATGACACCCTACCTGCAGCTGGCAACAATGATGTACCAATAGAAATGCATCAAATCCCAAAAACAAGAATCAGTACCAAACACAGAAAACCCCCCACACGGATGAATGATTATGTTTGCCTTTCTAAAGCTTCAAAACTCATGAATCCAAGCCAATCTCAATACATTATTGCTCCTACCTATCAAGCCTTTATGGCTAAAATTCAGAAAATTAAAGAACCCTACACTTATGCACAAGTAATAAAGGATCCAGAATGGATAGAAGCTATGAATCAGGAGCTCAAGGCCCTTGAAGAGAACCACACTTGGGAAATGACTGAACTTCCAACAGGTAAACAAGCTATTGGAAGCAAGTGGGTCTTCAAGGTAAAATATGGAGTAGATGGATTTGTGACAGGTATAAGGCACGACTAGTGGCTAAAGGGTACAATCAAACAATGGGGACTGATTATTTTGAAAGTTTTTCTCCTGTGGCTAAAATGGTGACAATAAGAGTTTTTCTTTCACTTTCATGTATAAAAGGATGGGCCATCCATCAATTAGACATTAATAACGCCTTTTTACATGGCAACCTTAGAGAAGAAGTTTACTTGATCCCTCCCGAGGGACACCTAAAGGCCAAACCTCATCAAGTTTGCAAACTAAGAAAATCTCTCTATGGGCTTAAACAAGCCTCAAGAGAATGGAATCATGAATTTACTTCCCAACTTATTCAGTTTGGTTTTTCTCAATCATAACATGATCATTGCCTTTTTATTAAACAAAGCACTAACTCCTTTCTAGCTCTTTTAGTTTATGTTGATGATGTACTTTTAGCAGGAAATAGTAAAGCTTATATTGCAGAAGTTAAACATTACTTTTCACATCAAGCCTTCACTATTAAAGACCTAGGATATGCTAAGTACTTTCTAGGAATTGAAATACTTAGATTTCCTACAGGGATTTATCTCTCTTAGAAGAAATACTTACATGATATTCTCAGTGAAGTTGGTTTCTTGGAAGCAACTCCCACCAAGGTGCCTATGCCTAAGAACCACAAGTTCGATGATAATTCTTCTCCTTTTCAAGAAGTACATCAATACAGAAGGCTTGTTGGTCGAATGCTTTACTTAAGCCTCACAAGACCTGACATTTCGCATTCCAACGGATAGACACCTATACGACGGCTAATTTATTTAAATATATTTTTTAAAAAATTAATTATCAAATTACTATATCATAAATTTTATTTCTCAACATACTACGCCTACAAATTTTTTTTTAACTTTACCTATCCTACATGTCACTATCTTCGCCATTTAAAATGGAGAAGGCACTGACAAAGTGGGGCATTCGCCATAGTGCAGGGCGAAGGCCCCATATATATTACTTGTGTAATATATGTGATCGACCTACGATCCATCACATATATTTTATATATATATTATAATTTTTTAATATAATATAATATAAATATATATTATAATAAATTAAATAATATATAATATAAATTATTTTAAAATTTTAATTTATTAAAGTCTCAAATAAAGATTAAGAGTTCTAAATCACCATATACTAGAAGTGTCAAAATGGAATAAGTTTACGGGCCGGTCCGTTTGATCATATAAAATTTATAAGATCGGGTTAGAAATTTTTTTGTTCTAATTAAAAATGGGATAGTCTAGTCCTAAAAAGAATATGATCAAATCGAGCTAGAGCTAACTCATTTTTATTTTATTTTTAATATTTATATATTAAATTAATTAATAAATTTCACTTTAATTAAAATTATATTAAGCATTTTGAGATTTTATTTAATTGATTTTATTATTTTAATTAATATTTTATCAATATATAATATTATTTTGAATTTTAAATGAAAATAAATATTATACTATAAATTATTTTATAATTTAAATTTAAAAAAAATGGGTCAGTCCAGCCATCTAAGGCCTAATAGCATCGGGCTGGATTGAAAAAATCTCAATCCTAATTAAAAATGATCTAACCCAGTTAAACTTTAATAAAGTATGATCAAAATAGACTAAGATCAAATTAACCCGTTTTGACACATCTACTATACACCACTATCAAAATAATTTATATATTATATATAAAAAACTATAATATATATATATATATATATATATATATAAATATAATATGGGGCCTTCGCCCTGCACTATGGCGAAGGCCCCACTTTGTCAGCCTCTAAATGACAAAGGCAGTGACATGTAGGATAGATAAAGTTATAAAAAAAAAATTTGTAGGTGTAGTATATATGAAAAATAAAATTTATGATATAGTAATTTGATATTAAATTTTTTTAAAAAAATTATATTTAAATTTAGCCTCTGTACTATAGCGTTTTTGCCTATTTTTAGTTTTAGAATCCCTTTAATGAAACGATGTGTTTCGGTCATGTTTCCTTTTCTGTTTTAAGTTAGCCTTAGTTGTTGCTTTCCATTACTTCTTTCTGTTGTATTGGTTTTCCCTCCTTCCGTCTTCTCCTTATGTATATATACAGTTAGAGTATTGATTTCCCAAAATTACTCTCCTCATTTGCAATTTGCACACAGATAGTGACTACTTATTTTAAATTGGCAAAATAAGTTGAGCTGAAAATTCCAGGAATAAGGGACTTCTCTCTCTCTTTATAATACAGATTGGAGATTGATTGTTACGAAAATGATTAAAAAGTAGAATTAATTATTTAGATGAACCCACCACTTTTTCAATTACAAACAATTGTTTGACCCTAACGCTGAATTTATTCCCTGTTATTTTATTTAATACTATTATCACATTCTTTCTTTCCTTGTAATTTCTGTGGGACTAATTTCAAGGCACAATGTGAACACCAACAGAGTCACCGCTCCCTGAAATTTTTGTGTACTCATGAGTTTGGATTCTTTGTTGTTTATAGTTGTGCTGTTCATAATTGTGCTGTTCGATAATTGTGGCTAACCGACTAATAATCGTGGTTAAAAATTTGATCACAGTTTTTTGATCGATTAGCTATAGTGATAACTATGACTAAATTTAAACAACATAACCGGGACAGCAAAAGATCGAACCCCAAATAAATACATATTTTGAAATAATGTACAGGATTAAATCATCATGGAAAAAACTAAAAATGCTTAATGATATATTATTCTTTTTAATATTTCCACGTTTAGGTAAATAAAACTGAAATTTTTTTTTGAGACGAACATATTTTTAGTCAAAATAATTAATTATCTTAAATTCTTAATTGCTAAGATTTTTTTTATTATATATATATATATATATATATATATATATTGACAGTAGAAAATATCTTAAAATAAATTTGAAATGAAATAAAAACAAAAAATACAGCATATATTGAAGTCTACGTTTAAGTCAATGGAAGCTGTCATATTGTAATTGATAAATGAGTAAGAAATTTGCGTGGCTTCTGTACTTACACGGTTTCTGTCTAATGCTTTTTTGATTTTTTTTTTCTAATTTCTAAGAATTTTAAAAGCAATTAGTTGACTCAGCGACGTAGTCTTCTTCTTTCTAATTCTTTTTATTTTTTTAATCAAGATGAAATTACCTCAACTTTTCTATAGCTTAATTAAATTATTATTATCATTTTTTATAAACTCAAGTTCATATATAAAATATATATAAACTGATGACGCATAGGTACTTAGAGTTTTAAAAAAAAATTAATTAATTAAAATTGATAATTATAGAAAAACATGTAACAGATTAATAAAAGATTTGAAATTTTGAATCCGTGTGAATATTTTCTTTAATAATTTACTATTTGCTAATTATTCTCGTGCTACCCAGAGACACCATGTGTTGTGATTCTTTCATAACTTAAAATGTTTCTAGAATGTGGTATATAAATATAAAAAAGATTAGGATTTCTAAATTTTGTAAAATATATGATTCAATTAATTTAATTTCTATCTAAATCTTAATGAATTCATCTTAATATATTTTTTTAAGGAAAAATTTAGGTAGGGGTAAGCACCGGTATCCAATTAGGGTAAGGGAATACCCACAATCTCTTTGAGGACTTATAGAAGAATTTACATATCATCCACTAATAAAGTCCTCACATCAATCATAGAGTTTGAACCTCGTTCTACTGAAGTAAGAATTCAAACATCAAAGGAATTGAGAAATGTACTATGGTTGTGTTCGTTAGGCAAGGAAAAAAGTGAAGAAAAAAAAAACATGTACATGTTACCCACTTTTTTATTTTCATCTTAAAAAGTGTGTATAATTAAAAAAAAATACAAAATGTCTATTATATCCTTTGATTTGATACAATCATAACTTTCTTTTCTTTTTATTATTTTAATATAAGGAGTAAAGTGGTAATTTTAATATATTATCATTCTATTTCTATTCTCAACTTTTACTAACAAACATAATAAATGCATTTTCCCGTAAAGAATATTCCCTATATTTTTATCCAGTTAAAGGTCTATTCTTGTTTTTTTTCTTCTGTATATTTCAATTTAGAGAAGGAAGGGGTAATTAAGACAATTCATGTCACACTCACACCCTGTTCTCTATATAAATCCCTTTTTTATCAGCTCTGCTAAATCATACATCCATACATACATACTCAAAGCCCATCCTCTCTCACTTTCTTCTTCTTTTTCTTCTTGTGTCACTTCTCAACACAACAAGTTAGAAAAAGTTGAGAAAGATTACAGAAAGGCTTTGAGATATATCATATATCATTGAAGATGGATCATAATTATTTCAAGTTCAAGAATAAGAGATCATCCCACACAGCAGTAATAAAACTTGTGGTTTTAGTTTCTGTCTTTTCTCTTGTATTCTCCTTCCTCCCCTTACTCCTGCAGTCTCTGAATCAATTCTTCAACTTCTTCACCATTAATGCCAAAAGCTACATGTTCCTCCTCTGCAATGGCCTTCTGGTTTTCATTGCCAACAATTCTGGCCTCATCACTTCCACACCACAACCTCACATTCCAACTCAAACCCCAGAGATTGGAATCTCTCAATTCAAGGAAGAATTGCATGTGCAAGCTGAAGATCAAGAGGAAAACGAAGCTGAAAACCCACAAGAACAAGAAGATGAAGAAGATGAAGAAGAAGAAGAAAGGGGTTTGGTAATGGAAGATTCACAGAAAGAAGAAGAAGAAGATGGAAATAATGGGGTTATGATCATGGAGGAAGAACAAGAAGAAGAAGAGAATGAAGCAGAGGTGGAAGAGGATGCAGAGGAATTAAACAAGAAATGTGAGGATTTTATCAGAAAGATGAAAGCAGCATTTTGTTCAGAGCCAAGAGATTATTATTATTATAATCATAAATCATTAGTGGCTGTTATGTAGGATGTAGAAATTTTAGGTACTTGAAGAAGCCACCCAGATTTTTGCTTGTAGGAATTTGATTCTTACCTACATGATTATCTCTGAGTGTGTTCTGTTTTTTGTTTTTTTTCTTCTGTGTTTTACTATGAACAATAATCATGTATTTTTAGTTTTACTTATCATTTTGGTAATCCTTGAAAGATATAAATATTTAATTTAATTTATAAAAGATAATTTTTTATTATAATTTGGTCCTTAAAAGAAGCCACAAATACACGAATTAAAAAAATTAAAAAGACTAAATTAGGACAAAATAGTATCTTTCAGGAACTAAATTAGATATTTATATTTTTTAAAAATTAAATTAAACATTTACATCTTTCAAGGATTAAATTGGTACACTCTAAATTGATAATTCACTGTTTTTACTTTTAATCATAACATCATAACCTTATAGCCTTAGATTTGTTGTTCATTGTAATTGGGGTTTATGCATGTGCCTCTCTTGAATATTTTCCTTGATGGTGCTCAGGATTTTTGTACTACTAAAAAATTAAGAATTCTTATTATTTTAATATACAAGAACTTTTGACCCAAAATTTAACATTTAACAAAATTATTATTTATAATTAAATTACATAATTTTGATTAAAAAAACTGAATATATTAGATTATAATAAAGTATAATTGAGCGAATTATCAATTTGATCTTTGAAAGATATAAATTATTTTAATTTAGTTTTTAAATGATAGTTTTTTGTGTCAATTTGATTCTTTTAATTTGTTTGTCAGTATATTTGTACTTTTTTTAAGGACTAAATTAAAATAAAAAATATTTTTAAGGAATTAAATTATATATTTTTATTTTTTAAAAATTAAATTAAAATATTTTGTATTTTTATGGACCAAATTAATAATTCTATCCGTATAATTTGATCGGAACGGAAGACTCTGTGGTTGGATGTCGTGAATTGTTGAATCCTGTAAAACAAGAAAAGGTCAAAAGTTTTGGCTAACTCTTTGTTCAAAATCAATATGAGATGAAGAGAGAGAATTTATCAATTTTACATACCAATTATCCTTTATAATTAGGTTTGACATAATTATATTTATTAGATACAAAATGATAATATTCTGCATCCAAGAAATAATAAATTCTATTTTTATTCAATATAAATGTTATTTTTCCCATACCAAAGATAAGCTATGAGATGAACTTACCTAGGCAGCTAGGCTCGTTTCGTTACATAAATATTGGAAGTAATAAGAATAAAAATAAGAATATGAAAACGATATGATGTGATATGAATAGAATAAAAGTGTATAAAATAATTATTTTATCTTTATATTAAAAGTGAAAATGAAATAAAAGTGAATAAAAAAATAAAGACAAAAATATAATTTTATTATATTACAAGAAATAAGATATATTTAGGAGGAATAATGTAAAAAAATAGTTAAATTTTAAAAAGAATTATATCAATTTTTGCTAGAAACCAAACGAGACCTAATAAATTGACAAGTCAAAGGACTATCCTAAGGATATTTAATTATTTATCAATGACAGACTTGAACGTCAGTTTTATTTTAATAAATTTTTTAAAAAAACTCCAGTTTTCATTAAAGGAGTTTTTTCTAGGTGAGTTTTGATAGAAAGTACTTTTAACGCTAAAACTTTCAACTTTAGATTAAATATTGTCAGAAATTTTTTTATTTTTCTAAATATATTTGGGTGTCAAAATTTTAAAATAATGTAAATTTATAAAAATAAAACACGTTTTTATATACATTTTTGAAAAAGATAAATGTGAGCCTTTGGTGTGAATATGATGCCATTTTAGATAACATAGTATCATACATGTAATGATATAAAATACCATGACATGAAATATCATAGTATCCATTATACTTATTTATAGTATGTCAAATGATATAAAATGGAAATATTTGTTTTTTATACTAACTAATATTTTTTTTATAGATATACTAACCAATATTAGTTGTTTTTTATATTTTTAAATTTATCTAAAGGTAAAAAAAATTTATCTTTATAAATTTGAATAAATTATATATTATGTTAATACTATGATTATTTTTAAAATTTTATATTTAGAAAAGTAATTATCATCTTTAAATAAATTATCTATTACATTTGTTCTATAATTATTTAAACGTTTCTTTTTTTGCCAATATTTAAAGGAATTTGCACATGAATATACACTATTGAAAAAATATACACAAATTTAATCACTTTTAAAAACTATCTAAAAAAATATACAATTTTTATTGTGCACGATCAAAAATGCCCTCAGTGAGAACGATTATAATGTCAAATGGCCAATCTTATCTCAGTGAGGACGTTTTTAACGCTAGTGGTCAAACGTGACATATTCCCAAAAAAAAACGTCCCACCAAGGGCGTTTTTGATCGTGCACAAATTAAAAATTGTATATTTTTGCAAATACTTTTTAAAGGAGGCTAAATCTATCTATTTTTTTCAAAGGTACATATTGACGTGCAAATCCCAATATTTAACGTCTTATGTTGAAATGTCTCTTTTATAGAGAGAGAGAGAGAGAGTTTTCTTTTAATGGAAAATACTCTTTATTAAAGAGAGTGTCTCTCACTCTCTCTTCTATACTTTATAGAAGAGAGAGAATTAATCAAATATTTATCTTACTTTCTAAAATTAACAAAAATAGTCTTTAATTTAACAAAATAGTTTAAATATAAATGGGAATTGTTATACACCTATAGATAGCTTTAGCATATTAGTCCATAGTCGTTAGATCCATAGTATTGAAATTCGGACCAACCCGGACAGTCGGATCGGTGGATCATTGACTCGAAGCCAAAATCAGTCCGGGTCACTGGAAAGGACCGGAATTACATTGACCCGATAGTGACTCGGGCAGGTCATTGAGATTCGGTGATCCGGTACAACCCGAGACCAGGTGCAAATTTACTTTTTTTTTTAAATATATATATATATATATATATATATATATATATATATATATATATATATATATATATATTGTGCCTCAAATGCAATCGTTTAAGTTTAGGATCAGTTAGTGTATTATATGGTAAACACAAAGGGATTTGGACAGAGAAAGTAGTGTTATTAGGAATGCTGATACTCATAAACTGATCAATGTGCCGCTTGAGCAAATTGTAGAATTTGTTGGAGACCCAAGTATATTAAGATACTGAGATATTTGTATCCATTGCATTATTGCAATATGAGTATAATACCTATTTTATGATCCTTTTGATTATTAATAAATTTTCAACGTAACATTATTAGTTCAAAAGATACAACAATATGCATTTAGCGTAATCTTAATATTATTTATTTATTGCATAACTAAATTTGGATGAGTTACTTGATGATGAGGAGGAGGAAGAAGAGGGGAATAACATTGAAGCCGATAGAATACTAGTTGAAGGCCATAGATCATTAGTTAATACTTTTGATATCCTTTTTAACCAACTAGAGACAAAAAATTATTCATAAATTATGATAATTGTCTGGTTTAATTTCTATGAATTATTGTGAAGTGTGGTTATTTAGTTTTGTTACAATCTCAAGTATGAATGTATTTGGTTGCTTGAATAGATTCAACTAATTATAAAATGCGATTGTTTTTTTTTTTTAATTTCAAGTATGAACTTATGCATTAATAAATTTCAATACATATATATACACATTTCACCGGGCCAACAGGTTGGACCAGTGACTCGGCGGTTGGACCAGTGATCTAGTGATTTGAGCCTTTCACTAGGTCAATGATCGATCCGGGTCCAAAGACTATGGTTAAATCTATCTCAAGACATATGTTATCTTAAATTAATATATATATATATATATATATATATATATATATATATTAACACAGATCTCAAGACAGATCCAACGATTGTGGACTAGTGTGCTAAAGCTATCTATGTACGCTTAGTATAGATGCACGGATGTAAAGTACTGTAAAGAAAGTATTGTACAGTAAAGTACTGTAGAATAAAAGAAAGTATTATAGAGAAAAGTGAGGAGAGAGATAGAGAGAAAAATTGGGAGAGAGAAAAAGTATGATAAAGAGTGTGTTTGGTATATATAAAATGTAATGTAAATTTTTTTTGGGAATCGTGAAACACCACGATTCTACTGTTTGACTTGGCTTTCATACCAAACATACCCTAACTTTATAACAATTCTCAATATAAATTATCTAAACACCTAACAAATTAAAATGATTTATATAATATTCAAGTAGTTTAATATAATTAAAATATTTTAAATAATAATTATTGTTGGATATATTGGGGTCTTTGGGACTAAATATTCGCCCATGTGGGAGTCCGATCGGGTCGAGTGAGGATCCGTTGGAAAGCTCGCAGAGAGACGAAGAGAACGAAACAAAAATGACTCTCATCGGAGGTCACACGAGCCCGTACTCGTGGCCCAAAGTGAGCTAGGTGATCATGATGGAAGCATGATATTTTGTTCATGTTCCAAGTCCCACATTGCTTGCGTCAATGATGGGAGCTCTTTCATCCTCCTATAAATAGGAGTGACTCCACACATTTTTAGTTGCTCATTCCATGTGTTGGAAAGGGGGGGTCCCGTTTGGGAAACCCCACTCAGTATAATTTTCTCTTTCTCTTGAGTCCTTTTCCGCGCATCAGTCGTGGACATGTGGCTCTACCTCTCGTAGGTAGAGTCCTCCGTTTGGTGCGGCCCTTTTCGAAGATCATCGATTGGAAAGGGAGGTCAGCCCTGGTGGAGCAGAGGCACTGGCAAGATCCAAGGCTTTAGCATTGGCGTCCAGGTTAGTAGCTTCCGCAATATTTATATTTATGCCTGGTTTATTTTCGGTTTTTCTTTTTGGTCCCTGGGTCAGGTCGGGTCATATGGACCCGGGCCTTTCCCCACATTGGTATCTGAGTCAGGTTATGCTAGAGCTCTGTTCTCCAGGGATTGATGAACCGAAAAGGGTTAGGAACATGTTTAGGGCTTGTTTGTTTAAAACTTAGGAACATGCTTAGGTTCCCAGTTTTAATTATATGTTTTAATTTTAATTTAAAACATGTGATAGTCAAATATTGTAGGGTAGGGTACCATAATTTTTGAATTTAAATTATATGTGTTAATTTTCAAAATTTTCAAAAACCTTAACCAAACCAATCATTTTCGATTTGGTTCGGTTTCTCATCGGTTTGGTTCGGTTTATGTCGGTTTAATTGGTTTGGTTCGGTTTTGAACACCCCTACTGGTGACGGCAGAGGTCTTGCGACCGCCGCAGGTCGCCGGCGACGGCGTAGGTCCGGCGACCTCCACCGCCGTGGGTCGCTGGTGCCGATGACCGGCAACCGCCGCCGCCGCCGGTGGTAGGTGGCAGATGGCCGGCGCGGCCGTTGACCATCGGAGGTCAACGGTTGACCGTTGACTGGTCAACGCTGACCATTGACCAGCGTCGCACAGTCTTCTGTGGCACATAATTTCTCCATTTTAGCTCCGATTTCGACGATTTTTGAGTCGTTTTTCTTGTTTTAGTGAGACGAATCCAAATATGGGGAGAAATTAGGGTGAATTGGAGTCTAAGGAGTGGATATGACCATCTCTTGACTCATTCACATACACAACGAGAGAGAAGATTTAAGCGATTTGTGATCGTTTAAATTACCTTAAGTGTTTTACTCGAGTGGGAGCTAGGGGCAGCATGTGGCAAACCCATAACTCGATGTAAATGCTTATCCACGTGGAAATTTAAATAGTAAGTGACTATTTAAATGATCGTAGCGTTGTAATCAAGTGGAAGTTCGAGGTCGTGCCTGTGGCGACTCGATGTTCTTCTTAATCGCTTACATAGTGGGAATCCAAAAGGGATTTTGAATAGTATGTGACTATTCTATGAAAATTGTTGAGTCAACCAAAGAAAGATGTACATATATAGGCTCTCTGTGTGATGAGAGTGGTTGACCCCACTTCTCGAATGTAGAGACTGACTATATCTACACTCGTCTTGCGTTGATTACAATTTTGAAGAGTTGTGTGTTGTGTAATAAGGAGCTGTGTAATTAGTGTTAGCGTCTAGGATTGACTGATAGTATAACTACAAAACTTGTAAATGTAGATCACATTAGAGAGATCGCTTTGGTGACACTGTGGCCACCAAACTGAGGCAGCTTACAATCAAGTTTGATTCCTCCAAGATGCGCTCTGACAAGAGCATGAAGACGCATCTAAGGGAGAAATCAAACATAATTTAGGAGTGTGAGTAAGCCTAAATACTCCCCATTGGTAAACAGTGAGTTCAAACTGTTGCCAGATCTCTTCCCTCCTATTGGGAGTGCATATAGGTCATTCCGAACTCCACTAATATCATCAAGTTTCTTGATGATATTAAACACCACCTAGTGCTCAAGGATTTGTGGCACAAGGCTGCGAAATCCACTGAGCACGTAGCCTAAGTGGCTAAAGTTACTTAGAGCTATAGGCTCCAAGAACAAGGACAATGGGTCCAAGAGATGTGGTGCTAGGAAGAAAAATGGTAAGTGTAAGGTAAGTAGCCTCAGTTCAAAGGAAAAGCAAGAGAGGAAAAGAGATTTTGGCCAAGGTCAAATGTTGCTTGTGTCATTCCATAAGGCACTATGCGCAAAAATTGTTTGCAGCAATCATTTTCCTCTCACCCATGAACATTGGTTCATGGAGTTCCGTCCTCTGCCCAATGGAGCAGAAGTATCCTCGTGGGAACAAAGAATTATTAAAGTTAAGAGGTTGGGCAACTACAAAAACGAAGTTGCGTAGTGGCCACTCTTTATCTTTATAAATGTTTTGTGTTCTAGATACTGAAGGGAACTCATTATTAGATGTTTTTCCGTGAGAGAACTTAAGATGTAATATGATCTACATGTTTATCATGACTCCTTAATGTTAGTTTTGATTTTATGACAATGGTTGTGTTGTGATACACTTTGAATTACATTTCCGTAATTCAACTAGTTGCTTTGCTGTGTCTTCCTATGTGGCTGATACATCTATTTGGCAAGTGCGTGTGAGACGCAATTACGTATTAGCAAAGGAGAATTTGTGAGGACAAATTCCCAATGCGAGTTTGTAAATGTTGCCTTACAAACAAAGCAACCTGTTGCTGTGTCTTCCTCTGTGGTTGATACACCTATTTGGCAAGTGCGTGTGGGACGCAATTACGTATTAGCAAAGGAGAATTTGTGAGGACAAATTCCCAATGCTAGTTTGTAAACGTTGCCTTATAGACAAAGCAACCTAAGAACCATTCAGTCATGAAATCAGAAAATTCGTTTTCATCAAATTAGTCCACTCGGACATCAGCGGTCCAATAAGCGTAAGGGCAAGGGAAGTAGCCCAGGATTTTCTCACAGTTACGTGATCAAATTAGGGATAGTTAGACAACCAACTATTCCACACACTCCACAGTAAAATGAGTTGCTCCTGGAGTTGGCTAAGTTGATAATGACTCAGGTGAACGTTCCCATTGGGGAGATGCTTTACCAACGATCACTTTCGTACTTAACCATATGCCCTTTCAAATTATGTGAGTAACTCCTTATGAGTTCTAGTTAGGTAAAAGGCCTGATTAGAGTATGTTGAAACCATGAGGGTATACAACACACTTGATCCTTCCTATGAGTATGAGAAGCTTGACCCTAGAGGCAAGTAGCGTGTCTTGGTAAGATAGCTTGGCCACTTAAAAGGATACATCTTCATTAGCGAGAATGAAGACATTTCGGTCACATAATTTAAGTCTAAGGATGTAATGGTCCTTAAGACAAAATTTTCTAGAGCAAGGGAGACGGATTTTGGGATGTGCATCTTTATTGAAAGGAGGCGGACCTACAACACGTTGAGAGGAGCGTATAGACGCATCTCCAGTTGCTAAGTCCAGTGGGAATAATGCTTACGAATAGCATACCTTCCACGAAGCACAATCCAAGATGAGTACTAGAGAAGTACTAAATGATCAAGTAGAGCCTTTGATAGTTCAAAAGGCTATCTCCGGCCCTACTAGTAAAAGATGGACTAAGACGATGGAAGAAGAAAAGACGAAGTTTATAAGGACATACCAAGTATAAGACTTGGTGGCTCTGCCCCGCATCACAAGGCATTTTGAGAACAAATGTGCTCTCAAAAGTTAGGGGAGGCAGATGGGTCAATCGACCACTACTAGGCACATTAAGCAGTGAAGAAGTACACACAACAAGAAGGTATCGACTATGACGAAACCTTCTCGTTCATTGTGTGGTCAGAGTCTGATTATAGCTTTGGTCACCAGTTTAAGTCTGGGGTACATCGATTAGGATGTCAAGATCGCTTTTCTTGTATGGAAAACTAGATGAAAGGATCTACGTGCACAAGCACATAGGTCTCATGACAAAAGGCCATGAGCGCAGAGTATGCAGACTCCAAGGATCTGTCAAGATCTCACATATTCATCTAGACTCGTGGTAATTGACCACTTAGTCCATTTCAAGAAAGCTGAGAGTATTTCATTACCCTCACGCTCTATGTAGAAGACATATGGCTAGCTAGAAATTACACAAAGACTGCTTTAGCCAATTAAGGATGGCTATCCTTTCATCTTTTAAGATAAAGGAAAAGGTTTAGACAGTGGGAGTCAAGATTCTTGGAGAATGCTCCAAGAATTGACTCACTTTGTCACAAGAATCCTATAAAGAAGAGATTCTTGGCGGATCCCATTTGAGGGGACCTGAACCCGAGTGATGTGCTAGTTGCAAGAGGCAAGATTTTGAGACTTGCTACACGTCTTTAGACTAAGTCAGAGATAGAGTCATTAGATAGAATTTCCATAAATGTAGTTGGTAGCTTGAAGTATAATGAGGATTATACTCGCTCCAACGTGCCTTTTGTAGTCGGCTTTATGAGCCGTTATCCATCAAACCTAGGTCAAACACACTGTTTATAGTGTTTTGAGGTACATGTAGGGCGCTGCTGGCAATCGGTTGTCTTCATCATATTAGTGATCCGCAAACGGCGGGCCACACATTGATGTTGATTGGGTAAGAGACTTGGATGAGAGGACATCCACGTCTTGGTGTGCTTTGCTAAGCACTGAAACCATCTTACAGAGAGGCAAGTAAGGATTATGCATTTCTCCGTCCACTAGGGACATGGAGTTCATTGCATGATCATCAGCAGTACATGGCAGTTTGGATTGGAAGATCTAAAGTCACTTATAGATGATAGACAAAGCTGACATTGATCTCATCAAGTCAAACAGCTATGGTTTACACCAAAGAAAGCCTAAGTACCACAAGAGAACGCATCACAACTTTGTATGAGACATCGTTACATAGTAGTTAACTACCCTGTTATGTCAGTCTAAGCATCAAGTGACCGGAGAGAGGGTACTCACAGTATGACCTGTGATAGAGCATTGGCTCTATACCCTTACGGGCTCGCAGTGGTGAGTTGGCTTTATAGAGATACAAGCCGTAAAACTAGTGTTTTAGATACATGGGATTGCTTAGAACCAGGGTGATTTAACATAGTTTATGTCATGAGGACAAGCTTTGTGAGAGCTCTATTTCTTGATCACAAGTAAAGAATGATGCCTAGGCATACCTTTATTTTGTGTGGATCAAGAAATAGAAGTACTTATTACACAATATATAAAGTATGTCGTACAGGCTTTGGAGGCTGGCTCTCTCACACGAGCAACCGCCTTGGACACGCATGTGGTGTGGGCCAAGATGAGACTTGGATGCTTTTTCCTTGAACACAAAAATGGGATATAGTGTGAATATCCAGAGGCAGCTGAAAAGCGCCGAGTGTTGGACAGGAAAACACCACTGAGAACTGATAAGTCGCCCTAGTAAGTGTACTAGGATGAGATCCGCTAAGATGATGAGGTCTTATGATCGAATTATGAATTCCCGCTATTCATAATGCCTGAAGCCAGACCTGAGTGCTCCACTTGGCGCTATGTGAAGCGAGCGAAGTGTGGTAGCAAACTCAGGTCAGATTCTAACTGAGTCTGAACTAAGGTCTGTGTGGTGTAAGTAATTGAGGATCAAAATCGACATAC
This sequence comes from Senna tora, assembly GCA_014851425.1. Lineage (NCBI taxonomy): Eukaryota > Viridiplantae > Streptophyta > Magnoliopsida > Fabales > Fabaceae > Senna > Senna tora. The sequence goes on from CM026264.1 coordinate 44,174,886, forward strand.
GCTCGAGAACACCACAACGTGCGTTTCATACCGCATGTGCTTTAAGAACCGCAAGGGAAGCATCTGAATGAATCCTTGCTTCAATGCTGTGTGAGTCCCTGAAAGGATGCATCAATCCTTTCAAAGGGTACCCTTATGCACTTTGACTCTGTCATGAAGAGATGAGGTAATGCATGCTACTTTGATACCTTTCCAAGAGGCTATGGAAAAATACGACCCGATGGAAGACTGTCAGGAAAGTAGCTATCTTTGATTGAACTGATAAGAGGTCGAAAGGAAGATTGTGTTGACATATGCATGTGTGATAATATCCTGAGGTCGACCCATTATGTGATCCCTTTGAGGTTATCATGGATGTGGATACCTATCGCAAATGAGTGTGGCTGAAGTCTTAGTCTTATTGTAGACTTAGAGGGATTGGACTAGCCATGTATATGAACACGTCTAGGGAATCCATGGCACTATTTTTCGGTGAGACATGTGGTCACATCATCAGACACTTGGGTTGTAGCATCACTTATAGCTGGGCCCTAACAGGCTTCTAGTATAAGGCTCCCACATATCGTGCCAAGCGGTCACGATTGACACGGAGTACGAAAGAAGATGATGAGAGAAAGAGAAATAGAGAAGTCCTTTGTGATAAGGATAGTCATGGGCCTCCCACCATGTGCGAGTGGGAGTATGTTGGATATATTGGGGTCTTCGAGACTAAATATCTGCCCATGTGGGAGTCCGATCGGGTCGAGTGAGGATCCGTTGGAAAGCTCACAGAGAGACGAAGAGAACGAAACGAAAATGATTCTCATCGGAGGTCACACGAGCCCGTACTCATGGCCCAAAGTGGGCTAGGTGATCATGATGGAAGCATGATATTTTGTTCATGTTCCAAGTCCCACATTGCTTGCGTCAATGATGGGAGCTCTCTCATCCTCCTATAAATAGGAGTGACTCCACACCTTTTTAGTTGCTCATTCCATGTGTTGAAAAGGGGGGTCCCGTTTGGGAAACCCCACCCAGTATAATTTTCTCTTTCTCTTGAGTCCTTTTCTGCGCATCAGTCGTGGACATGTGGCTCTACCTCTCGTAGGTAGAGTCCTCTGTTTGGTGCGGTCCTTTTTGGAGATCATCGATTGGAAAGGGAGGTCAGCCCTGGTGGAGCAGAGGCACTGGCAAGATCCAAGGCCTTAGCATTGGCGTCCAAGTTAGTAGCTTCCGCAATATTTATATTTATGCCTAGTTTATTTTCGGTTTTTCTTTTTGGTCCTTGGGTCGGGTCGGGTCATGTGGATCCGGGCCTTTCCCCACAATTATGTAAATGAATTCAGGCTTATTAATAATTCATATGTTGAAAAAAAATAAAAAAAATGATAAAGTTATTGGTCAATAAAAAATTAATATTCTAGTCACTATGTCATCTAAGATGGGTCGATGATATAATATTTTTTAGGAAAAACATTTTACTTCCCTCAATTATATTTGTATAACACGTCACCCACTTAAACTTCAGAAAAGTTTGAAATGGTTATTTTAAGATTAAAATTAACTTAACACATATGTAAATTACATTATTTATATTTTATCTTTCCCTAATTTAATTTCTGACATAAAAGTTTAACTAATCGGATGAATTCAAGAGAGGATACATGTACATTAGATTCTATCAAATTTTTATCCCTACCAAACCCAGAGATACCAACACATGAAAGGTTCCATTCCATCATCCATATGAGCTTTCAACGTCTTTTTCTAAACTTGGAGTTGGAGGTAGAAAGTGATTTGTTAATTAATTACCATGGCATACTAGAATGGATAAACAAGCATGCATGTATTTCACAATTACATATATATCATGCACCCAATTTCAACTTATTCCACATATACAAAAGGTACAGCTAGCACTACTCAACAAGCCCACAGCCAAAATACATGAAATTAAATTAACAAAGAGTACTACTGAGGTAGCTTAGATCTATGAAAGTTGGAAGGAGTACTTAATTTTGTGTAATTTGGGGCGTGTTTGGTAGCATAAAGGAAAGGGAGAAGAGTAAAAAGTGAGTCGGGCCTTTTGATTTTCTGTATGGAATTCTAAAATATATATATATATATATATATAATGTCTATTATATCATTTGATTTGACATAATCATAACCTTCTTTTCTTTTTATTATTTTAATATAAGGAATAAAGTGGTAATTTTAATACAGTCTCATTCTATTTCTATTCCCAAACTTTTACTAATGAACATAGTAAATACATTCTCTTTCCTTTTTCCTTTCTGCATAAGAACGTGCCCTTGGTTTTCATTTTCCCCCTTTTAGAAGATATTCAACCACGGCGTTGCGGAGTCTAGGGCTGAACATTAGGCCAACCGCCAAACCCAATTCAACCTGCCATGTTGGGTTGGATTGGTTCGTACTGGTAGGTTGGGTCGGGTTGACATTTCTCAATCCCAACCGTGACGGTTTGGGTTGCGGTTTTATAAAAAATATGCCCGTCGGAATTGAACCAAACTGCCAACCCGTCCAAATTTTTTTTGTATGTACTTATGATTAAAAAATTATTTGGTAGGTTGATTTGAAAATATTCTCTTATCATTTTTTTATTATTTCATTACTCGACACGCAAATCTCTCCAATCATAAAATTAATTAATTAACCACATAGTTGAATCATAAATATGCTGTGTGCATAACGCATTGAAGCTTCAAAGGACAAGATGACAACTAGCTAGATTAATCATGATACAAATAAACTTGAAAATAAATGAATAAATCGTGATATTAAAAAGTTTATGAAATAATTAATTAAACAATATTTTATTTTATATTAAGAATTTTTTAATTTTGGCTAGTGCTGATCAATGAATCAAGGAAGAAATAAAAGAAAAAAAAAAGAGCTGATCTGCCAACCCGGACCGCTAATAAATGGTTTGGGTTGGTTGGTTGTATTTTTACTAAACTCGAACCAACTTAACTAACCCGTTGACAATTTTTCCCAGCTCGAACCAACCCAAACTGTGTGTAGCCTCGGTCTAGTTGGTTTGGTGCAGTTGCGCTAAAGTGAGCCGCAATCACTCTAGTGTCAAGTAGTTCCATTATAGGTGTGAAACTTACACACCTCGGCACTTTGTAGTGGTAAATAGACACACCCCTTGAATTTTATCAAACTTCTGCTACTTGGTGGCTCTCGACTAGGTTATGTTTTTGTACGTGAAGTTAGATTAGATCAGGATAAAATATAGATAGTGTGATTTCTGTGTATTCAATTAATTTTAACTTTAAGATTAACTATTTTAAGTTTTTTTTGAATTTTAGAGGGGTGGATTGTTATAAACTAAAGTTGAGGGGATGATGTGCTATATAAGTATAGATGAGTGGGGTAAAGTGTATTTTTCTTTTTTTTTTATGTCAAATTATAACATACTTTTTTTTTCATATGTCAATGTGTTATTACATGACACGATAACAAACTGTTATATAACATGGTGAAAATAATACAACAATGAAGATTCGGAGGAAACTTTTCGCCTCCCCCATGGGCGAGGGTTCGAGTCCTCCTGAAGCCATCTAAAATCCTGTTTTTGGTGGGCATCCCTTCACAGGGAGATCCTAGGCACCCAAAGGTTAGTTGAGTATTTGCGAATGGGTAAAATTACTTGCAGTTTAGGCATGTGCAGTAATCCTTTGGGTTGGGCCTCTGTTGGTCTCTCCAATATTCTACTGGCGCCTGTCCGGTAGTACTTAGGAGTGCTTTCCCTTACTATCATTTTTTTGTAAAAAAAAAAAGTGTCAATTTGCAACTTCCACTTTAGGTATAAAAAATAGCTTATGCTTTTTCAAACTGAGCTTTTGTAGTTCCTTGAAAATCTTTTAACCTTTAATAATCAGTTGGGAAATTTTTTAAGCAAAATTAAAACAGTTTTACTATTTAACGTGCCACTTATTTTGACTTTTGAGTAGTAAAACTTTTCTTCGGAATTATCTGTATAATTCTCTTGAATGGAACGACACACTATATTAACTAGAAAAACAAAGTTTATTTATCAAAAAAAGAAAAAAGAAAAACAAAGTTTATTATATCATTTGTAGATATTTTATTTGTTATTATTTATTGCTATTATTATTATTATTATCATAATTACACATGATACTTTTTATATTTTTAAATATAAAAATATTTATTGTAACACAAAATTAATTTTTTAAATAAAATTATTTAATATTATTTACTATCATATTAAAAATATATAAATTCATAAATTTAAACTAGCACTTTACTTTAGCTTATTTATTTTAAGTTTCTTATTACAAATAAAATCCTTTATATTGTGAATGAAATCAATTTTAATAACAAAAAGTGTTTTTATACCAATATGTTGTGTTAATTCAAATAGAAGGAAATAACATAACTTAATTAGCATAGGCTGTGTTTTTTTGTTAGAATTGATGATAGAAAAAATGAGGTAATCCAACATTTTCTCATACATTCTTTCTACTAAACAAATTTTACTTTTTATAATGTGATGAAATTATATTTTTACTCTTAATTTTTTACTCACTTTTAATATAAAGGTAAAATGGTCATTTTACCCATTTTTATTCCCTCCAACATTCTAATTTTCATTCTCATTTCCATTTCCTCACTCATTCCACCTACCAAAACAAGCCCATAATTTTTAAGCAAACACTATTTGCACGCTTAATAATAGTATTGTTAGATAAATTTTCTCCCCATCAATTTTGAAAATACTACTTTGGGGGTTTTTTAAAACAAATTATTATAAATATATAATTTAAAAAATAAGTAATCTTTCTCTATAATAGTTTTTTAAACCAGTGAGTTAACCTTCAGTACAAAAAAAAAAAAATTTCAATAATTTATATTTCAATGTGGTCACATTTGTTTTTGGCCTGAATGCGGTCACTTAATTATTTAAAAAATGTATACTTTAATTTTTTCAACAATTAAAATTTGACCGTCAAAATAAGTTATCGAAAAAATATAATAATAGTATTTTTTATGTTTAATAATTATTGATAATAATTGTTTCTAGCAATACATTTTTCAACGGTATTTTTTTTACGGTCATCGTTGATAAATATATTGTAAAAAATAGTATTAATGACAAATATTAACAATTGATGACTGTTGAATATATTATTATTGGCTTTTTTCAACGGCTAACATTTAATTGTTAAAAAAAATATACTTATTTCGACGATCAAAATTTAATTGTTAAAAAAATACATTTTTTCATCACTTAATAGTGACCATATAAAAATTTAAGTGCCTAAAAATACTCATATTTCTTGTTGTCTAACCCTAAACTTTGGCATCCTCTCTCACTTAAATTTTTATCTTGCAAAAAAAAAAAAACATTAGATATAAGAAAAAAAACATTTTGAAATGAACTAAGAATTAGAAAAGAATTCATTATTCGAAGAGTTTAAAGGTACCCATGAAAAAGAACCTACGGGTTTTATTGGCCATCGATATATTTTTTGGCTTGATTATGGCCCTCAATATTGAATACTTCATTAAAGAACAAAACCATGTGCCTCCTCTTATTCAATATTCATTTATGTACCTTTTTTTTTTTCCTACAAGTAGGTATTCATCTGACTAGATCTCATAATTAATTTTTCGGGTACTGTGGGATCCATTACTGAGAACGACTTTCACGGATGATGCTCCATTCTCATCTCCCAAGTATTAAACTCAGGAGACGATAGTTAAAAGAACACAGACCCCCTTACCATCTCTACCACAATATTAATTTTCATTTATGTATTTTGTATCCATCCTTGTAATTCCAAAGAAAACACTCAGAAATTGCTTTCTTGACTTGGGTCAGTCAAAGTCTTTCAGAGAGAGGCACAAAAAATCAAAGAACAATCTACAGACACATACATATATGTTATTTTCCAAAATAGACCAACAATTTGTCTTCTACCATCATCATAGTAATCATCCATACATGCATTTTGATTTTTCAAATTAAATTATGAAGTAGACCCGTTCCATATTACGTGTAACCAAAGGTAGATAAGGATTTTAGAGTGAAGTATATATTAATTTTTAAAAATTGTGATTAAATTATTTTATATATATTTTTTTTGTCGAAAAAACCCATATTCAAAAAGTCCACTACACTTGACTTAATTTATAACTTCAACTAGTGAAAATTTCATAACAAAAAAAAAAAAACTTCTAATCGATATTTTTTTTTTATATACAAAAACTCATACCCAAGACTGGACAATACAAATATAATATCTTTCTCTCCACATTTGACATATTTTGTAGATAATTTTACTTTAATTTGCTTTTTTAAATGAAGTAAAATTTTTTATACTGAAACGAAATCATTTAGCTGCCTTCATTGTCTTATTAAAAGTCTAATGATGACACTGGTATGTTCATCCTTAAAATCAACTTATCGATTTTATTATTATTATCTTAAAATCAAGTTAAATTTTTTTTTTTCTTTTGACTTTATATAAACTTTTAATTTTATCTTTTATCTACACTAATTGATATTATTTTTCAAACCAAATGGTATCATATGTATGTAAAACCTGAGTAATTGCTTTAGTTAGATCATGACTAAGCTAGTTGTGAATAAAGTAACTTAATTCCTCTACAATTTTAAATGATTTTGGCATTATTTATTAATTTAGGCATTAGGGGTATTGGTATAGTGTCATCCAGATAAGGTGGATGACATTGTTTGTTATAATGTTATGTAATAACAAAGTGACATATGAAATAACACAGTGTCTTCACATGATATCAAAAAGGGTGTTATCTCATGACATAAAAAATATTGTGTCAAAAGTTTGTTTTAGCCCAGATATTGCTCAACTAAAAGACCAGATGATGTAGACACCCGATTTTTTTTTTGGCCCTTTTCTCCAAGCCAAAACAAAACTTCAAGCCTAGACATCGTGACGTACACCTCTAACATAGGCTTCTAGGGAGCCCCCAACGTCGCGACGTTGACAGCTTCCATCACGACATATCCCAAAATTCAAATTTATTCAAAATCTTCTACATATCCGTTCACAAGATCCCTACACGGTTTAATGTCGCGACATATGGGGAATATTCGAATATTCCAGCCTCCACGGCTACACTTCTCCCGGAAACCTCAATTTGCGCCTAACTTCGCAATGTACGTGACCAACGTCGCGATGTCCTCCGCGAGTTTAGTGAAGGTAGTTATCACTCAAATCTATAAATAAGGCCTCACTCCACAGCTTTCAACACATATAGTCAAACCCCAGTCAAGTGCGAACTTCACCCCCTTGACTCACTCTAGAGCATGCTCTAGCCCCTCCCTAGATTCAAGAGTCCTATTTTTGAATTCTTAACATCCCCAGGATACCCCGTTGCCCCAAGTACGCAATCAAAACCTTAGTTCCTCTAGGTATCTCCAAATCATGTGAAAGCCATAGGCTTATTGTGATTATCACTGCATTATCATAACCATATCATATTTACTATTTTAATATAAATTAGGCATTGCCTAGTAGTATTTGTAGGGTAAATCTTGTCTATAATTTAACCCTAGAGGCTAGCTTCGGCCATGGTCTAATTAATAGGCTTCGGTCGGTTTCCAAAACGCCAAAAATATTTTTTGTTGCTCTCCTTGACAGGTACAAATGCTTAGAAAATGCCTTTGGTCCTAACAAATCAATCAAAGGTGCCAAATTAGGCTTAAAATTTGGCAAAAAGAGCCAAAACACGATGAACGTTGTGATATATGACATGAAAGTTGCGGCGTTCAACTACTAAAATATAAAGGAATTGCTTAAACATCATGACGTATCTGCATGATAGTCGTGACGTTCGACCAACATTTATTCTTTATTATATTGGTTCCCTAGATGTTTAATTCAATTATGCCTTGTGACTGCCTGAATGGTGCGAACCATGATAGAGACCCTATTTCTCCATAGGTTTAGGGTTCATGTTGCCAATGCTTCCACAAGTAGCCCGAGCTGCTGTCGTAGGCTATATCATTGGTATGAGCAAACCCCAATCTTGTTAAATTGCCTTGATGTAGAGTGAAAAACGTTTTCTCATTTGATCTAGGTTAATTCTTAAAGTCAACTAGGGATATGTGTTCTCCCTTTTGGCTACCCTATTGTATGTGATCGAAACCCTAAATCTAAATACCAAGAAAGGCCCTCGTGTTCTCCTATGGCTAAATCACCTACACTCTTAAGTTTCAATTGATTCCATGAGTCCTCCACACACACACCTTTCAAACTACATGGACTTTGATCCCCGTAGTGGGGTATGTAGGCCCTAGGCTCTCATCCTAGGTTAAGTCCACCTCTTAAAAATCTTAATAAACACATGTATGATCAATGAGTGGAAATAATGGCCAAAACTAAATTATTATATTTTAGGATAACTGTCCTAGGGGCGAGGGATGCCTAGCACCTTCCCCTTGCCTTAAATAAACTCCTGAATCCTAGTTTGATTTGCACACTAAACTTTATCCTTTTTCCTTTCAAAACTTATTTTTGAAACTATTTTCCAAGTTTTTGGTGGCGACTCTAACCTTTTCGAACGTTAAGCACCATCGAGAAAGAAGTGGTACACCTCTCGTTAAAGGAAGGTTGAAACCTTCGGGGCGGTGCTCCCAGTTGGCGACTCTGCTTGGAACACCAGAGAGTCAAGCCCAATTTCAAAAATAAAAAATTTATTTTTTTGCCTAATTTCGTCATCTTTACTGCTTTCTAGGGTAGATAACATGTCATATACCTGCGTTATCTGTTTTTCCTTTGTTTTGCAGCAAGCCACCTCTTGGAGGATGAGGGAGGGATAAAACTAAGGTATACTCTTGTCACAGTTATCACACACTTACTCATTGTACATGTGTCAGCAAATAATGCTCCCTACACCCTGGACTACACCTATTAGATAATGGGGCAAAGTAAGCTGTCATGTAGGGTTGGACTCGTGAGAGGGTATACCTCCGAAAATGGTCCCCCCACATTGCCTGACTGAAATGTACCAATTGGAACATTACCTACCTTGAGGGGCTGGACTCATGAGGGATGTTTTCTACAAAAGGGTTTCGCTCTTTGGTTGGAGTCTCTTACTTTCGAGTGGAGGCATTTCAATTTCCTTTTTAGGATATATATAGATCTAGCCTAACCACATTAGAAGACCTTAGTACCCTATAGGATGACCAGAGTTCCCTTTAACTTTTAGGAACCCTAATATACTAGGAGTATAAGAGCATAGGGATCCCAATGCATTGCATCTGGCATAGCTTATCTAATTTAAACTAATTTAAAGAAAACCTTTTCAAAAGCCACACTCGTGTTCTTTTCAAAAGTGGGCCTTTTCAAAATTCCTTTAAAAAAACTTTTCAAAATCCCTTTCCATGGTTTTCTTTTAAAATAAGTGATGTTGTTAATGCACACATTCACCCCTTTTAACTTGCTTATTTTCAAAATCCTCCCTTCCAGCTTTCAAAGCCAAAGGAGGGGATATCTTTTATGTTCAAATGTTGCATAGCATACCCTAAGCCCCTCGAGGAACCACATTGGGACCCTGAAAGGCGAAGGACACCCGATTTCCCTGAGGAATCCAAGTTACTGGCTGAGGAATAACAGACATTCATGTCTATTGCTTTACTTATTCCCTTGGTTTATTTTGACGATTGACAGTACTAATGGCACCAAACAAGAAAGTGGATATTGCCCAATACCCACATTCAAATCCTACTAAGGTTAGAGAACAGTCCAAGACCAAGGCCCGCCCGATATCAGGCCTCGACATCACCTGAAGAGTTTCTTAAAACCCTAAATGAGTGTGGGATGATGGACTCAAGATTACCTTACAGTCCTGCATGGTTCGATTGAAACCATATCCTGAATGGAGATGCGAGTATCATAATGACATGAAAGGACATTCCCTTTACAATTGTCCTCAATCTGAACAACACATCTCGTTAATGAACGAAGGGATGATCCTCTCTCGAGATATCTCGCAAGAACAACCTTGGAAGACTACAGTTTGGGTTAAGAAAAAGTCACAATACACACCAACTCAAGAGGAAAATTTAGCTCTAAAAAATATGACTAAAGAAAACCAATGCTTGAAAGAAGAACTAGTCCGAGTGCAAAAAGCCCGAATAAAAGAAAGCAAGGATTTCAAAGAAGAGATCAACCCCTCTAAAACAAGTGTGAGGAATTTGAAGACATGGTCGTCTCCCTTACTGAGAAAATTATGCAAATCCATCATGTGGTAGAAGAAGCCAAGGCCCACCAAAACTCCTACACTGTCAACGAGCCCGATGTGCCGTAGACATCTGAGATAGGCTCTAGTAGAATAGGACTTTATCAATGCTTCTAAGTTTTGTATCGTAGATAGGAAGTGGACTAGCATTTCTTTGTAATCAATCATTCTATCAAAATTCATGTATCAATTAGTTACTTTTGAATTATCTTGTACTTCCATCTACATACTTCAATGATTCATCTCTCCAATCGCAAGCAAAAGAACATTCGCACAAGCAATGGGTCATAATCCACTCGAGATGTGTCTGAGGAGCCCGATGCACCCATGACATAGTTCTCAACCCTGGACTTTCGTAGGATCACCCAAATCCACGAGAAACCCAAGGGGAATTGATTGACGTCAATACTGTCAAAAGTCAAAACTAACCATACGTATCTTTAATGAATTACTCACTGTAAAACCTTGTGTTTCTTTCCAGAAAGATCTTTCCTAGGTCATCAAGATTGCTCACTCCATGGATCCGACTCCCACTCGCCCCGCATACTCCCTGAGGTATGGTATCAAAGGATCGTAAATGGCTTTAGCACTAACTTCTGCCATAAGAATCCAAGCAGTCAAGCAACAATTAGACTTGATGCATGAAAACATGAACACCATGGGTGCCTCACTGCAACAGGCATTGGCTTGGGTTCAAGCTCAAGAGACTACTACCCTTGAGTAACTCACTAAGACTGACAAAGGGAGGAAGCAAGCAGTCCCTAACTAGCCTAGCCTCTCGACCAAAAGAACTACTATGAAGTCAACACTGATAAGGAGTCAACAAATAAGAGATTATATATATCGAGACCATTGCACCCGGCTCCTCCAAAGAAGAGCAATAAGGCCTTGATCAATCAAGTTGCCGTCCTAGTCGCCTTAGCTAGCTTATCCGACAAAGAAAAAGGCCAAAATGGGAATAGTCTTAACCAAGGAGCCACCCATCCCTAATGGCTCGTCTGTTGTGCACGCTCCCAACACTTAAACAACTGAGGGACAAAGCCTGGAGTGGAAGAAGAAGAAGTATGAAGAACTCTCTAAAGAATGGACACCATGAACGAGGGAGGGTGCAATGCCTCTCTAACCTCCAAAGATCCATGTCTACTTCCAAGAGTTAAAGTACCCAAGAAATTCAAGGTCCCTGACTTTGAGAAGTACGACGGGACCACTAATCCCGAACATCACCTCCGAACTTTTGCTCCTTCATGGGGAACTGGGGCTAAGAGGATGAATTCTTCCTCACCTATTTTGCCTATAGTCTGCAAGGCACCTCTTATGAATGGTTCATGAGACTAGAAGAAGAGACGGTGAAGTCATGAACCCTGGTTAGGAACTCCTTCATCCAATAGTTCAGCCACAATATCCACAAGGTTCTCACATGAGAAAGCTTCAGTGCCTTCCGAAGGAAAAGTGGAGAAACATTCCATAAATATGGCACCCATTAGCGTGAAGCTATGATGGAGGTCTGACCCCCATTAATTATACCGAAAACTTGTCAGTAGAAGATCCAGCATATCAAAGCCTGGCCATCTTCCCATTTCAAGAATTCTTCGAGCTAATAACTGTTGGGGAAAACATGCATGCACATAGAACTCAAGACTAGTCAAGCCACCCAAGGGACCACTCGACGTTCCGGGGCTTCCTAATGGGGACCAAGAAGAAAGAAGATGTCTACTATGTGCAAGGAAATTAAAATCCATCGCCTCAAGATTTCACCATCTGACCACTTACTGAAGAACAATTGAATTGCCCTAAGAACAAATAGGGGAACGACAATCAATGGAAAAGGGACCCACGCCCAATTCTTGACTCTTGAGTAACCAAAGCGGAGTGGTTCTGCCAACTAAAAAAGTAGGGCATCATGTGTCTTAACCTGGGGAAGGTCTACAATCCTCCCCATCCGCCCAACTTCAGGGCCGACTTGACATGTGACTTTCATCAAGAAACCAAGGGTCATACTATTGACAACTGCGAAGCCTTCCGGCACCACGTTATGTTCTTGATAAATGCGAAATGGCTAATTGCAAATCCTATCACCTCAGACGATCCTGAACCAAAAAAGACTATCAACATGGTAGACATCGCCAAGGGGCCTGCTCAATATCAAGACGGACCTCTCATTCGTCACGATGAAGTTGAAGTGGCACTGAACAATTGGGAGATAGAACCGATTCCCGTAGTGTACAGTGTCAAGTAATTTTAATTATTGAATGTCAAAAGGACGGTGGCCTAGCCTAAATTCGCGCTCCTTAGTTTAAGGAATAATAGGCCTCTTGTTATTTCTTTTCAATGAGTGATAATGAACAACCAATATGCATTTTATTTCAAATTTTTTGCACAATAAAGTCTTCCATTGGCAACCTTATTTTATTTCAGTCTTTAATACTCATTGATCTCTTCTTACGTCCCCTCAAGGAATTCAAATTCTCTGAGATCCTGTCTAACGCGGTGATGCAAATTCTTAACGACTGAAATAAAATAGAATTTGAATTTGTCCAATTTAAAAGAATTTGATAAATGCCAGGTCTCCTCAATTTTATATTTATTATTTATATAATCAATATGAATTTGTCCAATTTAAAAGAATATTTTTCTTAAAAAAAAAATAAAATAGAATAAATTTACCATTTTTAACTCAAAATAAATAATAAATAATTAAAATAAAAATTTTTAAAATTGATTTTTCTTATACTTTATAATGTATTCGAAATAAATTAATAATGCTATTAAGAATAATTTAATTCAAATCAGTGAAATTATAAGTTTTTTTTAGATATTTCAGTCAAGGGGAGTATAAGTTATTACATTTTTAAAAATAGAGGATTTGGGAGTGTGACATCAATTAGACAAAAAATAGTGTAATTTACTCTAAAAAATAAAATAATTTTGCAAAGCAGCATTACCTAAAAAAAGAATAAATAAATAATTCAAAATTTAACTTTGCACTTGTTTAGAACCCCTTGGAACCAAACACTACAAAGATATGAAAATGTAGTGGCTTATATAGTGGAAGACAAGAGCTTAAGGCGTGTATGCAAGATTTACACCCACATAGACCCCACATTACTATTGATTAAGACTCGAGAGTGAGGTTAGAATAGAAACTTCAAAGAGATGATTTGGCACTATAATATAATACAAAGAGCATGTTCTTGAGGGAATCTATGGTTTGAGAAAGGGATGCACTTTCTGCAGAAGAGAAGGTTGAAAACAAAATTTTTGACAATGAAAGACATTGATATTACAAAATAGTATTCTTATTTGAATTTTCATCTGTCAATGGCATATGTGTATAGGACTTGTATCTGTCAGTCAATAGAATATGAAGATAAGATAATGAAATATAAAGACATGAAATTAATCACCTCTAGTATTGGCTAATCAAATTTCGGTTTCTCAAGTAATGAAGTCTCATAATTACAGGCATGTTAATTTGGCACATATTTTTTAGTCTAGTATACAGAGATAAATAGACATTCCTCTCTGAAGAGATGTACCTATTATATAATTTCAAACAACTCGAATTAAATTAGTTTTTAAATACCGATAATAATTTCAACAAAAAAAAATGATGATATCTTTTCTTTTTATGTTTAAATGTATTTTTGATGCTTATAATTTTTTGAAAATTATAATTTGGTCCTAGTTTTTGAAAAGCAATATTTTCTAAAACTCACAATTGTATTATTTTGTCGCATTTTCCATTTAAAATTTATCATTAAGCTATTGTGGTTAAATTTACGTAAAACATTGTCTGCAAAGTTAAAATTATTTATTAATTTACCTAAAATATTAACTAAAACTTAACATTTAATTCAACATATGGTTAAATTTGATTAATTTTGGATCAAGATATAATTAATGAAGGGTAAAAATTGTAGTTTTAATAAATTAGTGTTTGGTATCACTGCCAGTTTAGATTTTTGTTTTTTGAAAACTGAAATCTGTGGTATGTTTTTCTGTTTTCTATTTTCTGTTTTTTGTTTTATATCTTCAGTTTTCTATATTAATAAAATAACAAAAAAATAAATATTTATGGAAGTTCAAAATGTACTTACGTGGATATTTTGGGAGTAAGAAGATTCATGCACATTCATGGTGGGTGGTGGGTGTTGGTGGCGATGGTGGTACGCGGTGGTGGTTGGTCGGCAGTTAGTGGGGGTGGGTGGTGGTGGTTTTTTGTTTTCTATTTTCTGTTTTTTGTTTTATAACTTCAGTTTTCTATATTAATAAAATAACAGAAAAGTAAATATTTATAGAAGTTCAAAATATACTTACGTGAATATTTTGGGAGTAAGAAGATTCATGCACATTCATGGTGGGTGGTGGGTGGTGGTAGGCGGTGGTGGTTGGTCGGTGGTTAGTGGGGGTGGGTGGTGGTGGTGAAAGGTGAGTGGTAGTATAATGGTGGTTGGTGGTACGTGGTGGTGGTTGGTGGTGGGTGTGCGTGGTGGTGGTTGGTGGTGGGTGTGATGGTGGTGGCGGGTAGTAATAAATGGTGGGTAGTGAGTGATTGCAGTGAGCGATGGTGCGTGGTGGTGGTTGATGGATGGTAATAGTAGTGGTGGGCGTGGTTGGTGGCGGGGGGTGGTGGTGGACGTGGTTGGTAGTAGTGGTAGGTAGTGCGTGGTGTTGGTGGTGGGTGGTGGTTGCTGGTAGTGGTGAGTGGTGGTGGCAGGTGGTGCGTGGTGTTGGTAATGGGTGGTGGTGGTAATGGTGGACGTGGTTGGTGGTGGTAGCAGGTGCTGGGTGGTGATTGATGGTGGTGGTGAGTGGTGATGGTAGGTGGTCATGGTGGTGGGTGGTGATGGTAGGTGGTCATGGTGGTGGGTGGTGGTGGCAAGTGGTGGTGGTGGACGTGGTTGGTGGTTGTGGCAGGTGGTGGGTGGTCGTGGTGGTGGGTGGTGGTAGTGGACGTGGTTGGTGGTGGTGGCAGGTGGTGGGTGGTGGTTGATGGTGGTGGTGAGTGGTGGTGGTGGTGGTGGGTGGTGGACGTGGCAGGTAGTGGATGGTCGTGGTGGTAAATGGTGATTGATGGTGGTGGTGAGTGGTGGTGGTAGGTGGTCATAGTGTGGGTGGTGGTGGTGGTGGCAGGTGGTGGGTGGTGGTTGATGGTGGTGGTGAGTGGTGGTGGTGGGTGGTGGTTGGTGGTGGCGAGTGATGGTGGTGGACGTAGTTGGTGGTGGTATGGTGGGTGATCGTGGTGGTGAGTGTTGATTGAAAAAAAAAACTGAAATGAATGTGGAAATCACATTTTGTGGTTTCCTATATGGTGTTTTATGTTTTGATATTAAGTTCAAAATTGAAAATGAAACTCATTCAGCTAAACAAGTTTTCAGTTTTTTTTTTAAAATAAAACAAAAAACCGCAACAATACTAAACGCCCTAAGAGAACAATAACTTACATTTGAACTAAAATAACACATTAAAACGTTCATGAACACAATGTCCCTTCTTGATGTGAAAAATCAAAAGTTTCGGAAGGGAAAAACCACAGACAGATGAGTATGCAACAGTAACTTGGTGCATAAAAGGGTATGACTAAGGAAAGTTACTCTAAGTAGTAAATGGCTTGGTATTGTTCAAGGGAGGTTATAAGTTTGAGACTTTATGTATGTTTTTATTGATACGAGCACAAGTTCTTGGGAGAACCACATCTAAAAGCTAGCTATTGAAGTGAGAGAGCCCAATGCCTTATAAGGTCCTTCCTTGAAGGTAACTTTCCCAATGTGGGATTTGTATCATTGTCACCCCCTTCGAAAGTCGGTGTCCCGACGGCTGGACACTGCGACACTTCACTTGGTGGCGCTTCACTCGATTACGGTAAGCCCCTCCACGGTCAGAACCCTCTGCAGGTAGCCATTTTCGGTTGACCGACTCTCAATGAAAGCATTAATTGATACGAGCATAAGTCCTTGGGAGAGCCACACCCCAAAAGCTAGCTATTGGAGTGAGAGAGCCCAAGACTTTATAAGGTCCTTCCTTGAAGGTAACCTCTCCGATATGAGACTTGTATCACCTATTTTCATTGAGAAATTCTTCCATTTTAATCATATGTACAATATAGGTCAAATTCATATTAGTTAAGACAATGACTCAAAAATTGGGCGTGAAATCAAAAAGAGTATAAAGAAAACCTCAAGGTTTTTATTTATTTATTTTTTGCACAGAAATTTAAAGCTTTTAAATTAGCACATTTTCTACAATAGTCCACTTTGAATAATAAATTTATCGTTTTATGCTTCTATGGCCTATAAACTTTTTTTAATAAAAAAAATTTAAGTATAATTTTTATATGAGATAGGATCCTCTAAAATAATTCTCTACATTTTTTGGTGGAGTTATGAGAGAGATAGAAATAAGGAAAATATTTTCTTTCTTGATTTTTTTCTCTCCCAATTTTTCTTCTCTCTATCTCTCTCATAACTCCACCAAGAAATGTAGAGAATTACTTTAGAGGATCCACTCTCTTTTTATATATGTTCTATAAAAAGTATCCAACAAAAAATTAAAGATGGAAGAACTTAATAAATAGTAATTTTTTCTTAATTACTATAAAAGCTAGTGAAACTCTATCCAAAGCACCAGAATATTTAAGGTGTTGATTAGAGCTGTCAAAGTGACCCATCACGAGTTGAAAGAGTTAAACGAGCTAAAATTTCAATCCAACTGACCTAACCCACCTTTTTTTTAATTTAACCTTTTTAAAAAAACAATCAAAACATTTTTTATACATTTTTTTAATGAACTATGAAATTTAATATAATAAAATGAAAAAAAAAAGATTTATCATTCATCATGTCACTTACAAATAGCTAAAGGGTAAACTACAGTTTGCCCCCCTGTTGTTTAGCCTAAATTCAGTTTGCCCCCTGTGGTTTAAAATTTGACAATTAACCACCATGTGGTTTGGCTTAAAATTAATGTGCATGCCTGTGGTTTACAGTGTGATACTTGACAACCCTGAGGTTTATAATGTTATCACTTAACTATCTTGATTTACCTTCTATCCAAATTTTAGTCAAATTAATCATCATTTAATATTTTTAATGTTTAAAATTTGTCATTCAACACTCTAGGATTATAAAATAATTAAAAAATATAATTAATATAAAAATAAATTATATTTTTTTTTCTGATTGGAAAAATAAATTATAATTTTAAAAAATCAATAAAATAATTTAATATTTATTGTTACTCCATTGATTATTTATATTTAGTTATTTATTCATTTTATTGTTATTTTTTATCTTTAATGTTCTAGAATTATTAAATCAATCAAAATAAAATTGTAAAAGAATAATATAATACAAATATATAACTAAATTTAAGTTTTTTTATTATTCAAGTTCATAACATACATACGTGGATTGAATGTTAACAGTGCCGAAGAGAAGAGTATAAATGGTGTGGAAGAAAAGAGCACAAACTCACCTTAGACTAGAAGCATAACAATACTCTTGGATACAGTGGAGAGATTAGAGGAACGGAAGAGTTTGAAGGAAACGCTAAAAAGAGTTGAAAGTAGAATATTAGGGTTTATTGTTATTATTTTAGAGATAAAATAAATATAATTTAATAAAATAATTAATTCAATTATTTTTAGGTAATTTCTTTTATAAGTTATATTAAATATTAAATTTTGAGAAAAAAAATAATATAGGGTAGTTAAGTGATAACATAACAAACCACATGGGGTCAAGTATCACACTCTAAACCACAGGGGACACATTAATTTTAAGCCAAACCACAAGATAGTTAAGTGTCGCATTTTAAACCACAGGACGACAAATTAGATTTAGGTCAAACCATAGGAGGATAAACTGTAATTTACCCATAGTTAAATATAAAACAATGAAAGTATGAAATATATTAATATATTAAATAAATTTTTTTAATAGTTAAGTGGTTTACGAGCCAACCCACATAACTCGTGGGTTAGATGGATCAGTTTTTTCAACTTATTTATTAAACGGGTTGAAATTTTATAATCCAACCCACCAAATCGATAGGTTAAATAGGTCAACCCAATAAATTGGACTTGTTTTGAGAACTCTAGAGAAAGTAAATAATTGCTTTTTATTGTGTATATATACAAAAAAAAGCAAGCATATTAACATCATTAATTGCATTTTGCGCTTTAGGCATCTCCTTATTTGTATCTTCTGTATTCCTAAATCTATGGGGGGAATGGGATCTAATTCACACTCCGACATAAATTATTAGGGAACCAAATCTAAGATCCACCAAAATTATTAGCTGCCACATTGATAGCATATTCATCGGTAACTTCCATATTTTTAACATGCTCAAGAATCCCTGTGAGTTCTCTATGAATATAACTAAATCTTTCTCTGGACATCAATGATTCTGTCAGCAAAGTGGCTGCCAAAGAATGGAAGGCTTGAGCGCACTCATCGATGCTGCTTCGAGGGTTTTGTTCATCGATAGGAGCCAACGAACTTTCGTGTCGCCATCGAGGGAGCAAATATTTTGTAGGCAGTTGAAAGCAGTTCTTCACTGTAAGTACACGAATCGAATGCCGACACAATATTCCAGAATGTTCAAATTCCTTACAGGAACACTGAATTTCCTCATCATCCGGCACCCAAATTACGAGACGCTCTTCGTCCATTTTCTTATAGTGCTGAACAAGGTATGATCCATTGGCCAGTTCTGTTGTTGCATATTGCAATGACTGCACAATTTCATGTTGGAACACATTAAAAGCATAAGGTGTAAGGATATTGCTTGCATGTTCTTCAATAGGCATGCATGTCTTTATACCCATGTAATGTATCCCTTCTTTTGTAAATACTGACGACTTGGCGGCAATACCTACCTGCAAAGTTCCCAGAAAAATTACATTTAAAAATGGACTAGATTTATATGCAGTTCTTTATATCTTTGCTATTAGATTTTCTCATTAAAATAAAATACGTGGAAGATTTTCTTTTAAAAAAGAAAAATCATGGGAGAGATGAATTGTAAAGACTATACTCGTATTGGATTTTGATTTGAGAACTTCTAGCAAAGATATAAGAACTGCATCAAAGTTTTTCCTTTAAATAATCTGAAAAGGCAAATACAGAAGTGACAAATATACCTGCTCAAAGAATGCTTGGAGACAAGTTTGTGAATCAAAAATCTTTTTCAAGATTGAATCTAATGATTGTGAAAACTCAACTGTCAAAGAACGAGCTACAAAATAACTTTTAACATAGCATAGTGGCCAAGATGCTCGAAATGAGAATAGCAAAGCTATATGCTTGTCTGATGCAAGTCCAAATCGAGCTACAAAAAGATCCCACTGATGTTCAAAGTTTTCTATGCTCTCCAGGTGACACAATATATCAAATTCCACCCTAAAATCTGCATATTGTGATCCTAGGGGAATAGAGAACCAATTTGATATTTTTGATAGAATATGCCACATGCGTATGACATGTTTAGTTTCAGACAACTCCTTGGCAATAGCCTCTCCCAGGCCTGGATCTATGTCAGTTAAAATTGTCTGAGGATGTCTCCCTCTCATAAATCGAACAAAAGTCTGTTCAAAAGTAAAAATCATGAGACAAAACTTGCGCCATAATTCAAGCAAATCAGGCATAAGAATTGTGTCTACAAACCTGTAAAGCCCAGGCAAATGAATAAGAACTTTCATCTTGTAACAACACACACCCAAATATTACTGCATTTCCATTATTATCTATACCAAACAACACTCCAAGAAGCAATTCATATGTAACAGAACGGTATGTGGTGTCCAAAGTAACTACATCACCAAAAACAGAATAGGCACGGACAGATTCACCGTATGACCAAGCTATGTTTTCAACTTTGCCATTTTCATCAGTAGTGTAATCAAAAATAAAATTGGGATCCTTGTCTATGATTGCCTTACAGGTCTCCACAAGTTCATGCATATCATTCTCTCTTTTTTCAGTCAGTAAAGCATCATTTTCTTGAACTGCTTTCTTGCAAGTCCGAACAAAATTTCTAACATCCTTTTCTATGAAGGGAAGCTGTCCAGGCTGAACTCCTTTTTCCAGTTCTAAAACCTTCACAATTCTGTTCACTGGGAACCCAGCCTTGGAGAGTAGAAGAATACGATCTTGATCAGCCTCATGTATTTTTCGGTATGCAGGTAGAAGACGGACTTGGTCATCTTCCAACAACTCATGGTTATGAACATTACTAAATTGTGACACATACCATTGAGTAACACCATCAACAATTTCCTTAGTCAAGTACAGTTTTGCATCACATCCACATCGTACAGATTTCCGCTCTCTGTGATGCTCCACATTGGCCTTTTTTCTTGGTTGATTAAATCCGGACCTGTAACAAACAAAATCTCTTCTATATATTCCTAAATTTTGACTTTCTGTTGAGCGTGCCTTTCTGATTGAAAACCCATTCTTCCGGGCAAAGCTGCTATAGTATTCAAATGCATCATCATCACTTTTGAATATTTGACCCACATAAGGAGTGAAGACAGTTTCCGATGATGATGAAGGCACTGTCTCAGTCTTTATAGGCTGAGATCTTACTGATATCTGATCTTCTCCATCATATTTAATAAAACACTTCCAATCTCCACATGGGCATTGTGGACGTCGAATCCAGATATTTGATGACTTCATTACTAGTTTCTGGACAAACCAGATAATATACCAGCTCAGCTCTTATCCTCCACTTCACTGCACAAGAAAAAGGGAAACTTAAAAAGCAAGAGAAATACAGACTCCTGAATTTCTTTAAGTTGCAAACAAGGTAATTAAGATAGCAATCTTACTCACAGAACCAAATCGAGGATCATAAGATCCTATCAATATTTCGAAAATAATTTAAATATATATATTTAGTAATTAAATTTTATTTTATAAGCAGAAAAGCAACATAATAAAATATTAATTCTTATATAATTATTAATTTTTAGTTTAATTTATTTAATTTAATAGTTTTGTCAACTTCTTCTATCCAATTACTTATATAGTTATATTATTTTTTACAAAGCTTTATACTATACCAAATATCATCAACATTGTATCAGCAGCAAGAATAGACTCCCGACACTAACAATAAAAACAGAGCAGGCCACCAATACCCAGTATTGGAAGAGGCAGAACAGAAATGGAAGAGAAGATGCACAGAAAACCAAAAAATGAATCAACGATGAACAGAAATAGAATAGAACACACATTCAACAGCCAACCCATAAGGTTTGGAAACGCAGAACAGAAGTGGAAGAGAAGCACACAGAACTGAAAAACGCAAAACAATGTACAACTTAAGCTGCTATCGTGTTTTCTTCTGCCCTAGAATAAAATGCAACTTTTAAGTATCTTTGCTGGAGTGAAATGCAGAGTTCTTGCTATTCTTCTATTTTTAAAAGAAAAAAGAGAAATCATGCATTTTCTATTATTGCATAGATCGCACGATCCTGCAATCAATATATCGATCTCACTCTGTTCTTCTATGAAATTTGACAAGGTTTAAACCCACAAGATCACCATCTTCAGCAGACCTATGATCAAGATCGTAATCTTGATTACCTTGGTTAGGACAGATTGTTATCTAGTGAAGTTTAGCTCCTAGTTTATATACATATTTTCTAACTTATTTCTTTGTTATACCTTATTATTTAAACCATGACATTTTTATAGCCTGCTTCTTTTCCACTCCTTCCTTTCTAATCAGTTATGAGCTTAAATTGACACATACAATAATGTTCAGACTTCAGAAATTGATAGTTATATGGACCTATGGCCAAAAAATAACAATAATAGAATTTTAACAGTTGGCAACCATAAGCACAACTGGGGAAGCTTTTTCTAACTTGAATTGAAAGTTTCCAACATATTCCTAAAATAATCGTCTCTGAACATTCAGAACAAAGTAACAGTTTCTTTCTCCCAGAGAAACATTACAAGAAGCAAAAGCTGCTAATATTGGAGTTCGAATGCTTACATGGAAACAAGTGGAAAACAACAATCTACCCAACATTTTCTCCAGGAACAACTCTTTCTTTTTGAAAATTCCAGGAAACAACTTCAAATTAATAAATGATAATAACCAAAATCTACTTTGCTCCTACTGCTAATATAGCTACTACTACTACCCGTAGTTATTGATTGTGGTCCATGGCACAGCGCCATGGCATGTTGGGCAACGCCACAGATGCGTTGCGAATTTCATGTTGCCCACATGTTGCACGCACAACGAGCGCCATCGTCATTAACAAGAAATTATGGCAGAACCCATTAAAAAAATAAAATATGATGATGTATAAGGGGCTTCTTTGTCTTATTGACAGCCCTAGGTCCCAGGCCCATTAAAAAATAAACCTTTAAGGCTATAAAATACTTTCTATTTTCATTGTCTCTTGAGTTGCCGTCTTTTCCTTCCTTCTCTAGTCTCTACATTATGTGACTTCACACCTATGAAGCACAGACATTGACACGCGACATGACACCGACACGGACACCTCGACACGCCGATTCTTAAAATTACAAGACACGACACGGCATATATTTATATATAAATTTTATATATATACATATTTTAATTTCAAGAGGACATAAAAATTTATAAATATTGATAAAAGCTTCAAAAATTACAATATTCATGATGTCATATATATTTACAGAGTGTATATATATATATACATAGTATATTATATATATTCTCATCTCAGCCATCTACTTTCTTCCTTCTTTGTTTTTTTCACTCTCTTTTCTATCTCTTATTCCCTTCCTTGTTTTTTTTTAAAATCTGTTTTCTATCTCTTACTTTCCTTCTTTGTTTTTTTAAATCTGTTCTCTATCACTTGTTCTCTTCCTTTGTTTTCTATCTCTTATTCTCTTCCTTCTTTGTTCCTTAACTTTGTTTTTTAATCTCTGATTCTCTTCCTTCTTTGTTCTTTTCCATCTCTTTTGCACTTTTTTTTCTACCTCTTTTGCACTTTATGATGATGCCTAATATATTTTGAATCTATTAGGTATCTTATGTGGATGAGTTAGAATTAAAATTTTCATACATATATATGTGTGTGTGCCGCACTTTAATGTTGCCATGCACAACACAGTGTGCAATGCGCCATGGCTCTAGGAGCCCTTATCGCAATAGTGCACGCACACCGTAAACAACTATGCTACTACCACTAGATAATAAATAATTGGAAAAATTGATAAATGATAATAACCATATGATTGGGAACAATTCAGTAGGTAGAGTCCAACTAGGTGAATATGAGGGTTAGTGTTGGATGTCATTGCTCTCGTGACATCGGGCTGAGCTGGCCATTGGGCTCAGCCCTACGCTGCACAACCCAGTGGCATTGTTGCTATAGAGCTTCTCAAGTTTCCATGTCAAAAACTTGTGCCTTTCTGGCTTCTGCCAAAGACATGTGCTGAAGATTTTTGTCATATTCTTTCCTTATTTGTTGCTTATCTTTATTTTGACTTGATGAAGCTTTTGATCTGCAACTAGGATATTATTATTTTTTCCTGATTTGGTCGGATTGGTTGCTTAACCTTTTAATCAAATCCCTTCGTATACTATTACGCAAATTTTTTAAAAAAAATCAGAGACTCAGAAATTCATCTTTTGGTATATTCTAGTTAGATTTTTACTTGTTGATCTTTTTGAGCTCACAAGAAAGCTTGTAACATGTAATACTATATAAAATTGGTTTTTCCAATAATGAGCAAGGTCTCTGATGGGGATAGTATGGGTTTCCTAAGTCCCACATTGGGTACTGGGTAGTATGGGATGGTACTTAATTCGCTTGGTTCTTCCCCCCTCAAAAAGTTAGGGTTTCACAAGTCACTTGAGTTCCATCAGTCTCCGCCTGTTGTTTAGAGAAATATCCATTCTGCAAAATCCTCATCTCGTTAATATTTATGGAGCTATTATCATTTATCTTCCTCATATTAAGCTTTGATATACTTCTTGTCCGAATTTGTACTTGGGATTTAGGGTACGTTCTTTACGCAGAAATGGAAAGACAAAGGCAAAGGGAATGCATTTACTGTGTTTGTTAGTAAAAGTTTGGGAATGGAAATGGAATGGGAATGTATTAAAATTACTACTTTACCCCTTATATTAAAATAATAAAAAGAAAAGAAGGTTATGATTGTGTCAAATCAAAGAGTATAATGGACATTTTGTATTTTTTTTTTCTTTTTTTTTTTGAATTTTTCTAAGTAAAGCAAAAAGTAAAAAGTGGGTTTACTCTACTTTCCCTTTCCATTTTACTAAGGAAAGCCTACCGAACATACCCTTGGTTCCCCTTTTATCTGCAAAATCTATTCTTGATTTTCCTTTGCACAGTTAAATAGACATAGCCCATGAAAATGGATAAGCCCCATGGGCTGACCCGTTGATCTCTAAAAATTTTTTTGATAGAAAAAGAAATATTATTGAGTAAGAAAAAAGAATACAAAAGAGGAGGACAAGAAGTCCTCAAAGAGGAAAAACTAAACCAACAAAAGTAAACACCAAGGAAAAAACCAAAATGCTAGTTCAAAAGGGCCCTCCAATCCCGTTGGAGATCCATAATGGAGACCCCTCTAAACATTCCATGTGCCAAAACCCACAGAGAAGCCAAAAAGGTTACTCTATCCCACAAAAGATGAGGTGGGAGAAATCTGTTATTGAAGATCCTGGCATTCTGTTCCAACCAAATACACCACAGAGCTGCAAGAATTGCACAATGCCAAAGGCCTTTATGCTCTTTGTTCCTCCCAAAGCCAGCGAACTTAATAGCAAGAAAGGTTTCCGGATCCCAAGTCCAGAGGGGAAACCCAACTCTCTTCAAAGTAGCCAAATAAATTATTCCAAATCAATCTTGCAGATCTCTAAAAATTAATTAGGAATTTAGGATTAGGTTGAAGAAATTTCAGTCCATATTAAAAGTGGGCCAACCTGACTCTTAGAAAATAAGGCCAAATAGGGCTAGGGCCAACTGATTTTTTTTAATAAAATCTAAATTTTTTTATATTTTATTTTATTTGGTAAAAAAAAAGATAAAAAAAACATTTATTGGTCAAAACCTAATTGATTTTTTTATCTTTTATTAAGGCCAAATAGGGCTAGGGCCAACTATTTTTTTTTTAATAAAATCCTAAATATTTTTTATCTCTTATTTTTTGGGTAAAAAATAAGTCTACATTTTCCTATCTTTTTTTCCTGGTCAAACTAAACCCAGTTTTGCATTTCATGATTAGATTTTCTTTCTTTTTGTTCTGTATTTTGATTAATTAACTATAAACTAAAACAAATTTTTTTTGTAGAGAAGATTGATTTAATGTTCTTGATATAATATGTCTTCAACTATGGTTATATTTCTTACGTAGGCTTTTGACTAAATTAAAATGTTTTTCCCTATTTTGTTAAAGCATATGAGAAAAGAAAAGCAACTAATTAAGCAAAGGCTCGAATGAATCAATAAAGCTAATCTTATCTATAACAAACTGTAAAGCAGTAAACAAGAAACAGATAAGTAAAGAACATTATTTAAAGCTAAATATATCGGTTGTCCATGTGTGATACTGTGAGACTTGTGTCTATAAATAGGCAATATGCCTTGGTAGTATTTGGGTATAAGCCAGAAGAAGAATAAGTTAGAGTAGTTATGATTGATGTGAGCAGTGAGAAAGGAATTATGTGGTTAATTAATGATGAATATTGGAATACTCAGCTATTTATAGATAGATAGCTGAATAACTACCACCCTACGTGAAGCTAGAAATAAGGAAAACTGAATACATGAAAGCATGACAGAAGAATATGCTGCTAAAATACAGGAACCATTAAACCACTAATTAAAACATGTAAGCAACATGGTGAAAGAATCTAAGTGGCAGTTGTGCGCATGTGTGGGGATATTGTGCGCATGTGTGGGGATAGAATCAGACTTAGCTCTCTTCCTTCTAGAATAAGTGATTGTAATTAATATTGAATATTGGAATTAATGATGAAAGAAATACTTTAGAAACCTTCTAAGATTTCCACTGCACCATGCATGTTAATTGTTATGGTCAAATTAATTAATTATTAATAATGTGATTATAATCAATTACTTATTTCTATTTTGTAAATATTATTTGATAATATATAAAATTAAATTTGCAAAAAAAAGAAGAAGAGAGAGAGCCGAAATTCCAACCTATATTGAAAACAATACAACCTGACCCAGCTCTAAAAAAAGGCCCAAACGAGGCTAACTTGTTTTGACAGCTCTACAATTAAAACTTTGTACATTCTCTCCTTTCTGGTTGTGCTATGACTTTTCCTTGTCTTTGTAGGCTTCTTTGGTCAATAACTACCCCACAATGAAAAGGAAACATGCTACTTTCAGGCACCTAAGAACTCGAAAAAGGAAACAACTCGCACACACTCCCTTTCCAAAATAAAATCAATACACCTAGCACTACACTTAGATTTATTGGATTTGTTACTAAAATATCGGTATTAAACCCAAAACTCCCGGCGGATGGTCAGTATGACCACATGATGGCATTCTATGCTTCAACAGCAAGAAATGGATTCAAAGTAAGGACAGAAACCAAATTTGTTAAATAAAAGAACAGGTTTACTATGTTGAAGGACTTGAAATAAAAACAACAACGTGAGGAGAATTAGACAAAGCCACATGCTCCCTAGTCCCTCCCCCCACAAAAGAAAAAAATCTTATTTGGAAGAATTCGTCAAAACGGGCCCAGCTAAATACTAATTAAAAGGTAGGAGAGGCAACGGGAAATTAAAATTATAATGTTACATAAAGATGACATAGGGTAGTGGAAAAAAAGAGATATGTTCCATACCAGAAAGGAAAATGCTCAAAATCACTTTAGCGTATCTTTCCCTTGTGCTCATAGCATTCTACCAGCTGGTTGTCTCTGCAAAATGGGGAGATCACTGTCAAGCTATCCATCAATGGATAGGTGGGATATTACTGAAACAAGTAATCAAGCTAGTTTTTGCATGTTCAACACTGGAAAAGGTAGATAAAAATGAACCTTGAGGGATTATCTACTATATTCATTATTCAGTATTGAACCTGCAAACTACACATATGATGCACTAAAATCAAATGTTGAATGTCTGCAACTGCAGACTCATATGCAGCCAAAAAACATTGCATAGGTAATCTAACAAATATACTTATTCTACAGTACATCAATCTAACAAGAAACAAGATTGAGTGGTGACTGGTGAGGCTATTTTGCAACAAAAAAATGGGTTATTTAAGCAATAAGCACTAATAACCAATATTTCAGCTTTCTCTTAAAAACAAGTAGAGAAGAAAAATCAAACCTTCCAACTTTTTATAGATGTTAAAGTTTGCAAAGTAGTCAAATCAACAATGAAAAAGGGCCAAACTTACATATTCCATAATTGGTCCAGAATCACCAAGACAAGACAAGCTATACAACTAGTTCAGTGATAGAATAGAAGGCATCTGAATATCTTCTCAGAAAGATCAGCAGTATAACGAAGCTCTATTGTGTATTTACACACCAACTTATAGACAGAATTCAAACCACATTGCATGAACATGTAAGTTTTACCAAACTGTGAAGACGACAACCCTACATGCTTACCTACCACATCGTTCAAATCAGCCTAAGTTAAACAATAGACAAAATTAATATATGCTCATCTAGTTTACCTATTGTGACGTCAAATCAGGTAAACTGCAGAATAGAACATTCACATATAAGGTAAATCCATAACTGATTTGTATTTGCTCATATGAGTATATGACTACAACATATTGCATTTTCAGTCACGATGTCTCACTTTCTTTCTTCACCCATCTCTCTTTTTCTTGCAGGTATAAGCTAATTAGCATCATCTAGTAATAGAACTTGGGCATTTTAACCAAGTTTCCATGGTGTTATTTGGAAGAAGAATCGTAGACAATATTTTTCTCTTGTAAAACAGAAGTCTCCATAATATATGTAGGATCATTCACCAATAATCCCCACAAGAACAGATTCCACCATCAAAATGGTGGAATCTGTTTGAATCTCGTAAAATTATCTGTCGATTAACAACTTTAGATATGTACTTGAAAGCAGTATGGCAGTCACCACAAACACGAAGATTTTTCATTATCCTAATTGGAAGTTCAGATTTGCGTGTAAGAACAAAAGCAACCGCTAGTTTTTCACTATGATAGCTCAGGAGTTCTTCTTTGTTCTCAAGGTCAAGATCATAGAGAGCATATTTGGTTTCAGGTACATAACCAACATTCCTTATTTTCCCAGTTAGCTCCTTGAGTTTTTCATAAATTTCTTCTTTTTCTGGGTGCGTTTGATCTCCAGCCACAAACACATGAACACCATCCTTCATGGTGACCCAACTACACCCGGCTTCCTTCTTCACCGATGCCTTCCTCATTGCCATCCTAGCATCTGCTACAGCATCCCACTTCCCTCCAGCAGCATGCATGTTTGAAAGAAGCACATAATTCACAGCATTCTGTGGCTCCATCTCAATAAGCATCTTGGCAGCTCTCTGACCTAGCTCACTATTACGGCCATGAGTTCGACAACATGCCCCTAAAACAGTTCTCCAAATAAGGACATTAGGATCCATTGGCATGGTGTTGATTAAATCATCTATCTTATTAATATCGCCTGCCCGCCCAAGGAGATCAATCATACAGGAGAAGTGCTCAATTCGTGGAGCTAGTCCATATACCTCACTCATTGATTTGAAGTGTTCAAACCCTTCATCAACTAAACCTACATGACTACAAGCTGATAATACCCCAACAAATGTAACATGATCCGGCAATTGTCCATGCTCTTTCATTCGTGTAAAAAGCTTCAAAGCTTTTTCTCCATGTCCATGCCGTGCATACCCTGATATCATTGAATTCCAAGAATATATGTTCCTCAAAGGCATCAATTCAAAGAATCTTGAAGCATAATCTATCTTTCCACATTTGCCATACATGTCAATTAGTGCACTACCAACAACAACCTCATGTTCTAAAGAAGCTCTTATGCCAAATGCATGAATTTCCATACCCCGCTCTAAGGTTGCAACTGAGGCACAAGCACTAAGAACAGTGGCAAGAGTGAAACCATCCAATCTTTGGCCCCTTTGCATCATGAACCATACCAAATCCATGGCCTTGTTCAGGATGTCATTGTGTATATATCCTGAAATCATGGAATTCCAACTGACATCATCGCTTCTCTCAAACATTCTACAAAAGATCTTCTCACAATCATCCATCTGACCACATTTACCATAGCAAGCTAGAAGAGCATTCTCAATGGCATTGTCTTTAGCAATAGAGTATTTTAAGATCAAAGCATGAATTTGATAGCCCAATTCAAGAAGTGAAAGAGAAGAAACTGCTAATAAAACATTTATAAATGTCACTTCATTAAGCATCCACCCACTTTGCATCATCTTCTGGAAACATTTTATGGCTTGTAATTTTGATGCTTCTGATGTTGCTAGTGCCCCAATTAAAGAATTCCAAGAGACTTGATCATAGTCAGGCATCAGAAAGAAAATTTTCTGACATTCATTGAGATTACCAGTTTCAGCATATAATGAAAGAAGTGCATTTGAAACTGAAACATCTAAATCAAGTCCACATTTGAGCCCTTCACCATGTATTTGTTGTCCTAACATGGTCCAACCCAAGCTTGCACATGAACTCAAAGTACTAATGATAGAGAAATTTGAGGGCATCAATCCACTTCTTCTCATGGTACGAAAACTAGCAACTGCTTCTTCAAATCGCTCATTCTGGTCTAGGCCAGAGATAATAGAGTTCCATGAGACAAGATCTTTATTAGATATGAGATGGAAAACAGAGCAAGCATAATCAATAGCACCACATTTGGCATACATATTGACAAGTGCATTTCCAACTGAAACATGGACATCAACTAAGGCACTTCGAATCAGGAAAGCATGAACCTCCTTACCCTTTATCTTCCCTTCGTTTAAATTAGAAAATTTAGGAAAAGAACTTAAAAGAACTGCATAAGAATCAGTGTTCATTTCAACTAAATCTTTCATCTCCCTAAATACCTCAAACGCTTCTTCACCCTGGTGCTGTCTCACCAATCCAACCATTAACCCTTTCATAGACACTGCATTCCTCTCACACATCTGCTCAAAAATCATTTTAGCAAAACCTGTCAACCCAAACCTTGCACAGGCGCTGACCAGTGCACTACCGACAAACAAATCTTGTAAGAACCCAGATTTCTCAATTCTGGCTAATATCTGCGCAAGCAAACTCATAACACAGTCAACCAAAGAGCACGCAGCAGTTACTAAGCTACCAAAAGTATATTCATTGGGCCTTAAGGTAATAGCTTCCCTCTGCATGCTTGAAAAGAGCTCAAAGGCAGAAGCTGCATCCCCCCTATGACAATAAACTGAAATGATAGAATTCCATGATATAGAATTTTTGTTTTGTATTTCATCAAAAACACGACGTGCATCTTCAATTGAACCCAAACAATTTGCATACATGAACATCAGCGCATTAGACAGAACCATGTCCGATGCACATTTTGACTTGGACATTAACCCATGAATCTGCATTCCAAGTGTAAGCCTAGTTGGAACACACTCTTGGCATGCTCGGAGAACACTACCGATTGCATAGTGGTTTGGTAATAGGCCAGAACAAATCATCCCTTTGAATACCTTGCATGCCTCATCAGGTTTGCCATTTTGAGTATATCCGGAAACTAAGCAAGCCCAAGAAACATGGTTCTTTTGTGGCATTTCGTCAAACAACTTCTGTGCAGAAACTAAATTACCAATTCTAACATAAATGTTAATAAGAGTGTTGTACAAGAAAACATCATTGGTAAACCCAGTTTTATAGATTTGGGAATGAAGTTGATGAGCATCATTCAAGCAACAAGAAATTTTATAATGATGGACAAGCAATTCATAATTTTCCAAATTCAAAGGTGAAATTTGAGATGAAGCAGGTGGAAATTTAATCTGGCTCTGAGATAACTGAGAAGTTGATATAATGTGGTGGTGGGTTTGCTCCAGAGGTTTGAAGAGAAGAGGTTTGTCTGATGGAAGGACAGGCAATACAGAAGATGTACTCAGAGCATGTCTTGAATTGTAGAAGAGTCGTCTATAGCAGACTGAAAACGGGGGACAAGCAAAACATACCATGGTTTCCAGGGCCCTGGCTCATGCTTTTGACAACTCTACTGAGGTATGATCATCTTCACATCTAACTAGCACCATATGATCACTACTGGCCTTACAGATCTGTGAACAAGATTGGGCCAGTGAGAAGACTCATTAGGATAGCTATTGTAACATTGGAGAAGGAAATGATCATGATTACAGTTGAAATCAGGCTGATTGGCCTCTCCATCTAAACTTTACAAAGATGTAACTTCAAAAAAAAAAATTTGCAACAGAAATAGTCATACCCAAAGGATTCCAAGTTTTATCATTTAAACAATTGTTTCCCGTCTAAAAATATTTGGCAATGTAAGTAATGTAGCCTAAAACCATACTTGTCAAAAACAAAAGAAAATTAACCAGACATATAATTTTTACATCACAAGCGAGTTTGAAGTAACATGGTGGCATGGAAGAAAAGCTCATGAATGAATCAACAGTCAAACAAATACATCTAATAAGTATTTTCTAACCCATAATAGTCAGACCTCTATGGAATCATAAAAACAACTACGTATCAACGAATAGACATGAAATTAAATAAACTACATTTGATTTAAACTGAAAAAGTTTATAGTACAAGCGGGATGGAGAACGCGAGCAAGAGAGGAACGGAGGACAAGGAGGTGGAAGACCTTCGTGCGAGAAGTGTAAAGAAGGCGAAATCGAACGGGGAATTTGCTGATCAGAGTCGGATTCAGAGACTGATGCTTCGGAGTCGGATATGGAGGATGATGATAGCTTTCGCCCTCGAATTGAAGAGGAAAGAATGGTGCAGGTAGTGGAAGCACTCTCTTATCGTGAAGGTCTTGGGAAGGGAGGTAAGCTTCGGACTCTTGAGAAATACCTGTGGAATCCAAAATGTCAATTGTCTGTAAGGTGTGTGCCGGTAGGGCGGGCATGAGTTGAGGGGTAAATTCTTCAATATTCACCCCTCAAAAATATAAATTTCCACTAGTATTTATAATGGACCTTTTATAGCTTAAGCTGAAAAAGCTACTAAAAATTTTTTAAGAAAAATAATATGTCTCAATCTAATATACTTAAAATATATATTTTTTATAAATTTAATAATTATTTTATTAATATATATTATTATTATATAAAATATAGGCAAAAGTACATTTCCTGCTCCCAACGTTTGGGGGTCCTATTAGTTTCGCCCCTAATGTTTTTTCGCTGTCAATTATACCCCTAACGTTTTGCGTTTCTGTCGATGTCACCCTTTTGGCTAACACTGTCAAATTTTGAACGGTTTTTGCTGACGTGACATCCTATGTGGCTATAAATTCTGACTGGACTTAATTTTTTCCACATCATATTTGTATTTCATCATTATCTCATCAAAGCTACATCGCTTTGCTTCTTCTTCCCCTTCTCTTCTTCAATCCAGTCAAGAACATCCCAAAAATATGTCGGCAGAATTCCTATCATACATTCATCTTATACTCATATCTATACTCTTCCCCATTCTCATAAGACCTATACTCATCAGAAGCCGCCGTAGCAAAAGCGATGGTCCTCCAAGCCCACCTTCCCTCCCTCTAATCGGACACCACCTTCTTCCTCCCATACCCCACCATTCCTTCCACAACCTCTCCTCTTGCTACGGACCCGTCCTCCAACTCCTCCTCAGCTCTGTCCCTTGTTTCATTGCTTCCACTCCCGACGCTACCAAACACTTCCTTAAAACTCATGAATCCTCATTCTCTGATAGGTTCCCTAATGCCAACATTCAGCACTTATCCTACGATTCCCAAGGCTTCCTCTTTAGGGCTTATGGTCTCCACCGAAAGTTCATGAAGAAGCTATGCATGACTCGCCTTTTGGGTGGCCCCACACTCCATCTTCTCCACCATGTGCGCCGAACAGACCATGAGGTTCCTCTAGTTTTTGCTGAAAAAAGTACAGGCGCATGAGGTTGTTGATATTGGGGATGAGCTATTGACATTAACCAATAGAATTGTATCAAGAATCATTCTAATACTTGATTAAGTTGATGCTCAGTTTTTTTATGGAAGAATGAAGATGATCCCATTCTTTTCTTCTTTTTGATAGCTTGCTATTGTTGTGGAACAAAATTATATTTTTCTATTATGCTTCTTTCTCTGCCATCTAGTGTTGAGGGTTCAAAAATTTTGTGTGTGCTTCCAGCAATGCAATGGTGAGAAATTATATTTCAGGAGGAGGTATATGACTATATAGGAGTAAAGTTTATTTGTTATATTTCTTAATGATCTCCAAAATCATGAAATAATTGGAACGAAAGTTGACGCTTAGCCCCAACCCTCTGCTAAGAAGAATAAGAAGAAAAAGATGGGAAGAAGAAGCAAAATGACATGATGAAGAAATAGAAAATCATATGTGGAAAAAATTAAGTATAGTCAGAATTTATGGCCACATAGGATGCCACGTCAGCAAAAATCGTCTAAAATTTGACGGTATTAGCCAAAAGGGTGACATTGGCAGAAACGCAAAACGTTAGGGGTACAATTGACAGCAAAAAAACGTTAGGGACGAAACTGATAGGACCCCCAAACGTTGGAGGTAGGAAAAGTATTTTTGCCTATAAATAAAAGGATAAAGTTTCAAAGTCCAAAACTAGCCATATGGACATAGTTTTCATCAAACCCAGCCTTGTTTTCCTATCCCAAAACCACTTTCACTCATCTTTATAAAATGGCATTATCCTTATGCATATTGACACACAAATTTGTAGTTCCAACCTCATGTATTTGCCCTAAATTTGTAGTTTCAACCTCATGTATTTGCCCTACACAAACAACAATATTTATATAGTTTCTTTTAAAAAGTTTAATCTTGTTTTCATCATATTAAGTTTTTAAATGTAGCTATGACAAAAATAAATGTATAATAGTTCTGAAGCTTGTATAAGATTTTGAACCACTAGTTAACTTTAAAAACTACTTAAAATTAAAATTGATATTCAAAATTTACTATTGTTTTTACCCTTACTCTGAAAACTAATTTACTATGAAATATTTTTTTTCTTTCTAGACTGTTGTTGGTCATAGTTCGAATGTAAATTAAAACTAGGCAATAAATTCATCATTAAATTACATTAATTAATGATAAAGCATGTTTCCTATTATAATAGAATTCTTCATAAGTATGTTTTTTTATTAATTATATGTGATCTTTTAGCTTTAAGCTATATATATAAGTTAGACGACATAACCTACATATCGTAATTTTGTTATGATGCTTAATTACTTTGGGAATTAGTGTAGATTCTTATGAAATATTTTTGTAAATTTTTCTGTATATAATATTCAATTATTAAACGCGCAAAATAGATTGCGCGCAAGAATTTAATACGTAATTGATTCTACATTTTCAATTTTCTTTCCCTATTTTATAAAAATTAATTAGCACTCTTCATAAATTCTAATGTAAATGAAAGGATATAAAATTTCAAAAAGTTCATGTTGGATATAATGGGTTCTTCGGGACTAAATATCTGCCCATGTGGGAGTCTGATCTGGTCGAGTGAGGATCCGTTGGAAAGCTCGTTGAGAGACGAACAAAACAACACCAAGATGACACTCATCGGAGGTCACATGAGCCCGCACTCGTGGCCCAAAGTGGGCTAGGTGACCATGATGGAAGCATGATATTTTGTTCATATTCCAAGTCCCACATTGCTTGTGTCAATGATGGGAGCTCTCTCATCCTCCTATAAATAGGAGTGACTTCACACCTTTCTATTTGCTCATTTCATGTGTTGGAAAGGGGGGTCCCGTTTGGGAAACCCCACTCAGTATAATATTTCTCTCTCTCTCTCTCTTGAGTCTTCTTCCGCGCATCAGTCGTGGACATGTGGCTCTACCTCTCGTAGGTAGAGTCCTCCGTTTGGTGCTGCCCTTTTCGGAGCTCATCGATTGGAGGTCAGCCTTGGTGGAGCAGAGGCACTGGCAAGATCCGAGGTTTTAGCGATGGCGTCCAGGTTAGTAGCTTCCGCATTGTTTTATATTTGTCTGAATTTATTTTCGGTTTTTCTTTTCGGTCCCTGGGTCGGGTCGGGTCATGTGGGTTCGGACATTTCCCTACATTGGTATCAGAGCCAGGTTATGCTAGAGCTCTGTTCTCCAGGGATTGATTAACCGAAAAGGGTTAGGAACATGTTTAGGTCTTGTATGATTTTTTATTTAAAACTTAAGAACATGCTTAGGTTCTCAGTTTTATTTAAATGTTTTAATTTTGATTTAAAACATGTGATAATCATATATTTTAGGGTAGGTTCCTAAAATTTTGAATTTAAATTATATGTGTTAATTTTTTAATTCAATATTAACTGGTAACCCATACCCTAAAACCTAGAAACATGTTTAGGTTCCCCTTTCAATATTAAAGACCCTAATTTGCATGCATGTATATATTATTTAAGGTATGTGTACCATACGAATTAGATATATACTTGTGGATGTATGCTTCTGTTTTGGGAAGAAAAGGGGCAATGTTGACCGGCGACCGGCGCGGTAGCCGGCGGAGGTCCAGCGATTGTCGCCGCCTTCGGGGTCGCCGGTGCCGGCAGAGGTCTGGCGAGCGCCGCCGATGCCAGCAGCTGGCCAGAATTGGTCAGATGACCGTCGCCGGCTCGGTGGTACTCCGGCGACCAGCGCCGACAGAGACGGTGGTCCGCCGGTGCTGGCCGAAGGTGCTCTGGCAATCGGCGCCACCAGATATGGTGGTTGGCCGGCGGTGGTCCGGCGCCGGTGCGGCTGTGACCGCCGACGACCACCAGAAGTCAACTATTGACCTTTGACCAGCGTCACACAGTCTTCTGTAGCGCATAATTTCTCCGTTTTAGCTCCGATTTCGACGATTTTTGAGTCATATTTCTCATTTTTGCGAGACAAATCCAAATATGGGGAGAAATTAGGGAGAATTGGAGTCTAAAGAGCGTCTATGACCATCTCTTGACTCATCCACATGCACAACGAGAGAGAAAATTTAAGCAGTTTGTGATCGTTTAAATTACATTAAGCGTTTTACTTGAGTGGGAGCTAGGGGCAGAATGTGGCAAACTCATAACTCGATGTAAATGCTTATCCACGTGGGAATTTAAATAGTAAGTGACTCTTTAAATGATTGTATGCGTTGTAATCAAGTGGAAGTTCGAGGTCGTGCCAGTGGCGACTCGATGTCCTTCTTGATTGCTTACATAGTGGGAATCCAAAAGGGATTTTGAATAGTATGTGACTATTCTATGAAAATTGTTGAGTCAAGCAGAGAAAGGTGTACATATATAGGCTCTCTATGTGATGAGGGTGGTTGACCCTACTTCTCGAATGCAGAGACTGACTATATCTACACTTGTCTTGCGTTGATTACAATTTTCCAGAGTTGTGTGTTGTGTTATAAGGAGCTGTGTAATTAGTGTTAGCGTTTAGGATTGACTGATAGTGTAAATACAAAACTAGTAAATGTGGATCACATTAGTGAAAACCGATTTGGTGACACTATGACCACCAAACTAAGGCAACTTACAATCAAGTTTGATGCCTCCAAAATGCGCTCTGATAGGAGCATGAAGACGCATTGAAGGCAGAAATCAAACATGATTTGGGTGTATGAGTAAACTTGAAAACTCCCCACTAGCAAACAGTGAGTTCAAACTGTTGGTAGATCTCTTCCCTCCTATTGGAAGTGCATGTAGGTCATTATGACCTTCACTAATACTATCAGGTTTCTTGATGATATTAAACACCACTTAGTGCTCAAGGATTGGTGGCACAAGGCTGGGAAATCTATTGAGCACGTAGCCTAAGTGGCTAAAGTTACTTAGAGCTCTAAGCTCCAAGAACAAGGACAATAGGTCCAAGAGACGTGGTGCTAGGAAGAGAAAGGGTAAGTGTAATGTAAGTAGCCTCAGTTCAAAGGGAAAGCAAGAGAGGAAAAGAGATTTTGGCCAAGGTCAAATGTTGTTTGTGCCAACCCATACGACACTATGCGCAAAAAAAAAAAAAAAAAATTGTTTGCAGCAATCATTTTTCCTCTCACCCATGAACATTGGTTCATGAAGTTTCGTTCTCTGCCCAATGGGAGTAGGAGTATCCTTGTGGGAACAAGGCATTAATTAAGTTAAGAGGTTGGGCAGCTACAAAACAAAGTTGGATAGTGACTACTCTTTATCTTTATATATGTTATGTGTTCAAGATACAGAACGAAATTTATTATGAGCTGTTTTTCCGTGAGAGAACTTAGGATATAATGTGATTCACATATTTATCATGACTCCTTAGTGTTAGTTTTTTATTTTATGACAATGTTGTGATACACTTTGAATTACATTCCCGTAATTCAACTAGTTGCTTTGCTATGTCTTCCTATGTGGTTGATACATCTATTTGGCAAGTGCGTGTGGGACGCGATTACATATTAGCAAAGGAGAATTGTGAGGACAAATTCCCAATGCTAGTTTGTAAACGTTGCCTTACAAACAAAGCAACATGTTGCTGTGTCTTCCTCTGTGGTTGTTACACCTATTTGGCAAGTGTGTGTGGGACGCAATTACGTATTAGCAAAGGAGAATTTGTGGGGACAAATTCCCAATGCTAGTTTGTAAACGTTGTCTTACAAACAAAGCAACCCAAGAACCATTCAGTCATGAAATCAGAAAAACCGCTTTCATCAAATTAGTCCACTCGGACATCAGCGGTCAAATAAGCGTAAGGGCAAGGCAAGTGGCCTAGTATTTTCTCACAGTTGCGTGATGAAATTGGAATTGTTAGAGAACTAACTATTCCACAAACTCCACAACAAAATGAGTTGCTCCTGGAGTTGGTTAAGTTGATAATGACTCAGGTGAACGTTCCCATTGGGGAGATGTTTTGCCAACCGTCACTTTTGTACTTAACCATATGCCCTTTCAAATTATGTGAGTGACTCCTTATGAGTTCTAGTTAGGTAAAAGACCTGATTAGAGTATTCTGGGACCATGAGGGTATACAGCATACTTGATCCTTCCTATGAGTATGGGAAGCTTGATCCTAGAGGCAAGTAGCGTGTCTTGGTAAGATAGCTTGGTCACTCAGAAGGATCTGTCTTCATTAGCGAGAATGAAGACACGCTGGTCACATAATTTGAGTCTAAGGATGTAATGGCCTTTAAGACAAACTTTTCTAGAGTAAGGGAGATGGATTTTAGGATGTGCACCTTTATTGAAAGGAGGTGGGCCTACAACACGTCAGGAGGAGCGTATAGACGCATCTCCAGTTGTTGGGTCCAGTGGGAGTATTGCTTATGAGGAGCATGTCTTCCACGAAGCACAATCCAAGAGCAGTACTAGAGGAGTACTAAATTATCAAGTAGAGCCTTTGATAGTTCAAAAGGCTCTCTCCGGCCTTACTAGTAAAAGGTAGACTAAAACGATGAAAGAAGAAAAGACGAAGTCTATAAGGACATACCAAGTATAAGGCTTGGTGGATCTGCCCCGCGTCACAAGGCATTTTGAGAACAAGTGTGCTCTCAAAAGTTAAGGGAGGCAGATTGGTCAATCGACCACTACTAGGCACATTAAGCAGTGAAGAAGTAAACACAACAAGAAGGTATCGACTGTGACGAAACCTTCTCGTTTGTTGTGTGGTCAGAGTCTGATTCTAGCTTTGGTCACTAGTTTAAGTTTAGGAGTACATCGATTAGGATGTCAAGACCACTTTATTGAATGGAAAGCTAGTTGAAGGGATCTACGTGCACAAGCACATAGGTCTCATGGAAAAAGGCCAGGAGCGCAGAGTATGCCGACTCCAAGGATCTGTCAAGATCTCACCTCTTCATCTAGACTCGTGGTAATTGACCACTTAGTCCATTTCAAGAAAGCTGAGAGTATTTCATTACCCTCACGCTATATGTAGAAGACATATGGCTAGCTAGAAATGACACAGAGGCTGCTTTAGCCAATTAAAGATGGCTATCCTTTCATCTTTAAGATAAAGGAATTGGGTTAGGCAATGGGAGTCAAGATTCATGGAGAATGCTCCAAGAATTGACTCACTATGTCACAAGAATCCTATGAAGAAGAGATTCTTGGTGGATTCCAATTGAGGGGACTTGAACCCGAGTGATGTGCTAGGAGCAAGAGGCAAGAGTTAGAGTCTTACTACACGTCTTTAGACTAAGTTAGAGATGGAGTCATTGGATAGTATTTTGATACTTGTGATTGGTAGCTTGAAGTACAATTAGGATTGTATCCGCTCCAACGTGCTTTTTGTAGTCGGCTTTGTAAGCCGTTATCAGTCAAACCTTGGTCAGACACACTGTTTAGAGTGTTCTGAGGTACTTGTAGGGCGCTGCTGACAATCTGTTGTTTTCATCATATTAATAACCCACAAACGGCAGGCCAAACATTGATGTCGATTGGGTAAGAGACT
The DNA here is from genome assembly GCA_014851425.1 of Senna tora. Taxonomy (NCBI): domain Eukaryota; kingdom Viridiplantae; phylum Streptophyta; class Magnoliopsida; order Fabales; family Fabaceae; genus Senna; species Senna tora. The sequence goes on from CM026264.1 coordinate 44,214,785, forward strand.
TGGATGAGAGGACATCCACGTCTTGGTGTGCTTTGCTAAGCACTGAAACCATCTTGCAGAGAAGCAAGTAAGGATTATGCATTTCTCTGTCCACTAGGGACATGGAGTTCATTACATGATCATCAGCAGTACAGGGCAGTTTGGATTGGAAGATCTAAAGTCACTTATAGATCACAGAAAGAGCTGTTGACCTTGTGACATTGATCTCATCAAGTCAAACAGCTATGGTTTACACCAAAGAAAGCCTAAGTACTACAAGAGAACGCAACATAACTTTGTATGAGACATCGTTACACAGTAGTTAACTATCCTGTTGTGTCAGTCTAAGCATCAAGTGACCGGAGAGAGGGTCCTCACAGTATGACCTATGATAGAGCATTGGCTTTATACCCTCACGGACTCGCATTGGTGGGTTGGCTGTATAGAGATACAAGCCATAAAACAAGTGTTTTAGGTACAGAGGATTGCTTAGAATCAAGGTGATTTAACATAGTTTATGTCATGAGGACAAGCTTTGTGTGAGCTCTGTTTCTTGATCGTAAATAAAGTGTGATGCCTAGGCATACCTTTATTTTGTGTGGATCAAGAAATAGAAGTACTTATTACACAATATATAAAGTATGGCGTACAGGCTTGGGAGATTGGCTCTCTCACACGAGTAATCGCCTTGGACACGCAAGTGGTGTGGGCCAAGATGAGACTTGGGTGCTTTTTCCTTGAACACCAAAATGGGATATAGTGTGAATATTCAGAGGCAGCTGAAAAGCGCCGAGTGTTGGACAGGAAAACGCCACTGAGAATTGATAAGTCGCCCTAGTAAGTGTACTAGGATGAGATCCGCTAAGATGATGAGGTCTTATGATCGAATTATAAATTCCCGCTATTCATAATGTCTGTAGCCAGACGTGAGTGCTCCACTTGTCGCTATGTGAAGCGAGTGAAGTGTGGTAGCAAACTCAGGTCAGATTCTAAGTGAGTTTGGACTAAGGTCTGTGTGGTGTAAGTGATTGAGGATCAAAATCGACATACGCTCAAGAACACCACAACGTGCGTTTCATACCGCATGTGCTTTAAGAACCGCAAGGGAAGCATGTGAAAGAATCCCTGCTTCAATGCTGTGTGAGTCCCTGAAAGGATGCACCAATCCTTTCAAAGGGTACCCTTATGCACTTTGACTCTGTCATGAAGAGATGAGGTAGTGCATGCTACTTTGATACCTTTCTAAGAGGCTATGGAAAAATACGGCCCGATGGAAGATTGTCAGGAAAGCAGCTATCTTTGATTGAACTGATAAGAGGTCGAAAGGAAGATTGTGTGGACATATGCATGTGTGATAGTATCATGAGGTCGAGCCATTTTGTGATCCCTTGGAGGTTCTCATGGATGTGGATACCTATCGCAACTGAGTGTGGCTGAAGTCCTAGTCTTATTCTAGACTTAGAGGGATTGGACTAGCCATGTATATGAACACGTCTAGGGAACCCATGGCACTATTTTTAGGTGAGACATGTGGTCACATCATCAGACACTTGGGTTGTAGCATCACTTATAGCTGGGCCCTAACAGGCTTCTAGTATAAGGCTCCCACATATCGTGCCAAGTAGTCACGACTGACACGGAGTATGAAAGAAGACGACGAGAGAAAGAGAAATAGAGAAGTCCTTTGTGATAAGGATAGTCATGGGCCTCCCACCATGTGCGAGTGGGAGTATGTTGGATATATTGGGGTCTTCGGGACTAAATATCTGCCAATGTGGGAGTCCGATCGGGTCGAGTGAGGATCCGTTGGAAAGCTCGTTGAGAGACGAACAAAACGACACCAAGATGACACTCATCGGAGGTCACACGAGCCCGCACTCGTGATCCAAAGTGGGCTAGGTGATCATGATGGAAGCATGATATTTTGTTCATATTCCAAGTCCCGCATTGCTTGCGTCAATGATGGGAGCTCTCTCATCCTCCTATAAATAGGAGTGACTCCACACCTTTCTAGTTGCTCATTCCATGTGTTGGAAAGGGGGGTCCCGTTTGGGAAACCCCACTCAGTATAATATTTCTCTCTCTCTCTTGAGTCTTCTTCCGCGCATCAGTCGTGGACATGTGGCTCTACCTCTCGTAGGTAGAATCCTCCGTTTGGTGCGGTCCTTTTCGGAGCTCATCGATTGGAGGTTAGCCCTGGTGGAGCAGAGGCACTGGCAAGATCCGAGGTTTTAGCGATGACGTCCAGGTTAGTAGCTTCCGCATTATTTTATATTTGCCTGGATTTATTTTCGATTTTTCTTTTCGGTCCCTAGGTCGGGTCGGGTCATGTGGGTCCGGGCCTTTCCCTACATTCCAAAACTAGCCATCGACACACAATTTTCATTAAGCCCCTTGTTTCCTATCCCAAAACCACTTTGGCTCATGTCTATAAAAGGGCATTAATCTTATGTATATTGACACACAAAATTGTAGTTCCAACCTAATATATATTTCCCTAGATTTTATGAAGAAATTGGTCATGGAATTTGAAGGTGGTGATGGTGATTCATTGCAAGTGTTGGGTATATATTATCAATATCAAATCAATGAAGTACCAAAGGCATTCAACTCTGTGTATTCTTATTTTTATGTGATATGATTTATATATCATTTAAATTGATCACTCATTCATTTCTACTCTGAAAACTTACTTTGAATTTTGTTTTCCCTTCAGATTGTTGTATTTGGTATCGATCACACAAAACATTTATTCTTTTTTGGGTAAGCTAATTTACTTTGTGTTCTGAAATTTTCTTGGTCTCACATATATAACTAAGTAAAATGATTAACTCTTATATGCTTGATTGCAGTCGGCTTAGCCTTTCAAAATTTGAGGTGTATGCTCCCATTGATGTTGATGACTTTCCAATTGAAGATACTGAAAATTCTTGTTGGATCTATTGAAAATCTTTCACAACCTGTTGGCGAGTTATGTAGCCTGACTAAATCTTTATTGCAAGATGTAATAGAATTTAAGGCCCGACAATGCTTCAAATAAGATTGCCTTTAATAAAAGCAAAGAGAACAGTTGAAGAAATTCATGCTTTCATATCACCCAAGTGTGTTTCTAGCTTGTGAAGAGTTTATCATTCAAACTGGCTAGGAATTAAAAGCCATATATATACCATGTAATTCTCTCTTATAGGAAGCTATATATATTATTCTCTTTTCATGTAATTTTCATTCTTTTTCTAAGGTAGATTCACTTTCTATTATAACAACAACTACAAAGTCCTTTTTCACTTAGTGGAATTGGTTATATGGATGAAATAATAGCAACATGTTTTATTTATGCTCATTTATATAATGAAATTATTAATAATTAAAAAATATATATTTTGTCTAAATTCTAAATTATATATATATACATATATAGCTAAGCTAGTTAGATGTAGTATTTACTATTTTCTTCAATAGAATATAAAACTTTCTATACAGTATTGTTCTGATTTTGTTTTTGGTTAAGAATTAAGATGAAGTTATGAACACATTTAACATTAAGATTTATAAATCTATTTTTAGTACAATTTATTATTACTGCAACAATACGTCAATTATCTTACAAACATACTTAAAACCAATGTTGTAAGAACTGAACCGGACAAAGACTTGGACAAGTGTTCGGTTCATGGTCTGATCGGTTGAACCGGTCGAACCGTCGGTCGAACCGGATGATGCAATAAATAATAAATAATTATTATTAATATATAAAATGACATCACTCAAATTTTAGGTTTCAATATACATAATTTTGAAGTTTTAAATTACATGACTTCTCAAAGTTTTAATTTTTAAGACTTGTCAAACTCTAAAAGAACTTAATCAAACAAAATATGAAATTCTTGATAATCATGACTTTTAAATTTTAATTTTCAAGACTTTTCTAATTTTAATTTTTAAGATTTCTCTAACTTCTTTTTTATGTTATTTTTTTTATTTTTTTATTTTTTTCTAAAAAATAAAATTGGATCGGTTGGACCACCAGTTGGACGGTCCAACCTGGTTGACCGGTTGGACCCCGGTTAAATTCGGTCCAACTAGGAAAACGGTTCTTTTGGTCCAACCGACTCGCCTTTGTATTCGGTTGGCGGTTGAACCGGTCGAATCGTCCGGTCTGGTTCGGTTCTTACAACATTGCTTAAAACAATAATTGATAGACATCTCGATGGTCATATTTTACCAACTAACACTAAATAACATTAACAAATAAAGTACATCTCATATTTGTTAATTAAAATATGCAAGTGCACAAATTAAAAAGAAATAGTATAGCGTAAATTATCTCAATTGGATATTTTAGTTTGAATTATTTTTAATTTAGGTCAAAATGTACACATATAACTTCCCTTATGTGTGCAGAAAACTATATCCTAAATTTCAAAATTAAAGTTGAATATATAATACCTCTTTAAACTTTATCACATGCATTTGAAGGTTACTGTTGAGTTTACAGTCTAAATTTTAATAGTCAACAACAATGTCAGCTCTAAAGACCACACAATTTTTTATTCCACATGGGTAGGGGCAAACTTGTAATCTCACATTTTAGGGTTTCATAATCTACCATCTCGCATTCTATCCATTCTTGCCTTTTAGCCATCCAAATGCCCTATATATCTCTAGCTTTAAAAATTAAAAGAATACATCGAAGACTCAGTTAAAGAGTACATCGAAGCCATATCCCATTCCTTCCATCTATTATTGTCCTGTCTGTACCAATCAAAGAACACACGCAAACACATTAAAAAATGCAGCCTCACAAAATCGCACCCTTCCCATTGCCAACAAGCACCCGTACCACCAAGAAGAAATAATTGCACCATTTCTATATATGAATATTCTTGCTATATAATATTTGTAATTACGGAATATTCCACCTAGGGACACGTGGCACCGAACGTTCTAGAAGCACGGCCCTAGCACCCGCTGAAGACACGTGGCACAACTCACCTATCTATTACGTGGCCATCACCCACATCACCACACGGAGCTTCCCCTCAACCAGACGTGGGATCTCCACAAGCCTCGTGGGTCGAGCGCGATCTCCCCACACACGAGTACAAATAGACCCTCACCCGGGGGACTACGTAAGCAATCTAGCATACACAGAACCATACACAGCCTGAAGGATCATCGTACATCATCTCCGATATTCCATACTCTCTTGGTACCTGAGCATCCTCAGATACCCCACGCAGGTCCTTTTCGCACCTCGAGCTCCGTCACCGACCCCCATTCTAGTCAACCTCCGGTCAACTCGTTTCCTCCTCGGAGCACACCATTTATAGGGCTTCTCGCGGCCCTCAGAGACCATAGCTCTCTCCCACTAAGGCAATCTCCTAAGAGCGGCTCGCCCGCCTGAAGTGCCTTAGACACGTCTTAGCCGCACACGACCCAATACAGGTAACAACTAACGGCCCCAATAGACGTCACCATGACGAACTACGTGGACTTTAATCCCTCCCGAAGGGTACGTAGGCACCTAGGTGCATCACCTAAGGACAAGTCCACCAAGATTAAGACCCCCTGCGGTTCTAATTTCAAATTACAATTGTCTGAGCTAAAAACGACAGTTACAATGGCACCCACCGAGGTCTTCTCAGACCACAATGCCTTGCGCTCTCTGCCGCTAAACGGCATTTCTTTTTTGGGGAGTAGGAGTATATGCCTAACGCTCAGAAACCCGCTTTTGTTTTTGTCTTTGTTTTGGTCAATACAGACACAAGATATAATACACCATGACCGACTCGAACGTCCCCACAACCACGACTGACGCTAGCGCCCTGAGACGCAGCACCAGGAATCGACAGGGAACGACCGAACTGATCACCACAAAGGCAGGCGGATCAAGCGCGACCCAGCCTCAAAGCTCCTCAGTAACGCAGGTAGCCGTCATAGAAATCGTGGTCCAGAACCCAACATCCAGAGAGGAAACTTGCCCTCAACACCCGTATGGCATGCCGCACGTCCCTTGCCCCGCAACCAGTGGTCAGGAGATGACAGAGCCAGCAAGAAACCCACGGGATGCGGAGATCGCCCGCCTCGAAGCAGAAGTAGCGGCTTTACGCCAACAGCGATGGGAAGAGGACAGGAACCTCGCCCCAGCAAATATGAGTGCTTAGTTACCCTTAGTACCACACATCGCGACGGCAGGGCCCTCCAGCGACCCTACCGGCTTGCCAGCAATCCAGTTTGGGACTTTACCAAAGGATTTCGCGCAATTGTCGCTGACAGCAGCACCACCCCCAACGGTGATCCCACCTGGACCGACCATGATCGTCGGGCAAGCAGCACGGCCCGTCACGAACTATCCGTGACCACCAATTCCAAACTACCCTCCGAGATCCTACATCCATATGCCATGGGCAGCGACCTACAACCTGTACGCAGTCGGCAGTGCGAACGCCTAGCAGTGGCCTGCTATCGACTTCCAAGGAAAGGGGAGACATCCCTTCACCCAACAGGTCATGAATGAGCACGTGCCCATGGGTTTCAAAATGCCCTTCCACATAGAACTTTATGCTGGAGAAACCGATCCGCAGGACTACCTGAACACCTTCAACTCGGCCATGTCGATATTGGCCATGACGGACGGCCAACAGTGCCGAGTCTTTTCGTCGACCCTGAAGGAAGCCGCCCTAAGATGGTTCTCCTTGCTGCCTAGCAATTCGATCTACAGCTTCGAACAACTGGCACAGAACTTCCTCACACAGTTTGCCAGCAGCAAAGAGTACCAGAAAAACAAAGACACCTTCATTGGTTTCCACCAGAAAGAAGGCGAAACCCTGCAAGCCTTCCTGGCCCGCTTCACCAAGCTCTCGCTTCAAGTCCGAGGCCTCCAGGGCGCCGTCGCCATCTTCTTCATAAAGCAAGGTCTTCGATGCTCACAATTCTACGGGGAACTAAACAGATACCCCGTCTCCACCTTACAGGAGCTTATGGACCGCGCGGAATGGTTCATTCAAGAGGAAAACGCTCAGATTGCCAAAGACAAGATGAGAAAATTCCTAATAAGCCAAGCTAGCATTGGGAACGGGTTGAAATGAAAAAGGAAAAGACGGTAACCGAGAACCAAGCCCCCAAAGAAAAGAACAGGAAGAGGTCACCACCTCGACCGCGGACGCCTCCCAAGGGACGATTCACGAGTTACACTCCCCTCAACAAGTCTCATGTTGGGGTGTTGGAGGAAATTTATCACTCGGACATGCTCAGTTTCCCCCCATAGGAAGGGCGGTGGACAAGTCCAAGTATTGTCAATTCCACAAGGATTACGGGCACGAAACCAACGATTGCATCCACCTGAAGAATCAAATTGAGGACCTAATCTGGAAGGGACAACTTGGCAAATTCATCAAGGAAGGAAGTAAGGCTAACACCGAACATCCTCGAGAGACTGATGATCAAGCACCTACCGTTGCGAGGTCATCAACATCATAGCAAGTGGACTACAACGAGGAACCTCCTCACTACCACAAAACAAGAAGATAATGGAATGCTCCATACTCGCCCTCGATTATGCTCTTAAGCACAAAAAGAGGAGCGAAGCTAAGGGAGACCCTATCACCTTTGATCTCACTAACCTAGAGGGACCAGTCCACGACGAGCCCATGGTGGTGACCGCTATAATCGCCAACTACGAAGTCAAGAGAGTCTTGATTGACCAAGGGTCCTCAACGGACGTCCTCTACTTCGAAACCTTCAAAAAGCTCGGGTTGAATGAAGCCAGCTTAAGACCGTTCCCCGGCACGCTCATAGGGTTCTCAGGAGCCGAGTAACTATGGGCACCTTACCAATGGTCACGAGCCTTGATGTGGACTTCATCATTGTCTCAGCACCATCAGCATACAATGCAATCCTAGGGCGACCGTCCCGGAACAAACTCAGAGCTGTCGTGTCTACCGCACAGCTCATGATGAAATTCCCAACACCCCATGGGGTTGGAGAAATCATAGCGGACCAGAAATTGGTGCGGGCATGCTACGCAGCGAGCCTAACCAAGACCGTCAAAGTCGCCTGCCTCGGTCCCAAAGAAACACGCGAGGAACCCCCCGAGGCAAAAGAGTCAAGAAGAAAAGCCAGAGTCCGCCCGCCCGGACACTACCTCTGCTTAGACTCCGAACGCACTTTGCAGCATTACACCCTCTTTAAGTCAAGTCGCACATGTCTCTACTTTAAATTTAGGATTTACAGCCTGACTAAGGCCCGCTTGACCTAGGCAACCCGAATGTAAAAATTTTGCTTACCTTCAGCCTAACTAAGGCTAGCCCGACTGAGGCTGCACGAATGTAATCATTTTGTCTATTATTAAAAGTACTTCTTTTTAACTAGAGACAAGACTTCAACCCTGCAAAGTACTCGCATGAGTCCTACCACAAGACAATGGGTTCGACCGCCCTAAGAAACGCTAAGTGCCCCCAAGGCCAAGCTAAACTTTCCCCTAGTAGTGCGATAAAAATCCCTTGGGTGCGAAAAACAACAAAGCGAACGTTCGACAAACCACGCTAGCACATCGCATACAAACCGTCCTGATCACACGGTACTCATGCAAAAGATCTTTTTACCCAGACGTAAAAAGACAACTACAAAAAGAGAAATTGCACATACGACTTTTTGCCCAGAAGTAAAAAGGAAAGCAGGAAAACACTCTTCACGAAAATCATTCTCATTAGATGCCAAAAATGAGAGGGCGTCAGCCCATTACAAAGGGTAAAAACCCTAAAATTTACATGAACCTAATCTTGGGCATCCCCAAAATCTACAAAGGCCTCGGCCCTAGCAGGCTCCACATGGCCAGTACCTTCCAACGACTGCCTGGTCGCTTCAGCCAGCTGCTGAGAAGTAGGTCCAATCCCCGGAGCTCGTCCGCCAATTCGGGACAACACTTGGTGATCCACCAAGTGATCCGTCAATCCACGAAGATAAGCAAGATTCAACGGAGGGTCTGTTTCCATCCGGCCGCGAAACTCACCCTCAAAAAACTCCAGGGAAGGATGCAAGGAAGCCACACACTCCGCTAGAAATCTCTCCCCGCAGAGACGCTCAAGCTGCTCGACCGCCAGAATCATGTCGTACATCCTCTGCGCAGACAACTCTCCCTAGAGATCAGCAACATCGGCAACCTTGTCTTCGGTTGCCAACCAGAAAGGTTCTCATTGGTACAAGCCTCCGCACCCCGCAAAGCCTCGCGAAGTGAATGCAGCTCTTGCTAACGCCTCTCTGCGTCATCTCGGCGGGCGGCCAGCTCCTTGCGAGTCCTCTTCAACTCCGAGCAAAGGAACGCGACCTCGAAAGGATGACCTGCTTCAGCCCTAAGACGGGCAACCTCTTCGGTCAAGGACTTAACCTCGCGTCCTTGATCTTCGCACTCTTGCTTCTTGGCAGACAGTTGCTCCTGCACGTCCTCCAGCCTCTTCTGGGGACCTCCAAAGCCTGGCTCCTAGAGGACGCGACGCTGGAAAATTGATCCCGATCGCGACGAATCTCCCCCTGCAAAGAGAAAGTCAAAAGCACGATGATAACCCAAAAGAATGCAACACCAGGGCAAAGAGACTCACCACACGCTTCTCCCACTCAAAACCAGCCTGGTGGAAGTCAGCCAACACTTCGGCAACCTGACCGAAGCCTCATATGGCAAGATTCAGGGGCGAAGTATCCAGCCCCCTAGCTTCCCTCTCCCGCATCTCCACCGGGAAGCGCCTGCCCAGTGCCATCAGTTCAAAAGACAATCCCCCCTTCGGTGGCCCAATGCGTTCAGAAGGGCCGACGCTCGACCCAGGAACAAGATCTCTCGCGGCTGCCGCTTGACTCGCCACTACATTCCCCCTATCTGAAGGAGCTCTGGCCTCCACGGCCACATCGCCAGACTCCGCGACTTCCTCAGCCGTAGGTTCGCCCGCCGCCGCCTGAGGCGCTGGAGAGTCTCCAACAGACTCCTCAACGACCACCCTGGCCCTCTTAGCAGGAGGGTGATTCACCCTTTCAACGGGGCCGAGGACGGGAGGACGAGTAGAAAGAATCACCCTCATGGGTGATTGAAGCACAAGAGCGAAAGGGGTAACAGAGGTAGGAACAAGGGCAGGGGTAGAAACTGGAACAACATCTACTGCCGGAGCCTCCACCTGTACGTCCCCCCGGTTAGTACTCCACCGTGCAACTTGCGGAGACAACCGCAACTCCACACCGGCAGGTCGCTTCTTGGGCCCCCCTTCTCTGCTCTTGGGTAACCCTGCCGCGGAAGTTCCTCTCCTTTCCCCCTCCTGGGGTCCGCTCGCGCCAACCTTACTATCTTTATTCCTCCTCTCCTTCGGAAGAACCTCTTGACGACGCTCCCCCTCGGAAGACGGAGGCACAGGAAGCCGCCTTTCCTTCTCACCACCAGCAGGCACCATAGCAGGAACATCGGCGACTCCCCTCGGAGACGGGCCCTGTTGACCATTCTTCCTCCCCCCGCTCCGGCCAGTATTGCGAGCCTGAACTAGAGGAGGAGGAGGGGAGAAGATGAGGGAAGATCCTCCAAATTAGTGAAGTCGAAGGGGTAGTAGCTGTAGTCATCACCGCCACCAGCCATTGCGAGGATTCGATTCGACAAAAACAAGAATTAGAAAAAGCAAGAACAGATGAAACAGAGGCAAACGAAGAATGGCGAAGGCAAATGTAAAGTCTAAAGCTTTCAAACGTTGGACATTTATAGGGTACCCAGAGGCGCGATGATTCAAAAACTTCGACCCCTCGTATCCCGCAACGGATAAAACCTACTATCCTCTACAATCCAACCTAGTTGCAATCGCCTGTTCCAGCCGCGCACGTGGAAGGAAAGAACAGACAGGATGCATAGCCAAAACAACAGAGACACAAAGACCGAAAAGCCCCCAAGAACCCAAAAGTCACCTCGAGACCCCTGAGAGCCTTTTTTGCGAAACTCTCTACCTAGGCTAATGATGGCTACCCTCAGAAACGAACTCGCATTTAATGAAGGAGAAACGGCGAAAAAACGCTCGAGCAACAATAGCACCCGTTCAAACTCTGATGCGTGGCACCTGCAACAAAGCCCGCTCCTTCAACAAATGATCCTCAGCAAGAAATCCAGCGTCAACCACTGACCACGGACGAACATGGCTAGAGGAGAGCCTTGCAAAATTACGAAACGGCCCCTGAACTTTGGATTTCCCCCGCTAGCTCTCGAAGGGTATTTCGGGAAATGCCCCTCTGAGCAATGATGACTCCACCTTGGTAAGTCGCGTACTTCCTGCAGAGACGGCTCAAAAACTTGCTGAGGAAGCCAAGCGTCTAGCCATCCGGTATGAGACACGTGTCCTCTCCAAGACATCACCTTTTCTATAGAACGATGTGAGAAAGCCAATTCCGTGAGTCGGGCGACTAGCTCTTGTAATCACGACCCTAAGCGGACGAGCTATCCCGCGAACAAAGGCAGTGAAAATTCCTAAGTGTCTTACAGGCAAAGGAACTTAAGTCCACGGGTGCCCGACACCCGTAGACTTGGGGGACTTATGTAATTGCGGAATATTCCACCTAGGGACACGTGGCATCGAACGTTCTAGAAGCACGGCCCCAGCACCCGCTGAAGACAAGTGGCACCACTCACCTATCTGTTATGTGGCCATCACCCCGTAACCACACGGAGCTTCCCCTCAACTAGACGTGGGATCCCCACAAGCCTCATGGGACGACCCACGTCCCACGAGGTCGTGGGTCGAGCATGATCTCCCCACACACGAGTATAAATAGACCCTCACCCGGGGGACTACGTAAGCAATCTAGCATACACAGAACCATACACAGCCTGAAGGATCATCGTACATCATCTCCAATATTCCATACTCTCTTGGTACCTGAGCATCCTCAGATACCCCACGCAGGTCCTTTCCGCACCTCGAGCTCCGTCACTGACCCCTATTTTGGTCAACCTCCGGTCAACTCGTCTCCTCCTTGGAGCACACCATTTACAGGGCTTCCTGCGACCCTCAGAGACCATAGCTCTCTCCCACTAAGGCAACCTCCTAACAGCGGCTCGCCTTCCCGGAGTACCTTAGGCATGTCTTAGCTGCACAAGACCCAATACAGGTAACAACCTTGCCTAACGGCCCCGATAGTCATCACCATGACGAACTACGTGGACTTTGATCCCTCCTGAAGGGTACGTAGGCACCTAGGTGCATCACCTAAGGACAAGTCCCCCAAGATTAAGACCCCTTGCGGTCCTAATTTCAAATTACAATTGTCTGAGCCAAAAATGACAGTTACAATATTTAATAATTATTTAACGTGAAGAGTACTAAATTGTACGCAATAACTTAATTCGTAATTGATTATACTTTCTGCAATATGCTTTCCCTATTTTTTAAATTATCACTCTTCATAAATGCTAATATTAATGGAAGATAAGGTTTCAAATAGTCCAAAACCAGCTATAGACACCTAGTTTTCACCATGCCCATAGTTTTCTTATCCCAAAACCACTTTCACTCAACTATAAAAGGGCATAAAACCTTATGTGTATTGACACACAAACTTATTCTCCTATTCGAAAATCGCTTTCACCCCGTTTATAATTTTGAGTTTTCATCAAGCTCTTATTTTCCTATCCCAAAACCTCTCATGTATTTTCCCTAGATTTTATGAAGAAATTGGTCATGGAAGATGAATATGATGATGGTGATTCATTATAAGGGTTGGGTATATATTATCAATATCAAATCAATGAAGTACCAAAGGTATTCATGTCCGTGTTTTCTTATTTGTTATGTGATATGATATATATATATATATATATATATATATATATATATATATATATATATTTCATAAATTGATAGCCCATTCACCTATACACTGAAAACTTACTATGAATTTTGTTTTCTCTCTAGATTAATGTTGCGTTTGGTATGGATCCCTTACAACCAAGGTGTAAGAATATGGGCCTGTCCACCCTTGGTGGATTGGACCCAAGCCCATTTATGTTTAGGGATCTAGTGCAAATAACATAAACATATGGGTTTATGAAATGTAATTTTCCCTTTTATTCAAATTGAAAGTTAAGGAGGGAATAATATAAAGGTGGTTTATTTTGGTGGTTGAAAGTAAGTGTATGAAATGTTGATTTTTCATTCATGATGAGACTATCAATCCTATCTCTCTGCTCTTTCCTCTTCCTCTTGGTGTTTGTGCATTTGCTGTGAAGATCGTAGATCCGAGTCCGTCATCGTGACCGAGTCTTTGCGTGGGTACCTGCAGACGAATCGGATTCTTCACAGGTACGCCCGAAATCTTACAGTGGCATTAGAGCCAGGTTTTTCTGCTGTGTTTCATATGTTATGCGTTTTTCTTCAATGTGACAAATGCATGACATATATATAATGTGTTAATTTTTATCTTATGCATTCTTCACCGAACAGTAATTTTGGTGAACATTGGGTTCATTGAAACTACAATGTTAGAGTTCAAAAATTACACCATTGCGTAGAGCGTGAAAAATCGATGAAAATCGATATAAAATTTGCATGAAACGGACTCCGAACGGCATCGATACGATGATTGAAGTTTTGGGTTTGAAATTTGGGTTCCCTAAAACTACAATTTTTGGCTTCGAAATTGCTCCCATTGCGTAGAGCACGAAAAATCATGCAAAATCAACATAAAATTTGCAGAAAACGGAGTTCGGACGGCTGAGATAAAGACGTCCGAAGTTTTCCGGCGAGCTCCATCGTTTCCGGTCGCCGGATTATGGAAAATGGAGGCTAAAGATGATGGTTAGCGACAGTTTTGGAAACTGCTGATACAAAACCGTCACTAAAACCATTTTCTTGGTGCGGCAGTTCAAAAAACCGTCGCCTAAAATCAAATTTTTGAAAATAAAAAAATGGTTCGGACCTGACCCGAAAATGTTTTGGGCCTGACCCGAAAAAAGGTTTTTTTTTTGGCTTAAAAAAATTTGGGCCGGTTTTGGGTCTATTTTTTTTATTTAAAACTTCTCGAGGTCATAATGGGTTCGTTTTAGATCCGATTGAGGCGTGGTTTATTTCTAAAAATCCGTAAAATCGAGGGCTTTAATTTGATATATAATTTGACTATATTTGAGGTTATTTGGGATCTTATTTTACTTTTTTAAGTGCTTTTCTGGTATATTTTTTATGTAAAAAAATTCCAGAAAATTCAAAATAATTTTTTAATATTTTGTTCTAGGTAAATTGAGGTCAATGGCTTCTAATAGCTCTGAAAACACCGATTTATAGTGCGTTGGAATACTCATACCTAGATGAGGCAATTCCTGAATACGTACCTATGGATGAAGATCCCGAGGAGGATCCTGAAGAGGATCTGGAGGAAGATCCCGAGGACGACCCGGAGGAAGATCCTGAGAAGGATCCTGAAGAGGATCTGGAGGAAAATCCAGACGAGGAACCTATGGAGGATCCTCAACCAGAACCGGAGGAGTTGATGATTTCCGGACCAACGTCGGAAACACTATTTCCTATCGAACCCCTCCACGTAGATTCTCAATTAATTTTTAACGACCCACTTAATCAAATCTGGGTAGAAGAAACCATAGTAGAGGAAGGCGAAGAAGTCAATCAACCTTTAACCCCTGAATTAGCTATGAATATAGCTGAAAGGGATGCAACAAGGCTAACGGACGTAAAAGACATTAATAGTGTATTCGTCAGCTACGTCCAAAACATGATCAATGAGGAAAGAAACTAGAAAGAAACTAGGTTGCCGCATCCCAAGCAGATTTAACTGGTTAACAGCAATCAGAAAAACAATGAAAAGACAATTTTTGCCAGAGAAAGAGAAAATCTATTATGAAAACTTAATGCTTGAGGCATTTAAGTATTTGTGTTCTCATTTGTAAAGATACAATGTTTCATTTTTGATATCATTATTGAACATGATTCATGCATTATAAATTTTTGTTGAACATTTTAATTCTATGAGTAAATGGCGTTATTTAGAATTAATTGTTCTATGAGTAAATTTATGAACATATATATATATATACTTGTTATAAGTGGGAGCTTTTAGAAGATGAGACTTCTAAGAGTCATAATTCAATTTAAGTCACTTATATAGAATTCTTGATAGAGTATCATGATCATTGCTTGTATCTGTGTGATGGGAGATAAAAACGTATGCTCTTGATCATGGATCTTGCAATGTTATTATTTTCTGATCAAGAATAATATAAGTGCATGACATTGTATACATATCAGTGCTATATATATTATAAATGTTCTATGGTACGTATCTCTGGTAGAGAGAACGTAAAATAATGTGGGATCAGTTTGTCACAGAACTGAAAAGTGAAACCAAGAACATTATTAAGAAACCAAAACAAGGGGGAATAACTTAATGGGGATAACTGTGATATCTGACATTGTAAAATACAATACATCTTGAAGGAACAAGATGTTATTGGGCCTCTCACAAATGTTTGGTCGAACATGAAATTGAAAACATGGGCCAACATAAGAGAGACTACAAGACCTACCAAACTTGGAACAAGAAAAATAGCATAGCAAGGATAATGCTTCTGAGTGTCCTGGCTAATAACTTATTGTGCAAATTTGAGATGCACACAACTCCACAAGCTATGTGAATAGCTTTAAGGAATAAGTTTGAGGTATTTCTACCACCAAACTTATGAGGTTGACGATTAAGTTCGACTCCGAAAAGCTTAAGCTAGGCACTCTTATAAAGCATTATCCGAGAAAGATGGCCAATATGATCAGGGAACTAAAGGAAGCTGGACAATTTCTTTTGTTTGCTGAACAACAACTGTAGGTTGTTATCAGAGATCTCCCTAGAAGTTGGGAGCATATGAAGGTGAATCTAACCCATAATGTAAACATTGTTACTTTTAACAATGTAGCTGAGCACTTAGAGTTGGAGGTGAACGCTTGGAGGCTTACAAGACTTTTGGACAAGTTTATTACACTGTGAATGCTAGCACTTCCCGTTTGATGCTTGTTATATAAAAGGGCAAAAAGTTTCATGCTAAAGGGAAGAAGGTCGTTCTTAAACCCAAATAGGGAAATAAACAATTCAAAAAGAAAAGAAACAAAGGCTAGAAGAAGAAGCTAGACCTGAAGGGGGTCAAATGCTTCGCCTGCCAGAATTTAGGCCATTTCGCATATGACTGTTCAAAACAGACTGAGGGCGAAACAGTATTAGTGAATTATGTGAATTCACATGTTTCTCGTACTTTTTTTTACAGACTTTGTTTCTTCTTCTTGGATTATTGACTCAGAATCCATAGACCACGTAACTTAGGATCGATGATCCTTTATTCAGTATCGTCGATTGTCACATCAAAGCATATGGTTTTACGTTGGAAACAACACGACTATCGAGGTCAAAGGTTTTAAGCACCTGTAAATTACTCTACGTGGTGAAAAGAACTTCATACTCCATTATGTGCTTTATGCTCTTGACATCCGACGAGACTTATTTTCTGTCATATGTCTTTTAAAATTTGGGTTTGATGTGAACCTTCATTAAAAAAAAAAAGTTACTGACAATTTTAGCAACTTTTGTCCTTTATGGTTCCGCTTTCCTGTTTACAAAGGTTCTTTGTTTTTTGATAATTATTGGTGAATGCTTTGCTATTTCTTCGAGAAATGTTGAAATAAACTCCTAGCATGTTAGACTAGGACACATTAATCAAAATGAAATGATCAAATAAACCAAAGAACGGTTGTTAGGTGTCATTCCAAATATGGAAATGTCACTATGAGAAAATTGTCTAGTTGGTTGAGGCAAAGCGAAAGCCTATAATTGGAGCTCCATTGCAATTATTCTATTCCGATATACGCGGTCTAATGAATATGAGGGAAAAACACAGAGCTTGGTATTTTATTAGCTTTATAAATGATTATTCACGATAAGGTCATGTCTATTTGAATTCGTATATGTTTGAAGTTTTTTTTAGTGCTTCAGATGATACCTAAAAGAGGTACAAAATCAAATAGACAATAAGATTGAAATATTATGCGTTGATCGAGGTCGTGCATATTTGTCTAAGCGATTTAGACTGCTCTGCAAAGAAAAGGGATAATTAGGCAACTATCAATCCCTGACACTCCACAATTAATAGAGTTGCCGAAAGAAGAAATAGAACTATTCTAGATATGGTTAAGTCTATGATAACTCAAGCAAACCTGCCAATTTTCAATTGAGGTGATGCTTTATTGGCAGAAACCTTCATACTTAACCATGTACCCTCAAAATCAGTCACTTTCGCACCCTCTTTAGTTATGGAAGAAACACAAACCAGATCTAAGTATCTTAAGACCTGGGGATCGGCTGCGTATATCCATGACAATTCTCATAAGTAAGAGAAACTGGGTCCTAGAGGAAAGAAATGTATCTTTCTAAGGTACTCAGATCAACAAAGGGACATGTTTGCATAGGTGAAAACAAAGATAGAACGGTGACTGAGATAGATAAGATGCAACGTCTTTGAGACTGAATTTCTTAGTAGAGGAGATGTTGACCGCACTGTTTCATTTTATGAGACAGAAGAATAAGACAGTGCAGAACAAATTGACATACTAGAAGCGTATAGGTGTGTCAATCTGAGTGGGAGCGAAGAAAGGTCAACATTGAGACCTTGAACAAAGAAAGAAAGATAAGCAATTTACTCCAGTCAGAAGGAGTGATAGGGAAAGTGTTCCCAGAAGACGCTTTCAAAGAGAAAGCAAATCTTTCTTAGTTGTTCCAGATGAGAATATGAGCCAAGTTCTGTACGAGAATTCTTGTCAACTCCTGCCGAGGAGGGATGGGAAAAAGCAATGGAAGAAGAAATGGACTCAATAATAAAATAAAAAAAAATAACCAAGTTTGGGTATTGGTTGTTGATCTTCGAAAAAGGCTTAAAGCCACTGAGAACAAGTGGGTTCTCAAAATTAACATAAAAGTGAATGGATCACTTGACAAATATAAGGATAGATCAATGGCAAAGGGATATACATAGACTAATTCTGGCAATAGTAAATGGTTAAGACCTAGAATTACATCATACGGATGTAAGAACCGCATACCTGAATAGGGATCTGGATGAAGAAATGGTATAGCCATTAGGTCTTATGGACAAAGTAAATAAGATCAAAGTTTGTAATCCATTTATGGATTTAAACAACCATCCAGACAGTGGTATTTGAGCCAAATAATAGAGGAAGACCACTTCATCTACATTAAGCAGTTTAAGGATAATTTTGTCATTATCCTCATATGTAGATGATATACTATTGGCCGGAAATAGTCTAGGTTATGTGATGGCTGTTAAGGACTTATTATCATCAAACTTGAGATGAAAGACATGGGAGAAGCAAAGTGTAAAATTGGAGTTAAGATCCAAAGAAATCGTCCATAAAGAATCTTGTCTTTTTCACAAGAGGATTGCGTCAACAAGATTCTTGAGCGATTTAACGTGAAAGATTGCAGACCCATGAGTACCCTGTTGCTACTTGAGTCCATACATGTGTCCTAAATCGCGATTCAGACAAAAGCAAATGGAAAGAGTTCCATATGCCAATGTAATTGGCAGTCTGATGTACACAATGATGTGTAGAAGACCAAATATCTGTAATAAAATGAGACTGGTAGGTATATTCCAGTCTAACCCTAGAGCAAACATTAGAAAGTTGTGAAGAGGATCTTGAGATACTTAAAGGGTACTTCCAATTATGCACTTTGCTACGGAGGAAGTGACTCATGCCTTGTTGAGTACTCCGATACTGGCGTAGCGGAGATGAAGAAGAAAGAAGGTCATACCTTCTTACTCAACAATGGTATCATATGCTGGAGCAGCATGAAGAAAATGTGCATTGCCTTACATGCAATATAATTGAGTTTGTGGCATGCACTAAGAGGTACAAGAGGCTTTATGGCTAGAGAGATTTATAGAACATCATGAAATTGGAAATGAAAGTAACAATATGGTGTTTTTATCCTGTGACAATATTGTAGCCATAACCCATACCAAAGATCCTAAGTATCACAACAAGACCAAGCATGTTGGCATCAAATATAATTTTGTTAAGAGATTATATAACCAAAAAAAAAGGTTGTTGTTGGACAATACACTTCAACAAATGTATGATAACAGACCCCCTAATAAAGCCAAAAGGCTAAAAGTTTTTTTTTGAAGAACATATGCAAGTCATTGGCATGCATAAAGTGTAATATACAGACATTATAAAATGTGTTTTATAATTATCTGTCATCACTTTATGTGTTTGTTTAGTAGTATACAATGTCTAGTATGTCGTACAGGTTGAAAGGTTGGCTCTCTCACACGAGCAACCGCCTTTGACACTCAAGTGAAGTGTGCAAAGAAGAGACATTTGTGTTCACCAATAAAGTAGCCAAGAGTGCTGATATGGTAGAGAAGAAACACAAACTATATGTCGCCTTGACTAACGTGTAGCAAGTCAAGATGAGATCCACATAAAATAAAGTTGGATCGAAGTTTGGAATCCCACTTCCAAAATACCTGTAGTCAGATAACAAACTCTTCAACGTCGACATCGTAAATGAAAGTAGAGTTGAAGAATTTGGGCCTAAATACTGGGTGTATCTAGACTTAAGTCTGTATGGTGTTAAGATAAGAATAAAACAACATATGCTCTTATAATAAAAGAGTAACACCGTAGCATGTGTTTCATACCACATGTACTGAGAGAACCGCAAGAGGGAAGCAAGTGAAAGATCCCTGCTTCATTGCTGTGTGAGTCCCAGGGAAGAACAATCTTTCCACTGATGTCCTTTGAACTTTGACAGTATCACGGAGATATGCTTGAGTGACTGCTACTTTAGCATTTTTTCTATGATCATGATTGATGCGATCTAAAGTATTATGCTAGGAAAGCGACTGATTCATATTAATGTGTTATATGGGCGAAAGGAAGATTAACTGAAATATACACATCTATGCTAGCATCTGTGACATGTCCCTTGTGACATCTTGTTGTCATAAGTGTGGATACTAGACATATGTGAGGAAGGCAATCTGAATAAACATTGATTCGAGATGGATTAGTTTTGCCATGTGAAAGTGTATATAGTTAAATCCAGGACATCGAAGGCATATTTTTAATATTTTAGCTACACGAAGGAGAAGGTAACTTGTGCTGGTCCTATAAAAGGGATTTCTAGTACAAGTACCTAAATGAAGACGTCATGCCCACGCGGTCACGACAAAGCACTAAGTATGAAATTGAGAGGAGGCAGAGAGATTCAACCCATGACATCTAATCCACCAAGTGTGAGTGGGAGATGTAAGAATATGGGCCTGTCCACCCTTGGTGGATTGGACCCAATCCCATTTATGTTTAGGGATCTAGTGCAAATAACATAAACATATGGGTTTATGAAATGTAATTTTCCCTTTTATTCAAATTGAAAGTTAAGGAGGGAATAATATAAAAGTGGTTTATTTTGGTGGTTGAAAGTAAGTGTATGAAATGTTGATTTTTCATTCATGATGAGACTATCAACCCTTTCTCTCTGCTCTTTGCTCTTCCTCTTGGTGTTTGTGCATTTGCTGTGAAGATTGTAGATCCGAGTCCGTCATCGTGACCGGGTCTTCGCGTGGGTACCTGAAGACGAATCAGATTCTTCACAGGTATGCCCGAAATCTTACACAAGGTTTTAAATTGCGGTCCACAACGCATATTGCTCCCGTTATGGTAAGCTAATTTACTTTATATTTTGAAATTTTCTTGGTCTCACATATGAGATGAAGTAAAATGGTTAACTCTGATCCTATCTACTTGATTGTAGTTGCACATTGAAGATACTAAAAAATTTTGTTGGAGCAATTGATAAGCTTTCACAACTTGGCGAGTTATATATACCCAGACTAAATCTGTAATTCTGCACTACAAGATGTTCTCAAATTTAAGACTCGACAATGCTTAAAATAAGATTTCTTTAATAAAAGCAAAGAGAACAGTTAAATAAATTTATGCTATATACCAACAGATGATTGGTTGGAATGGTTGGTACTATAAGGTTTTATGTTCAAGTTGTGTATGGAGAAACCGCTTCTGGGAGAGCTCCACTTCTGTTATGAGACCTCAACTACCTTGAATATGATTGTCTCCAATAGAATGATACTTGTGGTTGTGAAAAATCAAAAAGAAATTTATGCTATGATCTCACCAAAGTGTTTCTAGCTTGTGAAGAGTTTTGTCATACAAACTAGCTAGAAATCTAAAACCTATTATATACCATGTAATTCTCTCTTGTATATTTATGAAGCTATATTATTCTCCTTTCATGTAATATTCTTTCATTCTAAAGTAGTTTAATTTTATAGTATAACAACGACAAAATCCTTTTTCAGTAGGTGGAATTGATTATATATATGGATGAAGTAACACTAATATGTTGTCTTTAATCATTTATATGATTAGATTATTAATAATTAAAAAATATTTTCTATAAACTCTAAATATTTTATATATAGTTAGGATCAGTTGGATCATGGATGTAGTATTTATTATTTTCTTCAATAAAATATAAAACTTTCTATATAGTATTGTTCCGTTTTTGTTCTGGTTAAAAGTTTATAGTTTTGAAATTAAGTTATGAACTCATTTAATATTAAGATTTATAAATTCATATATAATACAATTTATTATTGTAACGGTCAATTGTCTTGCAAAAATACTTAAAATTAGAATTTTTAGACATCTCGTCAATTTTTACAAACTAGCACTAACATAGCATAGTACATCTCATATGTGCAAATATGCAAGTGCACAAATTAAAAAGGAATAACATAGTAAATTATCTCCATATGATATTTTAGTTTGAATTCTTTTTTATTTATTAATTAAGATTCAAGTCGTGAATAATACTAAAAGAAAACTTATTGAAGGATATAATAGATTTTTTATTATCACATATAACAGATAAAATTTGGTGATCAAATTTAGAAATAAATAATACTAATAAATGTACAATTTCACTAATACCAAGACAATTAATGAAGAAATTAGAGCAACCTTCCTTTTATAGAACCAGGGAAAATTACACCAACCTTTTAAGGATAATGAAATTAATTATTTACCATTATCTTCTGGTTTTTTCATATTCTTCTATAAGAGGTATTCTTTCTTAAACTATTGTCCAACATTAAATGTAGACATCTCTATTAACAAAAATTTAAACATTGATTCATTACATTACAAGAGACCCTCTTATATGTGTGCATAAAAAAGTGCACTCACAAATAAGTTATAGTGTCTAATGAATTATATAGGAACAATAAATTAATAGATCTATTTTGAATGGATTATGGTCTTCGCTAGGGTAGATTTGAATAATTTCCAGCTAATGGTGTTATATATATATATATATATATATATAAAGAGAAAGTGATTATAAAATAGAGAAAATATTTTAAAAAAAATTATGCCACAACAACCTAGTTATGCATGGCTTAACAAATTGAAATTAAAAAGATGAGAAATATATATGCATACAAAAAGATTATGATTTGTACATAGCTCATCTCGTCCATGATTGATTCTTTTTTTTAAAAAAGATTTTCACATTCTTTATTTTAATTGAAGAACATTATAACAAATATAAGGAGTTATATATGTACTGTTGGAAAATTATGATCTTAGTGTATGAATTTAGAATACCAAAATAGAAATCAAGAACACCGAATGACATACCTTTCACCGTTGTTTTCCTTTGGGATCTCAATCCCGGTGTGCTAAGCCCTTCTCTCCAGCACTCACGGTAGGCAGTCTTCGATGGGGCAACTGACAGAATTGTCAACCTTCAAGTGTGTGAGGTAGAGAGAGGACCTAGCCCTAATTTGTAACCCTAGCGAATCCACCCATCATGGATTTACTGCCTGATTACACTTTAATTATAATAATAATAATAATAGGTGCACATAGTCCAATTAATTAGATCACTTTTAATTTGGGCATATGTATCTGATTGGATCTCCAGTCAGCCAATTTTATTAATTTAGTCAAATTAATAAAATATCCTTATAATAGATGGTAGCCCACAAAGAAATACTTACAATCTCCCACTTGGGCAACATCTCATTATAAGTTACTGACAACATTAATATTATACAATGTGCGCACGTTTTCCAAGAAAATTGATCCAACAGACAACACCTTAAACCGACTCTATCAAGCAGAATCAACTCACATCGAATCGCAATAATCATTGAATCTTTATTTGTAATACTCGGGAAATTTTTTTCAAAGTTTAAAATGAAATGAAAAGGAAAGAAAAGAAGTAGAAAATAATTTTTGGATTTAATTCAGGACCTAAGAAATTGGAAACCTGGATTAAATGGTGAAAAGAGAGTAGGGAATATTTTTGGGTATTTAATTTGGAATATAAGAGGAAATGAAAATTTTAATTGGAAAGAGGAGGATTTAATTGGGGATATTTTCCACCTAATCTTTATTATAATAATAATTATTATTATTATTTAGTTATTATTTATTTATTTTGATTATTTAATTATTTTAAATTCTGGGGTGGGGGTGTGACTTAAGGAAATAAGAATAAAAAGAAATAAGAGAAAAGGAGGAGGAAGGTATTTACGGGAAGAAAGAGAGAAGAAGAAGAAGAAGAAGAAGAAGAAGAAGAAGAAGAAGAAGAGGAGGAGGAGGAGGAGGAGGAGGAAGGGTTGGGGTTCGCTGGAAAAATGACTGGGGAGAGCTAGCCGACGCCGGAAAAGTCACCGGGGCTCGGGTACGACGTCTCCTACAACTTCCACCAATCGAATCAAAGGTCGGTAACCCCAATTTTATTCGAAACTCCAATTTCTTCATTTTAGGAATTTCTTCAATCCACCTTCGATTGGGTTGTTTTGAGGGTAGATTGAGAACTAGGAAGTGTTCTTGAACACTTAGTTGGGGTAATAATCGAGGCTATACCCTCGGATTTAGCCGAATTCGAATTTGAAATGGTTTGGGGTTTAAAATTCTAAATATTCCCAATTTGGGGATTCGTTGATAAATTTGAAATTGGGCTTGGATTTGAGTAGTTAGGGTTGGATTTATGTCGTTGGATTGTAGGGGAACAAGACCCGTGAGGTGCGGAGTCGAAGCCGGGGTCGAAAGGGGGCCGGAACGGGCTCAAACCGGCCTACAGCACAGCAAACGAATTGCTGTGCTGCAAACCGGCGCTATAGCGCCAACACCGGTGCTATAGCGCCATTTCTCTGGTTCACCAAAAGCTGCTGGGCAGCAGCTTGGCGCTATAGCGCCGGGCCTCTGTCAAGCATGCTCAAAAGTCATTTTTAAGCCAATTCGGGGCGTCCGAACCTCCTATTTTCAATCCAAAACATCTTAGAACACCCCCAACCATGTTTTTAAGGATCAAAACCATTTCAAATGTCTTCTTATCCCTCAAGAATAGAAACTTACAGAATAAGCTACGCCCAACTTCTTGAATTTCTAAATTCCCTGTACACCGTCATTAGGTAACCTTAAGTAGGATGGCTTAGAAGCACGTTGAGATTTAGTAACTCAAATCCAAGGCCCCAAAAGCAACTCAAGGAGAACGATGGTTGTATGAAACCAAGTGCAAGGCACTTGAGACTCTCATAGAAGAGAGGGAAGACGAATAAGACCAAGGACTCGGTTCTTGGCAACGTCTAGATGCATTCTAGGCATGTGCATGTAGTATGCATATGAATTTCATATAGATGAGATGTTAACCACTTGAATCCATTCGTTAGGAAACCACGACTCGTCCGGAGCGGGAGTTACTCCAGGACAAGCTCAAGGAAGCCGTTCGAGTGAGGGGTTTCCCATCCTTGCCCTACAGGATTGATTGAGGATGTGGATATGTGGTTTGCCTACTTGCCTATTTGTAAGAATTAATTAGTGGTTAACATGCTATTGTTGTTCCTAAGCTGTTATCTATGAAAGTATTTGAATATGTGTGTTTAACTACAAGTAAAGAGGTATTGGAGGGTATCCATGTGATGACATTAGATACGACGAATAGTACAAGCAAGGGGGTAAGTTGTTGATTGAGTCCAAGATTTGTTTTACCCTATTAATTAGAAACTCATTAAAGAAATCGTATAGAAGTTGTTAGTAAACGTCGACGTTTCATGATAATAGAACTTAGGGAAGACCTTAGAGCTAGGTTATGATCTAATCAAGGGTTTGGGTATTACATAAGGATTAAAAAGATCTCATAAATTGATTAGTGACTCATAGGGAGGTTCACACTACCTAGGTAAAGTCAGTCTAGGATAGTAATGGGTAGATAGATTCAGAATCCCTGCTGAAGGCTCGGGAAGAGAAACAAGTCAGAAAGATTTGCCCGTTGAGGCCATTGCCCTAGCCTGGCACTAGGGTCAGTTAAAGAGTAAAGCATTTGCCCGTTGAGGCCATTGCCCTAGCCTGGTACTAGGGTCAGTAAAAGACATAAAAGATTTGCCCGTGGAGGCCATTGCCCTAGCCTGGTACTAGGGTCAGTAAAAGAAATAAAAGATTTGCCCGTTGAGGCCATTGCCCTAGCCTGGCACTAGGGTCAGTTAAAGATCTAAAATAATTTGCACGTGGAGACCATTGCCCTAGCCTGACACTAGGGTCAGTTGAGTGATTTATAGTTTTCGAATGATATGTTTAAAGTGTTTGCTTGTTTATGAAAAACATGATAAAGGAGCATGATCCGTAGGTTTATCCATGATTTTATGTTATATTAATATTGCCTGATCGTAATATAACATTTGATAAACTGGACTTTCATGCACATGTGATTGTGGGTGTTTCCATTTCCCCAGCTGTAGTGGTACCCGCCGCTACGCCGAGGATGGGAAGCTTCTCACTGAGTCTGTTTGACTCACTCCCTCTGCTTTAATGTTTCAGATACGGGGATCGGGCAGGCATCGACGTCGGGACAGTGATACGGACATCAGACCATCCTTACGCTCTTGTTCGCGTGGGTGGACTCCTTTGGTTATTTTGATTTCTCTTGTTGTACATATTTTATAGTTGAAAGAGTTGTATATATATATTTATTTACAGTTTTTGATATGTACCTACTCTAGAATTGTCGGCTTCACAAGTACTTAAAGACAGGGTCCAGTTGGGGATAAACTAGGATATATGTTTGAGTATATAAACTTCTGCTTGTGAATAGGATAGATCGTACGCATTGAGGCGTACGATCAATACGATATGGATATATATTATGTGTGCTTGCTGCATGTGAATAGGATAGATCGTACGTATTGAGACGTACGGTCAATATGATATTAATATTTACATTATGAGTGCTGATAAATATATCTATACACTGGATTTAGCTGAAGCAGTATTGAGCGAACCGCGGATTGCAGGTTAATTAGGTCACCAGTGAGGTGTGACCACTAGTATGATATATATATATATATACTGTATAGCAGGGTAGTTATAGTCATTTTTACAGGATAAGGCTTACGGGTTTAGAGGTAAAAATCTATTCCCGTGCCGGTCACGTACTCCCGATTTGGGGTCGTGACATTAATAGCAACTCAAGATTAGAAACGGTCACAAATGTGATTGGAACTACCATTATGAGTCCAAAGTGTAATAGTGTAGCTATGACAATAGGATAATGAAGGTGATCTAGTCACTATTGTCATTGTCAGTCCACCGATTTCTCCCCAAGCAGGCTCAAATTACATGAGCAGGAGAAATCGATTTCTCCTCGAACAGGCTCAAATAACATGAGCAGGAGAAACCAATTCCCTAAAAAAATAAACTCAATTCAAAAGGAGATAGGGAACACATTTGCCTAAACAGGCTAAAATAAAAAACAACAATGAAACATTGTTAGTCTAGTGATTTTCCTCAAACAGGCTCAAGTTGCAAGAGCAGGAGAAATCAATTTCCCTACAGAGCAAGCTCAAAACATAAGGAGCTGGGGAATTTATTTGCCCAAACAGGACAAAATAAAATAGCAATGAAACATTGCAAGTTTATTGATCACTCCTCAAACAGGCTGAGGTTGCAAAGGCAGGAGAAATCAATTTCCCTACATAATAGGCTCAATACGAAATGAGCTAAGGAATTTTATTGTCCAAACAGGGCTAAAATGAAATAACAATAAAATATTGTTAGTCCATTGATTTTTCCTCAAGTAGGCTCAAATTACATGAGCAAGAGAAATCAATTATAATAAATTCACTCGCCCATAGAACAATAAAAGCAACCCATAATTCACGAAGTAATAAGCAACTTGAGTTAGCAAAATAATAATAATAATAATAATAATAATAATAATAATAATAATAATAATAATAATAATAATGCATGATAAAATCATATAATGTGAATAACATACTCAATGCATAGAATGTTTATAATAGCAACATCACAAAATATAAACTCCCACTAACCAAGTGCATCAAAAGAACTTATTAAACTCATACTTTCAACATGCCTCTTAAAGGCTATGGATTTGATCCCTTCAAGTATGAATAAGTGTTAATATACTCAAGTACTATATTATCACTTTTCACATCATTGCTAGCAAGCAAAATATCATTTATATAAACAACGAGATCGATAATATTGCTCCCACTTATCTAAGGCATATACATTGATTTAACTCGATCTATTTGTTTATATTCCTTAAATAATTTAAAATGAGTTTCAGGGGCTAATTTTGAAAGCATCCTATTTAGGATATATATGGCTACTATATGTACCAAAAAATGTGGGAACTATTTCTTTTATAAGCATTGCACAAGATGATTATTATATAATTTAAATATGTATAAATACATAATTTTAATTAAAAATTAATCATCAAATTTATCAAAAAAAAAGGTATTATTTTGCCTTTATCATACTTTATGCTTACGATTTATATATTATTGTCATCACAATAATATTCCCAATCAGGGTTATTACTGATCTGGAAGCTAAATATTTAAAAATTAGCATTTGTAAATTTGGGCAAATACTAGTGATCAGAATCACTAAAATGGAAATCAATACTACTATATTAAATAGACTCCCCTTTGGGTAGAGAATAAAAATATAGTACGTCAATTCCACAAACTAATTAAAATAATAAACAGACCCATCACATAATAAATCTAACACCTTTAGGGTATGTTTGGTGTAAAATCCAAACAGTGAAATCGTGGTGTTTCACGATTCCCAAAAAAACTTTACATCATATTTTATACATACCAAACACACTTTTTATCATACTTTTTCTCTCTCCTAATTTTTCTCTCTATCTCTCTCCTCACTTTTCTCTACAGTACTTTACTCTACAGTACTTTACATCCATGCATTTAGGCAGAAAGATTTGATCTGCATATCACCTTAATTTCTCTATGCTACTTAAAATTAACTTATACAAAACCCCCTTTGGGTAGGTAATGAATAAATCAACTTAGGTAATTAGATATTTCAAAACAAGAAATCTATTAATTAATTCAATAAACGAGTCACTGTAGTGACTAATTTATTTATTAATAAAGACTTCGAGGATAAAATTTTGCCCAACAATTTACTTTCTCTTTATTATCCATAAACATATTATTTATAATACAATTGTATATATAATAAATTCGTCACTTAAGTGATCATACAACATATATCAATATATAATAATAAGAGAGGATACGATAGTAAGAGAATTATTTCATAGAAAACCTTATGAAAAATTCAAGCCAGTGGATCACAAATACAAAAAAATTACAATTTAAAATATTAGCCAAGAAAAATATTTTTCTCTCACAATTTCCAAAATAAATAGCATACTATGTCATTTATTCAATGTTGTCAATATCTCTAATTAAATGTACTACACAATAGTAACATTAAACACAAAAATTCACAATGCACTCGCCACTTATTTATATAACATAAGTCCATGTGGTCATTAATAGAAGTATTAATAATTACTTTAAGAAATGCCAACACATTACTTCTATTTTAATAATTAAAGACCAGGCTATTGTGAATCTGCAATCAATGTAAGCATTTTGTGTAATCGTAATTGACAAGTTTATGTATTCATCCATTTTTCACATTTTATAATTATAACCACTCAGCATCTCAACAATGCAAGAATTATTATTCATACCAAAAAAGGAATGCAAACTAAAGAAAACAATAGAATGAGAAATACTTTAATTTCACTGGGTACACAATATACATAGGCACCATATCACATATACTCCCCTTTAGGTAGAGTCATGTAATAAGTCCCATCAATATAAGCTTAACAACCAGAATATTACAACTTCTAAGAGCTTGTCCCCTTTAGGTAGCCCAAACTCTCTAGAGCAGTAGATATTCAAGAAATGTAAGCACCAATTAAAGTAGTCAGTGATCCCTTTGGGTAGATTATTGAATACTATAATTAAAAATAAAATTATTAGGCATCCCTCAAGGTAGGATAGAAAAATTGACCCATCCAAATTAAACAACCCACTTTAGTGATAATTGTTTAAAAAAAGGATCAATTAATCCATCAGGAATTACTAATACCAAGTAACGAAATAGTTTCATCATACTTGAAAGTATGTAATCAAGATCAAAAAGGAGGGAAGCACACAATTCATGTACTTCCATTGATCAAGATCCAAGAACACGGAACATACTTTCCAATAAAGTTATACAATTCCCATTGTGCTTTGTTTTCCTCTTTTAACAAATAAATATTATTTCTAAATGTGAAAAATATTTACATAAATATATACCATCAAAATTTCACTAGGTGAGAGAGAACCCAACACATGAAAGAAGAGGAACATGTACAAAAATCACTTAAAATTTTCAGAGTATAATTGTCAAAAACCCCAAAACAATCATAAATATGATAATAAATATATTACAATTGTCACGACTCCCGTTTAGAGGACCGTGACCGACACAGACACAGGGAATACCCTTATGCCTGTAAGCCTTATCACCTAATTGACAGAATATCTATTATTGAAAATATATTCACATGCATTATAATATCATGGCTACACCGAAATGGTGGCCTATCCTAGGCAAGCAAATTCACGGCTAGTGCCGCTTCAGGATATAGATATAGGAAAACACACATAATATATATAACCTGTGTACTGGCTACACATCCGAAGATGCTGCCTATCCTGTTCACATGCAACAGATATATGTATATATATATATTTTGAAAACAAATTTTCCCTGTATCGCAGGAAAATAAATCCTGATCTTTAAGGTGTGTGAAGCTGACAGTTCTAGATTTAGTAATACAATCTAATTGGGTATGTCTACCCTTTTCTTTATTATACAACAATAAAGTAAATTCAATTACAATTACACTTTATTCACCCACATGAACAAGTTGTGGGTCTTGGAAGGTGTTGCTCAACCCTCGTTCCACCGAGACTTCTTCCACATGTACTTAACCTGTCTCTGTGTAGTAAAAATGAGGTGTGAGTCTTAACCACGTGACTCAGTGAGGACTCTCCCATCCCCGGCGCAAGGTGGGTACCATAGCGCTGGGTTTGGGAGTCATACACAACCACGTGCAAGAACAACTAGTTACTATTAATTAGCATACATTATTGGCGACCACACAACAACAGATATTTCACCCAACCACTCACATGCATTTAACAGATACAAGCATGCAGCAGTTTAATTCACATCATCACTCAACAAGTAAACATATAACATATAATGCCGGCTTTTACTTACCGGTCTTCTCACGTTCAGCATATCTGAATCAACCAAGACGTTGTGGTGACGTAATCCTGTACGTCACTACTACGCTGCACAATCAGAAATCATATGCAAACACAGACAAGTTGTACATACACACAGATATTATAGCATATATCTACTTAATCTCCCCCACTCTAGGGTATCTACTAGCCACTACGTGGCTTTTCTACTTCAAACCCGCGCACTCGGGTTATTGGCTACCACGTGGCAAAGCATACTTAACCCATTCACTTGGGTACTGGTCACCTTGTGACAATTCTGTTAATCAAACAATGCTTAACCCATTCACTTGGGTACTAGTCACCTCGTGACAATTCTGTTAATAAAGCACAATCAACATCTATCTATCAAACAACTGATCCGTAGCCACCAAGTGGCACATCCTGACCCCTCACTGCGGGGCAATAGCTTGCGCCCACTCGTCCATTACCCAACCAGGCCACATGGCGGGCACGACACGACGTCTCGAAGCATGGCCACTGTCACACCCTGGACCAACTCCACAGGATGATTTCTCTTTTCTAGGTTAGGCTCACGGTTCACCCGTAGGTTCCTCTCGTGTCTCCTTACCTTAGTCTCACATATTAATAGGATTCTTTGTATCTTTCCCGAAGGATCAACAATTCCTCTCCTTGTTAATATGGATAAGTATCCTCAACAGAATATAACTCATATACCCGTCCAGATGCACTCTCTGAACCTCAAGCTATCGTCATAGCAATATAAATCCTTTCTGACCCTATTACCAGGATAGGGCAATGACCATCGTCATGGTGATTATAAAACCGAGGTCTCAAGTGCCATATGACGTTGTTCTAGTCGATGTATCACATCGCTAGCATAATCAAATCCGAAACCCACCAATAACTCCATTTGCATGATTATAATTTAAGTCACCGTCGTGACGAGTTTTCAAAATAAAAGCTTAGTCCTTCCGTACAAGGACTCTTGCCACCGTCGTGGAAAAGATTTAATAAATTATTCATCATGCCTCTAAAGTGTATGAGTTGAATTTGTAACACACCAATCATAGCAAACAATTACACTCTACTCCTATGTCTTCCTATCCAAACTACTTTCCACCACCTATTTTCTAGTTGTTTTATTCTTTTAGCATTCTATACCTTTAGCTAACACATATCAGACAAGCAGAGAATACACATACTCATGTAATCCACATAAGCATACAACCCTAGGAGCAGAGATGAAAGAGCCCTCACCTTGGCCGCTTCACTTAGCATTCCCTTTGAGCACTCTGGTCTCCAAGGAAGTACTTGAACCCTATCACATACAACCGATTCAATCGATATCAAATTTCATACAATTTCCTAGTTTCTTTTCTTATGACTTCTTACTTTTATCCAACCCCCAAGTTCATTTACTTGGCCTATGGTCATCATTTGGTGTTCTTTCTAGATTAAACACAATTTAATACAAAATTAATTAATCTCACAACCTTGTTTACTCTCCAAGCTCTATTAATGGAAATTTTGCCAAATATGGGAAGTCCTAACTTTCATCAAGGGTTCACATATCATCAACCTAACCGTTGGGCATCATTCCAAATCATTTAAAATATCTAAATATATAATTTAAAGTTCATACATACCAACAAACATCAAGGAAATCCACAATTTCCAAAATTTTCTCCAAATTCGTAGGTCATGAACCATAGAGTAGAAATCTCCATAAAACTCAATATTTGGATGATCTCTATGCTCAAAAATGATTCTAAGGTGGTATACTATTGATAGATAACTCATTTCTAACAAGAAATCTATGATTTAAGTGGTGGAGACAAGATTTTAATGCTTACCTTTGGGGAAGTCCGAATTTGGAAATCCATGAAGGTTGCCCAAACTTGGTAATGCTTAACAATGGTGGAGGGAGCTTGATGAGACATAGAATTGGTGGGAGGAAGCAAGAAAGATGGTGGAAAGTGAAGGATTTCTTCACTTGTTGCTTGCCCTAAGAGAGCTTTAGAGGAAGAGAAGAGAAGAAGAAGATGAACAAAATGAGGAAGAGTGGTGTGCGTGATGTCTCTAGTGCTTATTATTGGGTTTGAGCAATTAACAACTTTTGAGGTATGGTGAAATAGAGTTTTGATTGGATTTTCTTAACTATATT
Source organism: Senna tora (assembly GCA_014851425.1). NCBI lineage: Eukaryota > Viridiplantae > Streptophyta > Magnoliopsida > Fabales > Fabaceae > Senna > Senna tora. The sequence continues at coordinate 44,247,664 of CM026264.1, forward strand.
TATTTGTAGGTAAGAATAGGAAAAGTTTGAAATTTTTGAGCAATTAACAACTTTTGAGGTATGGTGAAATAGAGTTTTGATTGGATTTTCTTAACTATTTTTATTTGTAGGTAAGAATAGGAAAAGTTTGAAATTTTTGGCTAATCATAAGCCTATTAAAAATATCTATTATTGAGTGTCTTGCAGATGAAAATTTCTTATCCAGTATAATTTTTATTTTCGAAAAATCCTTAAATTTAAACTATAAGCTTGAAATAATTCATATGATTCATATTTAACCCAATTTATATTTTTCTATTTAAATTTCTTAAATTCTCAAATCTAAAGCAATTAAAATCTTAATAATAACCCAAAAAATCTTATTTCATTCCAAGAAATTATTTTTATTTTATTTAGTCAAAATGTCCAACCTCAACATCAAAATTCTATCAATTTCATATTATCCCATCATTTCTTAACTAAGATTATTTATCTATATATATATACATATTTCTATTTATTTACTTGTTTATATATTATTTATTTATTTATTTTTAAATTTCAACTCCAAGTGATGACCATTCTAAGTCTTACTATATATTTGACTTGATTCCAAAAATACCCCTCGAGTATTACAATCTTCGAAAAAAAAATTCCTTTCCGGTTTCTTTTAACTTTCATACTTTTTCTATATTCTTTTTTTTTTAAGTTTTAATTCCTAGCCCCGAAATAAATCATTCTTTAATCCTCGAAATTTTTTCAGGGTATTACAACAATCACCCAATAATTTTAATTTTTTTTTAAAAAGAATTATTAATTGGGTCCAAAAAAACATTTGGTGTCGTGCAATAGAAACGACACATTTTATTGGAGCTTTGATCAAAATCTATAAATAATTGAATAGACTTTATAAGAATATTTGTTCAAAAGACTAAGAGGTCTTACCAAGAAAAATACAAATTGAGGGTTCTAAATATACCTAAAAAAAATTTCAAAATTTCTTATCATCTGAATTTCAAAACATAGACATATATATGGTTCGAAATTCTACATGCTTTAAAAAAAGTTTCGAAAAGATGAAACTGCCCAAAATTCTGAAATTTGATTTTCAGATATATATATAACATCATGAGCGTATATGTTTTCTCAAAACATATATATATTTAATAAATCCAAGCATATATTTGCTAGACATATATCACTACAAGAAAAAACAGGATTAGCTAGGGAAAAATCTGTAGCTAATCCCTAGCTAACGGCAACCGTCCCTAGCTAAAACATGGACGCTAATTGCTAGGGATTTCTGCCGTAGCTAATCCCTAGCTAATTTTGAATGAGAAAATGAAAACGTCCGTAACTAATTTCTAGACATATAGCCGTAGCTAATCCGTAGCTAATCCGTAGCTAAGTTCCCTAGCTAGTTCGTAGCTGATCCCTAGCTAAAAATAGCTAAATTTCCTAGCTAATCCATAGCTGATCCCTAGCTAACCCATAGCCGATCCCTAGCTAAATTGCCCAGCTAATCCGTAGCTAATCCCTAGCTGAATTCCTTAGCTAATCCGTAGCTAATCCCTAGCTAAATGTAATACTCGAGGGGTATTTTTTAGAATCAAGTCAACTGTGTATAGTAAGACTTAGCATGGTCATCATTTGGAGTTGGAATGTAAGGACAAAATAAATAAATAAATGGACAATAAAAATAAATAATAATTTTGTGTATACATATAGATAAATAAAATTAAATAGGAATTGATGGGATAATATGAAATTGATAAAATTTATGAAATTGAAGTTAAGCATTTTTTCTAAAGAAAATAAAAATAAATTTTTTTAGAGTGAAATAAAAAATTTTTGGGATATAATTAAGATTTTAATAGTTTTAGAGTTGAGAATTTAAGAAATTAAAATAAATATGAAAATTAGGTAGAAAAATTATAATTTTGTTTAAAAGTGGTTATAAGAATTATTCAAAGCTTATAGTTTAAATTTGAGAATTTTTCGAAAATAAAAATTATACTGGGTAGGAAATTTTCATTTGCAAGACACTCAATGACAGATATTTTTAATAGGCTTATGATCAGCCAAAAATTTCAAAATTTTCCTAATCTTACCTACAAACAAATATAGTTAAGAAAATCCAATCAAAACTCTATTTCACCATACCTCAAAAGTTGTCAATTGCCCAAACTACCCTTAAATGCCCAAACCCAAATTTATAAGCAGAAGCACCAGCACCCACGCCTCCCATTCTTCTCTTCTTCTCTTCTTCTCCATTCCTCATTCACTCTAGGGCATCAAGAACAAATTGAAGGAACCACTCACCCAAATCTTCATTCTCGGATTTGGAAAGGTAAGCCTCCAAAAATCATGTCTCCGCCACTTCAATCTTAATTTTCTTGGTAGAAATGAGTTACCCATTGATAGTATATCACCCTAGGACTATTTTAGAACATAGAAAACACCCAAATCATGATTTATATGGATGATTTCTCTCTAGGGTTCATAAGTTACGAAATTTATAAATTTTGAGGGAATTTATTAATTTCTTAGAATTGTTGGGTTGTATGGATGCCAAATAATTTGTTTATGCATTTTAGATGATTTGGAAGGATGCCCAATGATTGGGATAGTGATTTATGAATTTTGTGGAAATTAGTAAAATTTCTATATTTGGCAAAATCTCCATTGATGGAGCTAGATGGTGTCCAAACTTTTGAATAAGATTTCTTAAAGTAAAATTTATTTTGAACAAAAACCAACTCCTAAATGATGACCATAGCTTAGGTAGTGGAATTTAGGCATTGATATGTGTAGAAGTGGAAAATTGGTTAATATGGAGTTTATGGAAAGTTTGCTACACACATGTGTAGATAAGTAGTTTAATTGGTGTGGTTATATTTGTTAGGACTGAAGTGCTTCCTTGGAGACAAGAGTGCTCAAGGGTTACTAAGTAAAACAGCTAAGGTGAGGGGTTTCCCATCCTTGCCCTACAGGGTTGATTGAGGATGTGGATATGCGGTTTGCTTACTTGCCTATTTGTAAGAATTGTTTAGTGGTTAACATGCTATTGTTGTTCCTAAATTGTTATCCATGAAAGTATTTGTATATGTGTGTTTGACTACAGGTAAAAAGAAAAGGGTACTGGAGGGTATCCATGTGATGACATGAGGTACGCCGAACAGTACAAGCAAGGGGGTCATTTGTTGATTGAGTCCAAGGATTGGTTTACCATATTAATTAGAAACTCACTTAAGAAATCATAAAGGAAGGGTTGCTAACGTCGACGTTTTATGGTAATTGAACTTAGAAAAGACCTTAGAGCTAGGTTATGATCTAAACCAAGGGTTTGGGAACAATATGAGGATTTATACGATCTCTTAATTGATTAGTGAGTCGTAGGGATGTCCACACTACCTAGGTAAAGTCAGTTTAGGATCGTAATGGGTAGATAGAGTCAGGATCCCAGCTGAAAGCTTGGGAAGAGAAACAAGTTAAAACAATTGATCGTTGAGGCTATTGCCCTAGCCTGGCACTAGGGTCAGTTAAAGAGTAAAGCATTTGCCCGTTGAGGCCATTGCCCTAGCTTGGTACTAGGGTCAGTAAAAGACTAAAAGATTTGCCCGTTGAGGCCATTGCCCTAGCCTGGCACTAGGGTCAGTTAAAGATTAAGAGAAATTGCCCGTTGAGGCCATTGCCCTAGCCTGGTACTAGGGCCAGTTGAGTGATTTACAGTTTTTATATGATATGTTAATTATGATTGTTTGATTATGAGAAGCATGATAGAAAAGCATGATCTGTAGGTTTATCTTTGATTTTAATGTTATATTCATAGTGCCTGATCGTAATATAACAATTGATAAACTGGACTTTCATGCGTATGTGATTGTGGGTGTTTCCCTTTCCCCAACTGTAGTGGTACCCGCCGCTACGCCGAGGATGGGAAGATTCTCACTGAGTCTGTTTGACTCACTCCTTCTGCTTCAATGTTTCAGATACAGGGGTCGGGCAGGCATCGACGTCTGGGCAGTGATACGGACATCAGACCATCCTTACGCACTTGTTCGCGTGGGTGGACACCTTTTGGTTATTTTGATTTCACTTACTGTACATATTTTAAAGTTGTAAGAGTTGTATATATATATTTACAGCTTTTGATATGTACCTACTCTAGAATTGTCGGCTTCACATGTACTTAAAGACAGGGTCCAGTTTGGGGAAGACTAGGATATATGTTTGAGTATATAAACTTCTGCATGTGAATAGGATAGATCGTACGCATTGAGGCGTACTGTCGATATGATGTGGATATATATTATGTGTGCTTGCTGCATGTGAATGGGATAGATCGTACGTATTGAGACGTACGGTCAATATGATATTAATATTTACATTATGAGTGCTGATAAATATATCTATACACTGGATTGAGCTGAAGAGTTATTGAGCGAACCGTGGATTGCAGGTTAATTAGGCCACCAGTGAGGTGTGGCCACTAGTATGATATATATATATATATATATTGATTGTATAGCAGGATAGTTATAAACATGTTTACAGGATAAGGCTTACGGGTTTAGAGGTAAAAATCTATTCCCGTGCCGGTCACGTACTCCCGATTTGGGGTCGTGACACTAAATTCCCTAGCTAATCCGTAGCTAATCCCTAGCTAATTTCCATAGCTATTTCGTAGCTAATCCCTAGCTAAATTCCCTAGCTAATCTTGAACTATTTATTGCTAATATCCGAAGCTCTTTTTACTTGCCTGATATTCAAACATATATATCCTCTAATAAGTACGATATTAAATACATATATTAGAATTATAACTGTCAAAAACTTGAATATCTCAAAAGTCAGGTATCTAACATAATGCAGCATCATCTAATAGAAGTTTTTTATCATACAAAAGTAGGGTTCGATAGACAATAATATAAGGTTTCAAACTCCTAAATCAGCATCATCATTAACATCATTAGCTGGATTACTCTGACGCTCTTCACCTTGAGAGGATCGTGTTGGGGAAAAAGAGTGTCTGATTTTTTATTGTCTACTTTTAAATTAAATAAAAGACCATGCAACAATAAATCCAAAAGAAGCAATGCCACGGTGGATAATGTTACTCTTTCTATTGAGTAGCCCCGTGTTCGAATCCCCCAAATAAAACTTTTTATAAAAAGATTTCATTTTGCAAAACACAATTTCAGGGAATCGAACACGGGCACAAACGAACAAATAAAGCGACTACTACCACTATAACAGAATAAAAAATTTATCTTTTATTTGCATTAAGAAATATTTGTTTTATGTAAAATAAAAATTTTGCAACGGAAAATCCCGTAGCTAATCCGTAGCTATGTTGCATTTATTTTTTTAAAATATAATTTGCTACGGAAAAATTTAGTAGCTAATCTGTAGCTAACTCGATTAGCTACGGAATTCAATTAGCTACGGAAATTGCCCTAGCTATTCCATAGCTATTTTTTTTTACGGAATTAGCTAGGGAAATATTTCCCTAGCTAATTTCCGTAGCTAAATCTGTTTTTTCTTGTAGTGCTATTTGTATATGTGTATTTGACTACAGGTAAAGAGGTATTGGAGGGTATCCATGTGATGACATGAGATACGCCGAACAGTACAAGCAAGGGGGTAAGTTGTTAATTGAGTCCAAGGTTTGGTTTACCCTATTAATTAGAAACTCATTAAAGAAATCGTATAGAAGTTGTTAGTAAACGTCGACGTTTTATGGAAATTGAACTTAGAGAAGACCTTAGAGTTAGGTTATGATATAATCAAGGGTTTGGGTATTACATAAGGATTAAAACGATCTCATAAATTGATTAGTGAGTCATAGGGAGGTTCACACTACCTAGTAGGGGTGAGCAAACTGCGGATTGGTTTGGTTTTGACGATTTAGATAACCGAACCAATCCAATCCGATGACTAAAAAAGTCATCCAATCCACTCCGCTCTTTGGACATCAACCAAACCGAACCAAACCGATTATAGTCGGTTCGGTTTGATCGGTTTTTTGACAAAATTTTTAAAAAAATTTACTATTTTTTTTCTTCAATTTAAACCCTAAAAAATAAAAATAGCTATTCCTAACCATCAAAACCAACAAACTAAAGTTATTAGTACTAGGGTTAGTTAAAGAGTAAAGCATTTGCCCGTTGAGGTCATTGCCCTAGCCTGGTAATAGGGTCAGTAAAAGACTAAAAGATTTGCCTGTTGAGGCCATTGCCCTAGCCTGGTACTAGGGCCAGGAAAAGACTAAAAGATTTGTCCGTTGAGGCCATTGCCCTAGCCTGGCACTAGGGTTAGTTAAAGATTTAAAAGAAATTGCCCTTTGAGGCCATTTCCCTAGCCTGGTACTAGAGTCAATTGAGTGATTTACAGTTTTCAGATGATATGTTAATATGATTGTTTACTTATGAGAAGTATGATAGAGGAGCATGATCCGTAGGTTTATCTTTGATTTGATGTTATATTAATATTGCCCAATCATAATATAACATTTGATAAACTGGATTTTCATGCGCATGTGATTGTGGGTGTTTCCCTTTCCCCAGCTGTAGTGGTACCTGCCACTACGCCGAGGATGGGAAGATTCTCACTGAGTCTATTTGACTCACTCCCTTTGCTTCAATATTTCAGATACAGGTATCGGGCAGGCATGACGATCGGATAATGATACGGACATCAGACCATCCTTTATGCACTAGTTCGCGTGGGTGGACACTTTTTGTTATTTTGACTATTTCGGTTGTACATATTATAAGTTGTAAGGGTTGTGTATATATATTTACAGCTTTTGATATGTACCTACTCTAGAATTGCCGGATTCACATGTACTTAAAGACAGGGTCCAGTTGGGGATAAACTAGGATATATGTTTGAGTATATAAACTTCTGCATGTGAATAGGATAGATCGTACGCATTAAGGCGTACGGTCAATATGATATGGATATATATTATGTGTGCTTGCTGCATGTGAATAGGATAGATCGTACGTATTAAGACGTACAGTTAATATGATATTAATATTTACATTATGAGTGCTGATAAATACATCTAAACACTGGATTGAGCTGAAGCGGTATTGACCGAACCGCGGATTGCAGGTTAATTAGGCCACCAGTGAGGTGTGGCTACTAGTATGATATATATTGACTGTATAACAGGGTAGTTATAGTCATTTTTACAAGATAAGGCTTACGGGTTTAGAGGTAAAAATCTATTCCCGTGCGGGTCACGTACTCCCGATTTGGGGTCGTGACAATTTTGGTATCAGAGCCTGGCTATTCTTTAAGTCATGTGAAGCCATTGGTATAACCGGGTGTCGGTTTAAGCTTCGTTGTGAAACCCGGGCACAACGTTGCATTAAACAGGCACTTGTGGGAGTACCCAGGATAATTTGAGTCAATCTTTCTTTCATTCCTTCTTAATCTATGATAGATTATGCAAATGCTTATCAGGTGTCGTTTATGTGCAGTACAATGATGTCGCCGACTACTAGGCAGGCTAGGAGGCGCGGTAGAGTCCCTGCACGTACTGATGAGGAATCCAATCGGGAGGAGAGAATGCCTCCCAGGGGTCGAGCTAGAGGCCGTGCTCGCGGTCGTGGTAGGACACAAGAAAGAGAAGTTCATAGGCAACAAACCCTAGAGCCACAGGTTGAGACGAGTGCTCCATCAGTGGCTGAGATGCTGACTGCGGGATTTCAGGAGTTGAGAGCTGAAATGACCCGCCAAATTCAACAAGAAGTCCGCCGTTTAGTTGTCGACGAGGAAGAGGAGCAAGTGATATTGACTGAACAGGAAACTGAAATGGTTGAGGACAGAGAAGAAGAACCAAGAAGGGAATGGCAATAAAAGGACGTGCCCCGAGGACCGAGGGGAGTTCCGAGGGAATTACCGATTACTAAATTCCTGAAGCTGAATCCGCCTACCTTTTGCGAAACCGAAACCAAAGAGGACCCTCAACATTTCCTCCGTGATATAATTAGAATTGGGCAGTCACTAAGGTGTCCAGGAGGAGAGATGGTGGAACTTGCCTCATTTCAGTTAAGAGGCACTGCACGAGTTTGGTTTGAGTCAGTACAGAAGAGATACGCAAGGAGAGTTGCTCCTATGACTTGGGAAGATTTTTAGAGGGAATTCCTGGGTCGGTTTCTATATGAATGAATGAGGTATGCCAAGCATCAACAATTTGAGGACTTGTGGATGACGCCGAATATGTCAGTGACTGAGTTTGAGCTGCATTTCACGGAGCTAGCTCAATATGCTCCTAAATTGGTTCCCGATGAGAGGGAGTTGATCAAGAGGTTTATCCACAGGTTGGTAGAGCCATTGTTCGTAGTTTTACTACCACAATGTGGTCATTTTGAAACTCTAGCACAGGCTGCTGATTGTGCTAGGGTAATTGAAAATAGAAAGAAATTTGGGACGTCGGCAAATCCCAAGAATAAGTTACTGACAGGCAATGATGGACAGGGGTGGAAGAAGCAGCAAAGGACATCAGGTGGGTCTAGTGCAATTCCAAATTATGCAGGGCAAGTTGGTGGGCAGTCTGCCATTACCATCACAAGTTCTGGGAGGAGTAACACACATGGTGGGCAGAGGTTCCAAGGCAGTAGTCATGGCGGTAACCAGAAACTGCAGTGTGGAACATGTGGGAGATTCCATTTTGGAGAGTGTAGAGTCACAATGGCAGGTTGTTACAATTGTGGTCAGTTCGGGCATATGGCTAAGGAATGTCCGCAGAGGAAGAGTAATACGAGTGTCAAGAGCAGTCCTACTCCAGGTAGTACTCTAATTGCAGCCCCACCAGTTAGAATTGTACCACCCCAAGTCAACACTTCAAGAGCGGGCAAAGGTAGAGGAGCAGGAGCAGGAGGTAGAGGACCAGGTGCACCAGGGGGAGGACAGGCACGGGTGTTTGCTTTGTCTCGACAGGATGCACATGCCTCAAATGCAGTAGTGACAGGTACACTTTCAGTATGCTCTCTCTAGGCTCTTGTATTATTTGATTCTGGTTAAACACATTCCTACATTTTCACATGCATTTGCACGGAAAGTTGAAAAAAGCTCGACTAGGTTGAAGGAGATAGAAATGGTCTCTACTCCGATGGGTGAATCAATACAAGTCAAGTATGTCTATGAATCGTGTATGGTTATGGTCGAGGGTCATGAAACAGTTGTGGACCTACGACTACTCTATATGGTTGACTTGGATGTCATTCTAGGTATGGATTGATTGGTATCATGTCATGCGGTAGTTGACTGCAGGGCGAAGTGTTTGAAATTCAATATGCCGAATGAAGAGCCATTCGTGGTGCGGGGTGATGGTGCTGTACCATATCCGAGTCTAATTTCAGCAATGAAAGCTTCCAAGCTACTCGAGAAAGGGTGTAAAGGATATCTAGCTTTTGTGAGGGATACTACGAAAGAAGTACTTCCTGCGAATCAGGTACCGGTGGTTTGGGAGTTTCTTGATGTATTTCCTGACGACTTACCTGGTTTACCGCCTGATCGAGAGATTGAATTTGAGATCGAGCTTTTACCAGGTACTCAGCCGATTTCCACACCACCTTACAGAATGGCTCCGAAGGAGTTGAAGGAGCTACACACGCAGTTACAGGAGTTACTTGATAAGGGTTTTATTAGACCCAATTTTTCACCTTGGGGTGCACCAGTTCTATTCGTGAAGAAGAAGGATGGAACTTTAAGATTGTGTATCGATTATAGGAAGTTAAATAAGGTAACGGTCCGTAATCAGTATCCACTTCCAAGAATCGATGATCTATTTGATCAGTTGCAGGGTGCTATGAGGTTTTCAAAGATCGATCTGCGATCAGGGTATCATCAGCTGAAGATTAGAAAAGAAGATGTTCCCAAGACTGCTTTTCAAACCCGATACGGCCATTATGAGTTTCTAGTCATGTCGTTCGGGCTAACTAATGCACCAACAGCTTTTATGGATATGATGAATTGGGTTTTCAAGCCATTTCTAGACCGGTTTGTCATTGTATTTATTGATGACTTTCTAGTCTATTCCAAGAATGCTGAGGAGCATGCAAAGCATTTGAGACTAGCATTACAGAAGCTAAGGGAAGAGAAATTGTACGCTAAGTTTTTGAAATGCGAGTTTTGGCTTGATAAAGTTGCATTTCTCGATCACGTGGTATCTTCAGAGGGAATCCACGTTGATCTGATCAAGGTGGAACCAGTGAAGAATTGGTCCCAGCCTACCTCAGTCACGGAAATTCGCAGTTTTCTAGGTTTGGCTGGATACTATAGAAGGTTTGTGCAGGTCTTTTCGAAGGTTGTTGCACCTCTTACAAAGTTAACTCAGAAAGGGGTAAAGTTTGTGTGGGATAACAAGTGTGAAGACATTTTTCAGAAGCTGAAGGAAAGTCTCACCATAGCACCAGTGTTGGCTCTTCCGGAGGGCACCGGAGGGTATGTGGTTTACTGTGATGCTTCACGGGTTGGGTTAGGGTGTGTTCTAATGCAACATGGCAAGGTGATTGCTTATGCGTCTAGGCAACTCCAGAAGCATAAGAGAAACCACCCAACTCACGATCTTGAAATGGCAGCGGTGGTATTTGCCTTGAAGATTTTGAGGCACTACCTTTATGGCAAAACATGTGAGGTATAAACAGACCACAAGAGCCTTAAGTACATTTTCGAGCAGAAAGATCTAAGTCTGAGACAACGCAGGTGGATGGAATTGTTGAAAGACTATGACTGCACAATTTTAATTTGTACCATCCTGGTAAGGCAAATGTGGTGGCAGACGCTTTGAGCCGAAAGTCAATGGGTAGCTTAGCCCATATCAGTGAAGTACGAAGGCCGTTAATTTGGGAACTACATGAGCTGGAACAGTCTGGAACTCAGTTTGAAATTGGAGACTCCGACTTGTTTCTAGCCCATGTCCAAGCCAAGTCAGCTCTAGTCAAAGAGGTTAAATCCAAGCAAGATCAAGACGCCGACCTCAAACAGATCAGAGATACCGTGGTTAAGGGGGAGAAGGACGACGTCCGATTCTCCATAGATGACAATGGCATACTCCGGTTGGAGGAACGACTGTGTGTACCTATGGTGGATGGTTTGAAAGAAAGAATCCTTGATGAGGCACACAAGACAGCGTACACAATCCATCCGGGTAGTAATAAAATGTATCAAGATCTGAGAGAATTGTACTGGTGGAACGGTATGAAGAAGGATGTGGCAGACTACGTGTCTAGATGTTTAGTGTGTCAGCAGGTTAAGGCTGAACACCAAAAGCCCGCCGGAACATTTCAACAGATAGAAATTCCTGAATGGAAGTGGGAGATAATTAATATGGATTTTGTGACAGGATTGCCGCGATCACAGAGGGGATTCGATTCAGTTTGGGTAATCGTTGATCGGATGACCAAGTCCGCCCATTTCCTGCCAGTTAAGACCACTTACGGAGTGGGTCAGTATGCCTAGTTGTACCTATCAGAGATAGTGAGGTTACACGGAGTACCGGTGTCAATTATCTCTGACAGGGGGCCACAGTTTACCTCTCGATTTTGGAGAGCATTGCAGGAGGCATTGGGGACAAGGGTTGATCTGTGTATAGCATTTCATCCCCAGACAGACGGGTAATCTGAGAGGACCATTCAGATTTTAGAGGACATGCTTAGGGCATGTGTTATGGATTTCGACGGAGGGTGGGAGAAATACCTGCCGTTAGCAGAGTTTGCCTATAACAACAGTTTCCAATCCAGTATTCAGATGGCACCCTTCGAGGCTTTGTACGGTCGGAAGTGCAGGTCCCCGATTGGGTGGTTCGAGGTCAGAGAGACCAAGTTAGTTGGTCCAGAACTCGTTCAAGATGCTTTGAACAAGATAAAGTTCATTAGAGAAAGGCTTGCCACGGCTCAGAGTAGGCAGAAGTCGTATGCCGACAACCGGAGAAGAGAGTTGGAGTTCGCTGTGGGTGAGCAGGTTTTCTTAAAAATTTCACTAATGAGGGGCGTGATGAGATTTGGCAAGAAGGGCAAGCTAAGTCCAAGATACATCAGACCGTTTGAAATTCTAGAGCGCGTGGGAAATGTTGCCTACCGTCTAGAATTGCCAATGGAGTTGGAAGGAGTTCATCCGGTGTTTCACGTGTCTATGCTTCGGAAGTACCTGCCAGACCCCTCTCATGTAATCCAACCCCAGGAAGTACAACTAGCTGAGAGACTAACTTACGAGGAGATGCCAGTGGAAATCCTAGATCGCCAGTTGAAGAAGCTGAGGTCAAAGGAGATACCCTTGGTGAAAGTCTTGTGGCGAAACCATTCGGTTGAGGAAGCAACGTGGGAAGTTGAGGCGGATATGCGCAGGACATATCCTCACTTATTTCAAGACTAAGGTTAGTATGTTATTTGAAATTCGGGGACCGAATTTGTTAAGAGGGGAAGATTGTAATACCGAGAGATTTTCGAAGTTTAAAAAGAAAAGGAAAGAAAAATATATATTAGTTGTGTCTTAATTTAATTATTAATTTAATTATTTTTAATTTTATTTATTTATTTATTTATTTATTTTATTTATAAATTTTGGTGGGGTGCCGTCATGTTATTTATAAAAGAAAGGAAAGAAGATGAATTAAGAAAAGAAAGAAAAAAAGAAAGAGGAGGCACGGGAAGAAAGAAGAGAAAGAAGAAAGGGAAAGTAGAGAGAGAGAGGGAGGACGTGTGAGGGAAGAAGAATGGGGAAGGAGGAGGAATCTCCCCGGAATCTCGCCGGAGGAGAGCTAGTCGACGCCGGAAAAGTCAGCGGAGCTCGGGTATAACGTCTCCTACACCTTCCACCAATCGAATCAAAGGTTGGTAACCACAATTTCATTTGAAACCCCCAATTTCTTCATTTTTAGGGATTTCTTCGATTCAACTTCGATTGAGTTGTTTCGATGGTAGATTGAGACCTAGGAAGTATTCTTGAACACTTAGTTGGGGTAAGAATCGAGGCTATACCCTCGGGTTTAGCCGAATTCGAATTTTGAAGGATTTGGGGTTGAAATTATAATTATTCCTAATTTGGGGAAATTGTTGAAAATTAGGATTGAGCTTGGATTTGAGTAAATAGGCTTGGAGTGGAATTACTGAAATTATATTGTTGAAATATTAGCTGAACAAGACCCGTGAAGAGCTGACCCGAGGTTACTAAGGTTGAACCTTGACGTTAACGTGTCGGGTCCCTGCTCGGATTGCCCAATTACACTTTAAGGGTGATGTTGAGGGCTCTAAACTTCTTCTTTTCAATCTTAAACACCCTAGAATAATTCTAAATATGCTATCAAGCATCAAGAATTATTTTAGGTACTTTCTTGTTTCTCAAGGATGGAAACTTGCGGAACAATAAAGTCCAAAATTTAAAATGGCAATTTAATTCCTTCGTAATTATTAGGAAACCTTAAGTAGGATAATTTAGAAGCATATCGAGGTTTAGTAACTCAAATCCAAGGCTCTAAAATTAATTCAAGGTGAGCGATAATTATACGAAACCAAGTATGTAGCACTTGAGACGCTCATGGAAGAGAGGGAAGACGGATAAGACCAAGAACTCGGTTCTTGGCGACATCTAGATGCATTTTTAGGTACGAGTATATCATATGCATATGAATTGCATACAGTTTGAGATGTTAACAACATGAATGCATTCGTTAGGAAACCACGAACTCGTCCGGAGCGGGAGTTACTCTAGGACTAGCGCAAGGAAGCCGTCCAGGTGAGGGGTTTCCCTCCTTGCCCTACAGGGTTGATTGAGGATGTGGATATGTGGTTTACCTACTTGCCTATTTGTAAGAATTATTTAGTGGTTAACATGCTATTGTTGTTCCTAAATTGTTATATATGAAAGTATTTGTATATGTGTGTTTGACTACAGGTAAAGAGGTACTGGAGGGTATCCATGTGATGACATGAGATACGGCGAACAGTACAAGCAAGGGGGTAAGTTGTTGATTGAGTCCAAGGTTTGGTTTACCCTATTAATTAGAAACTCATTAAAGAAATCATATAGAAGTTGTTAGTAAACATCAACGTTTTATGGAAATTGAACTTAGGGAAGACCTTAGAATTAGGTTATGATCTAATCAAGGGTTTGGGTATTACATAAGGATTAAAACGATCTCATAAATTGATTAGTGAGTCATAGGGAGGTTCACACTACCTAGGTAAAGTCAGTCTAGGATAGTAATGGGTAGATAGAGTCAGAATCTCAGCTGAAGGCTCGGGAAGAGAAACAAGTCAGAAAAGATTGCCCATTGAGGCCATTGCCCTAGCCTGGCACTAGGGTCAGTTAAAGAGTAAAGCTTTTGCTCGTTGAGGCCATTGCCCTAGCCTGGTACTAGGGTCAGTAAAAGACTAAAAGATTTGCCCGTTGAGGCCATTGCCCTAGCCTGACACTAGGGTCAGTTAAAGATTTAAAAGAAATTGTCCGTTGAGGCCATTGCCCTAGCCTGGTACTAGGGTCAATTGAGTGATTTATAGTTTTCAGATGATATGTTAAATATGATTGTTTACTTATGAGAAGTATGATAGAGGAGCATGATTTGTAGGTTTATCTTTGATTTGATGTTATATTAATATGGCCTGATCGTAATATAACATTTGATAAACTGGATTTTCATCCGCATGTGATTGTGGGTGTTTCCCTTTCCCCAACTATAGTGGTACCCGCCGCTACGCCGAGGATGGGAAGCTTCTCACTGAGTCTGTTTGACTCACTCCCTCTGCTTCAATTTTTCAGATACAGGTATCGGGCAGGCATCGATGTCCGGACAGTGATATGGACATCAGGCCATCCTTTACGCACTAGTTCGCGTGGGTGGACACTTTTTGTTATTTTGACTATTTCGGTTGTACATATTATAAGTTGTAAGGGTTGTGTATATATATTTATAGCTTTTGATATGTACCTACTCTAGATTGACGGCTTCACATGTACTTAAATACAGGGTCCAGTTGGGGATCAAGTAGGATATATGTTTGAGTATATAAACTTCTGCATGTGAATAGGATAGATCGTAAGCATTGAGGCATACGGTCAATATGATATGGATATATATTATGTGTGCTTGCTGCATGTGAATAGGATAGATCGTACGTATTGAGACGTATGGTCAATATGATATTAATATTTACATTATGAGTGCTGATAAATATATCTATACACTGGATTGAGCTGAAGAGGTATTGAGCGAACCGCGGATTGCAGATTAATTAGGCCACCAGTGTGGTGTGGCCACTAGTATGATATATATTGACTGTATAGCAGGGTAGTTATAGTCATTTTTACAGGATAAGGCTTACGGGTTTAGAGGCAAAAATCTATTCCCGTGCCGATCACGTACTCCCGATTTGGGGTCGTGACACAACGCAAAATCAAATTATAATTTTTTTTAATAATGACCAGTAATGCATTTTAATTAAAATATTTAATAGAAATATTTGGTATGTAGGATACATGTAAGTGTAATGAATTTTAATATTGATTTGTGACTAGTAGGAAACTAATGTGGGCTCGAGTCACAACTTTGTTGCATCCACATAAAAAAGTTGATGCATATGCTTATAGTTGATTTTGTCTACATTAAAATAAATTTAAGTTCGATAGAGATGAAGCACGTGAAAGCTCGACTGTAGTAGCTCAAACTCAAGCTAAGAGATCAATAACAACCAATCTATGTTTCTTTTATATATATATATATACACACACATACATATACCTGTGTATTAAGAAATCAAATGAAATTGACTATAAGTTGGGATTTTACACTCTATCATGTGATAAATTTTAACGTAGGGCAGGTCTTCGAAACTATACTTGAATTTGAGCCTTTGTGATCATCTAAACAATTAATACAAAAACCTTGTCCCGTTTGAGACCTTTGATAAAATTGGAACAAGCAAAAGAAAAGTCCAAAATACTACCTCTTGACTACCTTTCTCAAATAAAATAAAGCTACTCACTCTCGAAATTATTACACGAAAGCAAAACCATTCAATGATTAACGTAGAACATTTAATTTCGCATAATATTAAGTAATTCTATGTGTAGCAATATGAAAATATGAATAAACATTAAAATAGAAGTTATAATTTTTAATTGTGTATATGTAGAAGGTATAGTTATTTTGGGGAAAGGCTCTTAGGTTTAATCTTTTAATGCATCACATGATACTAACTTTCTTTTAGAGTTTGTCACATTTATCCTTTCTTAGAACTAATCATATTTAAGATATTTTTGGCATAAAATTAAATAAATGAATTAATACTACAATGATAAATAACGTTATTGGTCAGTGTACAAATATTGTGACAACACACATGTCCCTAAAAATTTCTCATTAGTTATTGTGCTAGCAGAAAATTTGCCGAAAGTATATGCTATATGAGTATGTGATAAGACACTAAATAAAATATATGTGAACTTCTTTAGATAATTCCCTACTAAACGTAATAGTTTTAGCTTTGAGTTTGGATGAACTTCTCTTCTCACTTGTGATTACCACTATTGGGTGTAATAATTGAGAAATTTTCGAAAAATACCACAATTAAAAAATTATTATAACATTTTGTTCTCAAAAAATAAAATTATTAACACATTTTCATGTTTATTAATTTTAAATTTTTTTAAATTTCTAGGTTAAAAACTATAAATTTTAGAATATCATATCTCTAGTAACCATTTTAACACTATTATTGAAAATTTTGACAATTTCTCAATTTTTTAGTAGTGATTTCAGGTTTATTGGCAGCATTGATTTCTTTCCATATAATATATAAATACTATTAAAATTTGTAATCAATTCTATATTAAATTATGAAGACTTTAAATATTTTTTATCCTCTTTTAATGAATAATTAGTCACTTTTTTGTATTCTATAAAACTAATTTATTCAAAACATGTAGAAAAAAAATTGTTCTAGGCTTAGACAAGTAAGATATTTATAAGCTTAATTTTTCGTGTGTGATTTTGCTTATTGGTCTCTTATCAGCTCCTTGACAAAGCATATATACAGTACACCATTGAAAACCACAAACATACACTAGTTACGTGAAAGACGCTTTTATAAATAAAGTCCTACGAAGACCATAACTCTGGATGTTGAAAAATCTAATTATTCAATAGCTTATGCCTATTCATCTTATAAATATCATGATAAATATTATTTGAACATCTTTACTAAGTAGATGCCCTTTCTTGTTCTCTGCTTCCACTATGAAGACCATCTTGCTTTCCCTTGTCAAAATCAGTCAGAGTCTTCAAGTTGGATTGTGTAGTTTGCAAATGAGATAGACAGGTTTTTGAAAATTCACCATTGTCTTATGCATCATCCCTTGCAGAAGTCTCCTATAAAGCTTCTTTCTGGGACCATGCAACATTCTCGTCTAATTCAATAATATTAAGAGAAAGATTACCAAATGAATAATTACCAAACAAGGTATAATGTTTTTATCTTTGATGCTTCTTCTTCTGCATTCTCACTTGCCTTCAGCATTTGTTGATGGTGCAACGGTTCCAAAGAGTTGAGGTGATTTTACTAATTCTCTTATATTGATTTGAGAAATTTGATGAAGAAACAACACAATTTATATTGGCTTAGATGTTTTATTTTGCCAAAATTGGTGTTTGACTTTTGTAAACTCTTTAAGAAGGAATTAATTTACCCAAGTAATGTTACAAAAATTTATTGTTCTTAAAGTAGAAAAAACAAAAGTAAATTATTATAGTATGAATGAAAAAAATAGAACTTACTCTTTCCAAATTCCAATTAATGTCACAAAAATTTATTGTTCTTGAAGTATAAAAGAACAAATTAAAGTAAACTTACTTTTTACTTCTATGATTTTTCCCCCAAATATTGTATGGAAGTAAAAAAGATTGAACGTACTTAGGAATGTTCGTGCGTATAATCAGTCATGTTTAAGTTAAAACTCCACATTGAAACATACCACTTTTTAGCAGGTTGGTTTGATGAAATTTGGGAGATTAACGTGAACCAACCTAACCGCTAGACATTGGGTTGCTCCCTAACAGTACATTTTTAGGTTGGTTTTAGTTATCTTCGGATTAATTTTGAATTTTTAACAACTTTTAAACCAAATTTTATACTTAAAACAAAATCAAATTATAATTTTTTTTATTAATGACTAGTAATGCATTTTAATTAAAATATTTAATATAAATATTTGGTATGTAGGATAAATGTAAATGTCATGAATTTTAATTTTGATTTGTGCACTAGTAGGAAACTAATGTGGGCTCGAATCACAATATTGTTGCATCCACATAAAAAAGTTGATGTATATGCTTATAGTTGATTTTGTCTATGAAAGCTCGAGTGTAGTAGCTCAAACTCAAGCTAAGAGATTAATAACAACCGATCTGTGTTTCTTATATATATATATACATATACCTGTGTATTAAGAAATCAATTGAAATTGACTATAAGTTGGGATTTTACACTTTATCATGTGATAAATTTTAACGTAGGGCATGCCTTTGAAACTATACTCGAATTTGAGCCTTTGTGATCGTCTAGACAATTAATACTGTCACGACCCCCGTTTAGAGGACTGTGACCGGCACAGACACAGGGAATATCCCTATGCCTGTAAGCCTTATCACCTAATTGACAGAATATCTATTATTGAAAATACATCCACATGCAGTATAATACCATGGCTACACCGAAATGGTGGCCTATCCTAGGCAAGCAAATCCACGGCCAGTGCCGCTTCAGGATATAGATTTAGGAAAACACACATAATATATAACCTGTGTACTGGCTACACATCCGAAGATGCTGCCTATCCTATTCCTCCCGTGTCTCCTTATCTTGGTGTCACATATTAATAGGATTCTTTGTATCTTTCCCGAAGGATCAACAATTCCTCTCCTTATTAATATGTACAAGTATCCTCAACAGGATATAACTCATATACCCGTCCAGATGCACTCTCTGAGCCTCAAGCTATCGTCATAGCAATATAAAACCTTTCTGACCCTATTGCCAGGATAGGGCAATGACCATCGTCGTGGTGATTATAAAACTGAGGTCTCAAGTGCCATATGGCGTTGTTCTAGTTGATGTCTCACATCGCTAGCATAACCAAATCCGAAACCCACCAATAACTCCATTTGCATAATTATAATTTAAGTCACCGTCGTGACGAGTTTTCAAAATAAAAAGTTAGTCCTTCCGTACAAGGAATCTTGCCACCGTCATGGCAAAGATTTAATAAAATACTCATCATGCCTCCGGAGTGTATGAGTTGGATTTGTAACACACCAATCATAGCAAACAATTACTCTCAACTCCTATGTCTTCCTATCTAAGCTACTTTCCACAACCTATTTTCTAGTTCCTTTATTCTTTTAACATCCTATACCTCTAGCTATCACATACCAAACAAGCAGAGAATGTACATACTCATGTAATCCACACAAGTATACAACCCTAGGAGCAGAGATGGAAGAACCCTCACCTTGACTATCACGACCCCCTATCGGACGTCCGTGACCGGCACTGGAGGTAGGATTTCTCCTATCCCGTAAGCCTCTACTCCCTGATTGACATCCTTATATATGCATAACTACCCAGTTCTATTACAAACAACATATAGTATATATGGTCATCCCTATCCGGTGACCCAAGTAGCACGCAATCCACGGCTCGCTCAACGCCGCTTCAGTCTATACATATACACATAGTCAATCACACGTACATATAATACATATTGATCACGCGCTTCAGGCCAGGTGATCTATCCTATTCACATGCAGAATTTCCTGTGTACAGTCAAGTATATTTGTTCAATCACACACCTGCATATAATTTACATATTGATCACACGCCTCAATGCGTGTGATCTATCCTATTCGCATGCGGAAGCTGTATTTTCACACAACCAAGTATTCAGTCACACATATATATAAATTTACATATTGACCACACGCTCAGTGCGTGTGATCTATCCTATTCACATGCGGAATTCACATTCATATATATATACACATGATATTCATCATATCATAACCTATATTCCCAAGAACAAGACCAATCTTTAATCTGTATGAAGCCGACAGTTCTAGAGTGTGACATATACATATATGTATATAGCAACTGTACAAAACAATGTTATACCAAAAGAATCATATACATATACATCCTGACAAAATACATATATCAATACTACCCACGCGAACAATGCGTGCGGTCTCTAAGTCTGTCCGCCTCCCTGAGATGAAGTGGAAGCGCTCCCGATGCCTATACCACCTGTGTCTGTAACATGTAACATTGGGGTGAGTCAAACAGACTCAGTGAGAGGCTTTCCCATCCCTGGTGTAGTAGCGGGTACCACTACAACTGGGGAGAGGAGCCAATCACAAACACATACGCATATAACAGATTCTGAATTTCCATATATTAGGTGGTCAGGCAATAAGCATATGTCATATTCACAATAAAGAATTTAAAACATGGTTCTACATACATTTAAATTCACACATACATCACATCATAGTTTAACATACAACTTCATGTGGATATCCATGTTCAAATAACCGTAATCATAAACTGGCCCGAAGGCGTATCTCCGTTAGGAGAGAATCTGGCCCGAAGGCAATATCTCACGTGAGCGATATAGGAACCTAGTTGATCATTCTAGGAACCCCTGGCCCCAAGACTTTACTTGGAACAATAATCTGACCTCAAGACTTCGCTTGGAGCATAGCCGACGACTCATCTGACCTCGGTTTACCCAAGGCAATAGCCACAATGTGGTGTACTCATACACTTTGTATTTCTGGGAGTTTAACTCAAGATAACAGACTCAATCTACCCGGACCACCCGTGATAGACTCGGTCCCCGCGTTGTACCATAAATGACCCCTATGGACCACTACTTATTCATTTTACTTCTTCCTAGGAAACTCTAAATTTCCAAGTGATATTCTAATCCGGGATCCCTCGGTTTAAGACAAGGTCACCTATGTTCATTTTCTTTAAAAGCTTACATACATCACCACACTTTTCGGAATATAATCAATAAGGTTGGTTTCTAGTACCACAAGACCCTCACAGATAAAATTGACTCGATCCTACCCTCGATGTCATATAGGTCCCGAGGACCTTCTTTTCATATAAGGCTCCTTGAGCCACCATCGCTTTTACAATTCACATACACACATATAGCACGTTTTCACATATACTATAATTTAGGAACAACAATATCATGTTATCTAACATGTAATTCCTACAAATAGGCAAGAAGGCAAACCATGTATCCATATCCGCAGTCAACCCTATAGGACAAGGATAGGAAAACCCCTCACCTGATTGGTCCCTCGGATCGGCTCTCGGTGTGCCCGAAGGTCCGCTCACTGTATGGTGCCCTATACACATATATTGGAGAGATTCAGAAGCTTGGAAATTCAACCACTATTGTGTACATGCAACGCTAGTGCTCATGTCCTCTCTAATTAATTCCATAGACTAGTTGTTGGCTTGGAATGCCCTCAACTAGTTTTCGGAACACCTAGCATGTTTCTATTCGTATTCAACCCTTGCTTAATCACACTATTTGGAAGCCTTGAGTTGGGAATGCAAAGGTACTCAATTTCACCTCTATGTGTCCATATGTAATTGCTATTGGCCAAGTTTCGAATTTAAGGCTCAAGAGAGTCATAAATCCTACTTGTCTCAAGTTTCCATTTACCGAAATAATTTTCCAACTCCTTACTCACCTATGAGCACACATATCCGGATACTTCTAAAATTGGGAAATTGTCTCTTTTTCCCTGAACCGGGTTCCGGGTGAGACAGGAATTACTCGGGTTTTAATCCCTCGTGCATTCCAATAATTTTGACAATTATATAATTACAATTTCCACCTATTAATGCACCCCCAATCAGTCCACAACACCCTTAACCATTTCCAATCATACTTTTCCTACTAGTTTTCCAACCCGGATAAATTCCATCAAATTAGCTCCGGTTCCTAAGCTTCCAATTCACTTAATAACATGCAAATACTTCAATTTAGGACCCAGAATACTCAGATTGAATCAATTGGGGTCTTTTCAAAAATCCCTAAAATTGATAAAATTGGGGTTTGAGAGTTTCGGGACTTCTCACCTCAATTCAACCGGTTAGAAGGACGATATGGAGTAGAGGAGACTCCCAGCTACCTTCCCTAAAATTGATAAAATTGGGGTTTGAGAGTGAAGAGATGGCGTTTTCCGGCGAATTTTCCGACGAGAAAGCTCTCCCCCTTTGCTTTCCCTCTCTAACTCGTGACTCTCTCTCCTCCTTCAGCTCAACGGCGACGACCGGCTCCGGTGGATGCGACTCCGGCTCCTCCTCCGTGCGTCCGGCCACCACCACGCGTGGGTCACTTCCTGTGCGTCTTCCTCCGTGCAACGCCCAGCCTCTCTCTCTCTCGTGCGTTTCTCTTCCCGTGCGTCTTCCCTCTCTGCTTTCTATCCTCTTTCTTTTTCTTTATTCCTTCCTTATCTTATATTACATATATATATATATATATATATATATATATATATATATATATATATATAGATATATATAATAAATTAATATATATATATATACATATCACTAAAATAAAAATCTGGTTAAATAATAATAAGAAAAAGAAATATATAAAAAGAAAATTTAGGATTTAACTAATTTGTGTTTTTTTTTTAAAAAAAAAACAAGTAGTAGGATAGTGTGTATCTATTTTCCTTTTTATCTCATTTTTTTCCACCTTTAATTTAATTTAATTAATAACGCTAGTTAAAATATTTTCGGGTATTACATTGACCGCTTCACTTAGCATTCCCTTTGAGCACTCTGGTCTCCAAGGAAGTACTTGAACCCTATCACATACAACCAATTCAATCGATATCAAATTTCATATAATTTCCTAGTTTCTTTTCTTATGACTTCTTACATTTATCCAACCTCCAAGTTCATTTACTTGGCCTATGGTCATTATTTGGTGTTCTTTCTAGATTAAACCAAATTTAATACATAATTAATTAATCTCACAACCTTGTTCACTCTCCAAGCTCCATTAATGGAAATTTTGCCAAATATGGGAAGTCCTAACTTTCATCAAGGGTTCACATATCACCAACCTAACCATTGGGCATCATTCCAAATCATTTAAAATATCTAAACATATAATTTAAAGTTCATACATACCAACAGCATCAAGGAAATCCACAATTTCCAAAATTTTCTCCAAATTCGTAGGTCATGAACCAAAGAGTAGAAATCTCCATATAACTTAATATTTGGATGATCTCTATGCTAAAAAATGATTCTAAGGTGATATACTATTGATAGACAACTCATTTCTAACAAGAAATCTATGATTTAAGTGGTGGAGACAAGATTTTAGTGACTCACCTTGAGGAAATTCGATTTTGGAGTTTGTGGGAGATTGCCCAAGCTCCTTGATGCTCAACAATGGTGGAGGAAGCTTGAGAGAGTCTTAGATTGGTGGTAGGAAGCAACAAATCTAGTTGGAATGTGAAGATTTTGCAAAATCTTGCATGCCCTAAGAGAGAGTTGGGAGGAAGAGGAAGAAGATGAGTGGAAGGGAAGTGGCCTGAGAATGCTCCTATGGAGTTAAAAAAAAATGTCTTCTAATGATTTGTTGGGAGATTTATGGGTAATTTAGATATTTGACAACTTTTGAGATATGGTAAAATAGAGTTTTGATTGGATTTTCTCATCTATATTTATTTTTGGGTAAGAATAGGAAAATTTAGAAAATTTTGGATAATCATAGTCCTATTAAAAATATCTGTCACTGAGTCTCTAGCAGATGAGAATTTTCTACCCAGTACAATTTTTATTTTTGAAAAATTCTCAAATTTAAACTATGAGCTCGAAATAATTCATATGATTCATATTTAACACAATTTATATTTTTGTATTTGAATTTATTATTTATTTTAATTTATCAAATTCCTAAATCTAAAGCAATTAAAATATTAATAATAACCAAAAAATTCTTTTTTGATTCCAAAAAATTCTTTATTTTATTTAGTCAAAATGTCCAACCTCAACATAAAAATTCTATCAATTTCATATTATCCCTTCATTTCTTAATTAGGATTATTTATCTATCTATATATATATATATATATATATATATATATATATATATATATATATATACACACACATATTTCTATTTATTTACTTGTTTATATATTATTATTATTATTACTATTATTTTACATTCCAACTCCAAATGATGACCATTCTAAGTCTTACTATATATTTGACTTGATTCCAAAAATACCTCTCGGGTATTACAATCTTCAAAAAAAAATCCTTTCCGATTTCTTTTAAGTTATAATTCCTAGCCCCGAAATAAATCATTCTTAAATCCTCGAAATTTTAAATAAATCATTCTTTAATCCTTGAAATTTTTCCGGGGTATTACATTCTTCCTCCCTTAAGAAATTCGGTCCCCGAATTTCATCTCCTTCATGGGTTGTTGGCTTGTTGTCATCCCCTTGGCTCAATTTCACCTTTGGTTCCTCTCAATGTGGAAGTTTTACCGTTTTACCCTACGGTTTCATCTTTCTTTCCTAGAGACTCAAGGTCTCTATCTGGTCTCTACATCTTCTTTCTGTGACCGTTTGTATTCCAAGTTTCGTAGTTAACCACCCCTCCGCGAGGTGTTAACCGACAGGCTCCATCTGTCATCGCATCCTTCCCCGAGGATACCTAACTTTCCTAATTTCAATTCACTTTGCGCTATTAATTTTGCAATGGAGTGTCTGGCACGCACCACATGCCATGCTCCATTTTAGTTCTCCGAGGAGTTAACTATTGCCTTCTCTAGTGAGGCTTACCTTGACTCAATCTGCTTGTTCGACTAACTACCTTCGTAGTGACTTCTTATATCCGTCTTGAAACACGCCAAGACACTAGCTATTTGCATAGCACACTAGGTTCTATTTTGCAAAATCTTCCATGCCCTAAGAGAGAGTTGGGAGGAAGAGGAAGAAGATGAGTGGAAGGGAAGTGACGTGAGAATGCTCCTATGGAGTTAAAAAAAATGTCTTCTAATGAGTTGTTGGGAGATTTATGGGTAATTTAGACATTTGACAACTTTTTAGATATGGTAAAATAGAGTTTTGATTGGATTTTCTCATCTATATTTATTTTTGGGTAAGAATAGAAAAATTTAGAAAATTTTGGGTAATGATAGGCCTATTAAAAATATCTGTCACTAAGTCTCTAGCAGATGAGAATTTTTTACCTTGTTCAATTTTTATTTCTGAAAAATTCTCAAATTTAAACTATAAGCTCGAAAAAATTCATATGATTCATATTTAACCCAATTTATATTTTTGTATTTGAATTTATTATTTATTTTAATTTATCAAATTCCTAAATCTAAAGCAATTAAAATCTTAATAATAACCCAAAAATTCTTATTTCATTCCAAAAATTTTTTATTTTATTTAGTCAAAATGTCCAACCTCAACATAAAAATTATATCAATTTCATATTATCCCATCATTTCTTAATTAGGATTATTTATCTATATATATATATATAGGTCAAAACCCCAAATTGGTCCTTTATATTTGCACGAAGTTTCATATTGGTCCTTTATGTTTCAAAAAGTCCAAATTGGTCCTTTATGTTTGCAAGAAGTTCCAAATTGGTCCTTCCGTCCACTTACGTCAATTATTTAAGTTGAGTGCTGACGTGGCGTGCTGACATGTCCATCTAAGCTGACGTGTCATGCCACGTCAGCACCACGTCATCACATATGATATTGGATGATGACGTGGCGATGACGTGGCATGCCACGTCAGCTTCAACTACCACGTAGGAGAGATGGTGTGTCCATGTCAGCATGCCACGTCAGCACTTAACTTAGAAAATAAACAGACTTGGACGGAAGGACCAATTTGGAACTTCTTGCAAACATAAAGGACCAATTTAGACTTTTTGAAACATAAAGGACCAATATGAAACTTCGTGCAAACATAAAGGACCAATTTGAGGTTTTGACCTATATATATACATATTTCTATTTATTTACTTGTTTATATACTATTATTATTATTATTTTACATTCCAACTCCAAATGATGACCATTCTAAGTCTTACTATATATTTGACTTGATTCCAAAAATACCCCTCGAGTATTACAATCTTCGAAAAAAAATTCCTTTTCGGTTTCTTTTAACTTTCATACATTTTCTATATTCTTTTTTTTAAGTTTTAATTCCTAGCCCCGAAATAAATCATTCTTAAATCCTCGAAATTTTAAATAAATCATTCTTTAATCCTTGAAATTTTTTCGGTGTATTACAAATACTAAAACCTTGTTCCCGTTTGAGACATTCAATAAAATTGGAACAAGAAAAAAAAAGTCCAAAATACTACCTATACGCTACCTTTCTCAAATAAAATAAAGCTACATACCCTCCAAATTATTACACAAAGTAAATCCATTCAATGATTAACATAGAACAATTCATTTCGCATAATATTAAGTAATTCTATGTGTAGCAATATGAAAATATGAATACACATCAAAATAGAAGTTATAATTTTTAAGTGTGTATACGTAGAAGGTATAGTTATTTTGAGGAAAGACTCTTAGGTTTAATCTTTTAATGCATCACATGATACTAACTTTCTTTTAGAGTTTGTCACATGTATCCTTTCTTAGAACTAATCATATTTAAGATAATTTTGGCATAAAATTAAATAAATGAACACTACAAGAAAATGAGGGATCAGAGACGGACTTTAAACACGAATTAGACACGGATTATAGTCCGTCTCTAATCCGTGTCTGGTCCGTCTCCAAATAAGAGAAGACACCGAAAAAAAACAATGTTTGGCTTTAGAGACGGATTTAGGGACGGACATGGTCGTTACCAATAAATCCGTCCCTAATCCGTCTCTATTTAGTAGAAAATATATGGCGCGAATGTGACTACAGATTTGGCGGAATTGGAGACAGATCAGAGATGGAAAATAAAATGTTCGTCTATGATCCGTCTCTGAACATAGTCTTTAAGGTGGAATTCGAGACGGATCAGAGACGGAAGATAAGTAGTCCGTCTCTTATCTGTCTCTGAACAGTCTCAAAAAGCGGAATTGGAGACGGATCAGAGACGAAAATTTTATTTTCCATCCTGATCCAACTCTGAACGTAGTCTCAAAAAATGGATTTAGAGACAGATTGGAGACGGACTATTTATTTTTTCTGTCTCTGATCCGTCACAAAATCAACATTATAGAAATTAGATCAGAGATGGACTTTCTTAAAATGGACACGGATAATCCGTGTCAAATTGGACACGGACTAAATAGTCCGTCTCTGGCATTTAGGAACCAACTTTTTTGAGTGTCAAAATCCGTCTCTAATTGTCTCTGAGCAAATCAGAGACAGATTCATCCGTCTCTAAACAATGTTTTTCTTAAACTGGAATACTACAATGATAAAGTAAATAAGCATAAATAAATAACGTTCTTGGTCATTGTACAAATATTGTGACAAGACATGTCCCTAAAAATTTCTCATTATTGTGCTAGTAGAAAATTTGCTGAAGGTATATGCTATATGAGTATGTGATAAGACACTAAATAAAATATATGACAACTTCTTTAGATAATTCCCAACTAAAGCTTTGAAAACGTGAGAGTTTTAGCTTTGAGTTTGGATGAAGTTCTCTTCTCACTTGCGATTACCACTCTTGGGTTTAATAATTGAGAAATTTTTGAAAAAATACCACAATTAAAAAATTATTAAAACATTTTGTTCTCAAAAAATAAAATTATTAACATCATTTTTATTAATTTTTTAAATTTCTAGGTTAAAAACTTTATAAATTTTAGAATATTATATCTCTAGTAACCATTTTAACACTATTATTAAAAAATATGACAATTTCTGAATTTTTTAGTAGTGATTTCAGGTTTATTAGCAGCATTTATTTCTTTTCATATAATATATATACTATTAAAATTTTTAATCAGTTCTATATTTAATTATAAAGACATTAAATATTCTTCATCCTCTTTTAATGAAGAAATAGTCACTTTTTATTATTCTATACAACTAATTTATTCAAAACATGTAGAAAAAAAAATTGTTCAAGGCTTAGACAAGTAAGATATATATAAGCTTAATTTTTTGTGTGTGATTTTGTTTATTGGTCTCTTATCAGCTCCTTGACAAAGCATATATATAGTACACCATTGAAAACCACAAACACTAGTTATGTGAAAGACGCTTTTATAAATAAAGTCCTAAGAAAAACCATAAAAAAACCAAAGGAAATTAAAATATTCCATAACTCTAGATGTTGAATAATCTAATTATTCAATATCTTATACCTATGCATCTTATAAATATCAAGATAAATATTATTCATTCATCTTTACTAAGTAGATCTCCTTTCTTGTTGTCGGCTTCCACTTGAGCTCCCAAGTCACCGGTTTCCTTATGAAGACCATCTTGCTTTCCCTTATCAAAATCAATCAGAGTCTTCAAGTTGGATTGTGTAGTTGGTCTCCTATAAAGCTTCTTTCTGGGACCATGCAACATTTTCGTCTACTTCAATAATATTAAGAGAAAGATTACTGAATGAATAATTACCAAACAAGGTATAATGTTTTTGACTTTGATGCTTTGAATCAATTATGTCTTCTTCTTTCGCATTCTCACTTGCCTTCAGCATTTGTTGATGGTGCAATGATTTCAAAGAGTTGAGGTGATTTCACTAATTCTCATATATTGATTTGAGAAATTTGATGAAGAAACAACACAGTTTATAGTGGCTTAGATGTTTTATTTTGCCAAAATTGGTGTTTGACTTTTGTAAACTCTTTAAGAAGGAATAAATGTACCCAATTAATGTTACAAAAATTTATTGTTCTTAAAGTAGAAAAACCAAAAGTAAATTATTATAGTATGGATGAAAAAAAATAGAACTTACTCTTTCCAAATTCCAATTAATGTCACAAAAATTTATTGTTCTTGAAGTAGAAAAGAACAAATTAAAAGTAAACTATTACTTTTTGCTTCTATGATTTTTTCCCCAAATATTGTATGGAAGTAAAAAAGATGGAACATACTTAGGAATATTCGTGCGTATAATCAGTCATGTTTAACTTAAAACTCCACATTGAAACATACCACTTCTTAGCAGGTTGGTTTGATGAAATTTGGGAGATTAACGTGAACCAACCTAACCGCTAGACATTGGGTTGGTCCCTCATAGTACATTTTTAGGTTGGTTTTAGTAATCTTCGGATTAATTTTGAATTTTTAACAACTTTTAAACCAAATTT
The DNA here is from genome assembly GCA_014851425.1 of Senna tora. Lineage (NCBI taxonomy): Eukaryota > Viridiplantae > Streptophyta > Magnoliopsida > Fabales > Fabaceae > Senna > Senna tora. The sequence continues at coordinate 44,277,024 of CM026264.1, forward strand.
TATACTCAAAACAAAATCAAATTATAATTTTTTTTATTAATGACTATTAATGCATTTTAATTGAAATATTTAATATAAATATTTGGTATATAGGATACATGTAAATGTGATGAATTTTAATATTGATTTGTGCACTAGTAGGAAACTGATGTGGGCTCGACTCACAACATTGTTGCATCCACATAAAAAAGTTGATGCATATGTTTCTAGTTAATTTTGTCTGCATTAAAATAAATTTAAGTTTGATAGAGATGAAGCCCGTGAAAGCTCGAGGGTAGCAGCTCAAACTCCAGCTAAGAGATCAATAACAACCGATATGTGTTTCTTTTATATATATATATATACATACCTGTGTATTAAGAAATCAATTGAAATTGACTATAAGTTGGGATTTTACACTTTATCATGTGATAAATTTTAACGTAGGGCATGTCTTTGCAACTATACTCGAATTTAAGCCTTTGTGATCGTTTAGACAATTAATACTAAAACCTTGTCCCATTTGAGACGTTCGATAAAATTGGAACAAGAAAAAAAAGTCCAAAATACTACCTATATGCTACCTTTCTCAAATAAAATAAAGCTACTTACTCTCCAAATTATTACACAAAGTAAAACCAGTCAATGATTAACGTAGAACAATTCATTTCGCATAATATTAAGTAATTCTATGTGTAGCAATATGAAAATATGAATACACATCAAAATAGAAGTTATAATTTTTAAGTGTGTATATGTAGAAAGTATAGTTATTTTGAGGAAAGGCTCTTAGGTTTAATCTTTTAATGCATCACATGATACTAACTTTCTTTTAGAGTTTGTCACATGTATCCCTTCTTAGAACTAATCATATTTAAGATATTTTTGGCATAAAATTAAATAAATGAATACTACTACAATGATAAATTAAATAAGAATAAATAAATAACGTTATTGGTCAGTGTACAAATATTCTGACAACACATGTCCCTAAAAATTTCTCAATAGTTTTTGTGCTAGCAGAAAATTTGCCGAAGGTATAAGCTATATGAGTATGTGATAATACACTAAATAAAATATATGACAACTTCTTTAGATAATTCCCCACTAAAGCTTTGAAAATGTGATAGTTTTAGCTTTTTGTTTGAAAGAACTTCTCTTCTCACTTGCGATTACCACTGTTGGCTGTAATAATTGAGAAATTTCCGAAAAAATACCACAATTAAAAAATTATTAAAACATTTTGTTCTCAATAAATAAAATTATTAACACATTTTCATTTTTATTAATTTTAATTTTTTTTTTTAAATTTCTAGGTTAAAAACTTTATAAAATTTTTAGAATATTATATCTCTAGTAACCCTTTTAACACTATTATTAAAAAATATGACAATTTCTCAAGTTTTTAGTAGTGATTTCAGGTTTATTGACAGCATTTATTTCTTTCCATATAATATATAAATACTATTAAAATTTTTAATCATATCTATATTTAATTATGAAGACATTAAATATTTTCCATCCTCTTTTAATGAAGAATTAGTCACTTTTTATTATTCTATACAACTAATTTATTCAAAACGTGTAGAAAAAAAATTTTTCTAGGTTTAGACAAGTAAGATAAATATAAGCTTAATTTTTCGTGTGTGATTTTTTTTATTGGTCTCTTATCAGCCCCTTGACAAAGCATATATACAGTACACCATTGAAAACCACAAACACTAGGTATGTGAAAGACGCTTTTATAAATGAAGTCCTACGAAAAATCATAAAAAATCAAAGGAAATTACAATATTCCATCACTCTGGATGTTGAAAAATCTAATTATTCAATATCTTATGCCTATTCATCTTATAAATATCAGGATAAATATTATTCAATCACCTTTACAAACTAGATCCCCTTTCTTGTTCTCGGCTTCCACTTGAGCTCCCAAGTCAATGGTTTCCTTATGAAGACCATCTTGCTTTCCTTTATCAAAATAAGTCAGAGTCTTCAAGTTGGATTGTGTAGTTTGCAAATGAGATAGAAAGATTCTTTCTGGGACCATGCAACATTCTCGTCTAATTCAATAATATTAAGAGAAAGATTACCAAATGAATAATTACCAAACAAGGTATAATGTTTTTGAATTTGATGCTTTGAATCAATTGTGTCTTCTTCTTCCACATTCTCACTTGCCTTCAGCATTTGTTGATGGTGCAGCGGTTCCAAAGAGTTGAGGTGATTTTACTAATTCTCTTATATTGATTTGAGAAATTTGATGAAGAAACAACACAATTTATAGTGGCTTAGATGTTTTATTTTGCCAAAATTGGTGTTTGATGTAACACCATGATACTTAACATCATCTAAATGATGTTATTTAACATTTCTCATCAATATGGAATCAATCAAGTGAAAAAGTATCAAAACTTAATGGAACTATAAAATTCTGGATGTTGGTACTATTCCTTTAGTAAATTAACCATGTTTGTAAACCCATAATTTATTCGGTAAAGCTCCAAAAATTTTGACAATTTTATGGCATATACATGAATATGATATCTAGATGACTACCAAATTTCAGCTCAAAATTCGAACTTTTGGTATCTTAAACACTAGCAAAACAGTAGTCATTTGAAATGGCTTGACAGCAGACCACAAATGGGGAAAAACTTACCAAAACAATATCAAATGAGCTCCTAACAACTTGAAACTTTCCAGATCATATGAAAAGGGTCTTATGTTTCCACATATAAAATTATAGCCCTTAAATCCTTCATTTGGTACCTCAACATCTATGTGAAAGTATGAAAATCAGAAAAATTTTCTGCATAATTCCCTGAATTTCAGGTCTGCCAAAAGGGTACCAATAAAACTCCGAAATTAATAAAATTTGGCAATCATAAATTTTCATATATCTAGTTTTAGTCTGCCAAATTTTATCATTTTTGGGGCTCATTAAATATGATTTTCACATTTTCCTTTGTCCCTCACAATGAAGTCCAAAAGTTCATCCTTTGGGTGTCAACATGCCAAAATTTGCGATTGGCCTATTCTAACAATGTTTATTCCTTATATGGCCATCTAATACATAATAAAACTTGTCCAAACAAGTAAATTGAAATTTCTAATATGGTTAGATGAACTTTTGCAAACCCCTTGGGAATGGTACTATTCAAGCCTAAGCATTTACATATCTTGCTAGATGCATCAATTACTTCACATTTCACACCATTAACACATCTCTTATAAGTCAAACAGTATCATTTCATACTCATTTAGTCCTAACATAGCCTAGTTACCAAAATCATACCTCAAGTTCCTTCAAAGTAACCACTTTCTAGTGAGTTGGTTACCAAGGGAACTTGATTCATATATCTAGCTACCATAGTTAGCATTTGTATAATTTACATTAAGTTTACATATAAGTCATCTACATCTACATCTTGCTCAAAAGTATACATTAGTTACATCAAAATGAGCAAATCCTCTTTCTACTTATATGATTTTCCTAAGTTATACATCAAGAAGATTATGGAGCCACATCTTTTTGCCTTCCTTTACTTGCTTCACCTGAAAATATTTGTAGAATTTCTTGTTGAGACATAAAGTCTCAGTAGCTAACTCCACATTCCAAAAACACTATGGCATGTATGGGAAAATAATACATACAAGAGTATCTCAAACACAATTCATGTTTCATGCTAAAATCATCATGCAAATATTTGAGTTATGGCCAAAACTCATCAACTAAGATACAAGGGTAGGACTTAGCTCATCCAAACCCTTCATTACATTTTACTCCTCACATGAGTTAGGGTTGGACTTAGCTCATCCAAACCCTTCTTTACATCATTCACCTCACATGAGTTAGGGTAGGACTTAGCTCATCCAAACCCTTCTAAACAATATTCATGTTACATAACCTAGGGTAGGACTTAGCTCATCCAAACCCTTCATAATATCATACATCATAAGCATATAGAATATCAAGTATGCATACCCCAAACACACACATAGAACATAAGGAATGGAAAGTAGCTACCTTATACTCAAGCTTCTATTTCTCTTAGCTTTTATTGACAATGGCAAGATTTCCTTCCCACTTTATCTTTAGGTTGGCTCTCTTGACAAAAACAAGTCCCTAAATTCACATGTAATTTATTATCAATCTTATCATAATTTTGACCCTTAAACTCATTATTTTCCTTGTCTTGACATAATGGTTTATAAGTGGGTTAGTTCTTGAAGCTAGCATATTTCAACTCTTTTGAGCTAAGAAGGATTTCATATTACTTATCTAATCATGGATGTATTCCTTTAAAAAAATCATATTTCTCAAATTTTTCATAGACCTTATCTTTTCATATTTGTCATATTTGAAGGCTTTTTGGAGAATCTAGTTAAAGACTAACATATTTGGCTATTGAAGGAGTTGTTCAAACATCTAAGAAACTTGTAAGAACCTATATTTTATTCATCAAAAATTTCCTCTTAAACCCTAATTTTATTACATTCAAGTTTAACCCCTTAGCCATGCTTTTTCCTTGAGATATACATGTAGTTTTTCATGGCTAACATACCTCTTCTTCCCTTTGCTATTGCTTCTCCAAATTAGTGCTTCACTTTGTACGAAATTCTCCTTCAAATTCAGAGTTTGGGGCTGAAATTTAGATGAAAAGAAAGCTCTTGAGGAGTAGAGCAACTTTGCCAACTATGAAGAGGTGAAAAAGTGAAGGTTTCTTACCCTTTTTGGCTTTTCTTTCCCTTCTTCTTCTCCAAAGCTTCTACAACTTCTTGCTCTTTCTTTCCAGCCCAAAAATGGCGTGAGAATGCTGAATGGAGAAGAAAGAAGGAGCTTCTTGACTTATTAGGCCTAAAGTTGTCAAAAATTACAAATTTGCCATTATAAATGGCCATCTTGTCCTTAAACCATTTTTTTTCTTTCTTAAATTAAAAACTTCAAATTAAATTCCTATATAAGTAAATTTGGATATGAGGGAAATCCTCATGGCCTCTAAATAACATAAATATGCTCACAATAATTTTTATCGGGTGAAAATTACTATTTTACCCTTAGTTTCCACCTTTAATAAAAATTATTGTAGAACCATATTTAAAACATTTCAAGGTCATAACTAGATTCCTTGAGGTCTATATCATCTTAAAATGACCTCATTTTGCTTTACTTTACCCTAATCCTTCTTAATTTATCATTTTCTTCTATTATAGAATTTGGGTCATGACATTTGACTTTTGTAAACTCTTTAAGAAGGAATTAATGTAAATTTAATTGATTACTTAGCCCAATTAATGTTACAAAAATTTATTGTTCTTAAAGTAGAAAAGAACAAAAGTAAGGATGGATGAAAAAAATAGAACTTACTCTTTCTAATTAATGTCACAAAAATTTATTGTTCTTGAAGTAGAAAAGAAGAAATTAAAATTAAACTATTACCTTTTACTTCTATGATTTTTTTTCCTAAATATTGTATGGAATTAGAAAAGATGGAACGTACATAGGAATGTTCGTGCGTATAGTCAGTTATGTTTAACTTAAAACTCCACATTGAAACCTACCACTTCTTAGCAGGTTGGTTTGAAGAAATTTGGGAGATTGACGTGAACCAAGCTAACCCCTAGACATTGGGTTGGGCACTTACAGTACATTTTTTGGTTGGTTTTAGTTCTCTTCAGATTAATTTTGAAATTTTAACAACTTTGAAACCAAATTTTATACACAACACAAAATCAAATTATAATTTTTTTTATTAATGACTAGTAATGTGATGAATTTTAATATTCATTTGTGCACTAGTAAGAAATTAATGTGGGCTCGAATGACAAGTTTGTTGCATCCACATAAAAAACTTGATGAATATGTTTGTAGTTGATTTTGTCTGCATTAAAATAAATTTAAGTTCGATAGAGATGAACCATGTGAAAACTCGAGTGTAGTAGCCAAAACTCCAGCTAAGAGATCAATAACAACCAATCTATTTTTCTTATATATCAATTGAAATTGATTATAAGTTGGGATTTTACACTCTATCTCTTAAGAGGCCTAACTCACCCCAAAAGAGCTGTCAAGGGGAGAGGATTACATTAGCCTATATATACACCTTATTAGCCCTTTAACTAAGCAATGTGGGACTTCAACACGCCCTCCTCATGCCCGACATAGGAGCGTGAAGCCAACGGGTTATCCCTAGGGCAGCCCATAGTAAGGCTCATCCATCCACACATACCCAACCTTACTCTGATACCATCTTAAGAGGCCTAACTCACCCCAAAAGAGCTCTCAAGGGGAGAGGATTACCTTAGCCTATATATAAAGCTTATTAGCCCTTTAACTAAGCATTGTGGGACATCAACACTATCATGTGATAAATTTTGTCAAATTTTAACCTAGGGCAAGTCTTTGAAACTATACTCGAATTTGAGCCTTTGTGATCATCTAGGCAATTAATACTAAAACCTCGTCCCGTTTGGGACATTCTATAAAATTCGAACAAGAAAAAAAGTCCAAAATACTACCTCTTCGCTACCTTTCTTAAATAAAATAAAGCTACTCACTCTTCAAATTATTACATAAAGCAAAGCCATTCAATGATTATCGTAGAACAATTCATTTTGCATAATATTAAGTAACTCTATTAGTAGCAATATGAAAATATGAATAAACATCACAATAGAAGTTATAATTTTTTAAGTGTTTATATGTAGAAGATATAGTTATTTTGAGGAAAGTCTCTTAGGTTTAATCTTTTTTTTGGTGCGTCAGATAAGGAAAAAAACCAACACCCTAAAGCATCAGGTTTAATCTTTTAATGCATCACATGATACTAACTTTCTTTTAGAGTTTGTCACATGTATCCTTTCTTAGAACTAATCATATTTAAGATATTTTTGCCATAAAATTAAATGAATGAATACTACAATAATAAAGTAAATAAGAATAAATAAATAAATAACGCTATTGGTTAGTGTACAAATATTGTGACAACACATGTCCCTAAAAATTTCTCATAAGTTATTGTGCCAGCAGAAAATTCGCCGAAGGCATATGCTATATGAGTATGTGATAAGACACAGAATAAAATGTATGTTAACTTCTTTAGATAATTCCGGACCAAAGCTTTTAAAACGTGATAGTTTTAGTTTTGAGTTTTGGTGAACTTCTCTTCTCACTTGCGATCACCAGTGTTGGGTGTAATAATTGAGAAATTTGCGAACAAATGCCACAATTAAAAAATTATTTAAACATTTCCTTCTAAAAAAATTATTTAAACATTTAATTTTTATTAATTTTAATTTTTTTCAGTTTTTTAAATTTCTAGGTTAAAAAATTTCTAGATTTTAGAATATTATATCTTTAGTAACCATTTTAACGCTATTAAAAATTATTACAATTTCTCAATTTTTTTTAGTAGTGATTTCAAGTTTATTAGAAGCATTTATTTCTTTCCATATAATATATAAATACTATTAAAATATTCAATCAATACTATATTTCATTATGAAGACATGAAATATTTCTCCTCCTCTTTTATTGAAAAATTATTCACCTTTTATTCTTCTATACAACTAATTTATTCAAAACATGTAAAAAAAAATTGTTCTAGGCTTAGACAAGTAAAATATATATATATATATATATATATATATATATATATATAAGCTTAATTTTTTGTGTATGATTTTGTTTATTGGTCTCTTATCAGCTCCTTGACAAAGCATATATACCGTAGACCATTGAAAACCACAAACACTAGTAATGTGATAGACGCTTTTATAAATAAAGTCTTACAAAAATTACAATTAAATAACTAAAAATAGAGAATTATATTTTTGATTTTCAATCATCTTTACATACATCATTCAGGAGTATATGCCAATTAATGCTAAATTAGATTCAAAGTGTACTTATCTAAAACTACGATTCAACTCTAATTTCATCTTGAGATGGTGCAACGACGCCTTAAACTAAACCATTTGATCTCTATTCATCTTTATTATATAAGGAAAATTTATGATACTTTGCTCCAATGCCCTCCCCCTCCGTTTTTCTTCCTCCTTCAGTTGAGCATTCAATTCGTAGTATTGATCATAAAGGTCATCGATCAACATATTCATAGTTTCTTGTTGAGACCATTTTTTTTTGCAGAAGTAGCAGCAAGAGCATTTGAATATAAGCAGAACTTATGAACTTGGTAATGTGAACATTTGGAGATGGATTTCCAAACGTGTGCAAGGTTTTCCTATGGTGAGAAGATGATGGCTTCCATCTCCACGGCACATAATGTACACAGCTCATAAGCTAATGTCTTTAAAATTAAAGTATTAAATTGAAAATGTCTCTCAACGAAACTTCTTTTTGGGGCCATGTAGAATCTGCAACTAAATGCATAATTGCATTAAGAAAAAGATTACTGAACGAATAATTACCAAACAAGGTAAAACCTTTTGACTTTGATGTTTTGAATCAATGTCTTCTTCCGCATTCTCACTTGCCTTTATCATTTGTTAAAGTTGCAAAGATTTCAAATAGCTATGGTAATTTACTAATTCTCTTAGATTGAATTGAGAAATTTGATGAAGAAACAACAGAATTCTCCGAATTTGCAACTCTGTCAACTATTTAGTCTCCAGACTGTTACCCGTTAGAGTTGACAGAGTTGCAAATTCGGGGATTAAATAGTATTTTTGCCAAGTTTGGGGACGAAATAGTTGACATAGTTACAAATTCGGGGATTAAATAGTATTTTTTCAAATTCGGTGACTAAATAGTTGACATAGTTACAAATTTTGAGGACTAAATAGTATTTTTCCTCTATATTGAATGTATCTCAGTATACGATCACTATTTGTTATGATTACCTTGATAAAGGATAAAGGTACGTAAAAAGGTTACCTTTGATATATATATATATATATATATATATATATACCAAGGAGAGCAGGATCAAGAGGTATGGGGAGAGATAGGGGTGAGTGAAGTGGGGGAGTATGAATGCAGTGCAGATTTAAACCATGCAAATAGAGATATTTAAACTTGCAGAAAAATAAAAGCTTGAAATAAATGGGGACCTATGCCGGCGGTAGTCCGCACTGGTATAGGTATAGGGAAGGGAATGCAAGGAAAATGAAGAAAATTGGATTGTATTCAAGAAAGAAAACTTACAAAGACCAGTATTCTTTCTGTCTAACTCTCTAAATGTAGCCTATTTGTAACCTGCCCACAACTGAAGGCAAGAGGCCTTTAAATAGAAAGTTGAGGGAACAACCAGAAAAAAGATTGAACAGGAAAAGCAGATTCCTGAATAGTAAAATTACAATAATTTTCTTGTACAGTATTTGCACATGTGAACTAAAGTAGAAGGAGATTGACAGCTACAGGAGCCAGATGGACAGCCACCGAAAGATACCAACGATAGCTAGAGAGGAATATGTTTGGCGTGCCGGACTATAGTAAAATTTCTTTACTCGTCGTCGCTAAGGTTGATGCCAAAACAGTCATCTTCATTACCTTGTAATGACCCAGATAAAGAGGAGTCATCAGAAGAGGTGTTTGATTTTGAAGCCGGAGACTTCGGAGGACCTGCTACTTCTTCAGTCTGGAGCAGCATAAGAATATTGTTGAGTTGTTGAGCCAGATCTTTCTTGTTAGTTGAAGAGGCTAAACAGGATTGGATTTTTGACTTCTGGTTGAGGAAGATGCATGTTTCCTTGTCTTCAGCCAGAAGGAATTTAGGGTTCTTTGCGAACCATTTTCTAATCAAGCCAGGAGAGACTCTCTCAGAACCTTCGAACTTTGGCCACCATTTGACAGAGGGTAGCCTTTGAAGCATGGGAGAATTGTTCGGGAAACGGGATTCTCCGTACTTATATTGCCATTTAAAAACCCAGGCTAAACCAAATTTTGAAAAGAAATGGAGATCCGCTGGGTGAGGATCATCAGAAAGATTGATTTTTTTAGAAAAATATTCAAAACCTATCGTCACGTTTTGTGGGAAAATTTCTTGAATTGGACCAAAGTAGTTCCACCAAGAATTAAACCACTGTGAAAATTGGTAGTGAACACCATTTTTGAAAAGAATTAGCCAAGAATGACTAAATTTTTTGTTTTGATACCAAAAGGTGTTGAACCAGGCACTACGATAGTCCCAGTAATTGAAACCGATTGGATCAAAAGGCTGAGAAAACTTCGTAATTTTATTTAGGTCATTACCCCACTCAGCTGGGGAGATGACTTTAAGGATCTGGATGGTGGAGTAAGCATGAGCTCCTTTTTCAGAATTGTCAGGGAAGTGTTTGATGCTTGCAGACTTGGTGTCCACAAGAATGAATTCGTAGAATAATTGGGTTTTAGTTTTTAAAGGAGGGACAAAATGGAAGTTTGGGGGAAAAACCTTTGAGGCTAGAGTTTGAGGATTAATTGGGTAGAAAGAATTTTCTGTCTGGAATAAATCCATGGGTTTACTGGCCTTCTGGACATAGGAAGACTTTTGGGAATTGGTGTTAGTTTGGCTCAAGGTAGGAGAAGAGATTCCTGCTTTAGAAGAGGATTTGGACCTATTGCTAATAGTTAAGGCCAGATTTTTGTTAAGATCTTCTTCTTCGGCAATATCTGCCCAGGTTTTTGTAGGGAGCTTGGCAAGTTTTTGGTTGGATTGAAGAGCAAGGAGGGTTTCTATGGGGATTGCATAATCACTAGGGCTTTGGATTGAATGAGCGGAAGGCTCAATTTTAGGTTTGAGGGCAGAAGGCCCTAAGGGTTTTTGGGTAGAAGACCCAAGGGTCGAAGACCCTAAGAAGAATTTTTCAGGTTGAACCTGAAGTGGGTTTTGCCCAGAGAGGGACTTTGAATCATCTGAAAGGGCAATTCCCTTCCCTTTATCTTTCTTTTTGGGGGGCATCTATTTTCCCTGTAAAAACTCCCTGGTTAGAAAATCTGGGAGAGAATTTGAGGTTCCTTTTAGATATTCAATATCAAAATCAAAGATACTAAGAATTGCTTGCCAACGGGCAAAAATTTGTTTTGATGCTAAATTCTTTACATCCTTTTTGAAAACGTCTTTAGCAGCTTTGCAATCGACCCTGACCAAAAACTTTTGATTTAGTAAATCACTTTGAAATTTATTAATGCTTAAAACACTGGCTAGCATTTCTTTTTTGATGGTGGAATAGTTCTGTTGGGTTCTATTCCAATGTTTTGATGTGTATGCAATGCAGACTTCTTTGTCATGAATTTTTTGTTTTAAAATGCCTCCATAACCAATATCGGAAGCATCGGTTTCAACAATTTTGAATGCATGAGGGTCAGGAAGATACATGCAAGGGAGATTGTGGACATACTTTTTTATTTGTCTGACTACAGAAGTATGATCATCTGTCCAAGGGGGGGAATTTTTCTTTAACCTTTCATGAAGGGGCTTAATAATATTACTAAGATTTGGAATAAAGTCGGCGACATAATTTATGCAACCTAAGAATCGTTGTAATTGATTTTTATCAAGAATTTGGTCTGGGAATTTATCAGCGAACTGAATTGCCCTATGAATTGGGGTAATTGTTCCTTGGTAAATATCATGACCAAGAAACCTAATCTTTGTTTGGAACAGACTGATTTTGGATTGGGAGATGGCCAGGCCATTTCTCCTGATTACTCCTATGAAGATATGAAGATGCTTTATGTGCTGATCTATGGAATCAGAATAGATTAACACATCATCGATATATACAATGATGAATTTGGTGTAAGGATTGAAGATTTCATTCATAATTCTTTGAAATTCAGAGGGGGCATTTTTTAAACCAAAAGGCATGACATTCCATTCATACTGTCCGAAAGGGACAGTGAACGCTGTTTTATACCTATCTGATTCATGAATTTGGATTTGCCAAAATCCTGATTTCATATCAAATTTTGAAAACAACTTTGCTTGGAACAGTCTATTAAGAAGGTCCCTTTTGTTGGGAATTGGGTACCTTATCCATTGGAGAGCGTCATTAAGGGGTTTGTAATTTATTACAAGTCTAGGTGTCCCTCTTTCTAGCTCAGCATTTTTATTGACATAGAAAGCAGAACAAGACCAGGGACTCTGGCTTTTCCTGATCAAATTTTTTGAAAGAAGATCCTTGATTTCCTTTTGACAGTGTTCTAAGAGCTCTTGATTCATTTGGATTGGCCTAGCTTTTGTAGGGATATTTCTTTCGTCAAAATCCTTTTCATAAGGTAAGGAGACCACATGCTTCTTTCTCTCCCAGAAAGCATTTGGAAGGTCGGAACAGATTGACTTTTCTATATCCGATTGGATTTTCCTAACCTTAGTTTTTACTTCGGTTTTGGCTAATTGGGATTCTATCATTTTGTAGGAGATTTCTTCTTTAAGAAAATTGATTTGATTTTCTTTATTTTGAATATAATTGATGGTTTTAGTAAAAGGTGGTTTTGAGAATGGGAAAAGAAATTTTTTGCCAAAATATTCAGTCTCAATCCCTTGCCTAGAGATAGAGAAAGGCATAATTTGGTCAATGAATGGTGCTCCTAAGATAATATCACAGGCAAGATTTTTTACTATGATAAAAGGAGTGGAGATGGTTAAATGCTCATTTTTTACTAGAGCATCGGAAAGTTTGTAAGTGATATTTAACTTTGCTCCATTAGCACTGTGGAGTGATTCAGTGGTTTTTTTCCAGAAATTTAGTTGGGATTATGCCTTCTTTGATACAATTTAGGGATGCTCCTGTATCAAAAAGAGCAGTGACATTGTAGGCAGAATTGTTTTTGAGAACTAATTGAATGGGTATGTACCATTTTTGGATTGAAACTCTAGTGATCAGGTTTAGGAAGGCGTCAGGAAGATCTTCTTCCTTCCCATCAACACTTTCTTTGCTATTTTCAGGGTTTTCATGATTCTGGATTTGGCTTATAATCAAGGAATGTAGGCTTTGAGTGGCTTTTAATTCCTTAACTTCATTTTTTTAACTATTGACCTCTTTTTGAAGATCTGCCATGGTTACAGGTCTTGGTTTATTTTCAAAGCGTTTGATGATCTCAGTAAAATCATATCTTTTAGGCTGTTGGATTGAGGTACTGGATGAGGCTTTATTTTCTCTTATTTTGAGAAGGAATTGGACCTTTTCTTCTTCAGATTTAAAAGAGTCAAGGGCTTTTGAGAGAATATCCTCTTCAGTGTTTATTACACTGATAAGGAGAGGATCTTCTTCTTCTTCTATCAAATTAGTTTCGCAGATTTGTTCTTCGGATGAAGATGAGATGTCATCATTCAGGATATGGTTAATACCTTGATCAGACTCCCCAGTTTCTTCCTCAGAAGATGTTTGGGCCATGAGACTGAAGATTTGTTCTTTGACTGGATCTTCAATGTCCAGCATCCTAATCTTTTTGTTTAGCCTACAGTATCTAGCCATATGGCCTTCTTTACCGCATCTAAAACATTTGACTTTGGTTTTGGGTAAATCTATTGGGTTTTTTGAGGAGACATGTTTGGACAGGTTCCTAGGGTGCTTGTTCCTAGGGATTTTGTAATAATTTTTTGTCTTTTGATAATCTTTGTGTTTGTGGTAATGGTTTTGACCCTTTTGTTTTGATTTGGGCTTTTTACAAGGTTGGAATCCAAATTGTTCGCAGAAGGACCCGAATTCTTTTCTGTTTTGGGCTTTCTCTTTGTTAAGCTGACGTTGGATTTTGTCATCTTGACATATTTTGAGTGCTATCTTTTGGACTAGGGCAATTAATTGGCCATAGCTTAGGTTTTCGTAATGGATTTGGTTGTCTCCAGACAGGCTTCTTAATTTTTCTCTGACTTTATCTCCTAAAGAGGTAGGTAGGCCAGTAATGAATTTTTCTTTCCATAGAGGGTGGTTACTATCTTCTCTAGTATAAACCCTGATTAGGAAAGTATCTTTGTACCATCTAAAGTCCGCTAGGGTTTTGCACCTAAGGTTAGACAGTAATTCTGCGGATTTATCTCTCCATAAGGAGGGGTCGCCTATAAAATCTTGGGTAATTTTATAGATGAGGGTATTGACAGCATCTGGTATTGGTTCATCATTGTTGGTTACAATCTCACCATCGCTTGTTGTTTTGATTGCCCCTAGGATTTGGGCCTTTTGTTCTTCTGAAAGATAGAAGTCCCACCAGCCTTTGAGTTGGCCAGTGAATCCGGCTATGAGGATTTGAGCAATGGAATGCTCGTCACAGTTGTGATAGATTGAATAGGCCGTACTGATCCATGGTCATTTGTTGGAGAAGTTCCAAAATATTATTTTCAGCTAAGCCATCTATATTCCAAGCATAGATATGGCTTGCATCAAAATGTTTTGGGGAAAGATTTTTTTCTTCTAAAGCCATATCAGGGTAAGTGGCTCTAGGGTAGTAAAGTTTTGTGGAATGCTTCCAATTAGGCATAATTGCATTAATCTGACTTCGAGGAATTTCTTTAGGAAAATCAAGGGTGTTGATTCCTAAGGGAATTTTGCTGGAGGAAGTTCCTGAAGCTAAGATTTTAAGGGGAGCTTGAGGTGTCTCACCTGAATCTGGAGTACCGCCGGCATAGGTCCCCATTTATTTCAAGCTTTTATTTTTCTGCAAGTTTAAATACAAGCTTTTATTTTTCTGCAAGTTTAAATATCTCTATTTGCATGGTTTAAATCTGCACTGCATTCATACTCCCCCACTTCACTCACCCCTATCTCTCCCCATACCTCTTGATCCTGCTCTCCTTGGTATCAGAGCCTGAGGGGGAAGTGGGGATGTAAGGGTTGTGGAGGTTGGATCTGAGTACTGTACATTATTACTGTTTACTTTCCGTTTCCTCTTGTATATGTTGTTTTAAAAATACTATCAACTAAACTGATAGTAACTTTAGTATGAACAGTTTATTCATTCGTTTTTCTAAGGCAATGGATGGTAAGACCACGAGGAAAGTGGCAACATGTCCAGAAGCCGCTTGTTTGAATGCCTGTTCATTTTGTTTGGCTAAGTTTAGTTGATTAGTCTTCAAAAAAAAAAAAAAAAAAAAAAAAAAAAAGAGTTTTTCTGTTTATTTTCCACTCAGATTCATCCAACACACTCTGCATCTTTACTGAACCTAATGAAGGTAATGATATCATGGGGATAATTACAACCATGCTTAGCCGTACTTTCTCATCGTTCACCAGACGTTCCTCTATTCCGGACTCCTCTTCCGTTTCTGAAGAAGGTTCTTCTTCTTCCAATCCCTCTTCAAAACAGATTTTCAAAGAAGAAATCCATTTTGAAAATCTAAATCAAAACTTTGACAATTGGACCATTCCCAAGGTCCACGAAAGAGATCTTTACAAACCTGAAGGAAAATTCTTCACTATTTCTGATTTTATAATCAAAACTGCTGAAGAGACAATCAATATAGATGGTGACAAAGAGGATATCCCTTTACTGTCACAGAAATCTTTAAATCTTCACAAAAGGAAATATAAATTTCTGCACATCGGATGTGTTCAGATAGCTTTAAAACCTCTGGTCAGAGATGGCTTGAAGTTCTCTGCTCTTGTCTGTCTAAGGGATGCTAGACACATCCAGTTTACAGACTCAATTCTCGGAGCTGTTGAAGTAGGCCTGCATGCAGGACCGGTATACTTCAACTGCTTCCCAAATAGATCTGTAGCCTTAGGAGATGCTAACATCTTAGATGCCCTAAGACTCAATATTCAATTAAACGGCCTAGATATGAAGCCAGGATCTATTCCTGTTGCACTCATATACAGAGTCAAATACAAAGTCATGAATTCTTCTGCTTCAAAAGTATCTATTCCTCAAGAAAAGGGTTATACTACCCTATTCCTCACCGACGCCACAAAAACAAACATCATGATTCCTCAAACTATCCGATGGGAAGATGTCGATCTCCCCGATGAATGGATCATGCAAAGAGCAGCCCCTGCTCAACCAGATCCTACACCCGTTTTACCCCCAACTCACATGGAGGTAAGACAGGATGTAAATGGAACTGTAGGAATATCTTTTAGGAGAAATTCTTTCAGTATGTCCGGAACTAGGTCAATTAGGTCTAGTGAAATCTTTAGAACTGCAATTGAGCCATCTAGGCAATCTTGCTCTTCAATCCCTCATACAGTAAGGACGGCTCCTTCTGTAATTCATCTTCAAGGATTAGATACATCATCTAACCTTCCAAGACCAATTTACCAACCTCCTCAGGAAGAAGACCAAACCTCTGTCCAATCCCCAACATATTCAGACATGGTAGAAAATACCATTAATGTCATCATTGAAGACTTCCAATTAGATAAGGAATCCTTAAGGAAGGATTTCTATTCTGAACAAAATTCAGAAAAAAGAAAATGGTTTTTGGAAAATTACGATCCAAAAGCTAGAAAACCAATCCAAAAAATATATTACAAAACTTTAGATAAAGTCTGTAATAATATTCCTTTCTTTGAATGGTTTAATGCTTACGCAGAATACCATTCTATTAATTACCCTTTCAAAACTCCGGTTCAATCTGCCAGGATTAACGTCACCTGGCAAACAAAACATGGTGGTTCTATCCAAGCTGAACTACCTCCAACACAAGCTTACTTTGTCCCCAATGTAACAATTAATGAAAGCTCTGTAGTTGCCTCTCCCTTTAAGGCCAAAGATACAACCAAAGAAGTAGATTCCAAAGACATCTCTAGTCTTATGGAACAAAATAATTACACAAATTCCTACTTACAAGCCTTAGGAGAAAACACTAAAAAGATTAGTGACCAACTCCTTAGTCAGCCCAAACTCACGAAACCCATCATCTACCAACAACCTATATTTAAACCTTTTGAGTCAAGTCTTAAAAAACCCCTTTCACAAATAATTGATGAAAAACTTAAAAGTTTAACCATCCTTAATACACCCATATATATATATATATATATATGTATGTATAGGACATCCGGTGGTCACTCTCACTCCATGGTTGAATCATAAATAAGGATGAAAAAACATTCTTCAAATTCTGTCTCAGAAAATGAACTTTGAGTTGGTTTATCCAAAATAAAGTCCTAATATATAGTGTGATTTATTTCAAGGTTTTAAATTGTGGTTGCAGGTATTGCAGCCGCTATAATGCGGGTTGCGGTCGCTGCAACCAAAAATTTTTTATCAGATTTTTTTCTTAACAAGTAACATCGAAGTAAATTTGTGGTATGTTATGGCCGCATTAGTGTTTTGTTGTAGCATATATTTGCGAATTTGCATCAAATCGCAATTGCGGTGTGGTGCGATTACAATAAGTACCACAACAGCAATATTACAGTCGCAATATGCATTGCGGACCACAATTTAAAACCTTGGCTTTGGCGTTGCCACTTTTGGCTGCCTTATCTTATGCCCTGAAGCTACCACCATCCACATCTAGGGTTAATGTCATTTTTAGTTTTTTTTTATAAATAGAATATTTATAATTAAAATTTTTTATGGAAATTAGAATTTTTAATTTAATGAAAAATGAATCTTATAAAATATTCATTTGCATATTTTTTAATAGAATTTGTATATTTTTTTAATATGAATTTTTTTAATTTAATAATAAAAATAATAAATTCATTATTTTATTTTTATTAATTTTTTAATGAATGGTATAATTGTCTTTTTAACTAACTCTCATTCTTTTAACACCCTCAATTTTACCAAACATAATCATATCATTTCCATTCCCATTTTTTTTCCATTCCTTTTCCCTCAAAATAAATCTACTAACCAAACGATCCCATATGAGAACAAGAGAGGATTCAAACTACTACATAGATAATACATAAAACAACCAAACGAAGTTACAATTTTGCAGAACTCTCGATGATTGACAGAGATAAGACCTAAACTTTAGGGGCATAAAAAATGTACTTTTATCTAAAATAATCTATAACTCATAAACTTTAAAGTGGCCATATATATTTTAAGGACTAAACTTAGATAAGGTTTCAATCCTTTTATCTTTGCTATAAGGTTCCTCAATATAAATAAGACACCTTTTGCATGACCAATCATAAAAGAGAGAGTGTGTCAACGAAGCATATGATTGGAGGAACCTTATGGCAAAAGATATAAGGAACTTAACCTAAATTTTTTCCTATTTTTTAATGTGAGTTATTTATAGATTTCCATACTCTTACACATCATTCATGGGAACAAGAGATGGATTCAAACTACAGTATAGAAAATACATAAAAAAAAACCAAAAGAAATTACAATTTTGCATAACTCTGATGATGGAAAATCTAATTATTCAATATCTCATGCCTATTTATCTTATAAATATTAGGATAAATATTATTCAATCATCTTTACTAAGTAGCTCCCCTTTCTTGTTCTCGGCTTCCACTTGAGCTCCCAACTCCCAAGTCATTGGTTTCCTTACGAAGACCATCTTGCTTTCCCTTATCAAAACCATTTAGAGTCTTCAAGTTGGATTGTCTAGTTTGCAAATGAGATAGACAGATTTTTCAAAATTTACCATTGTCTTATGCATCATTCCCTGCAGAGGTCTCCAAAACAAAGCTTCTTTCTGGGACCATGCAGCATTCTCGTCTAATTCAATAATATTAAGAGAAAGATTACCGAATGAATATAATTACCAAACAAGGTATAATATTTTTGACATTGATGTTTTGAATCAAATAGTGTCATTTATTAATATTAATAGAAACTCACATAACAAAGACCGACCTTGAATAGATCATGGACCAACTGTTGAAAGAAATGTACTGAGTTTAGTACTTTCATATTACTGAGCATCTTATATATATATATATATATATATATATATATATACCTTAATGGGTTAATTCATTATATTGATTGATTCTTCACTCAAATTGTGGTCCATATATATATATATATATATGTAGTGTGGTGCAGAAGAACAGATGAACTAGTGGATGGCCCTAACACTTCCCACATCACTCCAAAGGCATTGGACAGATGGGAACAAAGATTGTGTGATGTTTTTGAAGGTCGCCCTTATGACATGTATGATGCTGCCCTTTCACATACTATCTCTTAACTACCCTGTTGATATTCAGGTACATCACTTTTTAATTATTAACATTTTTTTTCATCATCACCACCTTAATTATTTAATGCAAATCAAATAAATATGTAAAAGAACATTTAAAAAAACCGGATTTAAATCTTCTTACATAGTTGTAGATTATATACTCATAGCTAGTCTTATCTCTTCATTATATAAATGGAACCTATATATATATATATATACATATACATATACATATGTATATATATGATATACATATGTATATGTATATGTATATATATATATATATAAAAGTAATTTTGTATCTCTCTCCTTTTAGAGTAAAACCTACAAAACAATAATTATTAAAATAACCTAAATAGAATTATTAATTTTTAAAAATAATTATAACTTGTTATCAAAAATATTTTTTAAATTATTATTTCACTATTATTTATTTTATTTTATTTTTATTTTTTTAAAAATTAATTTTTCTATTAGTCAAATACATATTTAATTATATAAATAATAAATATAAAGGCATTATGGTCAAAATATTTCGAAATGTAAGTTTTTTTTATATGAGAAGGAAATGCAAATTTTCAAAACAAAACACAGAATAGAGCTCTGTAATTTAAGGATCCTTCAAGGAAAAGAATTGTAATTTACTCCTCATTTTATATAACATTAGTTATGTTACTCTAGTCCAAGATAAGTTGTAAAAGTTAATAAATCATATGTGTACATGATGCATGTCATTTTTTTTTTATGATAAGAGAACTTGGTAATTAATAAAGATACTAAAAAAGTGATGTTTCTTTCTGAATTGTTGTGGGATTGTGTGTTTGAAATGAAAGCCATTCAAGGACATGATAAATGGGATGAGGCTAGACCTGAGAAAATCAAGGCATAATAACTTTGATGAACTCTATCTTTATTGCTACTACGTGGCTGGGACTGTGGGACTCATGAGTGTGCCAGTCATGGGAATAGCTCCAGACTCAAAGGCTTCCACTGAGACTGTTTACAGTTCTGCTTTGGCACTTGGTGTTGCAAATCAGCTCACCAATATCCTCAGAGACGTTGGAGAGGAGTAAGTTTCATTCTCTCTATGATTTGTTTAATTTCCACTATAATAGAGCCTCAGTGTGCATACATATGACACTCCCATTCCTTGATCCACTGCGGATAAGGATTTGTTAAAGTATAGAGCCGATAAAGTGACTAAATTTAACAATTTGACTTGTTGGATGGGACTGTTACAATGCGGATACGAATGTCAATTTTTATCTGACGGTCTGGATTGTACAGTTTATGCACTTGCATTTTACTTGATTATTCAAGTCCCTTGATGCACCCTAACTAGTGGGATTCACGTATGCTTGGGTCTAGTGGAAGGATCTAGTCCTTCATAACATGATCAACTCAGGTTCGAATCCCTACTGGGAGAGATGTCCATATTTAGTGCCAAACTATATGCCTCATCAAATAGGATTGTCTCCAATAGCATAATATACTCATGGGTAGCCAAATAAATT
Source organism: Senna tora (assembly GCA_014851425.1). Classification (NCBI taxonomy): domain Eukaryota; kingdom Viridiplantae; phylum Streptophyta; class Magnoliopsida; order Fabales; family Fabaceae; genus Senna; species Senna tora. The sequence continues at coordinate 44,297,560 of CM026264.1, forward strand.
AAGTAAATACTCATTTAGGGATTTGAAAGATTTAATCAATTTAATCTCTGAAAGATGAAAACTGTCAAATTTAGTCCATGAAAGATACAATTTGTTTGTATCAATTTAGTCCCTGAATGATGGAAACGTCAAATTTATATATAGTCAATGAGATATGCAATTTGTCTCAATTTATGCAAAAGAAAACTTTCTTCCACTTATGTTATGGGATTTTTTTAGGGATTAACATGAGACAGATTGCTTCTTTCAAAGATTAAATTTGACATTAATTTTCATCTTTTACTTTTAGAGACTAAATTGATATAAATTGTATATTTCATATATTAAATTTAATATTTTCATATTCCAAGAACTAGAACAGACACACTATACCTTTCAATTTCATCTTGTGATAGTTGTGAGTATATATTGATACAATTTAGGGAAGCATGCATTCCAAAAATTCTCATCACATGGATCCCTATTCTTGACCATACATATGCATACATATATTTACAATGCTAGAAGAGGAAGAATTTATCTTCCACAAGATGAGCTGGCACGAGCCGGCCTATCGGACGAAGACATCTTCCGAGGGCAAGTGAGCGACAAGTGGCGCAATTTCATGAAGGGACAAATAAAGAGAGCAAGGATGTTTTTTGATGAGGCAGAGAAAGGAGTTGCAAAATTGAACTCAGCAAGCAGATGGCCAGTATGGGCTTCTTTGTTGTTGTATAGACAAATATTAGATGCCATTGAAGCCAATGACTACAATAACTTCACAAAGAGAGGTTATGTAGGAAAACTCAATAAGCTCTTATCACTACCTTCAGCTTATGCAAAAGCACTTCTATTTTGGTCCTCTAAATTTAACTCAAATATTTAAGACATAGTTAAATCCATGTTCCCTTTAATTATTTAAGCAGAAAAACAATCTTAGTTTCCAGCTTTTAGAGAAAAAAAGCTATAATTTGTAAATTATTTTAGTATTGTTTGCTTCTCAAGCAAACAATTCTTTTTGCACATGTAATCAGTTAATAAATGAGTTCATTTTCCATTGTTATTTAGTGCTCGGATAAAAGTTCAGTGGTACTGTATCACTGAAGTTCAGTACATCCCTCCAATTATATAAAGCCATTTGTTAATATTAATATAGATTCACATTAATAAGGACCCACCTTGAATGGTTTAAGAACCAACTGATTGGAGGGATGTAATTGAAGTTCAATACTACCGTAGCATTCAAAATTTCCTCGTAGTGCTGACCATTTGGTATTTATTACATATTACATATTTATTCATATTTTGACATGTAATTGCATGTATCGCAGAATGGACCATCTTTAATATTACAATTAAGTTATTGAATCTTCACAACATATTTTCCTAGAAATTCAGTATTTGGTTAGTGCACTTAATACTTTTACCAAAACGAATTTATTAATATTGTTGATTAAAACATCATTCTAGTCTCTTGTATAAATGAGAATAATCTTCTTCTCAATTTAGTCTCTCATAGTTATTATCAATTTGACGTTAAGTTAAAAAAGATTTTTTCTCTCCTTGGTGAGAGCTCTCTCCCCTCCGTTGTGAGGGTTTCTTTCTGGTTTTCTTCCAGGCGCGTTTAGCGTGTTCTCGTTTCAGTTTCTTGATCCGTTGCTATGGTGGTGCTATTTCTCATGTTGGAGGTTCTTTGGAGGCGGTATGGATGTGGATGGTGAGACGGGGATGAAGGCGGGGGATCGAATTTGGATGATCGAAGGAGTGAGGATGTGGTTTTTAATCTGAATTAGAATGACGATCGTTCATCGGCTTCGAATGGATTGACGCTGGTTGGTATGTTGATGTCTAGTAAGGCTGTGAACAAAAATACGGCAATCGCGATGATGAAGAAGCGATGGAATCTAAGAGAGGAGGTTTCAATTCTGGAGATTAAGGTAAATATGTTATTGTTTAATTTTAAAAGTGCTGATGATTGTTTGAAGGTCCTTAAGGGTAGACCATGGACTATCCTTGGATGTTTGCTTAATATTCAGTTGTGGGCTCAATTAAAAGTGCTGAATGAAATTGATTTCTCGTTTGTGCCTTTCCGGATTCAATTCCATGATTTGCTGTTAGAAGGTATGAGTAGGGGAAACGTTGAGAGGATGAGTTCGAATTTTGGGGAGGTTATTGTTTATGAGGACCCGGTGGTTAATGGTAGATTAATCAGAAGTTTTGCTAGAGCTAGGGTGCTGATTGATTTGAGGAAGCCGCCAGCTACTGGTTTCTGGGTTCCTAGACCTGGATTGTCACGAATTTGGATTCCGATGAGGTATGAAAAATTGCATCAGTTTTGTTTTAACTGTGGCAGAATTGGTCATGAGGTGAAGAATTGCAAGGAAGTTAGGAGTACTCCTGGAAGGGATAAGGACTCTGAGGATCCTAACTCTTAGTACAGATTTGGTGACTGGTTAGGGACTGCTCAGGTTAGAAGTTGGGAGAAGGCTGTTGTGTTGGGTGAGAGCAGGTGGGTGGTAGAGGAGGGCTAGTTGAGGAAGCCTGTTAGATCAGAGAAAGGGAAAGAGACTATACGAGATGACTCTGCTAGAAGTGGCCCTACGATGAACTTAAATTTTATGAAGGAGGAGGTTGTTATGGATGATGTTTCTGGTCCTGGAGGTGAGGTTCTGATGGGGGAGGCCAGGAAGAGTGATGGGATGATGGGGGTGGAAATCAGGGAAGCTGGTGTTAAGGGGGACGGGGAGTTAGGGGAGGAGAGTTCGAATTTAGCTGGATCTAAGGTGAAGATTGAAGTGGACCCGATGAGTGTTGAGGATGCTCCTTGTCTTCGCAGGCCAAGAGGTTTGGGCTTAAGGCTAAAGGTCCTGCTAATGTTTTGCCTAAACCTCGATACTCTCCTTCTGGTTATATTGTTGAAATCCCTTCTGATGATGAAGAAGTGAAAGGTGGGGAGTTAATTCCTTTTATTAATCCTAGGGAGATGATGGATGTGGTGAATGTCGCTTGAGAATGTGATTCTTAAGAGGAATAGTGTGGAAATTGAGAATCCTAATCTGCAAAAGAAAGGCAAATGGGTGGAAAAGAGCATTAGCTCGAAGGCTTCGATCTCAGTGTTTGTTGAAGATGATTCGGTTAAGGATGTGGCTATGTTTAGTGCTGGTAAGGTTGGTTCGAAGAAGGACAGAAAGAAGGATAAACGGAGGGGTAAGGAGTTGAGTGAGGAATTTTTGGTTGATGTTCCTGTGAAGGATGAAGGTTTTTTTCCTGATGATTGGTTTAAGTTTAAGGCTTTGGGTAGAAGTGCAAAAGGTGGGGTTAAGATTGAGGAGGGCTCTAGTGGCTGGCCATCTGCAGCCACCCGGGAGCTGTGATAGGCCTTTCGTGGAACTGTCAAGGATTTGGGGCGGCCTTGACAGTGAAGGAGCTTAAAGACCTTTGTAGGAATTATAAGCCTCTCGTGGTGTTCTTGATGGAGACTAGAAGTGGTAGGAGGAGGATGGAGAAGTTAAAAAGGAGGCATCGTCTGAGCTTTGAGCACTCGCTGTATGTGGATGCTAAGGGTAAGTTAGGTTGTTTGGCGACATGGTGGAAGGATGAGTTGAATTTGGATGTGCTGTTTTGCTCTAAAAATCTTATTTATATGAAAGTGGATGCTGTTGGGTGTGAGGCTCCTAATTTTATTTCTATGGTTTATGGGCCTCTTAAGGAAGGTGAGAGAAGAATTGTCTGGGACAAGTTAAGAGAGCTGAGTTCTAATGTGGTTGGGTCCTGGTTTGTGTTTTGAGGATTTTAATGATGTGTTGTTTCACTCAGAAAAATGGGGGGGGGGGGGGGGGAGGGGTAAGCCTAAGGTTACGCAGAAGATTTTGAATTTTCAAAAGACGTTGGAGGATTGTAGTTTGTTTGATTTGGAGTACAATGGGCCTCTTTTTACTTGGGTTAATAAAAGGTTGGGGGAAGCCCATATTAAGGAAAAGTTGGATCGAGTGGTGGGTAATTCTGACTTGTTGTGTCGGTTTCCGAAAGCTCAAGTATTTGTTAACCCTCCTGTTGGCTCTGACCACTGTGCTCTGGTGTTTGATCTTAACTTTTCAGACTTGAAGACTCCTAGAAGCTTTACTTTTGAGATGTTTTGGGTGGATCATCATGATTTTAAGGATGTGGTCTCGAGAGGTTGGGGTGATTGGAGAGGGGATTCTGGTATTGTTGAGGCTCTTATTAAGAGGCTGGATGTTTGTAGGGATATCCTTATTAAATGGAGTAGATTGGCCTTCCCTAACTGTAGGAAGGTGATTAAAGAGCTTAATGAGCAGCTCCAGTTTTCTTTTGATGGTCCGTTCTCGGTGGAGAAGAAAGAGTTAATTGAGGAGATTACAAAGAAGATTGAGTTTGAGTGGGATAGAGAGGAGCTGGTTTCAGAGGTCTCGAGTTAGCTGGCTTAACTTTGGTGATAGGAACTCAAGGTTCTTCCATGCTTCAGTTGCTCAGAGAAGGAGAAGAAATAAGATTCTGAGGCTGGTTGGTAATGACGGCAGTTGGCTTACTGAGGAGTCAACGATTGCTTCTTGTTTTATAGAGTTTTATGGCAGTTTGTTTTCAGCGGTCTGGTGTTAGGGATTTTTCGAAGGTTTTGGGCTTTGTTGGTAGTAGAATCTCGGATGTTGATAATGATTTGTTGTTGCGAAGGGTAACTGCTTTGGAGGTTTAAGAGGCTGCCTTTCAGTTGGGTGGTCTTAAGGCTCCAGGGCCTGATAGTTATTCGGGGGTTTTCTTTCAGAGCTCTTGGGATCAAGTGGGTGATCATCTTGTCAAGGTGGTTACTGAGTATTTTGAGCAAGGTGTCAGTTTGGATGCCATTAATTCTACCAACATCGTTTTTGTTCCTAAGGTGGATAGGCCGGAGAAGGTGGGGCAGTTTCGTCCGATTAGTCTCTGTAATTTTTCCTACAAGGTTGTTTCTAAGGTCATTACCAACCGTATGAAGGGCTTGTTACCGAAGTTTATTTCTTAAACTCAGAGAGCTTTTAATTTGTGGCTGGGAGGCTTATAATTCAGGATAACATCATTATTGCCCATGAGGTATTTCATTTTTTGAAGAATAGGAGGGGTGGCAAGAGGTATGATTTTGCACTCAAAACGGATATGAATAAGGTGTATGATAGGTTGGAGTGGGATTTCTTAAGGGAGGTCCTTATGAAGTTTGACTTTGATATCCGTTGGGTGAATATTATTATGGGTTGTGTTTCCTCGGTGAGCTTTAATCTTCTCTTGTCGGGTAAGAAGGTCTCGAAGTTTAGGCCTGGGAGAGGTGTGCGTCAAGGGGATCCTCTCTCTCCTTACCTTTTCATTATTGTGGCTGAGGTACTCTCTCTTATGGTGTCTCATCATGTGAAGGCTGGTTTGCTTAAGGGTGTTAAACTTGCTAGATATGGCCCTGTGCTTTCTCATTGTTTTTTTGCCGATGACGCTCTATTCTTTATGAGGGCTTGTAAGGAGGAATGTGTTGTTTTGAAGGGTATTATTGCTGATTATTGTTTGGCTTCGGGGCAAGAGGTTAATTTTGACAAATCCTACATTTATTTTTCTAACAATACTCCCGACGATGTGAAAGAGGAGGTGTGTGATTTGTTAGGGGTTTAAGGCACTTCGGATCCAGGGGTGTATTTAGGCCTTCCCATGATTCTTTGTCGTTCTAAGCATTCTGCTTTGGCTTTTGTTAAAGAGAGGGTTTCCAAGAAGGTTTTTAGTTGGAGGAATGGGTTCCTCTCTCATGCTGGGAGGGAGGTGTTGATTAAGTCAGTTATTAATGCCATTCCCACCTATTCTATGTCGTGTTTTAAGTATCCAAAGAAATCATGTAAAGATCTTGATAGCATGATTTCTAACTTTTGGTGGGACTTGAAAGAGGAGGGTAGCAAAATTCATTAGAAGGCTTGGCATAAACTTGTTAGGAGCAAGGAGGATGGTGGTCTCAGGTTTAAGGATTTTGAAAATTTTAATTTTAATTTAGCTTTACTAGCTAAACAAGCGTGATGAGTGATTGAGAATCCGAATGATTTGTGGGTGCAAGTTCTAAAAGGGCTGTATTTTCCCGAGGATGGTTTCATGAATGCGAGGAAGGGCCATAGAGCTTCATGGGCTTGGTCTAGTATTTTGGAAGGTAGAAGGATTGTTCTTGAAGGGCAATGTTGGCGGACTGGGAATGGTGCCTCTGTTAATGTTTGAAAGGATTGCTGGGTTCCAGGGCTGGTTAATAACAAGCTCATGTTGGAATATTTTTAAATTGAAGAGATGTATTAATTGAAGAGTCATGTATTTATATTTATTTGAAGAGTTGTATCATAAATTAATTAATTAATTAATTAATTAATTAATTTATATGAAAAGACAAGACTCTTCATTTAAGTAAATAGTTGTGACTTTTCAAAGGCATCACTTCATGGTCTATATAAACCCTTCACCATTCCATAATTCAGAAAATATCAAATTAATTGCCTTTTCTTTGAGTGCACACAAAGATAAAGACAAACTATCACTTTGTAAATACTATTGTTGTCTTGGCTTGAGTATTGGAAGTGCTATTCATACTCAAGGGTCTTCATTGTATCCTAAAGGAAATTTGCCGGTCTACCCAACTAGCACCCTATATAAAAAAGAATAGGTGGGGGCAAATTAAGCCTAAAGGAAAGTGCTGTCCACGCCTTGAAGACGTTGTGCATCACTTTTCTTTCTTCTTCTTCATTTCTTCTTATTATATTCTTCAAAGAGTCAAATTCTCCAACAATCTTTAGGCTTAATTTTTTGCAAGTACAAATGGCTTCTTTGAAGGAGTTGACTACAAGGAGGCAATTCTCTAAGATGGTCAAGGTACATGCAAGAGGATGCAACAAGTAAGAAATTTCTTGTTACCCGCTTTAATAATTATAAAATGATTGATGGAAAGTCTATCATGGAGCAAATGCATGAAATTGAACATATTTTAAATAATTTTAAACAACATAACATGCATATGAATGAGTCCATTATTGTCTCCTCAATCATAGACAAACTTCCTTCTTCATGGAAAGATTTCAAAAAGAATCTTACACATAAAAAGGAAGATATTTCTCTTGAGCAATTGGGAAATCATCTTCGTTTAGAAGAGGAATATAGAAAGCAAGATGCTAAAAAATAAATTAATGTTCAAGAGAAGGTACATATGGTGGAGGAAGTGTAGTCCAATAGAACCTCAAAAAGTGGGAAGGACAGAGACAAGTTTGTTCTCACCAAGGGTGGAACATTTGTAGGCCAAGGTTATTTCTGTGAGAACATGTTTAGGTGTAATATTGCTAAAATTAATAATAATGTTTATAGTTCTGCTTATATTGTTGATTTTGGTGATTTATGGCATTATCGTTTGGGTCATGTTAATTTTGGTAAAATTAATAACATGATAAAATTTGATATGATTCCATGGTGAATGATTTGATTATGAACGGAGTAATCTCCATAAGTTATATAAGATCTGAATTAAATCTTGCAGATCCTTTGACGAAAGGTCTGACAAGGGATATGGTGTTGAAAACATCAAAGGGGATGGGTTTAAAGCCTTAAAAAACATTGATTACCAATAGTGGAAATCCAACTCACATTTGACCATCATATCAAGTCTTGAGTTCAATGGTGAAAGTACACTATTAGAGTAATTGCAAGTACTTGACATTTATACATCCCAAGGTTGAAAAGTACTTGGTAACCATGAGATTAAATGGGGAAGGTTGAGCTTTAATTTGGCTCTTAATAGACCTGTTAGCATATATTTGCTGGAGCATTAATCATGGTGATGTTCTTGACAGAGTCTACCTATATGAGAATGAAGTGGGGCCGCTTCTAGGAGTCTAAGGGCTTGACTCTGAAAACTCTCATGAAAAGGATATGGACACAAGGCCATAAATGTGTCATTTAAGTGGCATACAATGGTCCGAGATCTCATGCGTAAGTCATGCACGCCTGTTCATATGGAATAGTTGGTTCAAAGCATAATCTACCATATTATTTCGGATGGGTGAAAACATGGCTTACTTAGGTAATGGTTCAAATCCTTGAGATACCTTTACTAAAAACATGAAATTTCCGAAGTGATAAGAGTTTGGGTTCATTTTAAAAATGGTGGGGGATTGTTGGAATATTTTTAAATTGAAGAGATGTATTAATTGAAGAGTCATGTATTTATATTTATTTGAAGAGTTGTATCATATTAATTAATTAATTTATATGAAAAGACAAGACTCTTCATTTAAGTAAATAGTTGTGACTTTTCAAAGGCATCACTTCATGGTCTATATAAACCCTTCACCATTCCATAATTCAGAAAATATCAAATTCATTGCCTTTTCTTTGAGTGCACACAAAGATAAAGACAAACTATCACTTTGTAAATACTATTGTTGTCTTGGCTTAAGTATTGGAAGTGCTATTCATACTCAAGGGTCTTCATTGTATCCTAAAGGAAATTTGCCGGTCTACCCAACTAGCATCCTATATAAAAAGGAATAGGTGGGGGCAAATTAAGCCTAAAGGAAAGTGTTGTCCACGCCTTGAAGTCATTGTGCATCACTTTTCTTTCTTCTTCTTCATTTCTTCTTATTCTATTCTTCAAAGGCTATTCCTTTGCCGAGAGGGGAGGTTGGTGATAAGAGATTGTGTGGTTGGGCTAAGGATGGGAAATATTTAGTTAAGACTGGATATTCTTTGGCTGTGGAGAGGTTTGGCAGTTTTGTGGATATGAGGCCTTCCTCCTCTTTTTCTACTCCTAAAGTGGTTTGGAATGGTATTTGGAAGTTGAATTCTACCTCTAAAGTGAAGAGTTTTATGTGGAGAGATTGTGGGGGTGCTCTTCCAACTAGGGAAGATCTTTTCTCTCAGAAATGCTCTAGTTCTCCTTTGTGTCAAATTTGCAGCTTGTTCCCTGAAATTATAGAGCATTGTCTGCTGCTCTGTGGTTGGGTTAGAAAGTTGTGGAGTAGTTCCCCTTTTAACCTTAAGGTTTCTAATTTCTTTGTCTCAAGGTTTGATGTGTGGTTTGGTGATCTTCTATCAATTGAGATGCGGAGGAGTGGTGTTAGCCTGGAGTTAGTTGCTTTCGCTTGTTGGGAGGTGTGGAAGGCTAGGTATAATTTTATCTTCTAAGGCTCTCGGGTTTGTGCTTCTTCTTACTGCTCTTTGGCTCTGAGGGAGGCTTGTGAGTTTGCTGAGCTGGCAGTGGGGCCCAGTAGGGTCTTCTCCTCTGCCCCTTCTGTGGTTCCTGATTGGTGGATCCCTCCTGTTCCTGGTGAGGTGAAGGTTAACGTAGATGGGTCTTTTTTGAAGGATTCCTTTGAGGCTGGGGTGGGCATTATTGCTAGAAACTCTGAGGGAGTGGTGTTCGCGGGTTATTGTGGTCAGGTTAGTGCTACTTCTGGGTTCATGAGCGAGGCTTTGGCGATGAAGTTGGCTCTGGAGTCTTTGAGTAATTTTCCTGGCTTGAAGGTTTGCTTTGAAATAGATTGTGAGGAGTTGTTTCGGTTGGTTTTTGGTAGGATGTTGAAGGGTGGTGATTGGGCTTGTGGGCATATTTTGAAGGAGATTTTGGTTGGTGCTGGTTCTGCTCAGAATGTTTCCTTTTCTCTGGTTCGACGTGCGAGTAATCAAGCGGCCGACTGGCTCGCAAGAAGTGTTGTTAAGGGGTTGGTTTTGAAGGATTGGGTCTCTAGTCCTCCACCCCCTCTGGCTTTAATCTTGTCTCTTGACTTGGAAACGGCTCTGGGTAGAATGGGGGTTAAGAAGGGTGTTGGTTGATTTGTTTCTTTTTGTTCTCTGTTGTCTCTTTGTTGTTTTGTTTTTGGATTCTGGTGTTGTTTTGCTATTTGTTTTATGATTTTTCAGGCAAAAAAAAAAAATATTATCAATTTGATTTTCGCCATCAAGCTAAGATATTATCTATTTAACAATTTTAATGACTTGAACGTTTAGTATTGAATAGATAAATCTAAAAGGAGGTAAAATAAATTTTGCCCTGTTTGTATTGTTCGAATTCCTCATTACTGTACGAACAATATTGTATTCTAATTATACACAATGTTTAACATTAGTTACGTACAAATGCAGTGACTTGAAAAATTGAAAAAAAGGGAGAAAAGTTAGGAAAAAAACTTTTAACGTTGTTTAATTTAGTCAGCATCGAACGTCTATTTAGTCATTAAATCATTTAGTGATTAACGTAGAACAATTTATTTTAGCATAATATGAAGTACTTCTATGTGCAACAATATGAAAATAAGAATAAACATCAAAATAGACATTATAATTATTAATAAGTATATATATATATATATAGGTCAAATGTTCATTTTCGTTCTCTATGTTTTACTCAAGTTCCAAATTACTCATTTATATTTCAAAAGTTTTAACTTGGTCCTTTATGTTGCACAGAAGTTCCAAATTGGTTCTTCCGCCCACTTCCGTCAATTTCTTAAGTTAATTGCTGACGTGGCGTGCTGACGTGTCCTGCCATGTCATTGCCACATCATCGCCCATCATCACATAAACTGCATAGAAGATGACGTAGCAGGACACGTTAGTTTAAATGGACACGTAAGAGATGATATGTCCGCTTCAGCATGGCACGTCAGCACTTAACGGAAGAAATGAACGGACTTGGACAGAAGGACCAATTAATTTGGAACTTGTGGGAAACATAAAGGACAAATTTAAAACTTTTGAAACATAAAAGGACTAACTTAGAACTTGGGTGAAACATAAAGGACCAAAATGAGCACTTGACATATATATATATATAAGATATAATTATTTTGTGGAATCACAAGATACTTTCTTTTAATGTTTGTCATACTGTGAATGAAGTACTGCAACATATGTCCCTAAAAATTTCTCATTAGTTATTGTGCTAGCAGAAAATTTGCCAAAGACATATGCTATATGAGTATGTGATAAGACACAGAATAGAATGTAAGTTAACTTCTTTAGATAGTTCCCGACTAAAGCTTTGAAAACATGATACTTTTAGCTTTGAGTTTGGGTGAACTTCTCTTCTCACTTGCGATCACCACTATTGGGTGTAATAATTGAGAAATTTGCGAACAAATACCACAATTAAAAAATTATTAAAACATTTTGTTCTCAAAAAAAAAATATTAACACATTTTAATTTTTATTAATTTTAAAATTTTTTTAATTTCTAGGTTGAAAACCTTATAAATTTTAGAATATTATATCTTTAGTAACCATTTTAACACTTACTAAAAAATACGACAATTTCTCAATTTTTTAGTAGTGATTTCAGGTTTGTTGGCAGCATTTGTTTCTTTCCATATAATATATAAATACTATTAAAATTTTTAATCAGTTCTATATTTATTTATGAAGACATTAAATATTTTTCATCCTCTTTTAATTAAGAATTAGTCACTTTTTATTGTTCTATACAACTAATTAATTCAGGGCAAAAAAAAAATACAACTAATTAATTCAAAACATGTGGAAAAAATATTGTTCTAGGCTTAGACAAGTAAGATATATATAAGCTTAATTTTTCGTGTGTGATTTTGTTTATTGGTCTCTTATTAGCTCCTTGACAAAGCATATATACAATACATCATTAAAAACCAGAAACACTAGTTATGTGAAAGACGCTTTTATAAATAAATTCCTACGAAAAACCATAAAAAAACCAAAGGAAATTACAATATTCCATAACTCTGGATGTTGAAAAATCTAATTATTCAATATCTTATGCCTATTCATCTTATAAATATCAGGATAAATATTATTCAATCATCTTTACTAAGTAGATCCCCTTTCTTGTTCTCGGCTTCCACTTGAGCTCCCAGGTCAATGGTTTCCTTATGAAGACCATCTTGCTTTCCCTTATCAAAATCAGCCAGAGTCTTCAAGTTGGATTGTGTAGTTTGCAAATGATATAGACAGGTTTTTCAAAATTCACCATTGTCTTATGCATCATCCCTTGTGGAGGTCTCCATAAAGCTTCTTTCTGGGACCATGCAACTTTCTCATCTAATTCAATAATATTAAGAGAAAGATTACCAAATGAATAATTACCAAACAAGGTATAATGTTTTTGACATTGATGCTTTGAATCAATAATGTCTTCTTGTTCCGCATTCTCACTTGCCTTCAGCATTTGTTGATGGTGCAACAGTTCCAAAGAGTTGAGGTGATTTTACTAATTCTCTTATATTGATTTGAGAAATTTGATGAAGAAATCACACAATTTATAGTGGCTTAGATGTTATATTTTGCCAAAATTGGTGTTTGACTTTTGTAAACTCTTTAAGAAGGAATTAATGTAAATTTAATTGATTACTTTGCCCAATTAATGTTACAAAAATTTATTGTTCTTAAAGTAGAAAAAAAAACAAAAGTAAATTATTATAGTATGGACGAAAAAAACAGAACTTACTCTTTCCAATTAATGTCACAAAAATTTATTTTTCATGAAGTAGAAAAGAACAAATTAAAAGTAAACTATTACTTTTTACTTCTATGATTTTTTTTCGGTCAAAACCCCAAATTGGTCCTTTATGTTTGCACGAAGTTTCATATTGGTCCTTTTATGTTTCAAAAGGTCTAAATTGGTCCTTTATGTTTGCAAGAAGTTCCAAATTGGTCTTTCCGTCCAATTCCGTCTATTTTTTCCGTTAAGTGCTGACGTGACATGTTGACGTGTCACACTCTCTCCTACGTGTACTACTTAGCAGACGTGGCCTTAGTTAAACTAAAATCAGGGACTAAAATGAAACAAAATAATTTTTCATAAGACAAAAATACAATTTTCTCACTTTTTCATCTTCTTCTTCCTCATGGCTGGCGGCATCCATGGCTTCTTCTGAATCTAACCCTAATCCTAATCCTAACCATAATGGTTCAGCATAAGAAATCTTACCAAACGACGCATACATTTGCATCACAGCAGTTCGTATAATAAGCTTGGACACAAATCCCAATTTGTAAACTTGAGCATGTATCTGTTGCCCTTGAATTATGGTAACCTCACATGCTCTGATAGCAAATAAAAGAGTGTAACTATCGACCTTGAAGGCTCTTCTTCTCAAGTGGGAAAAAAGCGAAAAGTCTTCTTCGGGGCTATTTCCTTCCAAATAGGCTCTAGAGATAGTATTCCATAGTGTAGAGATCAAGGCTGCGAATTGGATCGGAGTTCTTGATGATGGTTTGGATTAGGGTTAGGGTTAGAATAAGGATTAGGGTTGGATTCAGAAGAAGCCATGGATGCCAGCGAAGAAGAAGATGAAAAAGTGAGAAAATTGCATTTTTGTCTTATGAAAAATTATTTTGTTTCATTTTAGTCCCTAATTTTAGTTTAACTAAGGCCACGTCAGCTAAGTAGTACACGTAGGAGAGAGTGCGTGACACCTCAGCATGCCACGTCAGCACTTAACAGAAAAAATAGATGGAATTGGACGGAAGGACTAATTTGGAACTTCTTGCAAACATAAAGGACCAATTTAGACTTTTTGAAACATAAAGGACCAATATGAAACTTCGTGCAAACATAAAGGACCAATTTGGAGTTTTGACCATTTTTTTCCCAAATATTGCATGGAAGTAAAAAAGATGGAACATACTTAGGAATGTTTGTTCGTATAGTCAGTCATGTTTAACTTAAAACTCCATATTGAAACATACCACTTCTTACACTACGAGAAAACGGATTTTGTGTGGCGGTTCTTTCCCGGCGGTTTTCTAAAACCGCCGTTAAATCTAGATATTTTTGGCGGTTGCCTTTTTTTTTCTGTCAAAAAAAAAGCCTTTTGTTTCTAATTTGTACTCTTCGTCATTTTGTAAAACCCTAAAATTCTTCCTACCGCAATCGCATCCCCTCTGCATCACCGCCTTCGACTCCGACCTTAAACTCCTCTAAGACACCGAATCTCGTCTCATACCTCAACACCTTAAACTCCTCTTCACCGAATCTCTCTTGACTCCATCGATCTCTCTCGACTCGCACGGCTCGCCAGCCACCAACAGCCACCGTGAGTGAACACCAGATCCGTTAATTTGGTATTGGATGAACACTGTGAGTGAATAGTTAGATTTAAAGACAAGTCTCCTTAGATTAAGTTTTTCAGTGACCACCGAATCTCTCTGGCGTCTCCATCTTCTACCCACTGCCAGAGTGAACAGCTGAGAGCCATCCGTCGCCGTCGAGATTCCACCCCATAGAATCGACACCGGAACCGGAGCCGCGCACGCAGGAGTTCGCAATTTCGTAGAGGTTGGTCAGTCTTTCTTCTCTCTCTATTTTGTCTCCCTGAGCCCTAACTCAGTTCATGTTTTCCATCGCTTCATGTTTTCCCTGAGCCCTAACTCGCTTGAGTCTCCTCTGATTTGATTTAGTATTTTCTTACTCTTACTGAGATTTTTGCTTATTTTCCCCTGTTTATTATAACCTCCTCGGTTAATTTCGTTCTCTTGAATTCGAAATCCTTAATCAATCGGTGTATCAAATTCGTGAAGATCAGAATTTAGATATATATGAATATATTCAGGTGAGTTCATGCTTCTGTTGTTGGTGCTGCATATATATATATGTACATGCCTGCCTGCTGGTGCTATAATTGTTGTACCTCTCTAGTGGACGGGACAGGGATTGGGATGCCAAGCTTTCTTTCTCCTCTTCTTCCTCCCATATCTCTTTCCTCTTTGATTTTCTTTTTGCCTTTAATTTAATTGTTGTAGTTCTGATTCACTAAGCGAGGAGCAATACACATATATAACGCAGTGTTAGTTTAATTTAATTGTTGTAGTTCTGATTCACAAAATTTTATATCTTATTCTTGTTCAATTCCTAAATTTCCTTAGATGTGTCCTATGGATGGGTAGTTCTAGGATTTTATGAACATAGGGCTCATTAATGGCTTCATGGACAAATTATAGTCCATATTGACTGCCCAGGTTTTAACTTCTTGCAGACTTCTTTTTTGGATAGAGTTATCCCATATCAGTTTACTTAACATTTTTTCAAAATCTAACAATTAGCCTTGTACATAAGAATTGTGTGCTGTGTAATAATATAATAAATCAACAAGTATTTACTAAATTGAGTTTCTCTTGTTATAGTATATTCATTGCAGCAATATTAACTTTGAATAGATTGCGTTTTATTTATTTGTCTACCATAGATGCAAGTAGAGCCATGTAGAAGAGATTGAATTGCAAGGCGGCTTGGACTTGGAGTACACAAAGGTGCCTAATCAACCATTAATAATTGGAGCACAAGTGACGTAATTAAGGAAGAAAGTTTGCTTTTTGTGTTTTTTATTTTTTTAATATATATATTTTCTGGTGCTTAATTATTTTATGTTTTAATGGATTGTGTAATGTGAATGGTCTAATTCTATGATGTAGCTTTGTGAAGTTCACATGATTGACTTTGTCTATGGGCTATTAAGAACGTTGGTGAAGTAAATAACGATGGGTATGTAGATGAGATCAATGAGGCTCTTGTTGTTCATTCCTTTTAATTTTTTATTTCTTTTTCATATATGTGTAATACCCGGATATTTTCCAGTCAACGTTAAGGTCCTAAATTAATTTTTATTTTAATTTGGAAGAAAAAAAAAAAATTTTAAATAAATGAAATTTTATTTGGACCAAAATTTGGACCTAACGGGAAATACTGGGTGTAAGTTTAGTAACCCCAAAGTCAATTTTAACAATAAATAATATATTAAATATATATATAAATATATATATACAGTTTTGTTAAAAGAAAATAATTAAAAAAAAATATATATATATGTATGTGGCGGACGAAGGGGGTCACACACGTGACCCCCTTAATATTATATTGATCCCCAATTTCCTTGCTCCAGAGAAAGAGAGCCCGACATTGAAGCAGGAGAAAAAAAAAATAAATAAAAGTGAAAGAGAGAGGACCACGACGCTAGGCTCGACGGAAGGAGAAGGAGACGCGCGTGAGGGAGAAGGAGCCAGCCGAAGTCGACGCCGCCGTTCGCCGGGGTAGGAGCAGCCGACGCCGGTCTTCACGGAGGAGAGAGAAAGAGTTCGGTTAGAGAGAGAAACAAACGGGAATAGAGTTTTTCGCCGGAAAAGTCGCCGGAATCCACCGTTTCGAAGCCGGGGAAGGTGACCGGGAGTTCTTTCTACCCCGTTCTATCATCCTAACCGATTGAATCGAGGTAAAAAGTCCCGAATCACTCAAACCCCAAATTTATCAATTTTAGGGATTTTTAGAAAGACCCCAATTGATTCAATATGAGTATTTTGGATCCTAAATTGAAGTATTTGCATGCTAGGAAGTGAGTTGGAAGCTTAGGAACCGGAACCAAATTGATGGAATTTATCTGGGTTCGAAAAAGTGTAGGAAAATGTGATTGTTAAGGTTTAAGGGTGTTGCGGAATGACTTGGGGTGCACTGAAAGGTTGAATAATAATTATATAATTATTAAAAATTATTGGAATGTACGAGGGATTAAAACCCGAGTAATTTCCGTCTCACCCGGAACCCCGTTCGGGGAAAAAGAGAGACAATTTTCTAATTTTACGCGTATTCGGGTATACGTATTCATGTGTAGGTGAAGTGTTCAGGGTTATTTTGATAAATGGAAATTTTGGACAAGTAGAATTTATGACTCTTGAGCCATAAATTCAAGACTTGGGTAATGGGAACTTCACATGAACACATGAAGGGGAATTTAGACAAGTGGAAACCTATAACCTAAGCAATTAGATGTTCTAAATGGCTCGAGAGTGTGAAAGTCAAATATGGGGCATTCTGGACTTTCAAGAAGAGAAATTTAGACGACGTAACGAATTAAATAATGAGTTCTTAGAAATATCTAAACGGTACATGAGTATTAGTACGACACACGCATTTTTAGATGTTTAATTACGCGTTCTAAATTTCCTAAATATATATGTGTATAGGGCACCATACTGCGAGTGGACCTTCGGGCACACCGAGAGCTGATCCGAAGTGCCAACCAGGTGAGGGGCTTTCCCATCCTTGCCCTCTTGTGGGTTGTATGAGGATGTGGAAAAATATGGTTTGTATTATTTGCCTCTTTGTTAGAATATGTGTGCTAGAAACATGCTATTGTTATTCCTAAATGTTATTATATGAAATTACATGTTATATATGTATTTGATACATGTGAAATATCATGATGGCTTGGGAAGCCTTATATGGAAAAAGGGTTCTTGGAACCTAGAACGATATCGGGGGTAGGATCGAGTCTACTTTCGGTGTCTAAATTCCATGGTCCTAGAAACTCACAAGTTAAATGAAGTTGGAAACCTATTGTTTGATCTTGAAATTTTTGAAATAATCGAACTTAGGATGTTCTTCCTTGAAATTATTTTCGAACTTGGGAAAGGGTATAAACTTATAAGTTTTTCCAAGAAAAGTAAAACCGAACTAGTAGGGGTTCATAGGAGTCATGTAGAGTCTATGATAAAAGAGGTGTCCATTTTAAATAAACCGGGTAGATCGAGTATGTCCTCGTGAAGTCGGACACCCAAGAGTCCAAAGTCTATGAGTTTGCCACTTTGTGGTTAAAGCTTTGGTTAGGTCAAAGTCACACGAGTCGCCGGCTATGTACCAAGTAAAGTCTTGGTGCCAGATATGTCTCAAGTAAAGTCTTGGGGCCAGGGGTTCCTAGAATGATCAACTAGGTTCCTAACCGCTCACGTGAGCTATGCCTTCGGGCCAGTTTACCTCATAACGGATGCCACTCACGTGAGTTATGCCTTCGGGCCAGATTCTCTCCTAACGGAGATATGCCTTCGGGCCAGTTCTCTCCCCAAAGGGAGATATGCCTTCGGGCCAGATTATGTTATTTTAAAACGATATATGATATTGGAAAGTGTTTGATGATATTGAACATGTGATATATATGCCTAATTTTTGTCAATATATGTGTTATATATGTCAAATGCATGATCACTTAAACATGAAAGGTTAAAAGGAATATTATATGTGCATGTGGATGTGATTGGCTCCCTTTCCCCAGTTGTAGTGGTACCCGCTACTACACCAAGGATGGGAGAGCCTCTCACTGAGTCCGTTTGACTCACCCCCCCCAATTTTACATGTTACAGATACAGGTGTAGCGGGCACCGGACACGCGTCTACTTCCTCTCAAGGAGGCGGACATTCCTAGAGACCTCACGCATTGTTCGCGTGAGAGGTTTATCTTTTGATGTATACATTCTTTTGTTATATTTCACTGATGTATACATTATTTTGAGTATAGCCTTTGATGTATAGGCAATTGCTATATGTATAACTATATGTACAAATCTAGACTTGTCGGCTTCATACTGTTTAAAGATTAGGTCATGGATGGGAATATAGAATATATGAATATTATGATGAGTATGAATTGCTTCCGCATGTGAATAGGATAGGTCACACCCTATGGGGTGTGATCAATATGTAAATTATATATGTATATATGTGTGGTTGGTATGTGATTGTTTGCAAATATATAAACCTGCATGTGAATAGGATAGATTACACGCATTGAGGCGTGTGATCAATACGTAAATTTAAATGCGAGTGTGGATGCTCATATACCGGTGATTGAACAGGTTATATATATATATTGTGTGTGAATAGGATAGATCATTCCCTTGCGGTTTGATCACTACGTATATACAAATTTATGTGTGATTGCTTATGTGAATGGATATATATATATACTTGAGTTGGGCTGAAGCGGCAATGAGCGCCGTGGATTGCAGGTTATTTAGGCCACCGTAAATGACGTGGCCAATATTTATTATGTGAATATTGTATATTGTTTGTATAGCAGGGTAATTATTTAAAATGGTAATAGGGAAGGCTTACGGGTTTAGGGGTGAAATCCTACTCCCGTGCCGGTCACGGACTCCTAGAAATGGGGTCGTGACAAAGTTGGTATCAGAGGCAGGTTATTTTTAAATAGTATGAAGCCATAGGTATGACCGGGTGTCGGTTTATCCTTCTTTGTGTACCCGGGCACAACGTGGGAGTAAAAGGGCACTTGTGGGAATACCCAGGAAAAATGTGTCAATCCTTTCTTTCTACTCTCTTTGATATTTAAATATATCATTGTTATATGCGTATTTATTAGGTGTGATCTTTGTGCAGTACAGGGATGCTGCCGACCACTAGGCAGGCTAGGAGGGGCGGTAGAGTCCCTGCACGTATAGATGAGGAGTCCGTTCGGGAGGAGAGAGTGCCTCCCAGGGGCCGAGCTAGAGGCCATGCTAGAGGCCGTGCTAGAGGTCGTGCTCGCGGTCGTGCTCGCGGTCGTGGTAGGACACAAGAAAGAGAAGTGCATGGGCAACAAAACCCAGAGCCACAGGTTGAGACGGGTGCTCCGTCGGTGACTGAGATGTTGACTGCGGGATTTCAGGAATTGAGAGCCGAAATGACCCGCCAAATTCAACAAGAAGTCCTGCCGTTTAGTTGCCGGCGAAGAAGAAGAGCAAGTGATATCGGTTGAACAGGAAACTGAAACAAGGGAGGAAGAACCTAGAAGGGATTGGCAACTAAGGGACGTACCCAGGAGACCGAGGGGAGTTCCGAGGGAATTGCCAATTACAAAATTCTTAAAGTTAAATCCGCCTACCTTTTGCGGGACCGAAACCAAGGAGGACCCTCAACATTTCATACGTGATGTGACTAGAATTGGAGAGCTGCTGAGGTGTCCAGGTGGAGAGATGGTGGAACTTGCCTCATTTCAATTAAGAGGCGCTGCAAGAATATGGATTGAGTCAGTACGGAGGAGATATGCACAGAGAGTTGCTCCTATGACCTGGGAAGATTTTCAGAGGGAATTCCTAGGTCGATTTCTGTCTGAAGGAACCAAGTATGCTAAGCGTCAACAGTTTGAAGACTTGTGGATGACGCCTAATATGACAGTGACTGAGTTTGAGCTACAGTACACAGAGCTAGCTCAATATGCTCCTGAGTTAGTTCCTGATGAGAGGGAATTGATCAAGAGGTTCATCCACAGATTGGTAGAGCCGTTGTTCATGGTACTACTACCCCAGTGCAATCAATTTGAAACTCTAGCACAGGCTGCAGATTGTGCAAGAGTGATAGAAAATAGAAGGAAGTTTGGGACGTCAGCGAATCCCAAGAATAAATTACTGATGGGTAGTGAAGGCCAAGGGTGGAAGAAGAAGCAAAAGACAGCTGGTAATTCTGGTATAGTTTCAAATTATGCAGGACAAGTTGGTGGGCAGTCTGCTATTACCACCACAAGTTCTGGGAAGAGTAACACCCAAGGTGGACAGAGAGTACAAGGCAGTAAAAACACCGGTGACACATGGCCTCAATGTGCAATCTGTAACAGACGTCATTTTGGTGTATGCCGGAAATTGACCGGTGCATGCTACACTTGTGGCGAGGTGGGCCACATGTCTAGGGAGTGTCCTAAGCGGAGGGAAGGTACAAGTGTGAGAAGTAACCCGACTCCGAGAAGTACTCCTATTCCAGCCCCACCGGTGAGAACCGTGCCACCACATACAACCCATACGGGTGCAATTAGAGGTCGTGGTGCGGGTAGCAGTGGTAGAGGAACAGGGGCAGTGAGTGGCGGTCAAGCCAGAGTATTCGCACTTTCTCAGCAGGACGCTCAGGCATCCAATGCAGTGGTCACAGGTACTCTACTTGTTTGTTCTGTTGAAGCAAAAGTGTTGTTTGATTCTGGTTCTACTCATTCATACGTGTCGCATGAATTTGCCTCTAAATTCAAGAGAAGTCCATCTAGAATGGAAGAGATAGTATTAGTATCTACTCCGATGGGAGATTCGGTACAAGTTGAGTATGTGCATAAATCCTGTGTGGTGGAGGTCGATGGTCATGAGACTATAGTAGACCTTCGTCTTTTAGTTATGTTTGATTTAGATGTAATTCTGGGAATGGACTGGTTGGCATCTTGTCATGCGGTGGTGGATTGTAGAGCTAAGTGTCTAAAATTTAGCATGCCGAATGAAGAACCTTTCGTGATAAGGGGCGACGGAGCCGCTCTGTACCCAAGCTTGATTTCAGCTATCAAGGCATCCAAGCTACTTGAAAAAGGGTGCAAAGGGTACTTGGCCTTTGTGAGAGACACTACGAAAGAAGTGGTTTCACCGAATCAAGTACCGGTGGTGCGTGAGTTCTTAGATGTATTTCCGGAAGAATTGCCGGGGTTGCCTCCCGATCGGGAAATTGAATTTGAAATTGAACTGCAACCCGGTACTCAACCTATATCCACACCACCTTATCGAATGGCTCCGAAAGAATTGAAAGAGTTACATACTCAGTTGCAGGAGTTGCTTGACAAGGGCTTTATTCGGCCTAGTTTTTCTCCTTGGGGTGCGCCGGTCCTTTTTGTGAAGAAGAAGGACGGATCCTTGCGGTTGTGTATCGATTACCGAAAGTTAAATAAGGTGACGATCCGCAACCAATACCCACTTCCGAGGATAGATGACTTGTTTGATCAATTACAAGGTGCAAAGCGGTTTTCTAAAATTGATTTGCGATCTGGGTATCACCAACTCAAGATTCGAGAATCAGACGTACCTAAGACCGCTTTCCGAACCCGATATGGACATTACGAGTTTTTGGTGATGTCTTTTGGATTGACCAATGCTCCTGCAGCGTTTATGGATATGATGAACAGGGTCTTCAAACCTTTCTTGGATCAATTTGTCATTGTCTTTATTGATGACATCTTGGTCTATTCGAAAAATTCAGAGGAGCACGCTGAACACTTAAGGTTGGCCTTACAAAAGCTGAGGGAGAAGAAGTTGTATGCCAAATTCTCCAAATGCGAATTTTGGCTTGATAGAGTTGCCTTTCTGGGTCACGTGGTATCATCAGAGGGAATCCACGTTGATCCAAGTAAGGTGGAGGCGGTTAAGAATTGGTCCCAACCTACTTCAGTTACAGAAATCCGTAGTTTTTTGGGTTTGGCGGGCTACTACAGAAGATTCGTACAAGATTTTTCTAAGGTGGCTGCGCCATTGACCAAATTGACACAAAAAGGGGTGAAGTTTGTATGGGATGAGAAATGTGAGCACAGTTTCCAGAAGTTGAAGGAAAACCTCACTACCGCTCCAGTGTTAGCACTGCCTGAAGGCACCGGAGGGTATGTGGTGTATTGCGATGCATCAAGGATCGGGTTGGGGTGTGTATTAATGCAATACGGCAAAGTGATTGCGTATGCCTCGAGACAGTTGAGGAAACATGAGAAGAATTACCCGACTCATGATCTTGAAATGGCCGCGGTGGTATTTGCCTTAAAAATATGGAGGCATTACCTATACGGAGAGACTTGTGAAATTTATACAGATCACAAGAGTCTCAAATACATCTTCGAGCAGAAAGATTTAAACTTGAGACAACGTCGATGGCTAGAGTTGTTAAAAGATTATGACTGCACGATTTTGTATCATCCGGGAAAGGCTAATGTGGTAGCTGATGCTCTGAGTCGGAAATCCATGGGTAGTCTTGCCCATATAAGTGAAGAGAGAAGACCGTTGATTAAGGAACTTCATGAGTTAGAACAAACCGGAACTCGGTTTGAGATTGGAAGTTCAAATTCACTGTTGGCTCATCTAGAAGCTAAATCCTCTTTGTTGGAAGGGGTGAAGTCTAAACAGGATGAAGATGCCGACCTCAGACAGATTAAGAATACAGTGATCGAAGAGAAAAGGGAGGACCTCCGATTCTCTATTGATGATTTCGGGGTACTTCGCTTGGAGGGACGGTTGTGTGTTCCGATGGTGGACAATTTGAAAGAGAGAATTCTTGAAGAAGCACACCGGACCGCTTATACCATCCACCCGGGAGCTAACAAAATGTATCATGATTTGAAACAATTGTATTGGTGGAATGGTATGAAAAGAGATGTTGCAGACTATGTGGCTAGATGTTTAGTGTGTCAGCAGGTTAAGGCCGAACACCAGAAACCCGCCGGGATGTTACAACAAATAGAAATACCAGAATGGAAATGGGAGAGGATCACAATGGATTTTGTTACAGGGTTGCCTAGATCACAGCGTGGGTTTGATTCAGTTTGGGTAATAGTGGATCGTATGACCAAGTCCGCCCACTTTCTGCCAGTTAAGACCACTTATAGTGTGAGTCAGTATGCGCAGCTCTATCTATCAGAGATCGTCAGATTACACGGGATACCAGTATCCATAATATCGGATAGAGGGCCACAGTTCACTTCCAGGTTTTGGAAGTCCATGCAGGAAGTGTTGGGGACTAGAGTTGATTTGAGCACCGCTTTTCACCCACAGACAGATGGGCAATCAGAGAGAACTATTCAAATTCTGGAAGACATGCTTAGAGCGTGTATTATGGATTTCGGCGGAAGTTGGGAAAAGTATCTACCTCTAGCTGAATTTGCATATAATAACAGTTACCAAGCGAGTATCCAGATGGCACCTTTCGAGGCTCTTTATGGTCGAAGGTGTCGATCCCCGATTGGTTGGTTCGAGGTCGGAGAAGCTAGCTTAGTCGGGCCGGAACTGTTACAAGATGCCTTGAAAAAGGTAAAAGAAATAAGGGAGAGGTTGTTAACGGCTCAAAGTAGACAGAAGTCATATGCTGACAACCGAAGAAGAGAATTGGAATTCGTTGTGGGTGAGTTAGTATTCTTGAAAATTTCACCAATGAAGGGCGTAATGAGGTTTGGCAAGAAAGGCAAGTTAAGTCCAAGGTATATTGGACCATTTGAGATACTAGAGCGTGTGGGGAATGTTGCCTACCGTCTTCAATTGCCCGCGGAACTAGAAGGAGTTCATCCGGTGTTTCATGTATCAATGCTTCGCAAGTACTTGCCAGACCCTTCTCATGTGATCCAACCCCAAGAAGTACAACTAACCGAAGAGTTGACGTATGAGGAGATACCAGTGGAAATCTTAGATCGTCAATTGAAGAAGTTGAGATCGAAAGAAATACCATTGGTGAAAGTTCTGTGGAGAAATCACTCGACCGAGGAAGCTACGTGGGAAGTCGAGGCTGATATGCGCAGGACGTATCCTCATCTATTTGAAAACTAAGGTTAGTATGTGATTGAAATTCGGGGACCAAATTTCTTAAGGGGGGAAGATTGTAATACCCGGATATTTTCCAGTCAACGTTAAGGTCCTAAATTAATTTTTATTTTAATTTGGAAGAAAAAAAAAAAAAAAATTTTAAATAAATGAAATTTTATTTGGACCAAAATTTGGACCTAACGGGAAATACTGGGTGTAAGTTTAGTAACCCCAAAGTCAATTTTAACAATAAATAATATATTAAATATATATATAAATATATATATACAGTTTTGTTAAAAGAAAATAATTAAAAAAAATATATATATATGTATGTGGCGGACGAAGGGGGTCACACACGTGACCCCCCTTAATATTATATTGATCCCCAATTTCCTTGCTCCAGAGAAAGAGAGCCCGACATTGAAGCAGGAGAAAAAAAAAAAAATAAAAGTGAAAGAGAGAGGACCACGACGCTAGGCTCGACGGAAGGAGAAGGAGACGCGTGTGAGGGAGAAGGAGCCAGCCGAAGTCGACGCTGCCGTTCGCCGGGGTAGGAGCAGCCGACGCCGGTCTTCACGGAGGAGAGAGAAAGAGTTCGGTTAGAGAGAGAAACAAACGGGAATAGAGTTTTTCGCCGGAAAAGTCGCCGGAATCCACCGTTTCGAAGCCGGGGAAGGTGACCGGGAGTTCTTTCTACCCCGTTCTATCATCCTAACCGATTGAATCGAGGTAAAAAGTCCCGAATCACTCAAACCCCAAATTTATCAATTTTAGGGATTTTTAGAAAGACCCCAATTGATTCAATATGAGTATTTTGGATCCTAAATTGAAGTATTTGCATGCTAGGAAGTGAGTTGGAAGCTTAGGAACCGGAACCAAATTGATGGAATTTATCTGGGTTCGAAAAAGTGTAGGAAAATGTGATTGTTAAGGTTTAAGGGTGTTGCGGAATGACTTGGGGTGCACTGAAAGGTTGAATAATAATTATATAATTATTAAAAATTATTGGAATGTACGAGGGATTAAAACCCGAGTAATTTCCGTCTCACCCGGAACCCCGTTCGGGGAAAAAGAGAGACAATTTTCTAATTTTACGCGTATTCGGGTATACGTATTCATGTGTAGGTGAAGTGTTCAGGGTTATTTTGATAAATGGAAATTTTGGACAAGTAGAATTTATGACTCTTGAGCCATAAATTCAAGACTTGGGTAATGGGAACTTCACATGAACACATGAAGGGGAATTTAGACAAGTGGAAACCTATAACCTAAGCAATTAGATGTTCTAAATGGCTCGAGAGTGTGAAAGTCAAATATGGGGCATTCTGGACTTTCAAGAAGAGAAATTTAGACGACGTAACGAATTAAATAATGAGTTCTTAGAAATATCTAAACGGTACATGAGTATTAGTACGACACACGCATTTTTAGATGTTTAATTACGCGTTCTAAATTTCCTAAATATATATGTGTATAGGGCACCATACTGCGAGTGGACCTTCGGGCACACCGAGAGCTGATCCGAAGTGCCAACCAGGTGAGGGGCTTTCCCATCCTTGCCCTCTTGTGGGTTGTATGAGGATGTGGAAAAATATGGTTTGTATTATTTGCCTCTTTGTTAGAATATGTGTGCTAGAAACATGCTATTGTTATTCCTAAATGTTATTATATGAAATTACATGTTATATATGTATTTGATACATGTGAAATATCATGATGGCTTGGGAAGCCTTATATGGAAAAAGGGTTCTTGGAACCTAGAACGATATCGGGGGTAGGATCGAGTCTACTTTCGGTGTCTAAATTCCATGGTCCTAGAAACTCACAAGTTAAATGAAGTTGGAAACCTATTGTTTGATCTTGAAATTTTTGAAATAATCGAACTTAGGATGTTCTTCCTTGAAATTATTTTCGAACTTGGGAAAGGGTATAAACTTATAAGTTTTTCCAAGAAAAGTAAAACCGAACTAGTAGGGGTTCATAGGAGTCATGTAGAGTCTATGATAAAAGAGGTGTCCATTTTAAATAAACCGGGTAGATCGAGTATGTCCTCGTGAAGTCGGACACCCAAGAGTCCAAAGTCTATGAGTTTGCCACTTTGTGGTTAAAGCTTTGGTTAGGTCAAAGTCACACGAGTCGCCGGCTATGTACCAAGTAAAGTCTTGGTGCCAGATATGTCTCAAGTAAAGTCTTGGGGCCAGGGGTTCCTAGAATGATCAACTAGGTTCCTAACCGCTCACGTGAGCTATGCCTTCGGGCCAGTTTACCTCATAACGGATGCCACTCACGTGAGTTATGCCTTCGGGCCAGATTCTCTCCTAACGGAGATATGCCTTCGGGCCAGTTCTCTCCCCAAAGGGAGATATGCCTTCGGGCCAGATTATGTTATTTTAAAACGATATATGATATTGGAAAGTGTTTGATGATATTGAACATGTGATATATATGCCTAATTTTTGTCAATATATGTGTTATATATGTCAAATGCATGATCACTTAAACATGAAAGGTTAAAAGGAATATTATATGTGCATGTGGATGTGATTGGCTCCCTTTCCCCAGTTGTAGTGGTACCCGCTACTACACCAAGGATGGGAGAGCCTCTCACTGAGTCCGTTTGACTCACCCCCCCAATTTTACATGTTACAGATACAGGTGTAGCGGGCACCGGACACGCGTCTACTTCCTCTCAAGGAGGCGGACATTCCTAGAGACCTCACGCATTGTTCGCGTGAGAGGTTTATCTTTTGATGTATACATTCTTTTGTTATATTTCACTGATGTATACATTATTTTGAGTATAGCCTTTGATGTATAGGCAATTGCTATATGTATAACTATATGTACAAATCTAGACTTGTCGGCTTCATACTGTTTAAAGATTAGGTCATGGATGGGAATATAGAATATATGAATATTATGATGAGTATGAATTGCTTCCGCATGTGAATAGGATAGGTCACACCCTATGGGGTGTGATCAATATGTAAATTATATATGTATATATGTGTGGTTGGTATGTGATTGTTTGCAAATATATAAACCTGCATGTGAATAGGATAGATTACACGCATTGAGGCGTGTGATCAATACGTAAATTTAAATGCGAGTGTGGATGCTCATATACCGGTGATTGAACAGGTTATATATATATATTGTGTGTGAATAGGATAGATCATTCCCTTGCGGTTTGATCACTACGTATATACAAATTTATGTGTGATTGCTTATGTGAATGGATATATATATATACTTGAGTTGGGCTGAAGCGGCAATGAGCGCCGTGGATTGCAGGTTATTTAGGCCACCGTAAATGACGTGGCCAATATTTATTATGTGAATATTGTATATTGTTTGTATAGCAGGGTAATTATTTAAAATGGTAATAGGGAAGGCTTACGGGTTTAGGGGTGAAATCCTACTCCCGTGCCGGTCACGGACTCCTAGAAATGGGGTCGTGACAATATGATTCCTGATGACATGTCAGTTCTTCAAGCAATTTCATTTGTGTCAAACTAACGATATCCTGTAAAATATTTTCAGGTTATGAAATACCTAAGCTAAGGTAAGTAAAAATTTTCCTTCTATGGCAGTTACTTTTGGTTGTTCTGATTTGAGTCTGAAGCTAAGCATATAGATACTCGTTCCTCTTTCAAATTTACATTTCTCTACTGATAAGCAGGTTGGTTTGATGAAATTTGGGAGATCGACATGAACCAACCTAACTGCTAGACATTGGATTCGGCCCTAACAGTATATTTTTAGGTTGGTTTTAGTTATCTTCGGATTAATTTTGAATTTTTAACAACTTTTAAACCAAATTTTATACTTAAAACAAAATCAAATAATAATTTTATTTTATTAATGACTTGTAATGCATTTTAATTGAAATGTTTAATATAAATATTTGGTATGAGGATACATGTAAATGTAATGAATTTTAATATTGTTTTGTCCAAAATACTGCCTATGCGCTACCTTTGTCAAATAAAATAAAGCTACTTAGTCTCCAAATTATTACACAAAGTAAAACCATTCAGTGATTAACGTAGAACAATTCATTTCGCATAATATTAAGTAATTCTATGTGTAGCAATATGAAAATATGAATACACATCAAAATAGAAGTTATAATTTTTAAGTGTGTATATGTAGAAGGTATAGTTATTTTCAGGAAAGACTCTTATTTAATCTTTTAATGCATCACATGATACTAACTTTCTTTTGGAGTTTGTCGAATGTATCCTTTCTTATAACTAATCATATTTAAGATATTTTTGGCATAAAATTAAATAAATGAATAGTACAATAATAAAGTAAATAAGAATAAATAAATAACGTTATTGGTCATTATACAAATATTGTGACAACACGTCCCTAAAAATTTCTCAGTAGTTATTGTGCTAGCACAAAATTTGCCGAAGATTATGCTATATGAGTATGTGATAAGACACTAAATAAAATATATGTTAACTTCTTAAGATAATTCCCGACTAAAGCTTTGAAAACGTGATAGTTTTAGCTTTGAGTTTGGATGAACTTCTCTTCTCACTTGCGATTACCACTGTTGGGTGTAATGATTGAGAAATTTTCGAAAAAATACCACAATTAAAAATTTATTAAAACATTTTTTTCTCAAAAAATTAAATTATTAACACATTTTAATTTTATTAATTTTAAAATTTTTTAAATTTCTACTTTAAAAACTTCATAAATTTCAGAATATTATATCTCTAGTAACCATTTTAACACTATTATTAAAAAATATGACAATTTCTAAATTTTTTTAGTAGTGATTTTCAGGTTTATTGGCAGCATTCATTTCTTTCCATATAATATATAAATACTATTAAAATTTTTAATCAGTTTTATATTTAATTAAGAAGACATTAAATATTTTCCATCCTCTTTTAAAGAAGAATTAGTCACTTTTTATTATTCTATACAACTAATTTATTCAAAACACGTAGAAAAAAAATTTTTTAGGCTTAGACAAGTAAGATATATATATATATAAGCTTAATTTTTCGTGTGTGATTTTGTTTATTGGTCTCTTATCAACTCCTTGACAAAGCATATATAAAGTACATCATTGAAAACCAGAAACACTTTTTATTTGAAAGTCGCTTTTATAAATAAATTCCTACGAAAAACCATAAAAAAAAAATCAAAGGAAATTATAATATTCCATAATTCTGGATGTTGAAAAATCTAATTATTCAATATCTTATGCCTATTCATCTTATAAATATCAGGATAAATATTATTCAATCATCTTTACTAAGTAGATCTCCTTTCTTGTTCTCAGCTTCCACTTGAGCTCCCAAGTCACTGGTTTCCTTATGAAGACCATCTTTGCTTTCCCTTATCAAAATCAGCCAAAGTCTTCAAGTTGGATTGTGTAGTTTGGAAATGAGATAGACAGGTTTTTCAAAATTCACCATTGTCTTATGCATCATCCCTTGCGGAGGTCTCCATAAAGCTTCTTTCTGGGACCATGCAACTTTCTCGTCTAATTCAATAATATTAAGAGAAAGATTACCGAATGAATAATTACCAAGCAAGGTATAATGTTTTTGACATTGATGCTTTGAATCAATAATGTCTTCTTGTTCCGCATTCTCACTTGCCTTCAGCATTTGTTGATGGTGCAACGGTTCCAAAGAGTTGAGGTGATTTTACTAATTCTCTTATATTGATTTGAGAAATTTGATGAAGAAATCACACAATTTATAGTGGCTTAGATGTTTTATTTTGCCAAAATTGGTGTTTGACTTTTGTAAACTCTTTAAGAAGGAATTAATGTAAATTTAATTGATTACTTTGCCCAATTAATGTTACAAAAATTTATTGTTCTTAAAGTAGAAAAAAAACAAAAGTAAATTATTATAGTATGGACGAAAAAAACAGAACTTACTCTTTCCAATTAATGCCACAAAAATTTATTGTTCTTGAAGTAGAAAAGAAGAAATTAAAATTAAACTATTACATTTTACTTCTATGATTTTTTTTCCTAAATATTGTATGGAATTTGAAAAGATGGAACCTACATAGGAATGTTCGTGCGTATAGTCAGTTATGTTTTACTTAAAACTCCACATTGAAACCTCCCACTTCTTAGCAGGTTTGTTTGAAGAAATTTGGGAGATTGACGTGAACCAAGCTAACCCCTAGACATTGGGTTGGGCACTTACAATACATTTTTAGGTTGGTTTTAGTTCTCTTCAGATTAATTTTGAAATCTTAACAACTTCGAAACCAAATTTTATACACAACACAAAATCAAATTATAATTTTTTTTTATTAATGACTAGTAATGTGATGAATTTTAATATTCATTTGTGCACCAGTAAGAAATTAATGTGGGCTAGAATGACAAGTTTGCTGCATCCACATAAAAAACTTGATGAATATGTTTGTAGTTGATTTTGTCTGCTTTAAAATAAATTTAAGTTTGATAGGGATGAACCACGTGAAAACTTGAGTGTAGTAGCCCAAACTCCAGCTAAGAGATCAATAACAACCAATCTATGTTTCTTATATATCAATTGAAATTGACTATAAGTTGGGATTTTACACTCTATCTCTTAAGAGGCCTAACTTACCCCAAAAGAGCTGTCACGACCCCCTATCGGGAGTTCGTGACCGGCACGGGAGGTAGGATTTCTCCTATCCCGTAAGCCTCTAACTCCTGATTGACATTTTATATATCCATAACTACCCATTTCTATTACAAACAATATATAGTATATATGGTCATCCCTATCCGGTGACCTACGTAACACGCAATCACGGCTCGCTCAACGCCGCTTCAGTCTATACATATACACATAATCAATCACACGTACATATAATATACATATTGATCACCCGAAGGCAATATCTCACGTGAGCAATATGGGAACCTAGTTGATCATTCTAGGAACCCCTGGTCCCAAGACTATACTTGGAGCAATAGTCTGACCCCAAGACTTCACTTGGAGCAATAGCCGGCGACTCATCTGACCTCGGTTTACCCAAGGCAATAGCCACAATGTGGTGAACTCATATACTCTGTATTTCTATGGTTTGACCCAAGACAAGAGACTCAATCTACCCGAACCACCCGTGATAGACTCGGTTCCCGCGTTGTACCATAAATGACCCCTATGGACCACTGCTTGTTTATTTTACTCTTTCTTAGGCAAATCTAGATTTCCAAATGGTTTCTAATTCGGACTCTTGGTTCAGGACAAAGTCACCTAGGTTTATTCTCTTTAAGGATTTACATACAAATCCACACCCTCCAGATAATAATTTACTCGATCCTACCCCAGATGTCATATAGGTCCCGTGGACCTTCTTTTCATATAAGGCTCATCAAGCCACAATTGCTTTTACAATTCACAAACACACATATAGCACGTTTTCACATATACTGTAATTTAGGAACAACAATAGCATGTTATCTAACATGTAATTTCTACAAATAGGCAAGAAGTCAAACCATATATCCATATCCGCAGTCAACCCTATAGGGCAGGGATAGGAAAGCCCTCACCTGGTTGGCCCCTCGTATCGGCTCTCGGTGTGCCCGAAGGTCCGCTTACTGTATGGTGCCCTATACACATTTACTTGAGAGATTCAAAAACTTGCAATTTCAACCACTATAGTGTACATGTAACGCTAACGCTCATGTTCTTTCTAATTAATTTATAGACTAGTTGTTGGCTTGGAATGTCCTCAACTAGTTTTCGGAACACCTAGCATGCTTCTAATCGTGTCCAACCCTTGTTAAATCACACTATTTGGAAACGTTGAATTTGGGAATGCAAGGTTACCCAATTTCACCTCTATGTGTCCATATGAAGTTCCCATTACCCAAGTCTCGAATTTATGGCTCAAGAGTCATAAATTCTACTTGTCCAAAATTTTCATTTATCAAAATAACCTTGAACACTTCACCTACACATGAATACACATGCCCGAATACGCGTAAAATTAGAAAATTGTCTCTTTTTCCCCGAACGGGGTTTCGGGTGAGACGGGAATTACTCGGGTTTTAATCCCTCGTACATTCCAATAATTTTTTAACAATTATATAATTATCATTCAACCTTTCAATGCACCCCAAATCATTCCACAACACCCTTAAACCTTAACAACCACATTTTCCTACACTTTTTCCAACCCGGATAAATTCTATCAATTTGGTTCCGGTTCCTAAGCTTCCAACTCACTTCCTAGCATGCAAATACTTCAATTTAGGACCCAGAATACCCAGATTGAATTAATTGGGGTCTTTCCAAAAATCCCAAAAATTGATAAAATTGGGGTTTGAGAGTTTCGGGACTTCTCACCTCGATTCAACCGGTTAGAAGGACGATATGGAGTAGAGGAGACTCCCGGCTACCTTCCCCAGTGAAGAAACGGCGTTTTCCGGCGAGAAAGCTTTCTCCCTCTTGTTTCTCTCTCTACCCCGAACTCTCTCTCTCTCTAGCCAACAATGGCGTTTTCCGGCGACTACGTCTCCCTCCGGCACCAGCTCGCACGTCCGACCACCACCGCAGTCACCTCCGTCCGTAAGCTCCTTCCCTTTTCTCTCGCGTAGCTTCCGTGCTTCCCTCTCCACTCTCGCGTTTTTCCTATTGATGGCCTCCCCTCACGTCTGTATCCTTTCCTTTATTCTCTTTTATTTCTCTTTTCTTATCTTTCCTAATATTAATATATATATATATATATCACTTAACAAAAACAAACAAAAAAAAAAGAAATCTGATTTAATAATAAAAAAATATATATAAGCATTAGGATTTTACTAAAATTTATATTTACCACATAATAAGTGATAAGCTAGTGTGTCTTTCTATCTCACTTTCCACTTTTAAAATTAATTACTTTAATTTAATTAATGGTGCTAATTAGAATAGTCTCGGGTATCACAATCTTCCCCCCTTAAGAAATTCGGTCCTTGAATTTCAAACAAAATACTAACCTTAGTCTCAAAATAGATGAGGATACGTCCTGCGCATTTCACCCTCGACCTCCCATATAGCTTCTTCGGTCGAGTGGTTTCTCCACAGAACTTTAACCAATGGAATCTCTTTCGTTCTGAGTTTCTTCAACTGCCGGTCTAAGATTTCCACTGGCTCCTCTTCATACGTCATATTTTCGGTAAGTTGCACGTCTTGCGATTGGATTACGTGCATGGGATCGGGAAGATATTTCCGAAGCATCGATACATGAAAGACAGGGTGTACCCCTTCCAAATCTGTAGGCAATTCCAACCGATACGCTACATTTCCAACACGTTCTAGGATTTCAAACGGTCCGATATACTGAGGACTCAACTTCCCCTTCTTACCAAGCCGCATTACGCCTTTCATCAGTGATATTCTCAAGAACACCTGATCACCAACGAAAAACTCCAGTTCTCTTCTTCGATTGTCTGCATAAGACTTTTGCCTACTCTGAGCCGTCAGCAGTCTCTCCCTTATACCCTTTACTTTCTGCAAGGCATCTTGTAGCAATTCCGGGCCGACTAGGCTAGCTTCTCCGACCTCGAACCACCCAATCGGGGATCTGCACCTACGGCCGTACAGAGCCTCGAAAGGTGCCATTTGAATACTTGCTTGATAACTGTTATTGTACGCAAACTCTGCCAAAGGTAAATACCTTTCCCAACTCTCGCTGAAATCCATAATACACGCCCGTAGCATGTCCTCAAGAATCTGAATGGTTCTTTCTGATTGCCTGTCGGTCTGTGGGTGGAACGCAGTACTCAGGTTAACTCTAGTTCCCAACACTTCCTGCAATGACTTCCAAAACCTGGAAGTGAACTATGGCCCTTTATCAGATATTATGGATACTGGCACACCGTGCAATCTAACGATTTCTGATAGATAAATCTGTGCATATTGACTCAATCTGTAAGTGGTCTTAACTGGCAGAAAGTGTGCGAACTTAGTCATGCGATCCACTATCAACCAAACCGAATCGAATCCCCGTTGTGATCTTGGCAACCCTGTTACGAAATCCATCGTTATCCTCTCCCATTTCCACTCAGGTATTTCTATCTGTTGTAATGTTCCGGCGAGCTTCTGGTGTTCAGCCTTGACTTGCTGGCACACTAAACACCTGGCTACACAGTTTGCGACATCCGTTTTCATGCCATTCCACCAATACAACTGTTTCAGGTCATGATACATTTTATTAGCTCCCGGATGGATTGTATACGATGTCCGGTGTGCTTCTTCAAGTATTCTTTCTTTCAAGTTATCAACCATAGGTTCACACAACCGTTCCTCCAACCGAAGTATCCCAAAATCATCTATAGAGAATCGGACGTCGTCCCCTTTCCCTTTAGTTACGGTATCCCTGATTTGCTTGAGGTCGGTATCTTCATCTTGTCTAGCCTTCACCTCTTCTACCAAAGAGGACTTAGCTTGCAAATGGGCTAAAAGTGAGTTAGAACTTCCAATCTCAAACTGATTTCCCATTTGCTCCAGCTCGTGCAGTTCTCTAATTAACAGTCTTCTTTCTTCACTTATATGAGCAAGACTGCCCATGGATTTCCGACTCAGAGCATCGGCTACCACATTAGCCTTTCCTGGATGATACAAGATCGTGCAGTCGTAGTCTTTTAACAACTCTAACCATCGACGTTGTCTCAAGTTCAAGTCTTTCTGCTCAAAAATGTATTTGAGGCTTTTGTGGTCTGTATAAATTTCACAAGTCTCACCATATAAGTAGTGTCTCCATATTTTCAAAGCGAATACTACAGCCACCATTTCGAGGTCGTGAGTCGGGTAGTTCTTCTCATGCTTGCTCAGTTGTTGCGATGCATACGCAATCACCTTGCCATGTTGCATCAAGACACACCCTAACCCGATGCTCGACGCATCACAGTATACCACATACCCTCCTGTGCCTTCAGGTAATGCCAGCACCGGAGTAGTAGTGAGGTTGTCCTTCAATTTCTGTAAACTCTTCTCACACTTGTCATCCCATGCAAACTTCACTCCTTTCTGAGTCAATCTAGTCATAGGTGCAACAACCTTAGAGAAGTCCTGCACAAATCTTCTATAATATCCAGCCAAACCCAAGAAACTGAGAATTTCGGTAACAGAGGTAGGCTGGGACCAATTCTTCACTGCCTCTACCTTACTTGGATCAATGTGGATTCCCTCTGATGATACCATGTGACCCAAAAAGGCAACTCTGGCAAGCCAGAATTCACACTTAGAGAACTTGGCATACAGTTTTTCCTCTCTCAACCTCTGTAATGCTAGTCTCAAGTGTTCAGCATGTTCCTCAGAGTTCTTTGAATAAACCAATATGTCGTCAATGAAGACAATGATAAATCGGTCCAGAAATGATTTAAAGACCCTGTTCATCATGTCCATGAACGCTGCAGGAGCATTAGTTAATCCGAAAGACATCACCAAGAACTCGTAATGCCCATATCGGGTCCGAAATGCGGTCTTAGGTATGTCTGATTCACGAATCTTTAATTGATGGTACCCAGATCGCAAATCAATCTTGGAAAACCGTTTCGCACCCTGCAACTGATCAAATAAGTCATCTATCCTCAGTAGTGGATATTGATTGCGGATCGTCACCTTGTTTAACTTTCGGTAATCGATACACATCCGCAAAGATCTGTCCTTCTTCTTTACAAAAAGGACCGGTGCACCCCAAGGAGAGAAACTAGGTCTTATAAAACCCTTTTCAAGCAATTCTTGCAATTGTGTATGTAGCTCCTTCAGCTCTTTCGGAGCCATACAGAAAGGTGGTGTGTAGATGGGCTGAGTACCAGGTTGCAGCTCAATTCCAAATTCAATCTCACGGTCGGGCGGTAATCTCAGCAATTCTTCTGGAAATACATCCAAGAACTCTCGCACCACAGGTACTTGAGTGGGTGAAAGTACTTCTTTCGTGGTATCTTGGACGAATGCCAAGTACCCTTTGCATCCCTTTGCAAGTAACTTGGACGCTTTCAAAGCCGAGATCAAGCTTGGATACGGTGCAGCTCCATCACCCCGTATCACAAAAGGCTCCTCGTTTGGCATATTGAATTTCAAGCATTTAGCCCTGTAGTCAACAACCGCATGGCATGACGACAACCAATCCATTCCGAGGATCACGTCAAGATCAACCATACACAACAACCGAAGGTCTACCACAATCTAATGACCATCAACCTCTACAATGCAACACTTGTGCACATACTCTACTTGTACCAATTCTCCCATTGGTGTAGAGACCAGTACTGTTTTTTCCATTCTAGATGGACTTTTGTTGAATTTAGAGGCAAATGCATGTGACACATAGGAATGAGTGGAGCCGGAATCAAATAAGACTCGTGCTTCAAGAAAGCAGACAATAAGAGTACCTGTCACAACCGCATTTGATGCATGAGCATCCTGTTGAGAGAGTGCAAATACCCGCGCCTGTCCTCCACCTACCGCCCCTGGCCCTCGGCCACTAGACCCTGCACCACGGCCTCTAACTGCACCTGTACTTACTACCTGTGGTGGCACGGTTCTCACTGGTGGAGCTGGAATAGGTGTACTCCTCGGCGTCAGATTGCTTCTCACACTTGTACCCTCTTTCTTCTTTGGACACTCTCTAGCCATATGACCCATCTGGCCGCAATGGTAGCATCCACCTGTCAAATTCCGACATATGCCAGAATGAAATTTGCCGCAAGTCACACACTGGGGCTTTGTCTTCCCGGCATTTCCACCCCCTTGTCCCCTCTGTCCTCCTTGGACATTACCCCTTGTACCTGTTTCATAGGTGGTAGTTGAGGATTGTCCCCCTGCGGACCCTGAATATCCGGCACCTCCACCTGTTGTCTTCCTTTTCTTACTTCCACCTCCTTGGTTGTCACTGCTTGTAATTAACTTCACTTTGGGATCAACAGATGTCCCATACCTCTTCCTAGTTTTAATCATCCTAGCACAGTCGGCTGCTTGAGCTAGAGACTCAAACTGTCTCCTCTGAGGTAACAAAGCAGTAAACAACGGCTCCGTGAGTCGGTGTATAAATCTCTTGATCCTCGCCTCTTCATCAGGAACCAACTCAGGTGAGAATTGAGCCAGTTCAGTAAAAAGTAACTCATACTCCGTCACGGTCATATTAGGCGTCATCCACAATTCCTCGAATTGCTGACGCTTTGCATCTTTGGTGCCTTCAGGTAGAAACCGACCCAGGAATTCCCTCGGAAAATCTTCCCAGGTCATTGGTGCCACTCTGCGTGAGTTCCTCGTCTGTACGGACTCTATCCATACTCTAGCCGCTCCCCTCAGCTGGAATGAAGCTAATTCCACCAATTCATGGCCTGAGCACCTCAGCATGCGCCCAATTCTAACCACGTCTCTGATAAAGTATTGCGGATCCTCTTTCTCACTAGTTCCACAGAAAGTGGGTGGACGAAGCTTCAGAAATTTTGAAATTGGCAGCTCTCTGGGTGCTGCCCGCGGTTCACGAGGCATCTCCTGCAGCTGTTGCCATTCCCTATCCTCTTCCTCAACAACCTCCATCTCTTGATTACTAGGAACCCTCTCTTGTTCTTCCTCGCCGACTATCAACCGGCGTACTTCCCTTTGTATTTGTCTTGTCATTTCCTCTCTTAGTTCCTGAAATCCTTCCGTGAGCATTTTCGCCACGGAAGTTGCACCTGTCTCTACTTGAGGTTGAGGTTCCGGTGACTGTCTCCTCTCTTCCCCTCTCATTGGTGCTCTACCTCGAGCACGACCTCTACCTCGGCCTCGGGTGGGCATTCCCTCTTCCCGAACTGACTCTTGATCAATTTCAGCAGGAGTTCACCCTTCACCCCTAGTCCGTCTCGTAATAGGTGGCATCCCTATACTGCACAAGGACCACACCTAATAAGTACATGTATATTAATAACATTTCGTATAATAGAGAGTAGAAAGAAAGGCTGACACAATTTCCTGGGTACTTCCACAAGTGCCCTTTTACTCCCACGTTGTGCCCGGGTACACAAAGAGGGGTAAACCGACACCCGGTCATACCTATGGCTTCATATAGTTTAAAGTAAACAGGCTCTGATACCAAGTTTATCACGACCCCCTATCGGGCGTCCGTGACCAGCACGGGAGGTAGGATTTCTCCTATCCCGTAAGCCTCTAACTCCTGATTGACATTTTATATATGCATAACTACCCATTTCTATTACAAACAATATATAGTATATATGGTCATCCCTATCCGGTGACCTACGTAGCAGGTAATCCACAGCTCGCTCAACGCCGCTTCAGTCTATACATATACACATAGTCAATCACACGTACATATAATATACATATTGATCACGCGCTTAAGGGCGGGTGATCTATCCTATTCACATGCAGAATCCCTGTGTACAGTCAAACATATATATTCAATCACACACCTGCATAAAATATACATATTGATCACACGCCTCAATGCGTGTGACCTATCCTATTCACATGCGGAAGCTGTATTTTCATACCATAAAGTATTCAGTCACACATATATATAAATTTACATATGGACCACACGCTCAGTGCGTGTGATCTATCCTATTCACATGCGGAAGTCAAAATGAATATCACAACCTATGATCCCAACAACCAGACCAATCTTTAACATATCACAACCTATGATCCCAACAACCAGACCAATCTTTAACATGTATGAAGCCGACAATTCTAGAGTGTGACAGATACATATATGCATATAGCAACTGTACAAAACAATGCTATACCAAAATGAATCATATACATATACATCTTGACAAAATAGATATATCAATACAACCCACGCGAACAATGCGTGCGGCCTCTAAGTCTGTCCGCCTCCCTGAGATGAAGTGGAAGCGCTCCTGATGCCTAAACCACCTGTGTCTGTAACA
This sequence comes from Senna tora, assembly GCA_014851425.1. Taxonomy (NCBI): domain Eukaryota; kingdom Viridiplantae; phylum Streptophyta; class Magnoliopsida; order Fabales; family Fabaceae; genus Senna; species Senna tora. Next base: position 44,336,495 of record CM026264.1, read on the forward strand.
TTTAACATTGGGGTGAGTCAAACGGACTCAGTGAGAGGCTTTCCCATCCCTGGTGTAGTAGCGGGCACCACTACAACTGGGGAAGAGGAGCCAATCACAAACACATATGCATATAACGGTTTAAATTTTCATATATTAGGTGGTCAGGCAATTAACACATATCATATTCACAATAAAGAATTTAAAGCATGGATTTACATACATTTAAATTCACACATACATCATATCATGATTTAACACATAATTCCATGTGGTCATCTGTATTCAAGTAATCATAACCATAAACTGGCCCGAAGGCAATATCTCCATTAGGAGAGAATCTGGCCCGAAGGCAATATCTCACGTGAGCAATATGAGAACCTAGTTGATCATTCTAGGAACCCCTGGTCCCAAGACTATACTTGGAACAATAGTCTGACCCCAAGACTTCACTTGGAGCAATAGCCGGCGACTCATCTAACCTCGGTTTACCCAAGGCAATAGCCACAATGTGGTGAACTCATATACTCTGTATTTCTGTGGTTTGACCCAAGACAAGAGACTCAATCTACCCGGACCGCCCGTGATAGACTCAGTTCCCGCGTTGTACCATAAATGACCCCTATGGACCACTGCTTGTTTATTTTACTCTTTCTTAGGCAAATCTAGATTTCCAAATGGTTTCTAATTCGGACTCTTGGTTCAGGACAAAGTCACCTAGGTTTATTCTCTTTAAGGATTTACATACAAATCCACACCCTCCAGATAATAATTTACTCGATCCTACCCCCGATGTCATATAGGTCCCGTGGACCTTCTTTTCATATAAGGCTCCTCAAGCCACAATTGCTTTTACAATTCACAAACACACATATAGCACGTTTTCACATATACTGTAATTTAGGAACAACAATAGCATGTTATCTAACATGTAATTTCTACAAATAGGCAAGAAGTCAAACCATATATCCATATCCGCAGTCAACCCTATAGGGCAGGGATAGGAAAGCCCTCACCTGGTTGGCCCCTCGTATCGGCTCTCGGTGTGCCCGAAGGTCCGCTTACTGTATGGTGCCCTATACACATTTACTTGAGAGATTCAGAAACTTGCAATTTCAACCACTATAGTGTACATGTAACGCTAACGCTCATGTTCTTTCTAATTAATTTATAGACTAGTTGTTGGCTTGGAATGTCCTCAACTAGTTTTCGGAACACCTAGCATGCTTCTAATCGTGTCCAACCCTTCTTAAATCACACTATTTGGAAACGTTGAATTTGGGAATGCAAGGTTACCCAATTTCACCTCTATGTGTCCATGTGAAGTTCCCATTACCCAAGTCTCGAATTTATGGCTCAAGAGTCATAAATTCTACTTGTCCAAAATTTCCATTTATCAAAATAACCTTGAACACTTCACCTACACATGAATACACATACCCGAATACGCGTAAAATTAGAAAATTGTCTCTTTTTCCCCGAACGGGGTTTCGGGTGAGACGGGAATTACTCGGGTTTTAATCCCTCGTACATTCCAATAATTTTTTAACAATTATATAATTATCATTCAACCTTTCAATGCACCCCAAATCATTCCACAACACCCTTAAACCTTAACAACCACATTTTCCTACACTTTTGCCAACCCGGATAAATTCTATCAATTTGGTTCTGGTTCCTAAGCTTCCAACTCACTTCCTAGCATGCAAATACTTCAATTTAGGACCCATAATACTCAGATTGAATTAATTGGGGTCTTTCCAAAAATCCCTAAAATTGATAAAATTGGGGTTTGAGAGTTTCGGGACTTCTCACCTCGATTCAACCGGTTAGAAGGACGATATGGAGTAGAGGAGACTCCCGGCTACCTTCCCCGGTGAAGAAACAGCGTTTTCCGACGAGAAAGCTTTCTCCCTCTTGTTTCTCTCTCTAGCCCGAACTCTCTCTCTCTCTCTAGCCAACAATGGCGTTTTCCGGCGACTACGTGTCCCTCCGGCACCGGCTCGCACGTCCGGCCACCACCGCGCTCACCTCTGTGCGTGAGCTCCTTCCCTTTTCTCTCGCGTAGCTTCCGTGCTTCCCTCTCCACTCTCGCGTTTTTCCTGTTGATGGCCTCCCCTCACGTCTGTTTCCTTTCCTTTATTCTCTTTTATTTCTCTTTTCTTATCTTTCCTTATATATATATATATATATATATATATATATTTCACTAAAACAAATCTGCTTCCTTTTTCCTTTTTATTACACACACACACACACACACACACACACATATATATATATATATATATATATATATATATATATATATATATATATCACTTAAGAAAAACAAAAAAAAAATCTGATTTAATAATAAAAATATATATATAAGCATTAGGATTTTACTAAAATTTATATTTACCACATAATAAGTGATAAGCTAGTGTGTCTTTCTATCTCACTTTCCACTTTTAAAATTAATTACTTTAATTTAATTCTTTTTCATATATGATTCCTGATGACATGTCAGTTCTTCAAGCAATTTCATTTGTGTCAAACTAACGATATCCTGTTAAATATTTTCAGGTTATGAAATACCTAAGCTAAGGTAAGTAAAAATTTTCCTTCTACGGCGGTTACTTTTGGTTGTTCTGCTTTGAGTCTGAAGCTAAGCATATAGATACTCGTTCCTCTTTCAAATTTACATTTCTCTACTGATAAGCAGGTTGGTTTGATGAAATTTGGGAGATCGACATGAACCAACCTAACTGCTAGACATTGGATTCGGCCCTAACAGTATATTTTTAGGTTGGTTTTAGTTATCTTCGGATTAATTTTGAATTTTTAACAACTTTTAAACCAAATTTTATACTTAAAACAAAATCAAATTATAATTTTATTTTATTAATGACTTGTAATGCATTTTAATTGAAATGTTTAATATAAATATTTGATATGAGGATACATGTAAATGTAATGAATTTTAATATTGTTTTGTGCACTATTAGGAAACTAATGTGGGCTTGAGTCACAACATTGTTGCATCCACATAAAAAAGTTGATGCATAAACTTATAGCTGATTTTGTCTGCATTAAAATAAATTTAAGTTCGATAGAGAAGAAGCTCGTGAAAGCTCGAGTATAGTAGCTCAAACTCAAGCTAAGAGATCAATAACAACCAATCTATGTTTCTTATATATATGTACATATACCTGTGTATTAAGAAATCAATTGAAATTGACTATAAATTGGGTTTTTACATTTTATCATGTGATAAATTTTAACGTAGGGCATGTCTTTGAAACTACACTCGAATTTCAGCCTTTGTGATCATCTAGACAATTAATACTAAAACCTTGTCCCATATGAGACGTTCGATAAAACTGTAACAAGAAAAAAAAAGTCCAAAATACTGCCTATGCGCTACCTTTGTCAAATAAAATAAAGCTACTTAGTCTCCAAATTAGTACACAAAGTAAAACCATTCAATGATTAACGTAGAACAATTCATTTCGCATAATATTAAGTAATTCTATGTGTAGCAATATGAAAATATGAATACACATCAAAATAGAAGTTATAATTTTTAAGTGTGTATATGTAGAAGGTATAGTTATTTTTAGGAAAGACTCTTATTTAATCTTTTAATGCATCACATGATACTAACTTTCTTTTGGAGTTTGTCGAATGTATCCTTTCTTATAACTAATCATATTTAAGATATTTTTGGCATAAAATTAAATAAATGAATAGTACAATAATAAAGTAAATAAGAATAAATAAATAACGTTATTGGTCATTGTACAAATATTGTGACAACACGTCCCTAAAAATTTCTCAGTAGTTATTGTGCTAGCACAAAATTTGCCGAAGATTATGCTATATGAGTATGTGATAAGACACTAAATAAAATATATGTTAACTTCTTAAGATAATTCCCGACTAAAGCTTTGAAAACGTGATAGTTTTAGCTTTGAGTTTGGATGAACTTCTCTTCTCACTTGCGATTACCACTGTTGGGTGTAATGATTGAGAAATTTTCGAAAAAATACCACAATTAAAAATTTATTAAAACATTTTTTTCTCAAAAAATTAAATTATTAACACATTTTAATTTTTATTAATTTTAAAATTTTTTAAATTTCTACTTTAAAAACTTCATAAATTTCAGAATATTATATCTCTAGTAACCATTTTAACACTATTATTAAAAAATATGACAATTTCTAAATTTTTTTATTAGTGATTTTCAGGTTTATTGGCAGCATTCATTTCTTTCCATATATATATAAATACTATTAAAATTTTTAATCAGTTTTATATTTAATTAAGAAGACATTAAATATTTTCCATCCTCTTTTAAAGAAGAATTAGTCACTTTTTATTATTCTATACAACTAATTTATTCAAAACACGTAGAAAAAAATTTTTTAGGCTTAGACAAGTAAGATATATATATATATATAAAAGCTTAATTTTTCGTGTGTGATTTTGTTTATTGGTCTCTTATCAACTCCTTGACAAAGCATATATAAAGTACATCATTGAAAACCAGAAACACTTTTTATTTGAAAGTCGCTTTTATAAATAAATTCCTACGAAAAACCATAAAAAAATCAAAGGAAATTATAATATTCCATAACTCTGGATGTTGAAAAATCTAATTATTCAATATCTTATGCCTATTCATCTTATAAATATCAGGATAAATATTATTCAATCATCTTTACTAAGTAGATCTCCTTTCTTGTTCTCGGCTTCCACTTGAGCTCCCAAGTCACTGGTTTCCTTATGAAGACCATCTTTGCTTTCCCTTATCAAAATTAGCCAGAGTCTTCAAGTTGGATTGTGTAGTTTGGAAATGAGATAGACAGGTTTTTCAAAATTCACCATTGTCTTATGCATCATCCCTTGCGGAGGTCTCCATAAAGCTTCTTTTTGGGACCATGCAACTTTCTCGTCTAATTCAATAATATTAAGAGAAAGATTACCGAATGAATAATTACCAAAACTCTGATGCTTTGAATCAATTATGTCTTCTTCTTCCGCATTCTCACTTGCCTTCAGCATTTGTTGATGGTGCAACGGTTGCAAAGAGTTGAGGTGATTTCACTAATTCTCTTATATTGATTTGAGAAATTTGATGAAGAAATCACACAATTTATAGTGGCTTAGATGTTTTATTTTGCCAAAATTGGTGTTTGACTTTTGTAAACTCTCTAAGAAGGAATTAATGTACCCAATTAATGTTACAAAGATTTATTGTTCTTAAAGTAGAAAAAACAAAAGTAAATTATTATAGTATGGATGAAAAAAAATAGAACTTACTCTTTCCAAATTCCAATTAATGTCACAAAAATTTAGTGTTCTTGAAGTAGAAAAGAACAAATTAAAAGTAAACTATTACTTTTTACTTCTATGATTTTTTTTCCCAAATATTGTATGGAAGTAAAAAAGATGGAACGTACTTAGGAATATTCGTGCGTATAATCAGTCATGTTTAACTTAAAACTCCACATTGAAACATACCACTTCTTAGCAGGTTGGTTTGATGAAATTTGAGAGATTAACATGAACCAACCTAACCGCTAGACATTGGGTTGGTCCCTCATAGTACATTTTTAGGTTCGTTTTAGTTATCTTCGGATTAATTTTGAATTCTTAACAACTTTTAAACCAAATTTTATACTCAAAACAAAATCTAATTATAAATTTTTTTATTAATGACTAGCAATGCATTTTAATTGAAATATTTAATATAAATATTTGGTATATAGGATACATGTAAATGTGATGAATTTTAATATTGATTTGTGCACTAGTAGGAAACTGATGTGGGCTCGACTCACAACATTGTTGCATCCACATAAAAAAGTTGATGCATATGTTTCTAGTTAATTTTGTCTGCATTAAAATAAATTTAAGTTCGATAGAGATGAAGCACGTGAAAGCTCGAGTGTAGTAGCTCAAACTCCAGCTAAGAGATCAATAACAACCGATATATGTTTCTTTTTTTTTATATATATATATATATACCTGTGTATTAAGAAATCAATTGAAATGGACTATAAGTTGGGATTTTACACTTTATCATGTGATAAATTTTAATGTAGGGCATGTCTTTGCAACTATACCTTGTCCTGTTTGAGACGTTCGATAAAATTGGAACAAGAAAAAAAAAAGTCCAAAATACTACCTATATGCTACCTTTCTCAAATAAAATAAAGCTACTTACTCTCCAAATTATTACACAAAGTAAAACCAGTCAATGATTAACGTAGAACAATTCATTTCGCATAATATTAAGTAATTCTATGTATAGCAATATGAAAATATGAATACACATCAAAATAGAAATAATTTTTAAGTGTGTATATGTAGAAAGTATAGTTATTTTGAGGAAAGGCTCTTAGGTTTAATCTTTCAATGCATCACATGATACTAACTTTCTTTTAGAGTTTGTCACATGTAACCCTTCTTAGAACTAATCATATTTAAGATATTTTTGGCATAAAATTAAATAAATGAATACTACGTACAATGATAAATTAAATAAGAATAAATAAATAACTTTATTGGTCAATGTACAAATATTCTGACAACACATGTCCCTAAAAATTTCTCATTAGTTTTTGTGCTAGCAGAAAATTTGCCGAAGGTATATGCTATATGAGTATGTGATAAGACACTAAATAAAATATATATTAACTTCTTTACATAATTCCCCACTAAAGCTTTGAAAATGTGATAGTTTTAGCTTTGAGTTTGAAAGAACTTCTCTTCTCACTTGCGATTACCACTGTGGCTGTAATAATTGAGAAATTTCCGAAAAATACCACAATTAAAAAATTATTAAAACATTTTGTTGTCAATAAATAAAATTATTAACACATTTTCATTTTTATTAATTTTAATTTTTTAAAATTTCTAGGTTAAAAACTTTATAAATTTTAGAATATTATATCTCTAGTAACCCTTTTAACACTATTTTTAAAAAAATATGACAATTTCTCAAGTTTTTAGTAGTGATTTCAGGTTTATTGGCAGCATTTATTTCTTTCCATATAATATATATGTAATACCCGGAAATTTTCCAGTTAACGTTAAGGTCCCAAATTATTTTTTTTATTTTAAATTTGGAAGGAAAAAGGAGAAAAATTTAAAACAAATGAAATTTTATTTGGACAAATTAGGACCTAACGGGAAATATTGGGTGTAAGTCTATTAACCCCAAAGTTAATTTTAACAATAAATAATAATATATTAAATATATGTGTATATGTATATATAAAATTTATTTTCATAAAAAAAATATATAATATATATGCTGGAAGGGGGTCACACACGTGACCCCCCTTAAGAAAAATTAATATGGACCAAAGGCCCCAAATTTTTGGCTTCCAGAGAGCAAAACCGAGACGCAAGCAGCAGAAAAAAAATTGATTGAGGACCACACGGCGCCAAGAACTCTAGCGGGAAGGGAAGCGACCGTGACGCGGGGAGGCAGCCGGGAAGTGCGACGCCGCCGTTCGCCTACAGGGACCGTCGACGGCGACGCTGGACGCCGGAGGAAGTGGGTCCGGCGTGGGTTTCACGGGGAGAAGAGAGAAGAGACGGGAATAGTGTTTTTCGCCGGAATTTTCGCCGGAATCCGCCGTTTCGAAGTCGGGGAAGGTGACCGGGAGTTCTTTCTACCCCATTCCATCATCCTATCCGATTGAATCGAGGTAAAAAGTCCCGAATCCCTCAAACCCCAAATTTATCTATTTTAGGGATTTTTTTTGGAAAATTCCTAATTAGTATGAATTGATTATTTGGGTCCTAATTTGAGACTATTGGGTTGTTTAGAGGTATAGGGAAGCATATGTATTGAAAAAAAATGATGATGGAAGTCACCCAAGTTGAAAACCATAGAACAATGGAATTTAAAGAGAGTTAAAGAGTAGTATAAATTGAATTGGGATTGATTGGTGTGTTGGATTGGTGTCATAGAATGGTAGGAATTGTTGGAATATGCGAGAGATTAATGCCCGAGAAATTCCGTCTCAACCGGAAACCAATTCGGTATTAAAAGAGACACTTTTCAATCCAATCTAGAATGTGGAGCTAAGTTATGGGTTAGAAGTTTCGGTTAGACCGTAGTGGACACCGGAATCAATTTAAATAGTAAAATGCCCTTATTTGGTAAAATCCCAATTTTTAAGTATATTAGGCCACATGTGTTCGTATATGAATATAAGTTGAAGGATTGGTTTGGTAATTGGCAACCATAGAAAATTTGAGGCTATGACTATCATAGGCCATTAATTGGATATGGAAATTATGAAAAGTCACATACGGACACTTGTAGGTGAAAACGGGTAAATTGGGGATTTTTTAATTCGATGGGGTTATAAAGGAAATAACACGAATTTAGACCCAAATAAAAATATGTTGAATGTCCTGAACACTAGTTAATGGAACTCTAAGTTAATTAACTAACCTAAGGGATTAACTAGAGGAAGTGGACATTAATTTGACAAGTACAAAGTAACGGCTAATCTCAAATGTCTTGAGGTTTTGTGACTCAAGTAAGTATTAAAAGAAAGGGATAAAGAGATGAGAATAAGTGTGAGACACTTGGAAATGGTATTAAAGAGAGGAAGAGGGTTAAGACCAAGGACTTGGTTCTTGGCAAAAGTTTAATGTATTTATAAGACATGAGCATGGCATATGCATACAGTTTGCATATAAAAAAGATGATAGTGACGTAAATATGTTTGTTAGGTAACCACGAATCGTCTGGAGCAGGAGTGATTCCAGGACCAGAAACAGGAAGCCGTCCAGGTGAGGGGTTTCCCATCCTTGCCCTACAGGGTTGAATGAGGATGTGGATACGTGGCTTGCTTACTTGCTTGTTTGTAAGAATTATTAGGAAATTTCATGCTATTGTTGGTCATAAACTGATATACGTGAATGTACCTGCGTATATGTGATTGTTTAAAGTTGAGGTAGTACTGGAGGGTGTCCATGTAATGACGTGGGATACGCCGAACAGTACAAGTAAAGGGGTAGGATGTTGATTTAGTTCAAGTTTCGGTTTGTCCTAATAATTAGAAACTTACTAAGGAAATGAAACTAACTTATTTATACACGTCGACGTGAGTTTTGGTAAATGAACTTAGGGAATACCTTAGAGTTAGGTTATCATCTAATCAAGGATTGGGTACTAGTAAAGAATAGAAAATCTCATAAATTGATTAGAAATTCTTAGAGAAGTTCACACTGCTGAGGTAAAGATATCTTAGAGTAGAAATGGGTAGGTAGAGTCACAAATCCCACTGAAAGTTAGAGAGGTGAAATATGACGACAGACATTTGCCCGTTGTGGCTATTGCCCTAGCTTGGTACTAGGGTGGTGCATTTCATTTACATGGTTGCCCGTTGTGGCTATTGCCTTAGCCTGGTACTAGGGTGGTGCATTTCATTTACGTGGTTGCCCGTTGTGGCTATTGCCCTAGCCTGGCACTAGGGTGGTGCATAGCATTTAAAAGACTTGCCCGTTGAGGCTATTGCCCTGGCGTGGCACTAGGGTCGACTGTATGATTTATAGTTTTTAATATAAAATGTTACATGTTATTGTTTGCTTATGAGTAGCATGATAGAGGAGCATGATTCTTAGGTTTATCTGTGATGTAATGTTATATTAATGTTGCTTGATCATTATATATCATATGACAAACTGGAATTTCGTGCGCTTGTGGTCGTGAGTGGTTCCCTTCCCCCAACTGTAGTGGTACCCGCCGCTACGCCGAGGATGGGAAGCTTCTCACTGAGTCTGTTGGACTCACACCCTCTGTTTAAATGTTACAGATACAGGAATCGGGCAGGCTTCGACGTCCGGACAGTGATACGGACATCTATCCACTTGCACCGCATTTTTTCGCGTGGGTGGACATCTTTTGGTTGTTTAGTCTTCATTATTTTGAATTATGCTATATTCTAAAGTTGTAAATGCGATGTAATTATTTACAGCTTTTGAATTATGCTATATCTAGACATGTCGGCTTCACATGTGCTTACTGATAGGATTCTGGGTGTTGGGAAGGTCATGTTATAATTATATATATATATATATATATATATATAATTGTGTATGTGAATAGGATAGGTCACACATAATGGTGTGTGATCAATATGTATATGCTATATGTATATATATGTGTTAATTGGTATATGATGGATGAAAAATATAAATCCCTGCATGTGAATAGGATAGATTACACGTATTGAGGCGTGTAATCACTATGTATACTTAACTGTGAATGTGGGTGTACATGTGTGATTATGACAGGTTATACGTATATTGTGTGTGATTAGGATAGATCATTCCCTTGGGGTTTGATCACTATGTATATATATTTATGTGTGAATGTCCTGAGTGTATGGGTGTATATATATGCATGGAATGGGCTGAAGTGGCATTGAGCGCCGTGGATTGCAAGTTATCTAGGCCACAAATGATGGTGTGGCCACTATATATACTATGTGAATATTGATTGATAATTGTATATAAGGGTAGATAATTTATGATTATAGGTAAGGCTTACGGGTTTAGAGGCTAAATTCTATTCCCGTGCCGGTCACGGATTCCTGGAATCGGGGTCGTGACAATATAAATACTATTAAAAATTTTAATCAAATCTATATTTAATTATGAAGACATTGAATATTTTCCATCCTCTTTTAATGAAGAATTAGTCACTTTTTATTATTCTATACAACTAATTTATTCAAAACATGTAGAAAAAAAATTGTTCTAGGCTTAGACAAGTAAGATATATATAAGCTTAATTTTTCGTGTGTGATTTTGTTTATTGGTTTCTTATCAGCCCCGTGACAAAGCATATATACAGTACACCATTGAAAACCACAAACACTAGTTATGTGAAAGACGCTTTTATAAATGAAGTCCTACGAAAAATCATAAAAAAATCAAAGGAAATTACAATATTTCATCACTCTGGATGTTGAAAAATCTAATTATTCAATATCTTATGCCTATTCATCTTATAAATATCAGGATAAATATTATTCAATCATCTTTACTAAGTAGATCCCCTTTCTTGTTCTCGGCTTCCACTTGAGCTCCCAAGTCAATGGTTTCCTTATGAAGACCATCAAGCTTTCCCTTATCAAAATCAGTCAGAGTCTTCAAGTTTGATTGTGTAGTTTGCAAATGAGATAGAAAGATTCTTTCTGGGGCCATGCAACATTCTCGTCTAATTCAATAATATTAAGAGAAAGATTACCGAATGAATAATTACCAAACAAGGTATAATGTTTTTGAATTTGATGCTTTGAATCAATTGTGTCTTCTTCTTCCACATTCTCACTAGTCTTCAGTATTTGTTGATGGTGTCTTCTTCTTCCGAAAAAATACCACAATTAAAAAATTATTAAAACATTTTGTTCTCAATAAATAAAATTATTAACACATTTTCATTTTTATAATTTTAATTTTTTTAAATTTCTAGGTTAAAAACTTTATAAATTTTAGAATATTATATCTCTAGTAACCCTTTTAACACTATTTTTAAAAAAATATGACAATTTCTCAAGTTTTTAGTAGTGATTTCAGGTTTATTGGCAGCATTTATTTCCTTCCATATAATATATAAATACTATTAAAATTTTAATCAAATCTATATTTAATTATGAAGACATTGAATATTTTCCATCCTCTTTTAATGAAGAATTAGTCACTTTTTATTATTCTATACAACTAATTTATTCAAAACATGTAGAAAAAAAATTGTTCTAGGCTTAGACAAGTAAGATATATATAAGCTTAATTTTTCGTGTGTGATTTTGTTTATTGGTTTCTTATCAGCCCCTTGACAAAGCATAAATACAGTACACCATTGAAAACCACAAACACTAGTTATGTGAAAGACGCTTTTATAAATGAAGTCCTACGAAAAATCATAAAAAAATCAAAGGAAATTACAATATTTCATCACTCTGGATGTTGAAAAATCTAATTATTCAATATCTTATGCCTATTCATCTTATAAATATCAGGATAAATATTATTCAATCATCTTTACTAAGTAGATCCCCTTTCTTGTTCTCGGCTTCCACTTGAGCTCCCAAGTCAATGGTTTCCTTATGAAGACCATCTTGTTTTCCCTTATCAAAATCAGTCAGAGTCTTCAAGTTTGATTGTGTAGTTTGCAAATGAGATAGAAAGATTCTTTCTGGGGCCATGCAACATTCTCATCTAATTCAATAATATTAAGAGAAAGATTACCGAATGAATAATTACCAAACAAGGTATAATGTTTTTGAATTTGATGCTTTGAATCAATTGTGTCTTCTTCTCCACATTCTCACTAGCCTTCAGTATTTGTTGATGGTGCAGCGGTTCCAAAGAGTTGAGGTGATTTTACTAATTCTCTTATATTGATTTGAGAAATTTGATGAAGAAACAACACAATTTATAGGGGCTTAGATGTTTTATTTTGCCAAAATTGGTGTTTGACTTTTGTAAACTCTTTAATAAGGAATTAATGTAAATTTAATTGATGAATATGTTTGTAGTTGATTTTGTCTGCTTTAAAATAAATTTAAGTTTGATAGGGATGAACCATGTGAAAACTCGAGTGTAGTAGCCCAAACTCCAACTAAGAGATCAATAACAACCAATCTATGTTTCTTATATGTCAATTGAAATTGACTATAAGTTGGGATTTTACACTCTATCTCTTAAGAGGCCTAACTTACCCCAAAAGAGCTGTCACGACCCCCTATCGGGCGTTCGTGACCGGCACGGGAGGTAGGATTTCTCCTATCCCGTAAGCCTCTAATTCCTGATTGACATTTTATATATGCATAACTACCCATTTCTATTACAAACAATAATAGCATATATGGTCATCCCTATCCGGTGACCTGCGTAGCACGCAATCCACGGCTCGCTCAACGCCGCTTCAGTATATACATATACACATAATCAATCACACGTACATATAATATACATATTGATCACCCGAAGGCAATATCTCACGTTAGCAATATGGGAACCTAGTTGATCATTCTAGGAACCCCTGGTCCCAAGACTATACTTGGAACAATAGTCTGACCCCAAGACTTCACTTGGAGCAATAGCCGGCGACTCATCTGACCTCGGTTTACCCAAGGCAATAGCCACAATGTGGTGAACTCATATACTCTGTATTTCTATGGTTTGACCCAAGACAAGAGACTCAATCTACCCGGACCGCCCGTGATAGACTCGGTTCCCGCGTTGTACCATAAATGACCCCTATGGACCACTGCTTGTTTATTTTACTCTTTCTTAGGCAAATCTAGATTTCCAAATGGTTTCTAATTTGGACTCTTGGTTCAGGACAAAGTCACCTAGGTTTATTCTCTTTAAGGATTTACATACAAATCCACACCCTCCAGATAATAATTTACTCGATCCTACCCCCGATGTCATATAGGTCCTGTGGACCTCCTTTTCATATAAGGCTCCTCAAGCCACAATTGCTTTTACAATTCACAAACACACATATAGCACGTTTTCACATATACTGTAATTTAGGAACAACAATAGCATGTTATCTAACATGTAATTTCTACAAATAGGCAAGAAGTCAAACCATATATCCATATCCGCAGTCAACCCTATAGGGCAGGGATAGGAAAGCCCTCACCTGGTTGGCACCTCGTATCGGCTCTCGGTGTGCCCGAAGGTCCGCTTACTGTATGGTGCCCTATACACATTTACTTGAGAGATTCAGAAACTTGCAATTTCAACCACTATAGTGTACATGTAACGCTAACGCTCATGTTCTTTCTAATTAATTCCATAGACTAGTTGTTGGCTTGGAATGTCCTCAACTAGTTTTCGAAACACCTAGCATGCTTCTAATCGTGTCCAACCCTTGTTAAATCACACTATTTGGAAACGTTGAATTTGGGAATGCAAGGTTACCCAATTTCACCTCTATGTGTCCATGTGAAGTTCCCATTACCCAAGTCTCGAATTTATGGCTCAAGAGTCATAAATTCTACTTGTCCAAAATTTCCATTTATCAAAATAACCTTGAACACTTCACCTACACATGAATACACATACCCGAATACGCGTAAAATTAGAAAATTGTCTCTTTTTCCCCGAACGGGGTTTCGGGTGAGACGGGAATTACTCGGGTTTTAATCCCTCGTACATTCCAATAATTTTTTAACAATTATATAATTATCATTCAACCTTTCAATGCACCCCAAATCATTCCACAACACCCTTAAACCTTAACAACCACATTTTCCTACACTTTTTCCAACCCGGATAAATTCTATCAATTTGGTTCCGGTTCCTAAGCTTCCAACTCACTTCCTAGCATGCAAATACTTCAATTTAGGACCCAGAATACTCAGATTGAATTAATTGGGGTCTTTCCAATAATCCCTAAAATTAATAAAATTGGGGTTTGAGAGTTTCAAGACTTCTCACCTCGATTCAACCGGTTAGAAGGACGATATGGAGTAGAGGAGACTCCCGGCTACCTTCCCCGGTGAAGAAACAGCATTTTCTGACGAGAAAGTTTTCTCCCTCTTGTTTCTCTCTCTAGCCTGAACTCTCTCTCTCTCTCTAGCCAACAATGGCATTTTCTGGCGACTACGTGTCCCTCCGGCACCGGCTCACACGTCCGGCCACCACCGCGCTCACCTCTGTGCGTGAGCTCCTTTCTCTCACGTAGCTTCCGTGCTTCCCTCTCCACTCTCGCGTTTTTCCCGTTGATGGCCTCCCCTCACGTCTGTTTCCTTTCCTTTATTCTCTTTTATTTCTCTTTTCTTATCTTTCCTTATATTAATATATGTATATATATATATATATCACTTAAGAAAAACAAACAAAAAAAAGAAATCTGATTTAATAATAAAAATATATATATAAGCATTAGGATTTTACTAAAATTTATATTTACCACATAATAAGTGATAAGCTAGTGTGTCTTTCTATCTCACTTTCCACTTTTAAAATTAATTACTTTAATTTAATTCTTTTTCATATATGATTCCTGATGACATGTCAGTTCTTCAAGCAATTTCATTTGTGTCAAACTAACGATATCCTATTAAATATTTTCAGGTTATGAAATACCTAAGCTAAGGTAAGTAAAAATTTTCCTTCTATGGCAGTTACTTTTGGTTGTTCTGATTTGAGTCTGAAGCTAAGCATATAGATACTCGTTCCTCTTTCAAATTTACATTTCTCTACTGATAAGCAGGTTGGTTTGATGAAATTTGGGAGTTCGACATGAACCAACCTAACTGCTAAACATTGGATTCGGCCCTAACAATATATTTTTAGGTTGGTTTTAGTTATCTTCGGATTAATTTTGAATTTTTAACAACTTTTAAACCAAATTTTATACTTAAAACAAAATCAAATTATAATTTTATTTTATTAATGACTTGTAATGCATTTTAATTGAAATGTTTAATATAAATATTTGATATGAGGGTACATGTAAATGTAATGAATTTTAATATTGTTTTGTGCACTATTAGGAAACTAATGTGGGCTTGAGTCACAACATTGTTGCATCCACATAAAAAAGTTGATGCATATACTTATAGCTGATTTGTCTGCATTAAAATAAATTTAAGTTCGATAGAGAAGAAGCTCGTGAAAGCTCGAGTATAGTAGCTCAAACTCAAGCTAAGAGATCAATAACAACCAATCTATGTTTCTTATATATATATATATATATATATATATATATATATACACACACACACATATACCTGTGTATTAAGAAATCAATTGAAATTGACTATAAATTGGGATTTTACATTTTATCATGTGATAAATTTTAACGTAGGGCATGTCTTTGAAACTACACTCGAATTTCAGCCTTTGTGATCATCTAGACAATTAATACTAAAACCTTGTCCCATATGAGACGTTCGATAAAACTGTAACAAGAAAAAAAAGTCCAAAATACTGCCTATGCGCTATCTTTGTCAAATAAAATAAAGCTACTTAGTCTCCAAATTATTACACAAAGTAAAACCATTCAATGATTAACGTAAAACAATTCATTTCGCATAATATTAAGTAATTCTATGTGTAGCAATATGAAAATATGAATACACATCAAAATAGAAGTTATAATTTTTAAGTGTGTATATGTAGAAGGTATATTTATTTTTAGGAAAGACTCTTATTTAATCTTTTAATGCATCACATGATACTAACTTTCTTTTGGAGTTTGTCGAATGTATCCTTTCTTATAACTAATCATATTTAAGATATTTTTGGCATAAAATTAAATAAATGAATAGTACAATAATAAAGTAAATAAGAATAAATAAATAACGTTACTGGTCATTGTACAAATATTGTGACAACACGTCCCTAAAAATTTCTCAGTAGTTATTGTGCTAGCACAAAATTTGCCAAAGATTATGCTATATGAGTATGTGATAAGACACTAAATAAAATATATGTTAACTTCTTAAGATAATTCCCGACTAAAGCTTTGAAAACGTGATAGTTTTAGCTTTGAGTTTGGATGAACTTCTCTTCTCACTTGCGATTACCACTGTTGGGTGTAATTATTGAGAAATTTTCGAAAAAATACCACAATTAAAAATTTATTAAAACATTTTTTTCTCAAAAAATTAAATTATTAACACATTTTAATTTTTATTAATTTCAAAATTTTTTAAATATCTACTTTAAAAACTTTATAAATTTCAGAATATTATATCTCTAGTAACCATTTTAACACTATTATTAAAAAATATGACAATTTCTAAATTTTTTTAGTAGTGATTTTCAGGTTTATTGGCAGCATTCATTTCTTTCCATATAATATATAAATACTATTAAAATTTTTAATCAGTTTTATATTTAATTAAGAAGACATTAAATATTTTCCATCCTCTTTTAAAGAAGAATTAGTCACTTTTTATTATTCTATACAACTAATTTATTCAAAACATGTAGTAAAAAAAATTTTTAGGGTTAGATAAGTAAGATATATATATATAAGCTTAATTTTTCGTGTGTGATTTTGTTTATTGGTCTCTTATCAACTCCTTGACAAAGCATATATAAAGTACATCATTGAAAACCAGAAACACTTTTTATTTGAAAGTCGCTTTTATAAATAAATTCCTACGAAAAACCATAAAAAAATCAAAGGAAATTATAATATTCCATAACTCTGGATGTTGAAAAATCTAATTATTCAATATCTTATGCCTGTTCATCTTATAAATATCAGGATAAATATTATTCAATCATCTTTACTAAGTAGATCTCCTTTCTTGTTCTCGGCTTCCACTTGAGCTCCCAAGTCACTGGTTTCCTTATGAAGACCATCTTTGCTTTCCCTTATCAAAATCAGCCAGAGTCTTCATGTTGGATTGTGTTGTTTGGAAATGAGATAGATAGGTTTTTCAAAATTCACCATTGTCTTATGCATCATCCCTTGCGGAGGTCTCCATAAAGCTTCTTTCTGGGACCATGCAACTTTCTCGTCTAATTCAATAATATTAAGAGAAAGATTACCGAATGAATAATTACCAAAACTTTGATGCTTTGAATCAATTATGTCTTCTTCTTCCGCATTCTCACTTGCCTTCAGCATTTGTTGATGGTGCAACCGTTGCAAAGAGTTGAGGTGATTTCACTAATTCTCTTATATTGATTTGAGAAATTTGATGAAGAAATCACACAATTTATAGTGGCTTAGATGTTTTATTTTGCCAAAATTGGTGTTTGACTTTTGTAAACTCTCTAAGAAGGAATTAATGTACCTAATTAATGTTACAAAAATTTATTGTTCTTAAAGTAGAAAAAACAAAAGTAAATTATTATAGTATGGATGAAAAAAAAATAGAACTTACTCTTTCCAAATTCCAATTAATGTCACAAAAATTTATTGTTCTTGAAGTAGAAAAGAACAAATTAAAAGTAAACTATTACTTTTTACTTCTATGATTTTTTTCCCAAATATTGTATGGAAGTAAAAAAGATGGAACGTACTTAGGAATATTCGTGCGTATAATCAGTCATGTTTAACTTAAAACTCCACATTGGAACATACCACTTCTTAGCAGGTTGGTTTGATGAAATTTGAGAGATTAACATGAACCAACCTAACCGCTAGACATTGGGTTGGTCCCTCATAGTACATTTTTAGGTTGGTTTTAGTTATCTTCGGATTAATTTTGAATTCTTAACAACTTTTAAACCAAATTTTATTCTCAAAACAAAATCTAATTATAAATTTTTTTATTAATGACTAGTAATGCATTTTAATTGAAATATTTAATATAAATATTTGGTATATAGGATACATGTAAATGTGATGAATTTTAATATTGATTTGTGCACTAGTAGGAAACTGATGTGGGCTCGACTCACAACATTGTTGCATCCACATAAAAAAGTTGATGCATATGTTTCTAGTTAATTTTGTCTGCATTAAAATAAATTTAAGTTCCATAGAGATGAAGCCCGTGAAAGCTCGAGTGTAGTAGCTCAAACTCCAGCTAAGAGATCAATAACAACCGATATGTGTTTCTTATATATATATACACACCTGTGTATTAAGAAATCAATTGAAATGGACTATAAGTTGGGATTTTACACTTTATCATGTGATAAATTTTAATGTAGGGCATGTCTTTGCAACTATACTCGAATTTAAGCCTTTGTGATCGTTTAGACAATTAATACTAAAACCTTGTCCCATTTGAGACGTTCGATAAAATTGGAACAAGAAAAAAAAAAGTCCAAAATACTACCTATATGCTACCTTTCTCAAATAAAATAAAGCTACTTACTCTCCAAATTATTACACAAAGTAAAACCAGTCAATGATTAACGTAGAACAATTCATTTCGCATAATATTAAGTAATTCTATGTGTAGCAATATGAAAATATGAATACACATCAAAATAGAAGTTATAATTTTTAAGTGTGTATATGTAGAAAGTATAGTTATTTTGAGGAAAGGCTCTTAGGTTTAATCTTTTAATGCATCACATGATACTAACTTTCTTTTAGAGTTTGTCACATGTATCCCTTCTTAGAACTAATCATATTTAAGATATTTTTGGTATAAAATTAAATAAATGAATACTACGTACAATGATAAATTAAATAAGAATAAATAAATAACGTTATTGGTCAGTGTACAAATATTCTGACAACACATGTCCCTAAAAATTTCTCAATAGTTTTTGTGCTAGCAGAAAATTTGCCGAAGGTATAAGCTATATGAGTATGTGATAAGACACTAAATAAAATATATATTAACTTCTTTAGATAATTCCCCACTAAAGCTTTGAAAATGTGATAGTTTTAGCTTTTAGTTTGAAAGAACTTCTCTTCTCACTTGCGATTATCACTGTTGGCAGTAATAATTGAGAAATTTCCAAAAAAATACCACAATTAAAAAATTATTAAAACATTTTGTTCTCAATAAATAAAATTATTAACACATTTTCATTTTTATTAATTTTAATTTTTTTTAAAATTTCTAGGTTAAAAACTTTATAAATTTTTTAGAATATTATATCTCTAGTAACCCTTTTAACACTATTATTAAAAAATATGACAATTTCTCAAGTTTTTAGTAGTGATTTCAGGTTTATTGGCAGCATTTATTTCTTTCCATATAATATATAAATACTATTAAAATTTTTAATCATATCTATATTTAATTATGAAGACATTAAATATTTTCCATCCTCTTTTAATGAAGAATTAGTCACTTTTTATTATTCTATACAACTAATTTATTCAAAACATGTAGAAAAAAAATTGTTCTAGGTTTAGACAAGTAAGATATATATAAGCTTAATTTTTCGTGTGTGATTTTTTTTATTGGTCTCTTTTCAGCCCCTTGACAAAGCATATATACAGTACACCATTGAAAACCACAAACACTAGGTATGTGAAAGACGCTTTTATAAATGAAGTCCTACGAAAAATCATAAAAAATCAAAGGAAATTACAATATTCCATCACTCTGGATGTTGAAAAATCTAATTATTCAATATCTTATGCCTATTCATCTTATAAATATCAGGATAAATATTATTCAATCATCTTTACAAACTAGATCCCCTTTCTTGTTCTCGGCTTCCACTTGAGCTCCCAAGTCAATGGTTTCCTTATGAAGATCATCTTGCTTTCCCTTATCAAAATAAGTCAGAGTCTTCAAGTTGGATTGTGTAGTTTGCAAATGAGATAGAAAGATTCTTTCTGGGACCATGCAACATTCTCGTCTAATTCAATAATATTAAGAGAAAGACTACCAAATGAATAATTACCAAACAAGGTATAATGTTTTTGAATTTGATGCTTTGAATCAATTGTGTCTTCTTCTTCCACATTCTCACTTGCCTTCAGCATTTGTTGATGGTGCAGCGGTTCCAAAGAGTTGAGGTGATTTTACTAATTCTCTTATATTGATTTGAGAAATTTGATGAAGAAACAACACAATTTATAGTGGCTTAGATGTTTTATTTTGCCAAAATTGGTGTTTGACTTTTGTAAACTCTTTAAGAAGGAATTAATGTAAATTTAATTGATTACTTTGCCCAATTAATGTTACAAAAATTTATTGTTCTTAAAGTAGAAAAGAACAAAAGTAAATTATTACAGGATGGATGAAAAAAATAGAACTTACTCTTTCTAATTAATGTCACAAAAATTTATTGTTCTTGAAGTAGAAAAGAAGAAATTAAAATTAAACTATTACCTTTTACTTCTATGATTTTTTTTCATAAATATTGTATGGAATTAGAAAAGATGGAACATACATAGGAATGTTCGTGCGTATAGTTAGTTATGTTTAACTTAAAACTCCGCATTGAAACCTACCACTTCTTAGCAGGTTGGTTTGAAGAAATTTGGGAGATTGACGTGAACCAAGCTAACCCCTAGACATTGGGTTGGGCACTTACAGTACATTTTTTGGTTGGTTTTAGTTCTCTTCAGATTAATTTTGAAATTTTAACAACTTTGAAACCAAATTTTATACACAACACAAAATCAAATTATAATTTTTTTTATTAATGACTAGTAATGTGATGAATTTTAATATTCATTTGTGCACTAGTAAGAAATTAATGTGGGCTCGAATGACAAGTTTGTTGCATCCACATAAAAAACTTGATGAATATGTTTGTAGTTGATTTTGTCTGCATTAAAATAAATTTAAGTTCGATAGAGATGAACCATGTGAAAACTCGAGTGTAGTAGCCAAAACTCTAGCTAAGAGATCAATAACAACCAATCTATGTTTCTTATATATCAATTGAAATTGACTATAAGTTGGGATTTTACACTCTATCTCTTAAGAGGCCTAACTCACCCCAAAAGAGCTGTCAATGGGAGAGGATTACATTAGCCTATATATACACCTTATTAGCCCTTTAACTAAGCAATGTGGGACTTCAACACGCCCTCCTCATGCCCGACATAGGAGCGTGAAGCCAACGGGTTATCCCTAGGGCAGCCCATAGTAAGGCTCATCCATCCACACATACCCAATCTTACTCTGATACCATCTTAAGAGGCCTAACTCACCCCAAAAGAGCTCTCAAGGGGAGAGGATTACCTTAGCCTATATATACAGCTTATTAGCCCTTTAACTAAGCAATGTGGGACATCAACACTATCATGTGATAAATTTTGTCAAATTTTAACGTAGGGCAGGTCTTTGAAACTATACTCGAATTTGAGCCTTTGTGATCATCTAGGCAATTAATACTAAAACCTCGTCCCGTTTGGGACATTCTATAAAATTCGAACTAGAAAAAAGTCCAAAATACTACCTCTTCGCTACCTTTCTTAAATAAAATAAAGCTACTCACTCTTCAAATTATTACATAAAGCAAAGCCATTCAATGATTATCGTAGAACAATTCATTTTGCATAATATTAAGTAACTCTATAAGTAGCAATATGAAAATATGAATAAACATCACAATAGAAGTTATAATTTTTTAAGTTTTTATATGTAGAAGATATAGTTATTTTGAGGAAAGACTCTTAGGTTTAATCTTTTTTTTGGTGCGTCAGATAGGGAAAAAAACCAACACCCTAAAGCACCAGGTTTAATCTTTTAATGCATCACATGATACTAACTTTCTTTTAGAGTTTGTCACATGTATCCTTTCTTAGAACTAATCATATTTAAGATATTTTTGCCATAAAATTAAATGAATGAATACTACAATAATAAAGTAAATAAGAATAAATAAATAAATAACGCTATTGGTTAGTGTACAAATATTGTGACAACACATGTCCCTAAAAATTTCTCATCAGTTATTGTGCCAGCAGAAAATTCGCCGAAGGCATATGCTATATGAGTATGTGATAAGACACAGAATAAAATGTATGTTAACTTCTTTAGATAATTCCGGACCAAAGCTTTTAAAAACGTGATAGTTTTAGTTTTGAGTTTTGGTGAACTTCTCTTCTCACTTGCGATCACCAGTGTTGGGTGTAATAATTGAGAAATTTGCGAACAAATGCCACAATTAAAAAATTATTTAAACATTTCCTTCTAAAAAAATTATTTAAACATTTAATTTTTATTAATTTTAAATTTTTTCAGTTTTTTAAATTTCTAGGTTAAAAAATTTCTAGATTTTAGAATATTATATCTTTAGTAACCATTTTAACGCTATTATTAAAAATTATTACAATTTCTCAATTTTTTTTAGTAGTGATTTCAAGTTTATTAGAAGCATTTATTTCTTTCCATATAATATATAAATACTATTAAAATATTCAATCAATACTATATTTCATTATGAAGACATTAAATATTTCTCCTCCTCTTTTATTGAAAAATTATTCACCTTTTATTCTTCTATACAACTAATTTATTCAAAACATGTAAAAAAAATTGTTCTAGGCTTAGACAAGTAATATATATATATATATATAAGCTTAATTTTTTGTGTATGATTTTGTTTATTGGTCTCTTATCAGCTCCTTGACAAAGCATATATACCGTAGACCATTGAAAACCACAAACTCTAGTAATGTGATAGACGCTTTTATAAATAAAGTCTTACGAAAATTACAATTAAATAACTAAAAATAGAGAATTATATTTTTGATTTTCAATCATCTTTACATACATCATTCAGGAGTATATGCCAATTAATGCTAAATTAGATTCAAAGTGTACTTATCTAAAACTACGATTGAACTCTAATTTCATCTTGAGATGGTGCAACGACGCCTTAAACTAAACCATTTGATCTCTATTCATCTTTATTATATAAGGAAAATTTATGATACTTTGCTCCAATGCCCTCCCCCTCCGTTTTTCTTCCTCCTTCAGTTGAGCATTCAATTCGTAGTATTGATCATAAAGGTCATCGATCAACATATTCATAGTTTCTTGTTGAGACCATTTTTTTTTTTTGCAGAAGTAGCAGCAAGAGCATTTGAATATAAGCAGAACTTATGAACTTGGTAATGTGAACATTTGGAGATGGATTTCCAAACGTGTGCAAGGTTTTCCTATGGTGAGAAGATGATGGCTTCCATCTCCACGGCACATAATGTACACAGCTCATAAGCTAATGTCTTTAAAATTAAAGTATTAAATTGAAAATGTCTCTCAACGAAACTTCTTTTTGGGGCCATGTAGAATCTGCAACTAAATGCATAATTGCATTAAGAAAAAGATTACTTAATGAATAATTACCAAACAAGGTAAAACCTTTTTGACTTTGATGTTTTGAATCAATGTCTTCTTCCGCATTCTCACTTGCCTTTATCATTTGTTAAAGTTGCAAAGATTTCAAATAGCTATGGTAATTTTATGAATTGAGAAATTTGATGAAGAAACAACAGAATTCTCCGAATTTGCAACTCTGTCAACTATTTAGTCTCCAGACTGTTACCCGTTAGAGTTGACAGAGTTGCAAATTCAGGGATTAAATAGTATTTTTGCCAAGTTTGGGGACGAAATAGTTGACATAGTTACAAATTCGGGGACTAAATAGTATTTTTTTCAAATTCGGTGACTAAATAGTTGACATAGTTACAAATTTTGAAGACTAAATAGTATTTTTCCTCTATATTGAATGTATCTCAGTATACGATCACTATTTGTTATGATTACGTTGATAAAGGATAAAGGTACGTAAAAAGGTTACCTTTGATATATATATATATATATATATATATATATATATATATGTATGTATGTATAGGACATCCGGTGGTCACTCTCACTCCATGGTTGAATCATAAATAAGGATGAAAAAACATTCTTCAAATTATGTCTCAGAAAATGAACTTTGAGTTGGTTTATCCAAAATAAAGTCCTAATATATAGTGTGATTTATTTCAAGGTTTTAAATTGTGGTTGTGAGTATTGCAGCCGCTATAATGCGGGTTGCGGTCGCTGCAACCAAAAAATTTTTATCAGATTTGTTTCTTAACAAGTAACATCGAAGTAAATTTGTGGTATGTTATGGCCGCATTAGTGTTTTGTTGTAGCATATATTTGCGAATTTGCATCAAATCGCAATTGCGGTGTGGTGCGGTTACAATAAGTACCACAACAGCAATATTACGGCCGCAATATGCATTGCGGACCACAATTTAAAACCTTGGCTTTGGCGTTGCCACTTTTGGCTGCCTTATCTTATGCCCTGAAGCTACCACCATCCACATCCAGGGTTAATGTCATTTTTAGTTTTTTTTTTATAAATAGAATATTTATAATTAAAATTTTTTATGGAAATTAGAATTTTTAATTTAATGAAAAATGTATCTTATAAAATATTCATTTGCATATTTTTTAATAGAATTTGTATATTTTTTTTAATATGAATTTTTTTAATTTAATAATAAAAATAATAAATTCATTATTTTATTTTTATTAATTTTTTAATGAATGGTATAATTGTCTTTTTAACTAACTCTCATTCTTTTAACACCCTCAATTTTACCAAACATAATCATATCATTTCCATTCCCATTTTTTTCCATTCCTTTTCCCTCAAAATAAATCTACTAACCAAACGATCCCATATGAGAACAAGAGAGGATTCAAACTACTACATAGATAATACATAAAACAACCAAACGAAGTTACAATTGTCACGACCCCATTTCTAGGAGTCCGTGACCGGCACGGGAGTAGGATTTCACCCCTAAACCCGTAAGCCTTCCCTATTACCATTTAAAATAATTACCCTGCTATACAGACAACATGCAATATTCACATAATAAATATTGGCCACGTCATTCATGGTGGCCTAAATAACCTGCAATCCACGGCGCTCATTGCCGCTTCAGCCCAATTCAAGTATATATATACATCCATTCACATAAGCAATCACACGTAAATATGTATATACGTAGTGATCAAACCACAAGGGAATGACCTATCCTATTCACACACAATATATATAACCTGTTCGATCACCTGTATATAAGCATCCACACTCGCATTTAAATGTACATATTGATCACACGCCTCAATGCGTGTAATCTATCCTATTCACATGCAGGTTTATATATTTGCAAACAAACACATACCAACCACACATATATATATATATATACTTTACATATTGATCACACCCCATAGGGGGTGACCTATCCTATTCACATGTGGAAGCAATTCATACTCATCATAATATTCATATATCCTATATTCCCATCCATGACCTAATCTTTAAACAGTATGAAGCCGACAAGTCTAGATTTGTACATATATTTATACATATAGCAATTGCCTATACATCAAAGGCTATACTCAAAATAATGTATACATCAATGGAATATAACAAAAGAATGTATACATCAAAAGATGAACCTCTCACGCGAACAATGCGTGAGGTCCCTAGGAATGTCCGCCTCCTTGAGAGGAAGTAGACGCGTGTCCGGTGCCCGCTACACCTGTATCTGTAACATGTAAAATTGGGGGGTGAGTCAAACGGACTCAGTGAGAGGCTCTCCCATCCTTGGTGTAGTAGCGGGTACCACTACAATTGGGGGAAGGGAGCCAGTCACATCCACATGCACATATAATAGTTCTTTTAACCTTTAATGTTTAGGTGATCATACATTTAGCATATATAACACATACATTGTCAAACTTAGGCATATATATAGCATGTTCAATATCAACCAATACTTTTCGATTTCATATATCATTTTGCGATAACATAAACTGGCCCGAAGGCATGTCTCCCTTTTGGGGAGAGGACTGGCCCGAAGGCATATCTCCGTTAGGAGAGAATCTGGCCCGAAGGCATAACTCCGTTAGGAGAGAATCTGGCCCGAAGGCATAACTCACGTGAGTGGCATCCGTTATGAGGTAAACTGGCCCGAAGGCATAGCTCGCGTGAGTGGTTAGGAACCTAGTTGATCATTCTAGGAACCCCTGGCCCCAAGACTTTACTTGAGACATATCTGGCACCAAGACTTTACTTGGTACATAGCCGGCGACTCGTGTGACTTTGGCCTAACCAAAGCTTTAACCACAAAGTGGCAAACTCATAGACTTTGGACTCTTGGGTGTCCGACTTCACGAGGACATACTCGATCTACCCGGTTTATTTAAAATGGACACCTCTTTTATCATAGACTCCACATGACTCCTATGAACCCCTACTAGTTCGGTTTCACCTTTCTTGGAAAAAAAACTTATAAGTTTATACCCTTTCCCAAGTTCGAAAATAGTTTCAAGGACGAACATCCTAAGTTCGATTATTTCAAAAATTTCAAGATCAACCAATAGGTTTCCAACTTCATTTAACTTGTGAGTTTCTAGGACCATGGAATTTAGACACCGAAAATAGACTCGATCCTACCCCCG
Source organism: Senna tora (assembly GCA_014851425.1). Lineage (NCBI taxonomy): Eukaryota > Viridiplantae > Streptophyta > Magnoliopsida > Fabales > Fabaceae > Senna > Senna tora. Next base: position 44,363,338 of record CM026264.1, read on the forward strand.
ATATCGTTCTAGGTTCCAAGAACCGTTTTTCCATATAAGGCTTCCCAAGCCATCATGATGTTTCACATGTATCAAATGCACATATAACATGTAATTTCATATAATAACATTTAGGAATAACAATAGCATGTTTCTAGCATACATATCCTAACAAAGAGGCAAGTAATACAAACCATATTTTTCCACATCCTCATACAACCCACAAGAGGGCAAGGATGGGAAAGCCCCTCACCTCTTTGCTTTCCTTGATCGGCCCTCGGCGTACCCGAAGCTCCAGTCAGTTCGTTATGTCCTACACACACATAGTGAGTAGTTTTAGACACTTGAACTTATATCTTACTTGTACACATCAACCCAATACCCATGAAATCCAAAATTCTCATAAACTAGTTAATTTACTTAAACTCTTCCAACTAGTATTTAGGGTCTATAATTTACTTCTAATCCATATCCTAATAACACCCCTTGGTTTAGCAATCTCTAATTCATCCATTTTCCTACAAGCGTCTATATGTGATTCTTCTCATAATTCCCACATTCAATTGATGGCCTATGTTATTCATAGTCTCCAATTGTCCATGGTTACCAATTTCCCAACTCCACTTATACTCTTTATTACATACGAACACATGTAGGTGAATATACTTAAAGATTGGGATTTTCCCCAACTAATGAATCTCACCAATTAAATTGATTCCCGGGCGTCTATCACGGTCTAACCAAAATTCCTAATTCACCACTTAGCTCCAATTCCTTACTTAAACCAACATTTATTTCTATTATTAACAATCTAGCTTCCGGTTAAGGCGTAACTACTCGGTCTTCGATCCCTTGTCTATCACAACAATTACTACCATCCAAGATTACCAATTCAACATACCAATCAATCCTATTTCAATCCATACACAATTTATCTCTATTAAAGGTTCATTAGTCTAGGTTTTTCCCATCTAACTACATCCATCCATTATTTATCAACATATAAGCTTCCATATACTTCCAAACAACCCAAAAACATCCATTTCATACTCAAAATAATCAATTATATCAATTTGGAACTTTTCCAAAAATCCCTAAAATTGATAAATTCGGGGTTTGAGTGATTCGGGACTCCTTACCTCGATTCAATTGGATTGAGTGATGGTACGGGGTAGAGAAAGCCTCTAGTCACCTTCCCCGAGCTCGGAACGGCCGAAATCCGGCGAGATTCCGGCTTAAAAACACTATTCCCGTTTGTTTCTCTCTCTAACCAAGCTTTCTCTCTCTCCTCCGTGAAGCCCGCTGGCCACCTTCCTCCGGCGTCGCCGTCGACTGCTCCTACTCCGGCGAACGGCGGCGTCGTCCTCCGCTGGCTCTCCCGCACACCCGCTCGCACGTCCCCTCTTCTTTCGTTAGCTTGGCGTCGTGGTCCTCAATTTTTTCTGCTTCACGATTTGCTGCTGGAGAAATGAGGACCAATTCTCTTTTTTTTCACGTGACCCCCCCTCCTCCACCAATACATATATATATATTATATATTTATATATATATTTAATATATTACTCCCCCTCCTCCACCAATACATATATATATATTATATATTTATATATATATTTAATATATTACTTATTTATTTATTGTTAAGATTGACTTTGGGGGTTAATAAACTTACACCCAATATTTCCCGTTAAGTCCTAATTTTGATCCAAATAAAATTTCATTTATTTAAATTTTTCTCCTTTTCCTTCCAAATTAAAAATAAAAATTAAATTAGGACCTTAACGTAAATTGGAAAATTTCCGGGTATTACAATCTTCCCCCCTTAAGAAATTCGGTCCCCGAATTTCAATCACATACTAACCTTAGTTTTCAAATAGATGAGGATACGTCCTGCGCATATCAGCCTCGACTTCCCACGTAGCTTCCTCGGTCGAGTGATTTCTCCACAGAACTTTCACCAATGATATTTCTTTCGATCTCAACTTCTTCAATTGACGATCTAAGATTTCCACTGGTATCTCCTTATACGTCAAATCTTCGGTTGGTTGTACTTCTTGGGGTTGGATCACATGAGAAGGGTCTGGCAAGTACTTGCGAAGCATTGATACATGAAACACCGGATGAACTCCTTCTAGTTCCGCCGGCAACTGAAGGCGGTAGGCAACGTTTCCCACACGTTCAAGGATCTCAAACGGTCCGATATACCTTGGACTTAGCTTGCCTTTCTTGCCAAACCTCATTACGCCCTTCATTGGTGAAATTTTCAAGAATACTAGCTCACCCACAGCGAATTCCAATTCTCTTCTTCGGTTGTCAGCATATGACTTCTGTCTACTTTGAGCCGTTAACAACCTCTCCCTTATTTCTTTTACCTTTTTCAAGGCATCTTGTAACAGTTCCGGCCCGACTAAGCTAGCTTCTCCGACCTCGAACCAACCAATCGGGGATCGACACCTTCGACCATAAAGAGCCTCGAAAGGTGCCATTTGAATACTCGCTTGGTAACTGTTATTATATGCAAACTCAGCTAGAGGTAAATACTTTTCCCAACTTCCGCCGAAATCCATAATACACGCTCTAAGCATGTCTTCCAGAATTTGAACAGTTCTCTCTGATTGCCCATCTGTCTGTGGGTGAAAAGCGGTGCTCAAATCAACTCTAGTCCCCAACACTTCCTGCATAGACTTCCAAAACCTGGAAGTGAACTGTGGCCCTCTATCCGATATTATGGATACTGGTATCCCGTGTAGTCTGACGATCTCTGAGAGATAGAGCTGCGCATACTGACTCACACTATAAGTGGTCTTTACTGGCAGAAAGTGGGCGGACTTGGTCATACGATCCACTATTACCCAAACTGAATCAAACCCACGCTGTGATCTAGGCAACCCTGTAACAAAATCCATTGTGATCCTCTCCCATTTCCATTCTGGTATTTCTATTTGTTGTAACATCCCGGCGGGCTTCTGGTGTTCAGCCTTAACCTGCTGACATACTAAACATCTAGCCACATAGTCTGCAACATCTCTTTTCATACCATTCCACCAATACATTTTTTTCAAATCATGATACATCTTGTTAGCTCCCGGGTGGATGGTATAAGCGGTCCGGTGTGCTTCTTCAAGAATTCTCTCTTTCAAATTGTCCACCATCGGAACACACAACCGTCCCTCCAAGCGAAGTACCCCGAAATCATCAATAGAGAATCGGAGGTCCTCCCTTTTCTCTTCGATTACTGTATTCTTAATCTGTCTGAGGTCGGTATCTTCATCCTGTTTAGACTTCACCTCTTCTACCAAGGAGGATTTAGCTTCTAGATGAGCCAACAATGAATATGAAGTTCCAATCTCAAACCGATTCCCGGTTTTTTCTAACTCATGAAGTTCCTTAATCAACGGTCTCCTCTCTTCACTTATATGGGCAAGACTACCCATGGATTTCCGACTCAGAGCATCAGCTACCACATTAGCCTTTCCCGGATGATACAAAATCGTGCAGTCATAATCTTTTAACAACTCTAGCCATCGACGTTGTCTCAAGTTTAAATCTTTCTGCTCGAAGATGTATTTGAGGCTCTTGTGATCTGTATAAATTTCACAAGTCTCTCCGTATAGGTAATGCCTCCATATTTTTAAGGCAAATACCACCGCGGCCATTTCAAGATCATGAGTCGGGTAATTCTTCTCATGCTTCCTCAACTGTCTCGAGGCATACGCAATCACTTTGCCGTGTTGCATTAATACACACCCCAACCCGATCCTCGATGCATCACAATACACCACATACCCTCCGGTGCCTTCAGGCAGTGCCAACACTGGAGCGGTAGTGAGGCTTTCCTTCAACTTCTGGAAACTGTGCTCACATTTCTCATCCCATACAAACTTCACCCCTTTTTGTGTCAATTTGGTCAATGGCGCAGCCACCTTAGAAAAATCTTGCACGAATCTTCTGTAATAGCCCGCCAAACCCAAAAAGCTACGGATTTCTGTAACTGAGGTAGGTTGGGACCAATTCTTTACCGCCTCCACCTTACTTGGATCAACGTGGATTCCCTCTGATGATACCACGTGACCCAAAAAGGCAACTCTATCAAGCCAAAATTCGCATTTGGAGAATTTGGCATACAACTTCTTCTCCCTCAACCTTTGTAAGGCCAACCTTAAGTGTTCAGCGTGCTCCTCTGAATTTTTCGAATAGACCAAGATGTCATCAATAAAGACAATGACAAATTGATCCAAGAAAGGTTTGAAGACCCTGTTCATCATATCCATAAACGCTGCAGGAGCATTGGTCAATCCAAAAGACATCACCAAAAACTCGTAATGTCCATATCGGGTTCGGAAAGCGGTCTTAGGTACGTCTGATTCTCGAATCTTGAGTTGATGATACCCAGATCGCAAATCAATTTTAGAAAACCGCTTTGCACCCTGTAATTGATCAAACAAGTCATCTATCCTCGGAAGTGGGTACTGGTTGCGGATCGTCACCTTATTTAACTTTCGGTAATCGATACACAACCGCAAAGATCCGTCCTTCTTCTTCACAAAAAGAACCGGCGCACCCCAAGGAGAAAAACTGGGCCGAATAAAGCCCTTGTCAAGCAACTCCTGCAACTGAGTATGTAACTCCTTCAATTCTTTCGGAGCCATACGATAAGGTGGTGTGGATATAGGTTGAGTACCGGGTTGCAATTCAATTTCAAATTCAATTTCCCGATCGGGAGGCAACCCCGGCAATTCTTCCGGAAATACATCTAAGAACTCACGCACCACCGGTACTTGATTCGGTGAAACCACTTCTTTCGTAGTGTCTCTCACAAAGGCCAAGTACCCTTTGCACCCTTTCTCAAGTAGCTTGGATGCCTTGATAGCTGAAATCAAGCTTGGGTACGGAGCGGCTCCATCGCCCCTTATCACAAAAGGTTCTTCATTCGGCATGCTAAATTTTAGACACTTAGTTCTACAATCCACCACCGCATGACAAGATGCCAACCAGTCCATTCCCAGAATTACATCTAAATCAACCATAACTAAAAGACGAAGGTCTACTATAGTCTCATGACCATCGACCTCCACCACACAGGATTTATGCACATACTCAACTTGTACCGAATCTCCCATCGGAGTAGATACTAATACTATCTCTTCCATTCTAGATGGACTTCTCTTGAATTTAGAGGCAAATTCATGCGACACGTATGAATGAGTAGAACCAGAATCAAACAACACTTTTGCTTCAAGAGAACAAACAAGTAGAGTACCTGTGACCACTGCATTGGATGCATGAGCGTCCTGCTGGGAAAGTGCGAATACTCTGGCTTGACCGCCACTCACTACCCCTGTACCTCTACCACTGTTACCCGCACCACGACCTCTAATTGCACCCGTGTTGGTTGTATGTGGTGGCACGGCTCTCACCGGTGGGGCTGGAATAGGAGTACTTCTCGGAGTCGGGTTACTCCTCACACTTGTACCTTCCCTCCGCTTAGGACACTCCCTAGACATGTGGCCCACCTCGCCACAAGTGTAGCATGCACCGGTCAATTTCCGGCATACACCAAAATGACGCCTATTACAAGTTGCACATTGAGGCCATGTATCGCCGGTGTTTCTATTTCCTTGTACTCTCTGTCCCCCCTGTACATTTCCTCTTGGAGCTGTGTCACTGGTGATAGTTGAGGTTTGTCCCCTTGCGGATTCCGAATTCTTGGCTCCACCACCTGTCATTTTCCTCTTTTTACTTCCACTCCCTTGGTTACCGCCACCGGCAATTAATTTCACTTTGGGATCGATGGACGTCCCATATCTCTTCCTAGTTTCGATCATTCTTGCACAGTCAGCAGCTTGAGCCAAAGTGTCAAATTGCTTTCTTTGTGGTAACAGAGCAATAAATAGTGGCTCAGTAAGACGATGGATGAACCTCTTGATTCTTGCCTCCTCATCCGGAACTAACTCGGGAGAGAATTGAGCTAGCTCAGTAAATAGTAACTCAAATTCTGTCACAGTCATCTCCGGAGTCATCCACAATTCTTCAAATTGTTGCCGCTTGGCATCTTTTGTCCCCTCAGGCAAAAAACCGACCTAGGAATTCCCTCTGAAAATCTTCCCAGGTCATCGGTGCTACTCTCCTCAAGTATCTTGTTTGTATGGACTCTATCCATACTCTAGCGGCGCCCCTCAATTGAAATGAGGCTAGCTCCACCAATTCATGTCCCGAGCACCTTAGCATTTGCCCAATTCGAACCACATCCTTGATGAAGTATTGCGGATCTTCCTTCTCACTAGTTCCGCAAAATGTGGGTGGATGGAGTTTCAGAAACTTGGAAATGGGTAACTCCCTTGGCGTTACTCGCGGCTCACGAGATGCCTCCCGTTGTTGCCACTCTCTATTTTCTCTTTCCACAACCTCCATCTCTTGGTTGCTAGGAGCTGCACCTTCAACCTCTTCGCCGACCACCAACCGGCGTACCTCTATTTGAATCTGCCTAGTTATCTCCTCTCTTAATTCTTGAAATCCCGCCGTAAGCAATTCCGCCACGGACGGTGCATTAGCCTCAACTTGAGGCTCTGGTATATGCTCCCTTTCTTCTCTTCTTGCTTGCACTCGACCTCGGCCTCGGGCACGACCCCTAGCTCGGCCTCGGCCTCTAGTGGGCACTCCTTCATCCCGAATAGATTCTTGATCGACCTTGGGAGGAGCCCTTCCTCTTCCTCTAGTACGTCTAGTAATTGGTGGCATCCCTATACTGCACAAGGATCACACCTAATAAATACGCATATAACAATGATATATTTAAATATCAAAGAGAGTAGAAAGAAAGGATTGACACATTTTTCCTGGGTATTCCCACAAGTGCCCTTTTACTCCCACGTTGTGCCCGGGTACACAAAGAAGGGTAAACCGACACCCGGTCATACCTATGGCTTCATACTATTTAAAAATAACCAGGCTCTGATATCAACTTTGTCACGACCCCATTTCTAGGAGTCCGTGACCGGCACGGGAGTAGGATTTCACCCCTAAACCCGTAAGCCTTCCCTATTACCATTTAAAATAATTACCCTGCTATACAGACAACATGCAATATTCACATAATAAATATTGGCCACGTCATTCATGGTGGCCTAAATAACCTGCAATCCACGGCGCTCATTGCCGCTTCAGCCCAATTCAAGTATATATATACATCCATTCACATAAGCAATCACACGTAAATATGTATATACGTAGTGATCAAACCACAAGGGAATGACCTATCCTATTCACACACAATATATATAACCTGTTCGATCACCTGTATATAAGCATCCACACTCGCATTTAAATGTACATATTGATCACACGCCTCAATGCGTGTAATCTATCCTATTCACATGCAGGTTTATATATTTGCAAACAAACACATACCAACCACACATATATATATATATACTTTACATATTGATCACACCCCATAGGGGGTGACCTATCCTATTCACATGCGGAAGCAATTCATACTCATCATAATATTCATATATCCTATATTCCCATCCATGACCTAATCTTTAAACAGTATGAAGCCGACAAGTCTAGATTTGTACATATATTTATACATATAGCAATTGCCTATACATCAAAGGCTATACTCAAAATAATGTATACATCAATGGAATATAACAAAAGAATGTATACATCAAAAGATGAACCTCTCACGCGAACAATGCGTGAGGTCCCTAGGAATGTCCGCCTCCTTGAGAGGAAGTAGACGCGTGTCCGGTGCCCGCTACACCTGTATCTGTAACATGTAAAATTGGGGGGTGAGTCAAACGGACTCAGTGAGAGGCTCTCCCATCCTTGGTGTAGTAGCGGGTACCTCTACAACTGGGGGAAGGGAGCCAGTCACATCCACATGCACATATAATAGTTCTTTTAACCTTTAATGTTTAGGTGATCATACATTTAGCATATATAACACATACATTGTCAAACTTAGGCATATATATAACATGTTCAATATCAACCAATACTTTTCGATTTCATATATCATTTTGCGATAACATAACCAAGACTTTACTTGAGACATATCTGGCACCAAGACTTTACTTGGTACATAGCCGGCGACTCGTGTGACTTTGGCCTAACCAAAGCTTTAACCACAAAGTGGCAAACTCATAGACTTTGGACTCTTGGGTGTCCGACTTCACGAGGACATACTCGATCTACCCGGTTTATTTAAAATGGACACCTCTTTTATCATAGACTCCACATGACTCCTATGAACCCCTACTAGTTCGGTTTCACCTTTCTTGGAAAAAAAACTTATAAGTTTATACCCTTTCCCAAGTTCGAAAATAGTTTCAAGGACGAACATCCTAAGTTCGATTATTTCAAAAATTTCGAGATCAACCAATAGGTTTCCAACTTCATTTAACTTGTGAGTTTCTAGGACCATGGAATTTAGACACCGAAAATAGACTCGATCCTACCCCCGATATCGTTCTAGGTTCCAAGAACCCTTTTTCCATATAAGGCTTCCCAAGCCATCATGATGTTTCACATGTATCAAATGCACATATAACATGTAATTTCATATAATAACATTTAGGAATAACAATAGCATGTTTCTAGCATACATATCCTAACAAAGAGGCAAGTAATACAAACCATATTTTTCCACATCCTCATACAACCCACAAGAGGGCAAGGATGGGAAAGCCCCTCACCTCTTTGCTTTCCTTGATCGGCCCTCGGCGTACCCGAAGCTCCAGTCAGTTCGTTATGTCCTACACACACATAGTGAGTAGTTTTAGACACTTGAACTTATATCTTACTTGTACACATCAACCCAATACCCATGAAATCCAAAATTCTCATAAACTAGTTAATTTACTTAAACTCTTCCAACTAGTATTTAGGGTCTATAATTTACTTCTAATCCATATCCTAATAACACCCCTTGGTTTAGCAATCTCTAATTCATCCATTTTCCTACAAGCGTCTATATGTGATTCTTCTCATAATTCCCACATTCAATTGATGGCCTATGTTATTCATAGTCTCCAATTGTCCATGGTTACCAATTTCCCAACTCCACTTATACTCTTTATTACATACGAACACATGTAGGTGAATATACTTAAAGATTGGGATTTTCCCCAACTAATGAATCTCACCAATTAAATTGATTCCCGGGCGTCTATCACGGTCTAACCAAAATTCCTAATTCACCACTTAGCTCCAATTCCTTGCTTAAACCAACATTTATTTCTATTATTAACAATCTAGCTTCCGGTTAAGGCGTAACTACTCGGTCTTCGATCCCTTGTCTATCACAACAATTACTACCATCCAAGATTACCAATTCAACATACCAATCAATCCTATTTCAATCCATACACAATTTATCTCTATTAAAGGTTCATTAGTCTAGGTTTTTCCCATCTAACTACATCCATCCATTATTTATCAACATATAAGCTTCCATATACTTCCAAACAACCCAAAAACATCCATTTCATACTCAAAATAATCAATTATATCAATTTGGAACTTTTCCAAAAATCCCTAAAATTGATAAATTCGGGGTTTGAGTGATTCGGGACTCCTTACCTCGATTCAATTGGATTGAGTGATGGTACGGGGTAGAAAAAGCCTCTAGTCACCTTCCCCGAGCTCGGAACGGCCGAAATCCGGCGAGATTCCGGCGAAAAAACACTATTCCCGTTTGTTTCTCTCTCTAACCAAGCTTTCTCTCTCTCCTCCGTGAAGCCCGCTGGCCACCTTCCTCCGGCGTCGCCGTCAACTGCTCCTACTCCGGCGAACGGCGGCGTCGTCCTCCGCTGGCTCTCCCGCACACCCGCTCGCACGTCCCCTCTTCTTCCGTTAGCTTGGCGTCGTGGTCCTCAATTTTTTCTGCTTCACGATTTGCTGCTGGAGAAATGAGGACCAATTCTCTTTTTTTTTTTAAATGGGGGGTCACGTGTGTGACCCCCCCCTCCTCCACCAATACATATATATATATATTATATATTTATATATATATTTAATATATTACTCCCCCTCCTCCACCAATACATATATATATATTATATATTTATATATATATTTAATATATTACTTATTTATTTATTGTTAAGATTGACTTTGGGGGTTAATAAACTTACACCCAATATTTCCCGTTAAGTCCTAATTTTGATCCAAATAAAATTTCATTTATTTAAATTTTTCTCCTTTTCCTTCCAAATTAAAAATAAAAATTAAATTAGGACCTTAACGTAAATTGGAAAATTTCCGGGTATTACAAGAATATTGCAGAACTCTCGATGATTGACAGAGATAAGACCTAAACTTTTGGGGTATGATTGACAGAGATAAGACCTAAACTTTAGGGGCATAAAAAATGTACTTTTATCTAAAATAATCTATCACTCATAAACTTTAAAGTGGCCATATATATTTTAAGGACTAAACTTAGATAAGGTTTCGATCCTTTTATCTTTGCTATAAGGTTCCTCAATATAAATAAGACACCTTTTACATGACCAATCATAAAAGAGAGAGTGTGTCAACGAAGCATATGATTGGAGGAACCTTATGGCAAAAGATATAAGGAACTTAACCTAAATTTTTTCCTATTTTTTAATGTGAGTTATTTATAGATTTCCATACTCTTACACATCATTCATGGGAACAAGAGATGGATTCAAACTACAGTATAGAAAATACATAAAAAAAAACCCAAAAGAAATTACAATTTTGCATAACTCTGATGATGGAAAATCTAATTATTCAATATCTCATGCCTATTTATCTTATAAATATTAGGATAAATATTATTCAATCATCTTTACTAAGTAGCTCCCCTTTCTTGTTCTCGGCTTCCACTTGAGCTCCCAACTCCCAAGTCATTGGTTTCCTTATGAAGACCATCTTGCTTTCCCTTATCAAAACCATTCAGAGTCTTCAAGTTGGATTGTCTAGTTTGCAAATGAGATAGACAGATTTTTCAAAATTTACCATTGTCTTATGCATCATTCCCTGCAGAGGTCTCCAAAACAAAGCTTCTTTCTGGGACCATGCAGCATTCTCGTCTAATTCAATAATATTAAGAGAAAGATTACCGAATGAATATAATTACCAAACAAGGTATAATATTTTTGACATTGATGTTTGGAATCAAATAGTGTCATTTATTAATATTAATAGAAACTCACATTACAAAGACCGACCTTGAATAGATCATGGACCAACTGTTGAAAGAAATGTACTGAGTTTAGTACTTTCATATTACTGAACATCTTATATATATATATATACCTTAATGGGTTAATTCATTATATTGATTGATTCTTCACTCACATTGTGGTCCATATATATATATATATATATATATATGTAGTGTGGTGCAGAAGAACAGATGAACTAGTGGATGGCCCTAACGCTTCCCACATCACTCCAAAGGCATTGGACAGATGGTAACAAAGATTGTGTGATGTTTTTGAAGGTCGCCCTTATGACATGTATGATGCTGCCCTTTCACATACTATCACTTAACTACTTTGTTGATATTCAGGTACATCACTTTTTAATTATTAACATTTTTTTTTCATCATCACCACCTTAATTATTTCATGCAAATCAAATAAATATGTAAAAGAACATTTAAAAAAACCGGATTTAAATCTTCTTACATAGTTGTAGATTATATACTCATAGCTAGTCTTATCTCTTCATTATATAAATGGAACCTATTTATATATATATATAAAAGTAATTTTGTATCTCTTTCCTTTTAGAGTAAAACCTACAAAACAATAATTATTAAAATAACCTAAATAGAATTATTAATTTTTAAAAATAATTATAACTTGTTATCAAAAATATTTTTTAAATTATTATTTCACTATTATTTATTTTATTTTTATTTTTTAAAAAATTAATTTTTCTATTAGTCAAATACATATTTAATTATATAAATAATAAATATAAAGGCATTATGGTCAAAATATTTCGAAATGTAAGTTTTTTTTTATATGAGAAGGAAATGCAAATTTTCAAAACAAAACACAGAATAGAGCTCTGTAATTTAAGGATTCTTCAAGGAAAAGAATTGTAATTTACTCCTCATTTTATATAACATTAGTTATGTTACTCTAGTCCAAGATAAGTTGTAAAAGTTAATAAATCATATGTGTACATGATGCATGTCATTTTTTTTTTATGATAAGAGAACTTGGTAATTAATAAAGATACTAAAAAAGTGATGTTTCTTTTTGAATTGTTGTGGGATTGTGTGTTTGAAATGAAAGCCATTCAAGGACATGATAAATGGGATGAGGCTAGACCTGAGAAAATCAAGGTATAATAACTTTGATGAACTCTATCTTTATTGCTACTACGTGGCTGGGACTGTGGGACTCATGAGTGTGCCAGTCATGAGAATAGCTCCAGACTCAAAGGCTTCCACTGAGACTGTTTACAATTCTGCTTTGGCACTTGGTGTTGCAAATCAGCTCACCAATATCCTCAGAGACGTTGGAGAGGAGTAAGTTTCATTCTCTCTATGATTTGTTTAATTTCCACTATAATAGAGCCTCAGTGTGCATACATATGACACTCCCATTCTTTGATCCACTGCGGATAAGGATTTGTTAAAGTATAGATCCGATAAAGTGACTAAATTTAACAATTTGACTTGTTGGATGGGACTGTTACAATGCGGATACGAATGTCAATTTTTATCTGACGGTCTGGATTGTACAGTTTATGCACTTGCATTTTACTTGATTATTCAAGTCCCTTGATGCACCCTAACTAGTGGGATTCACGTATGCTTGGGTCTAGTGGAAGGATCTAGTCCTTCATAACATGATCAACTCAGGTTCGAATCCCTACTGGGAGAGATGTCCATATTTAGTGCCAAACTATATGCCTCATCAAATAGGATTGTCTCCAATAGCATAATATACTCATGGGTAGCCAAATAAATTAAGTAAATATTCATTTAGGGATTTGAAAGATTTAATCAATTTAATCTCTGAAAGATGAAAACTGTCAAATTTAGTCCATGAAAGATACAATTTGTCTGTATCAATTTAGTCCCTGAATGATGGAAACGTCAAATTTAAATATAGTCAATGAGATATGCAATTTGTCTCAATTTATCCCAAAGAAAACTTTCTTCCACTTATGTTATGGGATATTTTTAGGGATTAACATGAGACAGATTGCTCCTTTCAAAGATTAAATTTGACATTAATTTTCATCTTTTACTTTTAGAGACTAAATTGATATAAATTGTATATTTCATATATTAAATTTAATATTTTCATATTCCAAGAACTAGATCAGACACACTATACCTTTCAATTTCATCTTGTGATAGTTGTGAGTATATATTGATACAATTTAGGGAAGCATGCATTCCAAAAATTCTCATCACATGGATCCCTATTCTTGACCATACATATGCATACATATATTTACAGTGCTAGAAGAGGAAGAATTTATCTTCCACAAGATGAGCTGGCACGAGCCGGCCTATCGGACGAAGACATCTTCTGAGGGCAAGTGAGCGACAAGTGGCGCAATTTCATGAAGGGACAAATAAAGAGAGCAAGGATGTTTTTTGATGAGGCAGAGAAAGGAGTTGCAGAATTGAACTCAGCAAGCAGATGGCCAGTATGGGCTTCTTTGTTGTTGTATAGACAAATATTAGATGCCATTGAAGCCAATGACTACAATAACTTCAAAAAGAGAGGTTATGTAGGAAAACTCAATAAGCTCTTATCACTACCTTCAGCTTATGCAAAAGCACTTCTATTTAGGTCCTCTAAATTTAACTCAAATATTTAAGACATAGTTAAATCCATGTTCCCTTTAATTATTTAAGCAGAAAAACAATCTTAGTTTCCAGCTTTTAGGGAAAAAAGCTGTAATTTGTAAATTATTTTAGTATTGTTTGCTTCTCAAGCAAACAATTCTTTTTGCACATGTAATCAGTTAATAAATGAGTTCATTTTCCATTGTTATTTAGTGCTCGGATAAAAGTACAATGGTACTGTATCACTGAAGTTCAGTACATCCCTCCAATTATATAAAGCCATTTGTTAATATTAATATAGATTCACATTAATAAGGACCCACCTTGAATGGTTTAAGAACCAACTGATTGGAGGGATGTAATTGAAGTTCAATACTACCGTAGCATTCAACATTTCCTCGTAGTGCTGACCATTTGGTATTTATTACATATTACATATTTATTCATATTTTGACATGTAATTGCATGTATCGCAGAATGGACCATCTTTAATATTACAATTAAGTTATTGAATCTTCACAACATATTTTCCTAGAAATTCAGTATTTGGTTAGTGCACTTAATACTTTTACCAAAACGAATTTATTAATATTGTTGATTAAAACATCATTCTAGTCTCTTGTATAAATGAGAATAATCTTCTTCTCAATTTAGTCTCTCATAGTTATTATCAATTTGACGTTAAGTTAAAAAAGATTTTTTCTCTCCCTGGTGAGAGCTCTCTCCCCTCCGTTGTGAGGGTTTCTTTCTGGTTTTCTTCCAGGCGCGTTTAGCGTGTTCTCGTTTCAGTTTCTTGATCCGTTGCTATGGTGGTGCTATTTCTCGTGTTGGAGGTTCTTTGGAGGCGGTATGGATGTGGATGGTGAGACGGGGATGAAGGCGGGGGATTGAATTTGGATGATCGAAGGAGTGAGGATGTGGTTTTTAATCTGAATTGGAATGACGATCGTTCATCGGCTTCGAATGGATTGACGTTGGTTGGTATGTTGATGTCTAGTAAGGCTGTGAACAAAAATACGGCAATCGCGATGATGAAGAAGCGATGGAATCTAAGAGAGGAGGTTTCAATTCTGGAGATTAAGGTAAATATGTTCTTGTTTAATTTTAAAAGTGCTGATGATTGTTTGAAGGTCCTTAAGGGTAGACCATGGACTATCCTTGGATGTTTGCTTAATATTCAGTTGTGGTCTCAATTAAAAGTGCTGAATGAAATTGATTTCTCGTTTGCGCCTTTCCGGATTCAATTCCATGATTTGCCGTTAGAAGGTATGAATAGGGGAAACGTTGAGAGGATGAGTTCGAATTTTGGGGAGGTTATTGTTTATGAGGACCCGGTCGTTAATGGTAGATTAATCAAAAGTTTTGCTAGAGCTAGGGTGCTGATTGATTTGAGGAAGCCGCCAACTACTGGTTTTTGGGTTCCTAGACCTGGATTGTCACGAATTTGGATTCCGATGAGGTATGAAAAATTGCATCAGTTTTGTTTTAACTGTGGCAGAATTGGTCATGAGGTGAAGAATTGCAAGGAAGTTAGGAGTACTCCTGGAAGGGATAGGGACTCTGAGGATCCTAACTCTCAGTACAGATTTGGTGACTGGTTAGGGACTGCTCAGGTTAGAAGTTGGGAGAAGGCTGTTGTGTTGGGTGAGAGCAGGTGGGTGGTAGAGGAGGGCTAGTTGAGGAAGCCTGTTAGATCAGAGAAAGGGAAAGAGACTATACGAGATGACTCTGCTAGAAGTGGCCCTACGGTGAACTTAAATTTTATGAAGGAGGAGGTTGTTATGGATGATGTTTCTGGTCCTGGAGGTGAGGTTCTGATGGGGGAGGCCAGGAAGAGTGATGGGATGATGGGGGTGGAAATCAGGGAAGCTGGTGTTAAGGGGGACGGGGAGTTAGGGGAGGGGAGTTCGAATTTAGCTGGATCTAAGGTGAAGATTGAAGTGGACTCGATGAGTGTTGAGGATGCTAGGCTGGGCCTTGTCTTCGCAGGCCAAGAGGTTTGGGCTTAAGGCTAAAGGTCCTGCTAATGTTTTGCCTAAACCTCGATACTCTCCTTCTGGTTATATTGTTGAAATCCCTTCTGATGATGAAGAAGTGAAAGGTGGGGAGTTAATTCCTTTTATTAATCTTAGGGAGATGATGGATGTGGTGAATGTCGCTTGAGAATGTGATTATTAAGAGGAATGGTGTGGAAATTGAGAATCCTAATCTGCAAAAGAAAGGCAAATGGGTGGAAAAGAGCATTAGCTCGAAGGCTTCGATCTCAGTGTTTGTTGAAGATGATTCGGTTAAGGATGTGGCTATGTTTAGTGCTGGTAAGGTTGGTTCGAAGAAGGACAGAAAGAAGGATAAACGGAGGGGTAAGGAGTTGAGTGAGGAATTTTTGGTTGATGTTCCTGTGAAGGATGAAGGTTTTTTTCCTGATGATTGGTTTAAGTTTAAGGCTTTGGGTAGAAGTGCAAAAGGTGGGGTTAAGATTGAGGAGGGCTCTGGTGGCTGGCCATCTGCAGCCACTCGGGAGCTGTGATAGGCCTTTCGTGGAGCTGCCAAGGATTTGGGGCGGCCTTGATAGTGAAGGAGCTTAAAGACCTTTGTAGGAATTATAAGCCTCTCGTGGTGTTCTTGATGGAGACTAGAAGTGGTAGGAGGAAGATGGAGAAGTTAAAAAGGAGGCATCGTCTGAGCTTTGAGCACTCGCTGTATGTGGATGCTAAGGGTAAGTCAGGTTGTTTGGCGGTGTGGTGGAAGGATGAGTTGAATTTGGATGTGCTGTTTTGCTCTAAAAATCTTATTTATATGAAAGTGGATGCTGTTGGGTGTGAGGCCCCTAATTTTATTTCTATGGTTTATGGGCCTCTTAAGGAAGGTGAGAGAAGAATTGTCTGGGACAAGTTAAGGGAGCTGAGTTCTAATGTGGTTGGGTCTTGGTTTGTGTTTTGAGGATTTTAATGATGTGTTGTTTCACTCAGAAAAACGGGGGGGGGGGGGGGGGGGGTAAGCCTAAGGTTACGCAGAAGATTTTGAATTTTCAAAAGACGTTGGAGGATTGTAGTTTGTTTGATTTGGAGTACAATGGGCCTCTTTTTACTTGGGTTAATAAAAGGTTGGGGGAAGCCCATATTAAGGAAAAGTTGGATCGAGTGGTGGGTAATTCTGACTTGTTGTGTCGGTTTCCGAAAGCTCAAGTATTTGTTAACCCTCCTGTTGGCTCTGACCACTGTGCTCTGGTGTTTGATCTTAACTTTTCAGACTCCTAGAAGCTTTACTTTTGAGATGTTTTGGGTGGATCGTCATGATTTTAAGGATGTGGTCTCGAGAGGTTGGGGTGATTGGAGAGGGGATTCTGGTATTGTTGATGCTCTTATTAAGAGGCTGGATGTTTGTAGGGATATCCTTATTAAATGGAGTAGATTGGCCTTCCCTAACTGTAGGAAGGTGATTAAAGAGCTTAATGAGCAGCTCCAGTTTTGTTTTGATGGTCCGTTCTCGGTGGAGAAGAAAGAGTTGATTGAGGAGATTACAAAGAAGATTGAGTTTTAGTGGGATAGAGAGGAGTTGGTTTCAGAGGTCTCGTGTTAGCTGGCTTAACTTTGGTGATAGGAACTCAAGGTTCTTCCATGCTTCGGTTGCTCAGAAAAGGAGAAGAAATAAGATTCTGAGGCTGGTTGGTAATGACGGGAGCTGGCTTACTGAGGAGTCAACGATTGCTTCTTGTTTTATAGAGTTTTATGGCAGTTTGTTTTCAACGGTCTAGTGTTAGGGATTTTTCGAAGGTTTTGGGCTTTGTTAGTAGTAGAATCTCGGATGCTGATAATGATTTGTTGTTGCAAAGGGTAACTGCTTTGGAGGTTTAAGAGGCTGCCTTTCAGTTGGGTGGTCTTAAGGCTCCAGGGCATGATGGTTATTCGGGGGTTTTCTTTCAGATCTCTTGGGATCAAGTGGGTGATCATCTTGTCAAGGTGGTTACTGAGTATTTTGAGCAAGGTGTCAGTTTGGATGTCATTAATTCTACCAACATCGTTTTTGTTCCTAAGGTGGATAGGCCGGAGAAGGTGGGGCAGTTTCGTCCGATTAGTCTCTGTAATTTTTCCTACAAGGTTGTTTCTAAGGTCATTACCAACCGTATGAAGGGCTTGTTACCGAAGTTTATTTCTTAAACTCAGAGAGCTTTTAATTTGTGGCTGGGAGGCTTATAATTCAGGATAACATCATTATTGCCCATGAGGTATTTCATTTTTTGAAGAATAGGAGGGGTGGCAAGAGGTATGATTTAGCACTCAAAATGGATATGAATAAGGTGTATGATAGGTTGGAGTGGGATTTCTTAAGGGAGGTCCTTATGAAGTTTGACTTTGATATCCGTTGGGTGAATATTATTATGGGTTGTGTTTCCTCGGTGAGCTTTAATCTTCTCTTGTCGGGTAAGAAGGTCTCGGAGTTTAGGCCTGGGAGAGGTGTGCGTCAAGGGGATCCTCTCTCTCCTTACCTTTTCATTATTGTGGCTGAGGTACTCTCTCTTATGGTGTCTCATCATGTGAAGGCTGGTTTGCTTAAGGGTGTTAAACTTGCTAGATATGGCCTTGTGCTTTCTCATTGTTTTTTTGCCGATGACGCTCTACTCTTTATGAGGGCTTGTAAGGAGGAATGTGTT
Source organism: Senna tora (assembly GCA_014851425.1). Taxonomy (NCBI): domain Eukaryota; kingdom Viridiplantae; phylum Streptophyta; class Magnoliopsida; order Fabales; family Fabaceae; genus Senna; species Senna tora. The sequence goes on from CM026264.1 coordinate 44,381,769, forward strand.
CTTTTGAAGGGTATTATTGCTGATTATTGTTTGGCTTCGGGGCAAGAGGTTAATTTTGACAAATCCTACATTTATTTTTCTAACAATACTCCCGACGATGTGAAAGAGGAGGTGTGTGATTTGTTAGGGGTTTAAGGCACTTCGGATCCAGGGGTGTATTTAGGCCTTCCCATGATTCTTTGTCGTTCTAAGCATTATGCTTTGGCTTTTGTTAAAGAGAGGGTTTCCAAGAAGGTTTTTAGTTGGAGGAATGGGTTCCTCTCTCATGCTAGGAGGGAGGTGTTGATTAAGTCAGTTATTAATGCCATTCCCACCTATTCTATGTCGTGTTTTAAGTATCCAAAGAAATCATGTAAAGATCTTGATAGCATGACTTCTAACTTTTGGTGGGACTTGAAAGAGGAGGGTAGCAAAATTCATTAGAAGGCTTGGCATAAACTTGTTAGGAGCAAGGAGGATGGTGGTCTCAGGTTTAAGGATTTTGAAAATTTTAATTTTAATTTAGCTTTACTAGCTAAACAAGCGTGATGAGTGATTGAGAATCCGAATGATTTGTGGGTGTAAGTTCTAAAAGGGCTGTATTTTCCCGAGGATGGTTTCATGAATGCGAGGAAGGGCCATAGAGCTTCATGGGCTTGGTCTAGTATTTTGGAAGGTAGAAGGGTTGTTCTTGAAGGGCAATGTTGGCGGACTGGGAATGGTGCCTCTGTTAATGTCTGAAAGGATTGTTGGGTTCCAGGGCTGGTTAATAACAAGCTCTCAGGTGGGGAGGTTGCAGATTGTCCTGATGATGTGTTGGTTAGTGAGCTGATTGTTGATAAAAAATGGAATCTTTCCTCTATTGATAAATGGTTGTCTCCTTTGAAAGTTAAGGCTATTGAGGCTATTCCTTTGCCGAGAGGGGAGGTTGGTGATAAGAGATTGTGGGGTTGGGCTAAGGATGGGAAATATTCAGTTAAGACTGGATATTCTTTGGCTGTGGAGAGGTTTGCCAGTTTTGTGGATATGAGGCCTTCCTCCTCTTTTTCTACTCCTAAAGTGGTTTGGAATGGTATTTGGAAGTTGAATTCTACCCCTAAAGTGAAGAGTTTTATGTGGAGAGATTGTGGGGGTGCTCTTCCAACTAGGGAAGATCTTTTCTCTCGGAAATGCTCTAGTTCTCCTTTGTGTCAAATTTGCAGCTTGTTCCCTGAAACTATAGAGCATTGTCTGCTGCTCTGTGGTTGGGTTAGAAAGTTGTGGAGTAGTTCCCCTTTTAACCTTAAGGTTTCTGATTTCTTTGTCTCAAGGTTTGATGTGTGGTTTGGTGATCTTCTATCAATTGAGATGCGGAGGAGTGGTGTTAGCCTGGAGTTAGTTGCTTTTGCTTGTTGGGAGGTGTGGAAGGCTAGGTATAATTTTATCTTCCAAGGCTCTCGGGTTTGTGCTTCTTCTTACTGCTCTTTGGCTCTGAGGGAGGCTTGTGAGTTTGCTGAGCTGGCGGTGGGGCCCAGTAGGGTCTTCTCCTCTGCCCCTTCTGTGGTTCCTGATTAGTGGATCCCTCCTGTTCCTGGTGAGGTGAAGGTTAACGTAGATGGGTCTTTTTTGAAGGATTCCTTTGAGGCTGGGGTGGGCTTTATTGCTAGAAACTCTGAGGGAGTGGTGTTGGCGGGTTATTGTGGTCAGGTTAGTGCTACTTCTGGGTTCATGAGCGAGGCTTTGGCGATGAAGTTGGCTCTGGAGTCTTTTAGTAATTTTCCTGGCTTGAAGGTTTGCTTTGAAATAGATTGTGAGGAGTTGTTTCGGTTGGTTTTTGGTAGGATGTTGAAGGGTGGTGATTGGGCTTGTGGGCATATTTTGAAGGAGATTTTGGTTGGTGCTGGTTCTGCTCAGAATGTTTCCTTTTCTCTGGTTCGACGTACGAATAATCAAGCGGCCGACTGGCTCGCAAGAAGTGCTGTTAAGGGGTTGGTTTTGAAGGATTGGGTCTCTAGTCCTCCACCCCCTCTGGCTTTAATCCTGTCTCTTGACTTGGAAACGGCTCTGGGTAGAATGGGGGTTAAGAAGGGTGTTGGTTGATTTGTTTCTTTTTGTTCTCTGTTGGTTGCTGTTTTGTTTTTGGATTCTGGTGTTGTTTTGCTATTTGTTTTATGATTTTTCAGGCAAAAAAAAAAATATTATCAATTTGATTTTCGCCATCATCCCTTGTGGAGGTCTCCATAAAGCTTCTTTCTGGGACCATGCAACTTTCTCATCTAATTCAATAATATTAAGAGAAAGATTACCGAATGAATAATTACCAAACAAGGTATAATGTTTTTGACTTTGATGCTTTGAATCAATAATGTCTTCTTCTTCCGCATTCTCACTTGCCTGCAGCATTTGTTGATGGTGCAACGGTTCCAAAGAGTTGAGGTGATTTTACTAATTCTCTTATATTGATTTGAGAAATTTGATGAAGAAATCACACAATTTATAGTGGCTTAGATGTTTTATTTTGCCAAAATTGGTGTTTGACTTTTGTAAACTCTTTGCCCAATTAATGTTACAAAAATTTATTGTTCTTAAAGTAGAAAAAAAACACAAAAGTAAATTATTATAGTATGAATGAAAAAAATAGAACTTACTCTTTCCAATTAATGTCACAAAAATTTATTTTTCTTGAAGTAGAAAAGAACAAATTAAAAGTAAACTATTACTTTTTACTTCTATGATTTTTTTTCGGTCAAAACCCCAAATTGGTCCTTTATGTTTGCACGAAGTTTCATATTGGTCCTTTATGTTTCAAAAGGTCTAAATTGGTCCTTTATGTTTGCAAGAAGTTCCAAATTGGTCCTTTATGTTTGCAAGAAGTTCCAAATTGGTCCTTCCGTCCAATTCCGTCTATTTTTTCCGTTAAGTGCTGACGTGACATGTTGACGTGTCACACTCTTTCCTACGTGTACTACTTAGCTGACGTGGCCTTAGTTAAACTAAAATCAGGGACTAAAATGAAACAAAATAATTTTTTCATAAGACAAAAATACAATTTTCTCACTTTTTCATCTTCTTCTTCCTCATGGTTGGCAGCATCCATGGCTTCTTCTGAATCTAACCCTAATCCTAATCCTAACCCTAATGGTTCAGCATAAGAAATCTTACCAAACGACGCATACATTTGCATCACAGCAGTTCGTATAATAAGCTTGGACGCAAATCCCAATTTGTAAACTTGAGCATGTATCTGTTGCCCTTGAATTATGGTAACCTCACATGCTCTGATAGAAAATAAAAGAGTGTAACTATCGACCTTGAAGGCTCTTCTTCTCAAGTGGGAAAAAAGCGAAAAGTCTTCTTCGGGGCTATTTCCTTCCAAATAGGCTCTAGAGATAGTATTCCATAGTGTATAGATCAAAGCTGCAAATTGGATCGGAGTTCTTGATGATGGTTTGGATTAGGGTTAGGGTTAGAATAAGGATTAGGGTTGGATTCAGAAGAAGCCATGGATGCCAGCGAAGAAGAAGATGAAAAAGTGAGAAAATTGCATTTTTGTCTTATGAAAAATTATTTTGTTTCATTTTAGTCCCTGATTTTAGTTTAACTAAGGTCACGTCAGCTAAGTAGTACACGTAGGAGAGAGTGTGTGACACCTCAGCACGCCACGTCAGCACTTAACAGAAAAATAGATGGAATTGGACGGAAGGACTAATTTGGAACTTCTTGCAAACATAAAAGACCAATTTAGACTTTTTGAAATATAAAGGACCAATATGAAACTTCGTGCAAACATAAAGGATCAATTTCGAGTTTTGATCATTTTTTTCCCAAATATTGTATGGAAGTAAAAAAGATGAAACATACTTAGGAATGTTTGTTCGTATAGTCAGTCATGTTTAACTTAAAACTCCATATTGAAACATACCACTTCTTACACTACGAGAAAACGGATTTTGTGTGGCGGTTCTTTCCCGGCGGTTTTCTAAAACCGCCGTTAAATCTAGATATTTTTGGCGGTTGCCTTTTTGTTTTCTGTCAAAAAAAAGCCTTTTGTTTCTAATTTGTACTCTTCGTCATTTTGTAAAACCCTAAAATTCTTCCTACCGCAATCGCATCCCCTCTGCATCACCGCCTTCGACTCCGACCTTAAACTCCTCTAAGACACCGAATCTCGTCTCATACCTCAACACCTTAAACTCCTCTTCACCGAATCTCTCTTGACTCCATCGATCTCTCTCGACTCGCACGACTCGCCAGCCACCAACAGCCACCGTGAGTGAACACAAGATCCGTTAATTTGGTATTGGATGAACACTGTGAGTGAATAGTTAGATTTAAAGACAAGTCTCCTTAGATTAAGTTTTTCAGTGACCACCGAATCTCTCTGGCGTCTCCATCTTCTACCCACTGCCAGAGTGAACAGCTGAGAGCCATCCGTCGCCGTCGAGATTCCACCCCATAGAACCGGCACCGGAACCGGAGCTGCGCGCGCAGGAGTTCGCAATTTCGTAGAGGTTGGTCAGTCTTTCTTCTCTCTCTATTTCGTCTCCCTGAGCCCTAACTCAGTTCATGTTTTCCATCGCTTCATGTTTTCTCTGAGCCCTAACTCGCTTGAGTCTCCTCTGATTTGATTTAGTATTTTCTTACTCTTACTGAGATTTTTGCTTATTTTCCCCTGTTTATTATAACCTCCTCGGTTAATTTCGTTCTCTTGAATTCGAAATCCTTAATCAATCGGTGTATCAAATTCGTGAAGATCAGAATTTAGATATATGAATATATTCAGGTGAGTTCATGCTTCTGTTGTTGGTGCTGCATATATATATATGTACATGCCTGCCTGCTGGTGCTATAATTGTTGTACCTCTCTAGTGGACGGGACAGGGATTGGGATGCCAAGCTTTCTTTCTCCTCTTCTTCCTCCCATATCTCTTTCCTCTTTGATTTTCTTTTTGCCTTTAATTTAATTGTTGTAGTTCTGATTCACTAAGCGAGGAGCAATACACATATATAACGCAATGTTAGTTTAATTTAATTGTTGTAGTTCTGATTCACAAAATTTTATATCTTCTTCTTGTTCAATTCCTAAATTTCCTTAGATGTGTCCTATGGATGGGTAGTTCTAGGATTTTATGAACATAGGGCTCATTAATGGCTTCATGGACAAATTATAGTCCATATTGACTGCCCAGGTTTTAACTTCTTGCAGACTTCTTTTTTGGATAGAGTTATCCCATATCAGTTTACTTAACATTTTTTCAAAATCTAACAATTAGCCTTGTACAGAAGAATTGTGTGCTGTGTAATAAAATAATAAATCAACAAGTATTTACTAAATTGAGTTTCTCTTGTTATAGTATATTCATTGCAGCAATATTAACTTTGAATAGATTGCGTTTTATTTATTTGTCTACCATAGATGCAAGCAGAGCCATGTAGAAGAGCTTGAATTGCAAGGCGGCTTGGACTTGGAGTACACAAAGGTGCCTAATCAACCATTAATAATTGGAGCACAAGTGACGTAATTAAGGAAGAAAGTTTGCTTGTTGTGTTTTTTATTTTTTTAATATATATATTTTCTGGTGCTTAATTATTTTATGTTTTAATGGATTGTGAAATGTGAATGGTCTAATTCTATGATGTAGCTTTGTGAAGTTCACATGATTGACTTTGTCTATGGGCTATTAAGAATGTTGGTGAAGTAAATAACGATGGGTATGTAGATGAGATCAATGAGGCTCTTGTTGTTCATTCCTTTTAATTTTTTATTTCTTTTTCATATATGATTCCTGATGACATGTCAGTTCTTCAAGCAATTTCATTTGTGTCAAACTAACGATATCCTGTTAAATATTTTCAGGTTATGAAATACCTACGCTAAGGTAAGTAAAAATTTTCCTTCTATGGCAGTTACTTTTGGTTGTTCTGATTTGAGTCTGAAGCTAAGCATATAGATACTCGTTCCTCTTTCAAATTTACATTTCTCTACTGATAAGCAGGTTGGTTTGATGAAATTTGGGAGATCGACATGAACCAACCTAATTGCTAGACATTGGATTCGGCCCTAATAGTATATTTTTAGGTTGGTTTTAGTTATCTTCGGATTAATTTTGAATTTTTAACAACTTTTAAACCAAATTTTATACTTAAAACAAAATCAAATTATAATTTTATTTTATTAATGACTTGTAATGCATTTTAATTGAAATGTTTAATATAAATATTTGGTATGAGGATACATGTAAATGTAATGAATTTTAATATTGTTTTGTGCACTATTAGGAAACTAATGTGGGCTTGAGTCACAACATTGTTGCATCCACATAAAAAAGTTGATGCATATACTTATAGCTGATTTTGTCTGCATTAAAATAAATTTAAGTTCGATAGAGAAGAAGCTCGTGAAAGCTTGAGTATAGTAGCTCAAACTCAAGCTAAGAGATCAATAACAACCAATCTATGTTTCTTATATATATATATAAATTGTATTAAGAAATCAATTGATTTGACTATAAATTGGGATTTTACATTTTATCATGTGATAAATTTTAACGTAGGGCATGTCTTTGAAACTGCACTCGAATTTCAGCCTTTGTGATCATCTAGACAATTAATACTAAAACCTTGTCCCATATGAGACGTTCGATAAAACTGTAACAAGAAAAAAAAGTCCAAAATACTGCCTATGCGCTACCTTTGTCAAATAAAATAAAGCTACTTAGTCTCCAAATTATTACACAAAGTAAAACCATTCAATGATTAACGTAGAACAATTCATTTCGTATAATATTAAGTAATTCTATGTGTAGCAATATGAAAATATGAATACACATCAAAATAGAAGTTATAATTTTTAAGTGTGTATATGTAGAAGGTATAGTTATTTTCAGGAAAGACTCTTATTTAATCTTTTAATGCATCACATGATACTAACTTTCTTTTGGAGTTTGTCGAATGTATCCTTTCTTATAACTAATCATATTTAAGATATTTTTGGCATAAAATTAAATAAAGGAATAGTACAATAATAAAGTAAATAAGAATAAATAAATAATGTTATTGGTCATTGTACAAATATTGTGACAACACGTCCCTAAAAATTTCTCAGTAGTTATTGTGCTAGCAGAAAATTTGCCGAAGATTATGCTATATGAGTATGTGATAAGACACTAAATAAAATATATGTTAACTTCTTAAGATAATTCCCGACTAAAGCTTTGAAAACGTGATAGTTTTAGCTTTGAGTTTGGATGAACTTCTGTTCTCACTTGCGATTACCACTGTTGGGTGTAATGATTGAGAAATTTTCGAGAAAATACCACAATTAAAAATTTATTAAAACATTTTTTTCTCAAAAAATTAAATTATTAACACATTTTAATTTTTATTAATTTTAAATTTTTTTAAATTTCTACTTTAAAAACTTTATAAATTTCAGAATATTATATCTCTAGTAACCATTTTAACACTATTATTAAAAAATATGACAATTTCTAAATTTTTTTAGTTGTGATTTTTAGGTTTATTGGCAGCATTCATTTCTTTCCATATAATATATAAATACTATTAAAATTTTTAATCAGTTTTATATTTAATTAAGAAGACATTAAATATTTTCCATCCTCTTTTAAAGAAGAATTAGTCACTTTTTATTATTCTATACAACTAATTTATTCAAAACATGTAGAAAATTTTTTTTTAGGCTTAGACAAGTAAGATATATATATATAAGCTTAATTTTTCTGTGTGTGATTTTGTTTATTGGTCTCTTATCAACTCCTTGACAAAGCATATATAAAGTACATCATTGAAAACCAGAAACACTTTTTATTTGAAAGTCGCTTTTATAAATAAATTCCTACGAAAAACCAAAAAAAAAAATCAAAGGAAATTATAATATTCCATAACTCTGGATGTTGAAAAATCTAATTATTCAATATCTTATGCCTATTCATCTTATAAATATTAGGATAAATATTATTCAATCATCTTTACTAAGTAGATCTCCTTTCCTGTTCTCGGCTTCCACTTGAGCTCCCAAGTCACTGGTTTCCTTATGAAGACCATCTTTGCTTTCCCTTATCAAAATCAACCAGAGTCTTCAAGTTGGATTGTGTAGTTTGGAAATGAGATAGACAGGTTTTTCAAAATTCACCATTGTCTTATGCATCATCCCTTGCGGTGGTCTCCATAAAGCTTCTTTCTGGGACCATGCAACTTTCTCGTCTAATTCAATAATATTAAGAGAAAGATTACCGAATGAATAATTACCAAAACTTTGATGCTTTGAATTAATTATGTCTTCTTCTTCCGCATTCTCACTTGCCTTCAGCATTTGTTGATGGTGCAACGGTTGCAAAGAGTTGAGGTGATTTCACTAATTCTCTTATATTGATTTGAGAAATTTGATGAAGAAATCACACAATTTATAGTGGCTTAGATGTTTTATTTTGCCAAAATTGGTGTTTGACTTTTGTAAACTCTTTAAGAAGGAATTAATGTACCCAATTAATGTTACAAAAATTTATTGTTCTTAAAGTAGAAAAAACAAAAGTAAATTATTATAGTATGGATGAAAAAAAATAGAACTTACTCTTTCCAAATTCCAATTAATGTCACAAAAATTTATTGTTCTTGAAGTAGAAAAGAACAAATTAAAAGTAAACTATTACTTTTTACTTCTATGATTTTTTTTCCCAAATATTGTATGGAAGTAAAAAAGATGGAACGTACTTAGGAATATTCGTGCGTATAATCAGTCATGTTTAACTTAAAACTCCACATTGAAATATACCACTTCTTAGCAGGTTGGTTTGATGAAATTTGAGAGATTAACGTGAACCAACCTAACCGCTAGACATTGGGTTGGTCCATCATAGTACATTTTTAGGTTTGGGTTTAGTTATCTTCGGATTAATTTTGAATTCTTAACAACTTTTAAACCAAATTTTATACTCAAAACAAAATCTAATTATAAATTTTTTTATTAATGACTAGTAATGCATTTTAATTGAAATATTTAATATAAATATTTGGTATATAGGATACATGTAAATGTGATGAATTTTAATATTGATTTGTGCACTAGTAGGAAACTGATGTGGGCTCGACTCACAACATTGTTGCATTCACATAAAAAAGTTCATGCATATGTTTCTAGTTAATTTTGTCTGCATTAAAATAAATTTAAGTTCGATAGAGATGAAGCCCGTGAAAGCTCGAGTGTAGTAGCTCAAACTCCAGCTAAGAGATCAATAACAACCGATATGTGTTTCTTTTATATATATATATATATATATATATATATATATATACACCTGTGTATTAAGAAATCAATTGAAATGGACTATAAGTTGGGATTTTACACTTTATCATGTGATAAATTTTAATGTAGGGCATGTCTTTGCAACTATACTCGAATTTAAGCCTTTGTGATCGTTTAGACAATTAATACTAAAACCTTGTCCCGTTTGAGACATTCGATAAAATTGGAACAAGAAAAAAAAAGTCCAAAATACTACCTATATGCTACCTTTCTCAAATAAAATAAAGCTACTTACTCTCCAAATTATTACACAAAGTAAAACCAGTCAATGATTAACGTAGAACAATTCATTTTGCATAATATTAAGTAATTCTATGTATAGCAATATGAAAATATGAATACACATCAAAATAGAAGTTATAATTTTTAAGTGTGTATATGTAGAAAGTATAGTTATTTTGAGGAAAGGCTCTTAGGTTTAATCTTTCAATGCATCACATGATACTAACTTTCTTTTAGAGTTTGTCACATGTAACCCTTCTTAGAACTAATCATATTTAAGATATTTTTGGCATAAAATTAAATAAATGAATACTACGTACAATGATAAATTAAATAAGAATAAATAAATAATTTTATTGGTCAATGTACAAATATTCTGACAACACATGTCCCTAAAAATTTCTCATTAGTTTTTGTGCTAGCAGAAAATTTGCCGAAGGTATATGCTATATGAGTATGTGATAAGACACTAAATAAAATATATATTAACTTCTTTACATAATTCCCCACTAAAGCTTTGAAAATGTGATAGTTTTAGCTTTGAGTTTGAAAGAACCTCTCTTCTCACTTGCGATTACCACTGTGGCTGTAATAGTTGAGAAATTTCCGAAAAACTACCACAATTAAAAAATTATTAAAACATTTTGTTGTCAATAAATAAAATTATTAACATATTTTCATTTTTATTAATTTTAATTTTTTTTAAATTTCTAGGTTAAAAACTTTATAAATTTTAGAATATTATATCTCTAGTAACCCTTTTAACACTATTTTTTTAAAAATATGACAATTTCTCAAGTTTTTAGTAGTGATTTCAGGTTTATTGGCAGCATTTATTTCTTTCCATATAATATATAAATACTATTAAAATTTGTAATCAAATCTATATTTAATTATGAAGACATTGAATATTTTCCATCCTCTTTTAATGAAGAATTAGTCACTTTTTATTATTCTATACAACTAATTTATTCAAAACATGTAGAAAAAAAAATTGTTCTAGGCTTAGACAAGTAAGATATATATAAGCTTAATTTTTCGTGTGTGATTTTGTTTATTGGTTTCTTATCAGCCCCTTGACAAAGCATATATACAGTACACCATTGAAAACCACAAACACTAGTTATGTGAAAGACGCTTTTATAAATAAAGTCCTACGAAAAATCATAAAAAAAATCAAAGGAAATTACAATATTTCATCACTCTGGATGTTGAAAAATCTAATTATTCAATATCTTATGCCTATTCATCTTATAAATATCAGGATAAATATTATTCAATCATCTTTACTAAGTAGATCCCCTTTCTTGTTCTCGGCTTCCACTTGAGCTCCCAAGTTAATGGTTTCCTTATGAAGACCATCTTGCTTTCCCTTATCAAAATCAGTCAGAGTCTTCAAGTTGGATTGTGTAGTTTGCAAATGAGATAGAAAGATTCTTTCTGGGGCCATGCAACATTCTCGTCTAATTCAATAATATTAAGAGAAAGATTACCGAATGAATAATTACCAAACAAGGTATAATGTTTTTGAATTTGATGCTTTGAATCAATTCTGTCTTCTTCTTCTGCATTCTCACTAGCCTTCAGCATTTGTTGATGGTGCAGCGGTTCCAAAGAGTTCAGGTGATTTTACTAATTCTCTTATATTGATTTGAGAAATTTGATGAAGAAACAACACAATTTATAGTGGCTTAGATGTTTTATTTTGCCAAAATTGGTGTTTGACTTTTGTAAACTCTTTAAGAAGGAATTAATGTAAATTTAACTGATTACTTTGCCCAATTAATGTTACAAAAATTTATTGTTCTTCAAGTAGAAAAGAACAAAAGTAAATTATTACAGTATGGATGAAAAAAATTAGAACTTACTCTTTCCAATTAATGTCACAAAAATTTATTGTTCTTGAAGTAGAAAAGAAGAAATTAAAATTAAACTATTACTTTTTACTTCTATGATTTTTTTTCCTAAATATTGTATGGAATTAGAAAAGATGGAACCTACATAGGAATGTTCGTGCGTATAGTCAGTTATGTTTAACTTGAAACTCCACATTGAAACCTCCCACTTCTTAGCAGGTTGGTTTGAAGAAATTTGGGAGATTGACGTGAACCAAGCTAACCCCTAGACATTGGGTTGGGCACTTACAATACATTTTTAGGTTGGTTTTAGTTCTCTTCAAATTAATTTTGAAATCTTAACAACTTCGAAACCAAATTTTATACACAACACAAAATCAAATTATAATTTTTTTTAGTAATGACTAGTAATGTGATGAATTTTAATATTCATTTGTGCACTAGTAAGAAATTAATGTGGGCTCGAATGACAAGTTTGTTGCATCCACATAAAAAACTTGATGAATATGTTTGTAGTTGATTTTGCCTGCTTTAAAATAAATTTAAGTTTGATAGGGATGAACCACGTGAAAACTCGAGTGTAGTAGCCCAAACTCCAGCTAAGAGATCAATAACAACCAATCTATGTTTCTTATATATCAATTGAAATTGACTATAAGTTGGGATTTTACACTCTATCTCTTAAGAGGCCTAACTTACCCCAAAAGAGCTGTCACGACCCCCTATCGGGCGTCCGTGACCGGCACGGGAGGTAGGATTTCTCCTATCCCGTAAGCCTCTAACTCCTGATTGACATTTTATATATGCATAACTACCCATTTCTATTACAAACAATATATAGTATATTTGGTCATCCCTATCCGGTGACCTACGTAGCATGCAATCCACGGCTCGCTCAACGCCGCTTCAGTCTATACATATACACATAATCAATCACACGTACATATAATAAATATGTTGATCACCCGAAGGCAATATCTCACGTGAGCAATATGGGAACCTAGTTGATCATTCTAGGAACCCCTGGTCCCAAGACTATACTTGGAACAATAGTCTGACCCCAAGACTTCACTTGGAGCAATAGCCGGCGACTCATCTGATCTCGGTTTACCCAAGGCAATAGCCACAATGTGGTGAACTCATATACTCTGTATTTCTATGGTTTGACCCAAGACAAGAGACTCAATCTACCCGGACCACCCGTGATAGACTCGGTTCCCGTGTTGTACCATAAATGACCCCTATGGACCACTGCTTGTTTATTTTACTCTTTCTTAGGCAAATCTAGATTTTCAAATGGTTTCTAATTCGGATTCTTGGTTCAGGACAAAGTCACCTAGGTTTATTCTCTTTAAGGATTTACATACAAATCCACACCCTCCAGATAATAATTTACTCGATCCTACCCCTGATGTCATATAGGTCACGTGGACCTTCTTTTCATATAAGGCTCCTCAAGCCACAATTGCTTTTACAATTCACAAACACACATATAGCACGTTTTCACATATACTGTAATTTAGGAACACTAATAGCATTTTATCTAACATGTAATTTCTACAAATAGGGAAGAAGGCAAACCATATATCCATATCCGCAGTCAACCCTATAGGGCAGGGATAGGAAAGCCCCTCACCTGGTTGGCCCCTTGTATCGGCTCTCGGTGTGCCCGAAGGTCCGCTTACTGTATGGTGCCCTATACACATTTACTTGAGAGATTCAGAAACTTGCAATTTCAACCACTATAGTGTACATGTAACGCTAACGCTCATGTTCTTTCTAATTAATTCCATAGACTAGTTGTTGGCTTGGAATGTCCTCAACTAGTTTTCGGAACACCTAACATGCTTCTAATCGTGTCCAACCCTTGTTAAATCACACTATTTGGAAACGTTGAATTTGGGAATGCAAGGTTACCCAATTTCACCTCTATCTGTCCATGCGAAGTTCCCATTACCCAAGTCTCGAATTTATGGCTCAAGAGGCATAAATTCTACTTGTCCAAAATTTCCATTTATCAAAATAACCTTGAACACTTCACCTACACATGAATACACATACCCGAATACGCGTAAAATTAGAAAATTGTCTCTTTTTCCCCGAATGGGGTTTCGGGTGAGACGGGAATTACTCGGGTTTTAATCCCTCGTACATTCCAATAATTTTTTAACAATTATATAATTATCATTCAACCTTTCAATGCACCCCAAATCATTCCACAACACCCTTAAACCTTAACAACCACATTTTCCTACACTTTTTCCAACCCGGATAAATTCTATCAATTTGGTTCCGGTTCCTAAGCTTCCAACTCACTTCCTAGCATGCAAATACTTCAATTTAGGACCCAGAATACTCAGATTGAATTAATTGGGGTCTTTCCAAAAATCCCTAAAATTGATAAAATTGGGGTTTGAGAGTTTCGGGACTTCTCACCTCGATTCAACCGGTTAGAAGGACGATATGGAGTAGAGGAGACTCCCGACTACCTTCCCCGGTGAAGAAACGGCGTTTTCCGGCGAGAAAGCTTTCTCCCTCTTGTTTCTCTCTCTACCCCGAACTCTCTCTCTCTCTAGCCAACAATGGCGTTTTCCGGCGACTACGTCTCCCTCCGGCACCGGCTCGCACGTCCGGCCACCACCGCGCTCACCTCCGTCCGTAAGCTCCTTCCCTTTTCTCTCGCGTAGCTTCCGTGCTTCCCTCTCCACTCTCGCGTTTTTCCTGTTGATGGCCTCCCCTCACGTCTGTTTCCTTTCCTTTATTCTCTTTTCTTATCTTTCCTTATATTAATATATATATATATATATATATATATATATATATATATATATATATCAGTTAAGAAAAAAAAACCAAAAAAAGAAATCTGATTTAATAATAAAAAAATATATATAAGCATTAGGATTTTACTAAAATTTATATTTACCACATAATAAGTGATAAGCTAGTGTGTCTTTGTATCTCACTTTCAACTTTTAAAATTAATTACTTTAATTTAATTAATAGTGCTAATTAGAATAGTCTCGGGTATCACAATCTTCCCCCCTTAAGAAATTCGGTCCTTGAATTTCAAACAAAATACTAACCTTAGTCTCAAAATAGATGAGGATACGTCCTGCGCATTTTACCCTCGACCTCCCATGTAGCTTCTTCGGTCGAGTGGTTTCTCCACAGAACTTTAACCAATGGAATCTCTTTCGTTCTGAGTTTCTTCAACTGGCGGTCTAAGATTTCCACTGGCTCCTCTTCATACGTCATATTTTCAGTTAGTTGCACGTCTTGCGATTGGATTACGTGCAAGGGATCGGGAAGATATTTCCGAAGCATCGATACATGAAAGACAGGGTGTACCCCTTCCAAATCTGTAGGCAACTCCAACCAATACGCTACATTTCCAACTCGTTCTAGGATTTCAAACGGTTCGATATACTGAGGACTCAACTTCCCCTTCTTACCGAACCGCATTACGCCTTTCATCGGTGATATTCTCAAGAACACCTGATCACCAACGGAAAACTCCAGTTCTCTTCTTCGATTGTCTGCATAAGACTTTTGCCTACTCTGAGCCGTCAGCAGTCTCTCCCTTATACACTTTACTTTCTGCAAGGCATCTTGTAGCAATTTCGGGCCGACTAGGCTAGCTTCTCCGACCTCGAACCACCCAATCGGGGATCTGCACCTACAGCCGTACATAGCCTCGAAAGGTGCCGTTTGAATAGTTGCTTGATAACTGTTATTGTACGCGAACTCAGCCAAAGGTAAATACCTTTCCCAACTCCCGCCGAAATCCATAATACATGCCCGTAGCATGTCCTCAAGAATCGGAATGGTTCTTTCTGATTGCCTGTCGGTCTGTGGGTGGAACACAGTACTCAGGTTAACTCTAGTTCCCAACACTTCCTGCAATGACTTCCAAAACCTGGAAGTGAACTGTGGCCCTTTATCAGATATTATGGATACTGGCACACCGTGCAATCTAACGATTTCTGATAGATAAATCTATGCATATTGACTCAATCCGTAAGTGGTCTTAACTGGCAGAAAGTGTGCGGACTTAGTCATGCGATCCACTATCAATCAAACCGAATCGAATCCCCGTTGTGATCTTGGCAACCCTGTTACGAAATCCATCGTTATCCTCTCCCATTTCCACTCAGGTATTTCTATCTGTTGTAATGTTCCAGCGGGCTTCTGGTGTTCAGCCTTGACTTGCTGGCACACTAAACACTTGGCTACATAGTTTGCAACATCCATTTTCATGTCATTCCACCAATACAACTGTTTCAGGTCATGATACATTTTATTAGCTCCCGGATGGATTGTATACACTGTCCGGTGTGCTTCTTCAAGTATTCTATCTTTCAAGTTATCAACCATAGGGACACACAACCGTCCCTCCAACCGAAGTATCCCAAAATCATCTATTGAGAATCGGACGTCGTCCCCTTTCCCTTTAGTTACGGTATCCCTAATTTGCTTGAGGTCGGTATCTTCATCTTGTCTAGCCTTCACCTCTTCTACCAAAGAGGACTTAGCTTGCAAATGGGCTAAAAGTGAGTTAGAACTTCCAATCTCAAACTGATTTCCCATTTGCTCTAGCTCGTGCAGTTCTCTAATTAACGGTCTTCTTTCTTCACTTATATGAGCAAGACTGCCCATGGATTTCCGACTCAGAGCATCGGCTACCACATTAGCCTTTCCTGGATGATACAGGATCGTGCAGTCGTAGTCTTTCAACAACTCTAACCATCGACGTTGTCTCAAGTTCAAGTCTTTCTGCTCAAAAATGTATTTGAGGCTTTTGTGGTCTGTATAAATTTCACAAGTCTCACCATATAAGTAGTGTCTCCATATTTTCAAAGCGAATACTACAGCCGCCATTTCGAGGTCGTGAGTCGGGTAGTTCTTCTCATGCTTCCTCAGTTGTTGCGATGCATACGCAATCACCTTGCCATGTTGCATCAAGACACACCCTAACCCGATCCTCGACGCATCACAGTATACCACGTACCCTCTTGTATCTTTAGGTAATGCCAGCACCGGAGCGGTAGTGAGGCTGTCCTTCAGTTTCTGAAAACTCTTCTCACACTTGTCATCCCATACAAACTTCACTCCTTTCTGAGTCAATCTAGTCATAGGTGCAACAACCTTAGAGAAGTCCTGCACAAATCTTCTATAATATCCAGCCAAACCCAAGAAACTGAGAATTTCGGTAACAGAGGTAGGCTGGGACCAATTCTTCATTGCCTCTACCTTACTTGGATCAACGTGGATTCCCTCTGATGATACCACGTGACCCAAAAAGGCAACTCTGTCAAGCCAGAATTCACACTTAGAGAACTTGGCATACAGTTTTTCCTCTCTCAACCTCTGTAATGCTAGTCTCAAGTGTTCAGCATGTTCCTCAGAGTTCTTTGAATAAACCAATATGTCGTCAATGAAGACAATGATAAATCGGTCCAGAAATGATTTAAAGACCCTGTTCATCATGTCCATGAACGCTGCAGGAGCATTAGTTAATCCGAAAGACATCACCAAGAACTCGTAATGCCCATATCGGGTCCGAAATGCGGTCTTAGGTATGTCTGATTCACGAATCTTTAATTGATGGTACCCAAATCGCAAATCAATCTTGGAAAACCGTTTCGCACCCTGCAACTGATCAAATAAGTCATCTATCCTCTGTAGTGGATATTGATTGCGGATCGTCACCTTGTTTAACTTTTGGTAATCGATACACAACCGCAAAGATCCGTCCTTCTTCTTTACAAAAAGGACCGGTGCACCCCAAGGAGAGAAACTGGGTCTTATAAAACCCTTTTCAAGCAATTCTTGCAATTGTGTATGTAGCTCCTTCAGCTCTTTCGGAGCCATACGGTAAGGTGGTGTGGAGATGGGCTGAGTACCAGGTTGTAGCTCAATTCCAAATTCAATCTCACGGTCGGGCGGCAACCCCGGCAATTCTTCTGGAAATACATCCAAGAACTCTCGCACCACAGGTACTTGACTCGGTGAAAGTACTTCTTTCGTGGTATCTTGGATGAATGCCAAGTACCCTTTGCATCCCTTTGCAAGTAACTTGGACGCTTTCAAAGCCGAGATCAAGCTTGGATACGGTGCAGCTCCATCACCCCGTATCACAAAAGGCTCCTAGTTTGGCATATTGAATTTCAAGCATTTAGCCCTACAGTCAACAACCGCATGGCAAGATGACAACCAATCCATTCCGAGGATCACGTCAAGATCAACCATACACAACAACCGAAGGTCTACCACAGTCTCATGACCATCAACCTCTACAATGCAAGACTTGTGCACATACTCTACTTGTACCGATTCTCCCATTGGTGTAGAGACCAGTATTGTTTCTTCCATTCTAGATGGACTTTTGTTGAATTTAGAGGCAAATGCATGTGACACATAGGAATGAATGGAGCCGGAATCAAATAAGACTCGTGCTTCAAGAGAGCAGACAATAAGAGTACCTGTCACAACCGCATTTGATGCATGAGCATCCTGCTGAGAGAGTGCAAATACTCGCGTCTGTCCTCCACCTACCGCCCCTGGCCCTCGGCCACTAGACCCTGCACCACGGCCTCTAACTACACCTGTACTTGCTACCTGTGGTGGCACGGTTCTCACTGGTGGAGCTGGAATAGGTGTACTCCTCGGCGTCGGATTGCTTCTCACACTTGTTCCCTCTTTCTTCTTTGGACACTCTCTAGCCATATGACCCATCTGGCCGCAATGGTAGCATCCACCTGTCAGTTTCAGACATATGCCAGAATGAAATTTACCGCAAGTCACACACTGGGGCTTTGTCTTCCCGGCATTTCTACCCCCTTGTTCCCTCTGTCCTCCTTGAACATTACCCCTTGTACCTGTTTCATAGGTGGTAGTTGAGGATTGTCCCCCTGCGGACCCTGAATATCCGGCACCTCCACCTGTTGTCTTCCTTTTCTTACTTCCACCTCCTTGGTTGTCACTGCTTGTAATTAACTTCACTTTGGGATCAACAGATGTCCCATAACTCTTCCTAGTTTTAATCATCCTAGCACAGTCGGCTGCTTGAGCTAGAGACTCAAACTGTCTCCTCTGAGGTAACAAAGCAGTAAACAACGTCTCCGTGAGTCAGTGTATAAATCTCTTGATCCTCGCCTCTTCATCAGGAACCAACTCAGGTGAGAATTGAGCCAGTTCAGTAAAAAGTAACTCATACTCCATCACGGTCATATTAGGCGTCATCCACAATTCCTCGAATTGCTGACGCTTTGCATCTTTGGTGCCTTCAGGTAGAAATCGACCCAGGAATTCCCTTGGAAAATCATCCCAGGTCATTGGTGCCACTCTGCGTGAGTACCTCGTTTGTACGGACTCTATCCATACTCTAGCCGTTCCCCTCAGCTGGAATGAAGCTAATTCCACCAATTCATGGCCTGAGCACCTCAGCATGCGCCCAATTCTGACCACATCTCTGATAAAGTATTGCGGATCCTCTTCTCACTAGTTCCACAGAAAGTGGGTGGATGAAGCATCAGAAATTTTGAAATTGGCAGCTCTCTGGGTGCTGCCCGCGGTTCACGAGGCATCTCCTGCGGTTGTTGCCATTCCCTATCCTCTTCCTCAACAACCTCCATCTCTTGATTACTAGGAACCCTCTCTTGTTCTTCCTCGTCGACTATCGACCGGCGTACTTCCCTTTGTATTTGTCTTGTCATTTCCTCTCTTAGTTCCTGAAATCCTGCCGTGAGCATTTTCGCCACGGAAGGTGCACCTGTCTCTATTTGAGGTTGAGGTTGAGGTTCCGGTGACTGTCTCCTCTCTTCCCCTCTCATTGGTGCTCTACCTCGACCTCGAGCACGACCTCTACCTCGGCCTCGGGTACGGCCTCTACCTCGGCCTCGGGTACGGCCTCTACCTCGGTCTCGGGTACGGCCTCTACCTCGGCCTCGGGTGGGCATTCCCTCCTCCCGAACTGACTCTTGATCAATTTCAGCAGGAGTTCTCCCTCCACCCCTAGTCCGTCTCGTAATAGGTGGCATCCCTATATTGCACAAGGACCACACCTAATAAGTACACGTATATTAATGACATTTCATATAATAGAGAGTAGAAAGAAAGGCTGACACAATTTCCTGGGTACTTCCACAAGTGCCCTTTTACTCCCACGTTGTGCCTAGGTACACAAAGAGGGGTAAACCGACACCCGGTCATACCTATGGCTTCATATAGTTTAAAGTAACCAGGCTATGATACCAAGTTTATCACGACCCCCTATCGGGCGTCCGTGACCGGCACGGGAGGTAGGATTTCTCCTATCCTGTAAGACTCTAACTCCTGATTGACATTTTATATATGCATAACTACCCATTTCTATTACCAACAATATATAGTATATATGGTCATCCCTATCCGGTGACCTACGTAGCACACAATCCACAGCTCGCTCAACGCCGCTTCAGTCTATACATATAGACATAATCAATCACTCGTACATATAATATACATATTGATCACGCGCTTAAGGGCGGGTGATCTATCCTATTCACATGCAGAATCCCTGTGTACAGTCAAACATATATATTCAATCACACACCTGCATAAAATATACATATTGATCACACGCCTCAATGTGTGTGACCTATCCTATTCACAAGCGGAAGCTGTATTTTCATACCATAAAGTATTCAGTCACACATATATATAAATTTACATATGGACCACACGCTCAGTGCGTGTGATCTATCCTATTCACATGCGGAAGTCACATTCATATATATATATATACACATGATATTCATCATATCATAACCTATGCTCCCAACAACCAGACCAATCTTTAACCTGTATGAAGCCGACAATTCTAGAGTGTGACATATACATATATGCATATAGCAACTGTACAAAACAATGCTATACCAAAATGAATCATATACGTATACATCCTGACAAAATACATATATCAATACTACCCACGCGAACAATGCGTGCGGCCTCTAAGTCTGTCCGCCTCCCTGAGATGAAGTGGAAGCGCTCCCGATGCCTAGACCACCTGTGTCTGTAACATTTAACATTGGGGTGAGTCAAACGAACTCAGTGAGAGGCTTTCCCATCCCTGATGTAGTAGCGGGCACCACTACAACTGGGGAAGAGGAGCCAATCACAAACACATACGCATATAACGGTTTAAATTTTCATATATTAGGTGGCAGGCAATTAACACATATCATATTCACAATAAAGAATTTAAAGCATGGATTTACATACATTTAAATTCACACATACATCATATCATGATTTAACACATAATTCCATGTGGTCATCTGTATTCAAGTAATCATAACCATAAACTGGCCCGAAGGCAATATCTCCGTTAGGAGAGAATCTGGCCCGAAGGCAATATCTCACGTGAGCAATATGGGAACCTAGTTGATCATTCTAAAAACCCTTGGTCCCAAGACTATACTTGGAACAATAGTCTGACCCCAAGACTTCACTTTGAGCAATAGCCGGCGACTCATCTGACCTCGGTTTACCCAAGGCAATAGCCACAATGTGGTGAACTCATATACTCTGTATTTCTGTGGTTTGACCCAAGACAAGAGACTCAATCTACCCGGACCGCCCGTGATAGACTCGGTTCCCGCGTTGTACCATAAATGACCCCTATGGACCACTGCTTGTTTATTTTACTCTTTCTTAGGCAAATCTAGATTTCCAAATGGTTTCTAATTTGAACTCTTGGTTCAGGACAAAGTCACCTAGGTTTATTCTCTTTAAGGATTTACATACAAATCCACACCCTCCAGATAATAATTTACTCGATCCTACCCCCGATGTCATATAGGTCCCGTGGACCTTCTTTTCATATAAGGCTCCTCAAGCCACAATTGCTTTTACAATTCACAAACACACATATAGCACGTTTTCACATATACTGTAATTTAGGAACAACAATAGCATGTTATCTAACATGTAATTTCTACAAATAGGCAAGAAGTCAAACCATATATCCATATCCGCAGTCAACCCTATAGGGCAGGGATAGGAAAGCCCTCACCTGGTTGGCCCCTCGTAGCGGCTCTCGGTGTGCCCGAAGGTCCGCTTACTGTATGGTGCCCTATACACATTTACTTGAGAGATTCAGAAACTTGCAATTTCAACCACTATAGTGTACATGTAACGCTAACGCTCATGTTCTTTCTAATTAATTCCATAGACTAGTTGTTGGCTTGGAATGTCCTCAACTAGTTTTCGGAACACCTAACATGCTTCTAATCGTGTCCAACCCTTGTTAAATCACACTATTTGGAAACGTTGAATTTGGGAATGCAAGGTTACCCAATTTCACCTCTATGTGTCCATGTGAAGTTCCCATTACCCAAGTCTCGAATTTATGGCTCAAGAGTCATAAATTCTACTTGTCCAAAATTTCCATTTACCAAAATAACCTTGAACACTTCACCTACACATGAATACACATACCCGAATACGCGTAAAATTAGAAAATTGTCTCTTTTTCCCCGAATGGGGTTTCGGGTGAGACGGGAATTACTCGGGTTTTAATCCCTCGTACATTCCAATAATTTTTTTAACAATTATATAATTATCATTCAACCTTTCAATGCACCCCAAATCATTCCACAACACCCTTAAACCTTAACAACCACATTTTCCTACACTTTTTCCAACCCAAATAAATTCTATCAATTTGGTTCCGGTTCCTAAGCTTCCAACTCACTTCCTAGCATGCAAATACTTCAATTTAGGACCCAGAATACTCAGATTCAATTAATTGGGGTCTTTCCAAAAATCCCTAAAATTGATAAAATTGGGGTTTGAGAGTTTCGGGACTTCTCACCTCGATTCAACCGGTTAGAAGGACGATATGGAGTAGAGGAGACTCCCGGCTACCTTCCCCGGTGAAGAAACATCGTTTTCCGACGAGAAAGCTTTCTCCCTCTTGTTTCTCTCTCTACCCCGAACTCTCTCTCTCTCTAGCCAACAATGGCGTTTTCCGGCAACTACGTCTCCCTTCGGCACCGGCTCGCACGTCCGGCCACCACCACGCTCACACCTGTGCGTGAGCTCCTTCCCTTTTCTCTCCCCTAGCTTCCGTGCTTCCCTCTCCACTCTCGCGTTTTTCCCGTTGATGGCCTCCCCTCACGTCTGTTTCCTTTCCTTTATTCTCTTTTATTTATCTTTCCTTATATTAATATATATATATATATATATATATATATATATATTTCACTAAAACAAATCTGCTTCCTTTTTCCTTTTTATTACACACACACACATATATATATATATCACTTAAGAAAAACAAACAAAAAAAAGAAATCTGATTTAATAATAAAAAATATATATAAGCATTAGGATTTTACTAAAATTTATATTTACCACATAATAAGTGATAAGCTAGTGTGTCTTTCTATCTCACTTTCCACTTTTAAAATTAATTACTTTAATTTAATTCTTTTTCATATATGATTCCTGATGACATGTCAGTTCTTCAAGCAATTTCATTTGTGTCAAACTAACGATATCCTGTTAAATATTTTCAGGTTATGAAATACCTAAGCTAAGGTAAGTAAAAATTTTCCTTCTATGGCAGTTACTTTTGGTTGTTTTGATTTGAGTCTGAAGCTAAGCATATAGATACTCGTTCCTCTTTCAAATTTACATTTCTCTACTGATAAGCAGGTTGGTTTGATGAAATTTGGGAGATCGACATGAACCAACCTAACTGCTAGACATTGGATTCGGCCCTAACAGTATATTTTTAGGTTGGTTTTAGTTATCTTCGGATTAATTTTGAATTTTTAACAACTTTTAAACCAAATTTTATACTTAAAACAAAATCAAATTATAATTTTATTTTATTAATGACTTGTAATGCATTTTAATTGAAATGTTTAATATAAATATTTGGTATGAGGATACATGTAAATGTAATGAATTTTAATATTGTTTTGTGCACTATTAGGAAACTAATGTGGGCTTGAGTCACAACATTGTTGCATCCACATAAAAAAGTTGATGCATATACTTATAGCTGATTTTGTCTGCATTAAAATAAATTTAAGTTCGATAGAGAAGAAGCTCATGAAAGCTCGAGTATAGTAGCTCAAACTCAAGCTAAGAGATCAATAACAACCAATCTATGTTTCTTATATATATATATATATATATATATATACATATACCTGTGTATTAAGAAATCAATTGAAATTGACTATAAATTGGGATTTTACATTTTATCATGTGATAAATTTTAACGTACGGCATGTCTTTGAAACTACACTCGAATTTCAGCCTTTGTGATCATCTAGACAATTAATACTAAAACCTTGTCCCATATGAGACGTTCGATAAAACTGTAACAAGAAAAAAAAAGTCCAAAATACTGCCTATGCACTACCTTTGTCAAATAAAATAAAGCTACTTAGTCTCCAAATTATTACACAAAGTAAAACCATTCAATGATTAACGTAGAACAATTCATTTCGCATAATATTAAGTAATTCTATGTGTAGCAATATGAAAATTTGAATACACATCAAAATAGAAGTTATAATTTTTAAGTGTGTATATGTAGAAGGTATAGTTATTTTCAGGAAAGACTCTTATTTAATCTTTTAAGGGTAAATTACACTTTAGTGTCCTGTGGTTTTGTCCGATTTCACTTTGGTGCCCTGTGGTTATATTTTTGTCAGTTTGGTGCCCTGAGGTTTGCACCGTTAGCACTTTAGTGCTCTAAGGTTTTCTACCGTTAGTTTTAACGGTAATTATACTATTTGAATTAAAAAAATTTAAATATGACTTGCTAGGGATCGAACTCAAGATCACTAATTTTAAAAATAATGCCTTATCCATTGAGCCACAAAGTCCTAATTGATTATTGTTTTCATTTCAATATATATATATATATATAACAAATGCACTATTAACCTCTCTACTTTCACTATTCTCAATATCATTTCATCTACAGTTTTAGTTTTATAATTTAAACCAATTAAATATAAGTATAAATAAAATTAAAAATTATTTAAAAATTTATATCATTTAATTATATAAAATTGTTTTATATATTAATATTATTTAATTATCCAATAAAAAATTATTATTTAATTAAAAAATATTATTATAAAATTACATATTATTTCATTAATTTTAAATAACATATTTATTTAATATAAAATTTTAACTTGACCAAAAAAATATAACATTTTAACTATTACTATCATTTCCACAAAAAAATTATTATAATTATTTAATAACATAAAATTATTTTAAAATATGTATTATTTAATAATTTTAAATGACATAACTATTAATTATAATAATATGTATAAATTCCATGTTTATAATATTCACAGTAACATAATTTATTGTATTTATTTTAATTAATTTTAATCTATTGTCATTTAATAGAATAAATAAATTTAAAATAAAAATAATATTTATTTTTTTATTAGT
Source organism: Senna tora (assembly GCA_014851425.1). Classification (NCBI taxonomy): domain Eukaryota; kingdom Viridiplantae; phylum Streptophyta; class Magnoliopsida; order Fabales; family Fabaceae; genus Senna; species Senna tora. The sequence continues at coordinate 44,406,609 of CM026264.1, forward strand.
TCAAAAAATTTTTAAGTGATTAAATAATTGAATCAATGACTCAATGACTCAAACCTTTCAATGATTTAGTGGAAGAGAAGAGTGTAATTTTGCAAATTAAATGTGAGGGTGAGCATAATTGGTCTTGACATATTATATTTATTGAAAGGAAACTAAAATATATTAAGATTTTATGGTCTAATGGTTAAGGCATTAATTTATGTTATTAGAGATTTTGGGTTCGATCCCCAACAAGTCACATTTAAGATTTTTTTAATTTAAATAATAAAATTATCGTTAAAACTAACGGTAGAAAACCTCAGGGCACTAAAGTGCTAACGGTGCAAACCTCATAGCACCAAACTGACAAAAATGAAACAACTGGGCACCAAAGTGAAATCGAGCAAAACCACAGGACACCAAAGTGTAATTTACCCATCTTTTAATGCATCACATGATACTAACTTTCTTTTGGAGTTTGTCGAATGTATCCTTTCTTATAACTAATCATATTTAAGATATTTTTGGCATAAAAATAAATAAATGAATAGTACAATAATAAAGTAAATAAGAATAAATAAATAACGTTATTGGTCATTGTACAAATATTGTGACAACACGTCCCTAAAAATTTCTCAGTAGTTATTGTGCTAGCAGAAAATTTGCCGAAGGTTATGCTATATGAGTATGTGATAAGACACTAAATAAAATATACGTTAACTTCTTAAGATAATTCCCGACTAAAGCTTTGAAAACGTGATAGTTTTAGCTTTGAGTTTGGATGAACTTCTCTTCTCACTTGCGATTACCACTGTTGGGTGTAATGATTGAGAAATTTTCGAAAAAATACTACAATTAAAAAATTATTAAAATATTTTGTTCTCAAAAAATTAAATTATTTACACATTTTAATTTTTATTATTTTTAAATTTTTTTAAATTTCTACTTTAAAAACTTTATAAATTTCAGAATATTATATCTCTAGTAACCATTTTAACACTATTATTAAAAAATATGACAATTTCTAAATTTTTTTAGTAGTGATTTTCAGGTTTATTGGCAGCATTCATTTCTTTCCATATAATATATAAATACTATTAAAATTTTTAATCAGATTTATATTTAATTAAGAAGACATTAAATATTTTCCATTCTCTTTTAAAGAAGAATTAGTCACTTTTTATTATTCTATACAACTAATTTATTCAAAACAAGTAGAAAATTTTTTTTCTAGGCTTAGACAAGTAAGATATATATATAAGCTTAATTTTTCGTGTGTGATTTTGTTTATTGGTCTCTTATCAACTCCTTGACAAAACATATATAAAGTACATCATTGAAAACCAGAAACACTTTTTATTTGAAAGTCGCTTTTATAAATAAATTCCTACGAAAAACCATAAAAAAATCAAAGGAAATTATAATATTCCATAACTCTGGATGTTGAAAAATCTAATTATTCAGTATCTTATGCCTATTCATCTTATAAATATCAGGATAAATAATATTCAATCATCTTTACTAAGTAGATCTCCTTTCTTGTTCTCGGCTTCCACTTGAGCTCCCAAGTCACTGGTTTCCTTATGAAGACCATCTTTGCTTTCCCTTATCAAAATCAACCAGAGTCTTCAAGTTGGATTGTGTAGTTTGGAAATGAGATAGATAGGTTTTTCAAAATTCACCATTGTCTTATGCATCATCCCTTGCGGAGGTCTCCATAAAGCTTCTTTCTGGGACCATGCAACTTTCTCGTCTAATTCAATAATATTAAGAGAAAGATTACCGAATGAATAATTACCAAAACTTTGATGCTTTGAATCAATTATGTCTTCTTCTTCCGCATTCTCACTTGCCTTCAACATTTCTTGATGGTGCACCGGTTGCAAAGAGTTGAGGTGATTTCACTAATTCTCTTATATTGATTTGAGAAATTTGATGAAGAAATCACACAATTTATAGTGGCTTAGATGTTTTATTTTGCCAAAATTGGTGTTTGACTTTTGTAAACTCTTTAAGGAGGAATTAATGTGCCCAATTAATGTTACAAAAATTTATTGTTCTTAAAGTAGAAAAAACAAAAGTAAATTATTATAGTATGGATGAAAAAAAATAGAACTTACTCTTTCCAAATTCCAATTAATGTCACAAAAATTTATTGTTCTTGAAGTAGAAAAGAACAAATTAAAAGTAAACTATTACTTTTTACTTCTATGATTTTTTTTTCCCAAATATTGTATGGAAGTAAAAAAGATGGAACGTACTTAGGAATATTCGTGCGTATAATCAGTCTTGTTTAACTTAAAACTCCACATTGAAACATACCACTTCTTAGCAGGTTGGTTTGATGAAATTTGAGAGATTAACGTGAACCAACCTAACCGCTAGACATTGGGTTGGTCCCTCATACTACATTTTTAGGTTGGTTTTAGTTATCTTCGGATTAATTTTGAATTTTTAACAACTTTTAAACCAAATTTTATACTAAAAACAAAATCTAATTATAACTTTTTTTATTAATGACTAGTAATGCATTTTAATTGAAATATTTAATATAAATATTTGGTATATAGGATACATGTAAATGTGATGAATTTTAATATTGATTTGTGCACTAGTAGGAAACTGATGTGGGCTCGACTCACAACATTGTTGCATCCACATAAAAAAGTTGATGCATATGTTTCTAGTTAATTTTGTCTGCATTAAAATAAATTTAAGTTCGATAGAGATGAAGCCCGTGAAAGCTCGAGTGTAGTAGCTCAAACTCCAGCTAAGAGATCAATAACAACCGATATGTGTTTCTTATATATATATATATATATATATATATATATATATATATACACCTGTGTATTAAGAAATCAATTGAAATGGACTATAAGTTGGGATTTTACACTTTATCATGTGATAAATTTTAATGTAGGGCATGTCTTTGCAACTATACTCGAATTTAAGCCTTTGTGATCGTTTAGACAATTAATACTAAAACCTTGTCCTGTTTGAGACGTTCGATAAAATTGGAACAAGAAAAAAAAAAGTCCAAAATACTACCTATATGCTACCTTTCTCAAATAAAATAAAGCTACTTACTCTCCAAATTATTACACAAAGTAAAACCAGTCAATGATTAACGTAGAACAATTCAATTCGCATAATATTAAGTAATTCTATGAATAGCAATATGAAAATATGAATACACATCAAAATAGAAGTTATTGTCACGACCCCCTATCGGACGTCCGTGACCGGCACGGGAGGTAGGATTTCTCCTATCCCGTAAGCCTCTAATCCCTGATTGACATTTCTGTATGTACATAACTACCCATTTCTAATACAAACAATATATAGTATATATGGTCATCACTATCCGATGACCTAAGTAGCACGCAATCCACGTCTCGCTCAACGCCGCTTCAGTCTATACATATACACATAGTCAATCACACGTACCTATAATATACATATTGATCACGCGCTTCAGGGCGGGTGATCTATCCTAATCACATGCAGAATTCCTGTGTACAGTCAAGCATATATATTCAATCACACACCTGCATAAAATATACATATTGATCACACGCCTCAATGCGTGTGACCTATCCTATTCACATGCGGAAGCTGTATTTTCACACAATCAAGTATGCAATCACACGTATATATATATATTTACATATTGACCACACGCTCAGTGCGTGTGATCTATCCTATTCACATGCGAAAGTCACATCCATATATATATACAAATGATATTCATCATATCACAACCTATGTTCCCAACAACCAGACCAATCTTTAACCTGTATGAAGCCGACAGTTCTAGAGTATGACATATACATATATGCATATAGCAGCTGTACAAAACAATGCTATACCAAAAGAATCATATACATATACATCCTGTCAAAATACATATAACAGTACTACCCACGCAAACAATGCGTGCGGTCTCTAAGTCTGTCCGCCTCCCTGGGATGAAGTGGAAGCGCTCCCGATGCCTATACCACCTGTGTCTGTAACATGTAACATTGGGGTGAGTCAAACAGTCTCAGTGAGAGGCTTTCCCATCCCTGGTGTAGTAGCGGGTACCACTACAACTGGGGAAGAGGAGCCAATCACAAACACATACGCATATAACGGATTAAATTTCCATATATTAAGTGGTCAGGCAATTAGCTTATATCATATTCACAATAAATAATTTAAAGCATGAATTTACATACATTTAAATTTGCACTTACATCATATCATGATTTAACATATAATTCCATGTGGTCCTCTGTATTCAAGTAATCATAATCATAAATTGGCCCGAAGGCAATATCTCCGTTAGAAGAGAATCTAGCCCGAAGGCAATATCTCACGTGAGCAATATGGGAACCTAGTTGATCATTCTAGGAACCCCTGGTCCCAAGACTATACTTGGAACAATAGTCTGACCCCAAGACTTCACTTGGAGCATAGCCGGCGACTCATCTGACCTCGGTTTACCAAAGGCAATAGCCACAATGTGGTGTACTCATATACTCTATTTCTGTGGGTTGACTCAAAACAAGAGACTCAATCTACCCGGACCACCCGTTATAGACTCGGTTCCCGCGTTGTACCATAAATGACCTCTATGGACCACTACTTGTTCATTTTACTTCTTCTTAGGCAATTTTAGATTTTCAAGTGGTTTCTAATTCGGACTCTTGGTTCAGAACAAAATCACCTAGGTCTATCCTCTTTAAGGACTTAAATACAAAACTACACCCTTCAGATAGTATTTACTCAATCCTACCCCCGATATCGTCTAGGTACCGTGGACCTTCTTTTCATATAAGGATCCTTGAGCCACAATTGCTTTTACAATTCACAAACACACATATAGCACGTTTTCACATATACGGTAATTTAGGAACAACAATAGCATGTTATCTAACATGTAATTCCTACAAATAGGCAAGAAGGCAAACCATATATCCATATCCGCAGTCAACCCTATAGGACAGGGATAGGAAAGCCCCTCACCTGGTTGGCCCCTCTGATCGGCTCTCGGTGCGCCTGAAAGTCCACTCACAGTATGGTGCCCTATACACATATACTTGAGAGATTTAGAGACTTGAAAAATCAACCACTATCGTGTACATGTAATGCTAATGCTCATGTTCTTTCTAATTAATTCCATAGACTAATTGTTGGCTTGGAATGCCCCCAACTAGTTTTCGGAACACCTAGCATGCTTCTAATTCGTGTCCAACCCTCTCTTAATCATGCTATTCGGAAACCTTGAATTTGGGAATGCAAGGTTACCCAATTCCACCTCTATGTGTCCATGTGAAGTTCCCATTACCCAAGCCTTGAATTTATGGCCCAAGAGTCATAAATTCTACTTGTCAAAAATTTCCATTTATCAAAATAACCTTGAACACTTCACCTATACATGAATACACATACCCGAATACGCGTAAAATTAGAAAATTGTCTCTTTTTCCCCGAACGGGGTTCCGGGTGAGACGGGAATTACTCGGGTTTTAATCCCTCGTACATTCCAATAATTTTTAATAATTATATAATTATTATTCAACCTTTAAATGCACCCCAAATCATTCCACAACACCCTTAAACCTTAACAACCACATTTTCCTACACTTTTTCCAACCCGGATAAATTCCATCAATTTGGTTCCGGTTCCTAAGCTTTCAACTCACTTCCTAACATGCAAATACTTCAATTTAGGACCCAGAATACTCAGATTGAATCAATTGGGGTCTTTCCAAAAATCCCTAAAAGTGATAAAATTGGGGTTTGAGAGTTTCGGGACTTCTCACCTCGATTCAACCGGTTAGAAGGACGATATGGAGTAGAGGAGACTCCCAGCTATCTTCCCCGGTGAAGAGACGACGTTTTCCGGCGAGAAAGCTCTCTTCCTCTTCTTTCTCTCTCTAGTCCGTCACTATCTCTCCTCCAGCCACCACGATGGCGTTTTCCGGCTCCGGTGGACGTCCGGCCACCACCATGCGTGACCCCTTCCTCCTTGAGCCTTCCCGTCGAGCTCCGATGGCCAGCCCTCTCCCTCACGTTGCTTCTTCCTGTTCAAGCCTTACCCCTCTCTCTCACGTTTTTGGCCCTCAAGTCTGCTTCTGTTCTCACGGTTTTCCTTCTTTTCTTTTTCCTCTTTTCTTTTCTTATCTTATATATATATATATATATATTATATGTGTTAGTGGGAGGGGTCACGTTGCCCCCCCCCCACATATATTTTAATATATATTTTATTTTATCTACATATATTATATATATATAGTTTTCCTTTTTTTTTTGAAAAAGAATTTATTTATTTATTACATCCTCTTTTTTTAGGTCCTAAAAGAATACTTAGATTTCTTATTTTTCTCCCCTTAATTTTATTTTATCTTTAATTTAATTTATTTTTCTTTCTAAAAGAAAAATAAATTTAAAAATAATGGAAATAATCCAATCTAAATATCTCGGATATTACAGTTATAATTTTTAAGTGTGTATATGTAGAAAGTATAGTTATTTTGAGGAAAGGCTCTTAGGTTTAATCTTTCAATGCATCACATGATACTAACTTTCTTTTAGAGTTTGTCACATGTAACCCTTCTTAGAACTAATCATATTTAAGATATTTTTGGCATAAAATTAAATAAATGAATACTACGTACAATGATAAATTAAATAAGAATAAATAAATAACTTTATTGGTCAGTGTACAAATATTCTGACAACACATGTCCCTAAAAATTTCTCATTAGTTTTTGTGCTTGCAGAAAATTTGCCGAAGGTATATGCTATATGAGTATGTGATAAGACACTAAATAAAATATATATTAAATTCTTTAGATAATTCCCCACTAAAGCTTTGAAAATGTGATAGTTTTAGCTTTGAGTTTGAAAGAACTTCTCTTCTCACTTGCGATTACCACTGTGGCTGTAATAATTGAGAAATTTCCGAAAAAATACCACAATTAAAAAATTATTAAAACATTTTGTTCTCAATAAATAAAATTGTTAACACACTTTAATTTTTATTAATTTTAATTTTTTTAAATTTCTAGGTTAAAAACTTTATAAATTTTAGAATATTATATCTCTAGTAACCCTTTTAATTAACACTATCTATATATCTATATTCTATATATATTACTAAAGGAACATACATGGGCTAAAATCTTGCCATGTGGTCTTAAGTACATGCTTTGCAATGTTGCCATGTCAGCATCAAGATGCAATTCTAGCTAAACAATGCCAAATGTCTTTTTTCTCTAATTATTGTAATTTTTATTCTGTGTTTTTAACAATAATATAATATATCTTAATGAGCTTTTATTACTGGTAGCATTTATCCTGGGCTAATTGATTCCTTTTATTACTGGTAGCTGACTTTTGGACCATCCTTAATCTTTGGATTTAACATTCCTCAACCCACCAAAACGTTTAACATCACATTTAATCACATTCAAGTCTAAGAATTGAAAAAAAAAAATGTCAGCAATAATGAGTATGTATCAGTATCCCTTAATTTGTGCGATTTAAATTTCGAACTCCATTCTCAGTATAAATTGTAGACCTTCTCCAATGGGTCATTCACAATTTTACTGCTTTATAATTTCAATTTTTTGTGCTCCCATGAAATATCATTCTCTTGTCGTTTATTATGATCGTTATTCTGGACATACCTTTATTTTTTTCTTAAATTATTAACTGTCCAATATGCAGGGTGGGAAAATTGCAGCATTTGCTAAAAGTCCATTCGCCGCCAAGCTGAGAAGAGTTCTCAAAGAAGGCTCAGCTTATATATGACCGAGCTCAATGTTAGAAGTTAAAACAAATAAGGGAAAGTTTGTTGCCCAGCTCACTATCTTGCTGACACAAAGGCTGCCAAACAATGGGGAGAAAAATTACACTCTTCCTGTGTTGGTCTTGAGGTCATCGTCTTAATAGGCCAAATCACAATCTAACAAAATCAATATAATTGTAAAGACCATAATGCATATTAAGCTTTATATTTTGTTATGTATAGACCATAATTTGTGGAGACATTGCTGTATGGACGTATAATTTTTTATGTGTATGGGTAAACTTTATATTTTTTTAAGTTGTAAATTAAATTGGTTTTGAATACATATTTTAATTTATTTTATTTTTTTGATTTTTTTAAATTCCATTTAAAGATACACTTCATTTCTTTTCGAATTAGTTATCTTTTTTAATTATAATTAGATTATGAAACACATTTTAGGAATAAAAATAAAGATGATTATAGAATTTTTGGATTTGTTATGTATAGTAGGTAGTTAAGGTATTTTATGGGTTCAATAAAATCATAAAATCTAACCTTTCAAGAACCAGTAAAAAGTATAGTTTGGATGGTTTTGGGAGTTTACAATTTTTTTTACAAGAAATAAACCTTCGTTATTTCATCAAGTAGTTGACAAATAAATAGTATAATGAAAAAAAGGTGTGGGAGAAGAAAGACAAAGAGAAGAAGAGGCAAAATGAAAGAAGAAAAATGAGAAGAAAATATGATAAAGAAAAAGAAAAAAATACATAATGATAGAAAGTGGGAGATAAAGAGATGATTGGAAGAAGAAGAAGAAGGAGGAGGAGGAGTAAAATGTGAATGAGGAAGAAAGAGGAAGGGTGGAAAAAAGATAGACTGAGAGAAAATAAAAGTTAATAGAAAATGAAATGAGAAAAATAAAAAAGTTTAATAAATAGATGAAAGTATGGGAAATATTAAAAATATGTATAGGAAAATAAGAAGTAGCCAATTAGGTAAATAGAATTAAGGTCAAAACCTCAAATTGGTCCTTTATGTTTGCACGAAGTTTCGTATTGGTCCTTTATGTTTCAAAAAGTCTAAATTGGTCCTTTATGTGCGAAAGAAGTTCCAAATTGGTTCTTCCGTCCAAGTCCCTTTATTTCTTCCGTTAAGTGCTGACGTGGTGTGATGAGGTGCACACATCATCTCTCCTACGTGTCAATAGAAGCTAGCGTGTCATGCCACGTCATCGTCCAATATCATATGTGATGACATGGCGCTGATGTGGCAATGACGTGCGCTGGCGTGGCCTGACACATCAGCACGCCACGTCAGCACTTAACTTAAGAAATTGACAGAAGGACCAATTTGGAACTTCTTGCAAACATAAATGACCAATTTAGACTTTTTGAAACATAAAGGACCAATATGAAACTTCGTACAAACATAAAGGACCAATTTGGGGTTTTGACCTAGAATTAATATTTATTAATTAAAGGTAAATTACATTTGAGTGGTCTGTGATTTGGCTCGATTTTAAATAGGTGCCCTTTAGTTTCATTTTTCTCAATCAGGTGTCCTGTGAAACTGTGACCCAATTTCAAATAAAAAAATAAATAGTACTTTAGTAATTAAGTGCAAATTTCAAGGCACCTAATTGATAAAAATGAAATCCCATAAAATTTTAAATTTTAAATCAGATTGATTAAATGTAATTATATGTATCGACATAAAAATTAAATAAATGGTAAAATTATTTTATTTATTTGAACTTTGATGATTTTATGATTTAAGTTGTTAATATTGAATCAATTATTATCCTTGATTTACCATTGTATTAAACTTTAATTTCTAATATATTATTGCCTGTGATTATTAGTAGTACCCTTGAAGTATGTTGCACATAATATCTATTCAAATTTTTTTTAGAACTCTATTCAATTATTACCCTTAAATTGTACTAAAAGAATATTTACATTTGACTTTGTTTTTCGACCATTCTGATTTAGCATTCTTCAAAGAATATATAGTTGACCAATTTGGAATCGGTTTCATATGTTAAAATTTCTGCTCCCCGAATTTTTGTATAGCTACACCTTGTGAGTTGTGACAAGGCCGTGGATTGAGATATGAATTAATTAATTTTGATCAGAATTTAAAACAGATGTGTATAGCATATACTCCAATATATGTACAAAATCAACACAAAAAAATATATATATGTACAAAATAATTAATATTTAAGGGGTTGTTTGAAAGTTTTGAAGAGAGTGAAATGATGTGATTATTAATGGAGTGAGTAGGGTGAAATGGTTTAATTAGGAGTTTTAAAAAAATGAAGAAGGTGGTGGACATTTTTATAATGAATGAATAAAAGTAGAAAAAAAATGTTAATAATGGAATTAAAAATTATAAACTTTGAAAATAACCCCCCAATTTGAAGGGGTTTAATAATTGAAATGTTATAAAAAAAATTGAGATGTTTGATGATTTGGGAAGGTTTTCAAACCATCGTAAACCATCCATTTTATTATTTACTTAAACATTCAACTAGGATTAATAAACTCAAACTACCCCACACCATTTTCAAACCATCTTTCCAAGACCAAAGTTAGGTGTGTTTGGTTAGTGGGGTGGAGGATGTAATGAGAATGATAATGAGAATGGAGGATGTAATGGGATTGCAGAAGGGGATGAAAAAAATAATATGAAAGTGATGTGATATGATGTGAATGGAATAAAAGTATATTAAAAGTAAGAGTGGAATAAAATGGGTAAATAAGTAAGGACAAAAATATAATTTCATCACATTACAAGAAGTAAAATGTGTTTGATTGGAAGGATATAAAGGAATTACGTCTACGATTACGTTGGCAAAACTGTCAACTAAGTAAACCGTTTAATATGTCGCAAAGAGTATTGAATCAATTATTCCCCATGATTATTAATCCAGTTTCAGTCGTAAATGGAAGATCACAAAATTAAATCCAAAATGTAAGTTTTTGAATTTTAAAGTAAATATTTATATGGTTTAAATCATGGTTATTAAAATTGGACTGATCAACGAATTGGTTGAAGTACTGGTTCGCGGTTCATTGATCCAACCGTGGTTGAATAGGTCTTAATATATATACTAATTTTTGTTTATAAATAAAAAAATAATTACATATAAATTAAAATATTTATATAATATATAAATTAAACCCACTTTTTATTCTTCCCACACTTTTCTCTCTTTATCTACTTTTTTTTCATCATATTTATTAACCTATTTTTTATATTTTCTATACATACATCTATTTATTAACTTTTTTATTTTTTCATGTCTTTCTCTATTTACTTTTATTATTTCCATGCTTGTCTTCTTCCGACAATTTAATTTCTTTTTCTTGCTCACTGGCGTTTCTTCATCTTCCTCCTCCTCTTCTTCTCTTATTCTTCTTCTTTCTTCTTGCCATCATTTCTTTCTTACACCATTATGTTTTTTTTCTTCCTCTTTTCACTCCATTATGTATTTTTTTTCTTCCATTTTCTCACATTTCATGTTTAATTGTTTTCCTTCTCTCAGTTTGCTTCTTATTCTTCTTCTCTCTCCTTCTTCGATCTTTTTTCATTTTAATTTTTTTGCCAACTTAATAAAAGAATGAATGTTTATTTTTGCCAAAAAAATCATAAATCGCCAAAACCAGTCAAACCATCAATTTTTATCGGTCCTTGACCGGTTTGTCCAATTCTCGAACGATTTTCTATAAGTCTGATTGTATGGATTATCCAAACCAGACGACTTACTGATTCACCAATTTTTCGATCTAACCAATTGCTCCAATCCGATTTTTAAAACCACTCATAAATTTATAAAATGAATAAATAAAATTTCATATTTTATTAGAAAATAATATTAATAAAAAAATACTTAATTCAAAAATGTGATAAAATATAATTGATTATAATTTTAAATTATAAAATGTGGACAAGGATGATATAAAGATCATTATTGATATTTTTTTCAAAAAAAAAAGGATGTGGCTTTAAAATTCACCTAAATTTTTAAAAGGCCTTGTCATTCTCCGTTTATTCCACAAAGGCACAGACATGTGTGGCCTCGAACATCCTTTAATTCATCATATATGGAGTTCATGTAAGGTTTTGACATTAATTAAGAATATGATGCTTGGCACTAACAGTACTGATTCTAAAAAATTAGGCTATATGTGATCAGTTTGTAGATTATATTCTAAGGGTATGTTTGGTAAGAATACCAAATAGTACAATCATGGTGTTTTACAATTCCCAAAAAAACTTTACATCATATTTTATACATACCAAACATACTTTTTATCATAATTTTTCTCTCTCCTAATTGTCTCTCTATCTCTCTCTTCACTTTTCTCTACAGTACTTTCTTTTATTCTACAGTACTTTCTTTACAGTACTTTACATCCGTACATTTATACCAAGCGTACCCTAAAGATTGGTGATAGAGTAATTGGAGATGTACTGAATGATGAAGAAAGAAAGATAACTATACTTTGAGGATATATTCATAAATAATGTGCAAGATCCAATTGACTCCATTGTTGAAAACACATACCCCTTATTTATAGATAATTATGACAATCATGACTACATTCTTGACAAGACAATTTTGGCTCCTACTATAGATGATTTGGTATCTATTTATAATTATATGCTTACGTGTTGTGAGATGAAGTGAAACATATACCTTAGTTCATACAACATATCTAATCAAGATCTTGATTTTGAACTAGCAGATGTTTACGCCACCGAATTTCTAAACACAATATATCTGGTTCTAGACTTTCATACCATGAGTTAAAACTAAAGGTTGATGCACATGTTATGTTACTGCCTAATATTGATAAAATCAATGGGCTTGTGTGATGGAACGAAGCTATGATTATTTTTGGTAAGTTTGTCGGTGAGATGGTCATAGTTGCACGTATAGTGATTATTCCATCATATTCAAGGTTGCCACTTAGATTGCAACGTCGAAAATTTCCAATTGTCTTATCCTTTGCAATGACTATCAATAAGAACGAAGAACAGACATTATTTAATGTAGGTTTATACTTACCATGTTTTGTGTTTAATCATTTTCAACTAGATGTAATCATTTCATATGTTTGTAAAATATTTGGATTGAAATTATTGATATGTAAGCAAGATGGTCATCCATCCAACAAAACATCAAACGTTATGTATAAGAAGTTTTTCAAAATGTTAAGTATATATTTGTTATCTTATGTAAGTGTTGGCTTCGTATATTTTGTTTTAATAAACTTATTTAGTACATCACAACCCATAAGGTACCTTTAAACAATCAATATCATGGTATTTGTTAATTATAAGTTGAGTCAGTGTATTTCTTTTGTACTATGTATTGTTACTAATATATTGAGATAGATAGATTTTCATAATATATGATTGTTAATTAGTATACAAACTTTAATTTGAACTCTATCATTAAGATGCTAAGTATCAAGATTATTGGATTTGATTTTTGAATGTGTGTTTAAAAGATGCAATGTATTTAACCTCAACATTAGTATATGTATAAGAATCACTAACGTCCTACTCGGTAGTACTTGAGAGTGCCTTCTCTTACTACTATTTTTACTCACAAAAAAAAGTATATGTATAAGAGTACAGACAAAGGAACAATCGTCTCAATTTGTGTACAAAGACTGCAAGAATATCATATAAATTTGACATGTCTCACTTCTATACTTTATAAAATGATTAAAATTAATATTAAATAATCTACAATAATATCCCGTGCATCGCACGGGTTCAATACTAGTTTTTAAAAAAATATGACAATTTCTCAAGTTTTTAGTAGTGATTTCAGGTTTATTGGCAGCATTTATTTCTTTCCATATAATATATAAATACTATTAAAATTTTTAATCAGATCTATATTTAATTATGAAGACATTGAATATTTTCCATCCTCTTTTAATGAAGAATTAGTCACTTTTTATTATTCTATACAACTAATTTATTCAAAACATGTAGAAAAAAAATTGTTCTAGGCTGAGACAAGTAAGATATATATAAGCTTAATTTTTCGTGTGTGATTTTGTTTATTGGTTTCTTATCAGCCCCTTGACAAAGCATATATACAGTACACCATTGAAAACCACAAACACTAGTTATGTGAAAGACGCTTTTATAAATGAAGTCCTACGAAAAATCATAAAAAAATCAAAGGAAATTACAATATTTCATCACTCTGGATGTTGAAAAATCTAATTATTCAATATCTTATGCCTATTCATCTTATAAATATTAGGATAAATATTATTCAATCATCTTTACTAAGTAGATCCCCTTTCTTGTTCTCGACTTCCACTTGAGCTCCCAAGTCAATGGTTTCCTTATGAAGACCATCTTGCTTTCCCTTATCAAAATCAGTCAGAGTCTTCAAGTTGGATTCTGTAGTTTGCAAATGAGATAGAAAGATTCTTTCTGGGACCATGCATCATTCTCGTCTAATTCAATAATATTAAGAGAAAGATTACCGAATGAATAATTACCAAACAAGGTATAATGTTTTTGAATTTGATGCTTTGAATCAATTGGATCTTCTTCTTCCACATTCTCACTAGCCTTCAGCATTTGTTGATGGTGCAGCGGTTCCAAAGAGTTGAGGTGATTTTACTAATTCTCTTATATTGATTTGAGAAATTTGATGAAGAAACAACACAATTTATAGTGGCTTAGATGTTTTATTTTGCCAAAATTGGTGTTTGATTTTTGCAAACTCTTTAAGAAGGAATTAATGTAAATTTAATTGATTACTTTGCCCAATTAATGTTACAAAAGTTTATTGTTCTTCAAGTAGAAAAGAACAAAAGTAAATTATTACAGTATGGATGAAAAAATTAGAACTTACTCTTTCCAATTAATGTCACAAAAATTTATTGTTCTTGAAGTAGAAAAGAAGAAATTAAAATTAAACTATTACTTTTTACTTTTATGATTTTTTTTCCTAAATATTGTATGGAATTAGAAAAGATGGAACCTACATAGGAATGTTCGTGCGTATAGTCAGTTATGTTTAACTTAAAACTCCACATTGAAACCTCCCACTTCTTAGCAGGTTGGTTTGAAGAAATTTGGGAGATTGACGTGAACCAAGCTAACCCCTAGACATTGGGTTGGGCACTTACAGTACATTTTTAGGTTGGTTTTAGTTCTCTTCAGATTAATTTTGAAATCTTAACAACTTCGAAACCAAATTTTATACACAACACAAAATCAAATTATAATTTTTTTAATTAATGACTAGTAATGTGATGAATTTTAATATTCATTTGTGCACTAGTAAGAAATTAATGTGGGCTCGAATGACAAGTTTGTTGCATCCACATAAAAAACTTGATGAATATGTTTGTAGTTGATTTTCTCTGCTTTAAATTTACGTTTGATAGAGATGAACCACGTGAAAACTCGAGTGTAGTAGCCCAAGCTCCAGCTAAGAGATCAATAACAACCAATCTATGTTTCTTATATATCAATTGAAAATGACTATAAGTTGGGATTTCACACTCTATCTCTTAAGAGGCCTAACTTACCCCAAAAGAGCT
This sequence comes from Senna tora, assembly GCA_014851425.1. Taxonomy (NCBI): domain Eukaryota; kingdom Viridiplantae; phylum Streptophyta; class Magnoliopsida; order Fabales; family Fabaceae; genus Senna; species Senna tora. Next base: position 44,421,966 of record CM026264.1, read on the forward strand.
GTCACGACCCCCTATCGGGTGTCCGTGACAGGCACGGGAGGTAGGATTTCTCCTATCCCGTAAGCCTCTAACTCCTGATTGACATTTTATATATGCATAACTACCCATTTCTATTACAAACAATATATAGTATATATGGTCATCCCTATCCAGTGACCTACGTAGCACGCAATCCACGGCTTGCTCAACGCCGCTTCAGTCTATACATATACACATAATCAATCACACGTACATATAATATACATATTGATCACGCGATTAAGGGCGGGTGATCTATCCTATTCACATGCAGAATCCCTTTGTACAGTCAAACATATATATTCAATCACACACCTGCATAAAATATACATATTGATCACACCCCTCAATGCGTGTGACCTATCCTATTCACATGCAGAAGCTGTATTTTCATACCATCAAGTATTCAATCACACATATATGTAAATTTACATATTGACCACACGCTCAGTGCGTGTGATCTATCCTATTCACATGCGGAAGTCACATTCATATATATATATATATATATATATACACACACACATGATATTCATCATATCATAACCTATGACCCCAACAACCAGACCAATCTTTAACCTGTATGAAGCCGACAATTCTAGAGTGTGACATATACATATATGCATATAGCAACTGTACAAAACAATGCTATACCAAAATGAATCATATACATATACATCCTGACAAAATACATATATCAATACTACCCACGCGAACAATGTGTGCGGCCTCTAAGTCTGTCCGCCTCCCTGAGATGAAGTGGAAGCGCTCCCGTTGCCTAGACCACCTGTGTCTGTAACATTTTACATTGGGGTGAGTCAAACGGACTCAGTGAGAGGGTTTCCCATCCCTGGTGTAGTAGCGGGCACCACTACAACTGGGGAAGAGGAGCCAATCACAAACACATACGCATATAACGGTTTAAATTTTCATATATTAGGTGGTCAGGCAATTAACACATATCATATTCACAATAAAGAATTTAAAGCATGGATTTACATACATTTAAATTCACACATACATCATATCTTGATTTAACACATAATTCCATGTGGTCATTTGTATTCAAGTAATCATAACCATAAACTGGCCCGAAGGCAATATCTCCATTAGGAGAGAATCTGGCTCGAAGGCAATATCTCACGTGAGCAATATGGGAACCTAGTTGATCATTCTAGGAACCCCTGGTCCCAAGACTATACTTGGAACAATAGTCTAACCCCAAGACTTCACTTGGAGCAATAGCCGGCGACTCATCTGACCTCGGTTTACCCAAGGCTATAGCCACAATGTGGTGAACTCATATACTCTGTATTTCTGTGGTTTGACCCAAGACAGGAGACTCAATCTACCCGGACCGCCCGTGATAGACTCGGTTCCCGCGTTGTACCATAAATGACCCCTATGGACCACTGCTTGTTTATTTTACTCTTTCTTAGGCAAATCTAGATTTCCAAATGGTTTCTAATTCGAACTCTTGGTTCAGGACAAAGTCACCTAGGTTTATTCTCTTTAAGGATTTACATACAAATCCACACCCTCCAGATAATAATTTACTCGATCCTACCCCCGATGTCATATAGGTCCCATGGACCTTCTTTTCATATAAGGCTCCTCAAGCCACAATTGCTTTTACAATTCACAAACACACATATAGCACGTTTTCACATATACTGCAATTTAGGAACAACAATAGCATGTTATCTAACATGTAATTTCTACAAATAGGCAAGAAGGCAAACCATATATCCATATCCGCAGTCAACCTTATAGAGCAGGGATAGGAAAGCCCCTCACCTGGTTGGCCCCTCGTATCGGCTCTCAGTGTGCCCGAAGGTCCGCTTACTGTATGGTGCCCTATACACATTTACTTGAGAGATTCAGAAACTTGCAATTGCAACCACTATAGTGTACATGTAACGCTAACGCTCATCTTCTTTCTAATTAATTCTATAGACTAGTTGTTGGCTTGGAATGTCCTCACCTAGTTTTCGGAACACCTAGCATGCTTCTAATCGTGTCCAACCCTTGTTAAATCACACTATTTGGAACGTTGAATTTGGGAATGCAAGGTTACCCAATTTCACCTCTATGTGTCCATGTGAAGTTCCCATTACCCAAGTCTCGAATTTATGGCTCAAGAGTCATAAATTCTACTTGTCCAAAATTTCCGTTTATCAAAATAACCTTGAACACTTCACCTACACATGAATACACATACTCGAATACGCGTAAAATTAGAAAATTGTCTCTTTTTCCCCGTACGGGGTTTCGGGTGAGACGGGAATTACTCGGGTTTTAATCCCTCGTACATTCCAATAATTTTTTAACAATTATATAATTATCATTCAACCTTTCAATGCACCCCAAATCATTCCACAACACCCTTAAACCTTAACAACCACATTTTCCTACACTTTTTCCAACCCGGATAAATTCTATCAATTTGGTTCCAGTTCCTAAGCTTCCAACTCACTTCCTAGCATGCAAATACTTCAATTTAGGACCCAGAATACTCAGATTGAATTAATTGGGGTCTTTCCAAAAATCCCTAAAATTGATAAAATTGGGGTTTGAGAGTTTCAGGACTTCTCACCTCGATTCAACCGGTTAGAAGGACGATATGGAGTAGAGGAGACTCCCGGCTACCTTCCCCGGTGAAGAAACGGCATTTTCCGGCGAGAAAGCTTTCTCCCTCTTGTTTCTCTGTCTACCCCGAACTCTCTCTCTCTCTCTCTAGCCAACAATGGCGTTTTCCGGCGACTACGTCTCCCTCCGGCACCAGCTCGCACGTCCGGCCACCACCGCGCTCACCTCCGTCCGTAAGCTCCTTCCCTTTTCTCTCGCGTAGCTTCCGTGCTTCCCTCTCCACTCTCGCGTTTTTCCCGTTGATGGCCTCCCCTCACGTCTGTTTCCTTTCCTTTATTCTCTTTTATTTCTCTTTTCTTATCTTTCCTTATATTAATATACATATATATATATATATATATCACTTAAGAAAAAAAAAGAAAAAAAAGAAATCTGATTTAATAATAAAAATATATATATAAGCATTAGGATTTTACTAAAATTTATATTTACCACATAATAAGTGATAAGCTAGTGTGTCTTTCTATCTCACTTTCCACTTTTAAAATTAATTACTTTAATTTAATTAATGGTGCTAATTAGAATAGTCTTGGGTATCACAAGAGCTGTCAAGGGGAGAGGATTACATTAGCTTATATATACACTTTATTAGCCCTTTAACTAAGCAATGTGAGATTTTAACACGCCCTCCTCATGCCCGACATAGGAGCGTGAAGCCAACGGGTTATCCCTAGGGCAGCCCATAGTAAGGCTCATCCATCCACACATACCCAACCTTGCTCTGATACTATTTAAAGAGGCCTAACTCACCCGAAAAGAGCTCTCAAGGGGAGAGGATTACCTTAGCCTTTATATACAGCTTATTAGCCCTTTAACTAAGCAATGTGAGACTTCAACACTATCATGTGATAAATTTTGTCAAATTTTAACGTAAGACAGGACTTTGAAACTATACTCGAATTTGAGCCTTTGTGATCATCTAGGCAATTAATACTAAAACCCCGTCCCGTTTGGGACATTCTATAAAATTCGAACAAGAAAAAAAGTCCAAAATACTACCTCTTCGCTACCTTTCTTAAATAAAATAAAGCTACTCACTCTTCAAATTATTACATAAAGCAAAGCCATTCAATGATTATCGTAGAACAATTCATTATGCATAATATTAAGTAACTTTGTGTAGCAATATGAAAATATGAATAAACATCACAATAGAAGTTATAATTTTTTAAGTGTGTATATGTAGAAGATATAGTTATTTTGAGGAAAGACTCTTAGGTTTAATCTTTTTTTGGTGCGTCAGATAGGAAAGAAAACCAACACCCTAAAGCACCAGGTTTAATCTTTTAATGCATCACATGATACTAACTTTCTTTTAGAGTTTGTCACATGTATCCTTTCTTAGAACTAATCATATTTAAGATATTTTTGCCATAAAATTAAATGAATGAATACTACAATAATAAAGTAAATAAGAATAAATAAATAACGTTATTGGTTAGTGTACAAATATTCTGACAACACATGTCCCTAAAAATTTCTCATCAGTTATTGTGCCAGCAGAAAATTCGCCGAAGGCATATGCTATATGAGTATGTGATAAGACACAGAATAAAAATGTATGTTAACTTCTTTAGATAATTCCGGACCAAAGCTTTTAAAAACGTGATAGTTTTAGCTTGGAGTTTTGGTGATCTTCTCTTCTCACTTGCGATCACCAGTGTTGGGTGTAATAATTGAGAAATTTACGAACAAATGCCACAATTAAAAATTATTAAAACATTTCCTTCTAAAAAAATTATTTAAACATTTAAATTTTTATTAATTTTAATTTTTTTAAGTTTTTTAAATTTCTAGGTTAAAAAATTTCTAGATTTTAGAATATTATATCTTTAGTAACCATTTTAACGCTATTATTAAAAATTATTAAAATTTCTCAAATTTTTTTAGTAGTGATTTCAAGTTTATTGGAAGCATTTATTTCTTTCCATATAATATATAAATACTATTAAAATATTCAATCAATACTATATTTCATTATGAAGACATTAAATATTTCCCCTCCTCTTTTATTGAAAATTTTTTCACCTTTTATTCTTCTATACAACTAATTTATTCAAAACATGTAAAAAAAATTATTCTAGGCTTAGACAAGAAAAAAAATATATATATATAAGCTTAATTTTTTGTGTATGATTTTGTTTATTGGTCTCTTATCAGCTCCTTGACAAAGCATAGATACCGTATACCATTGAAAACCACAAACACTAGTAATGTGATAGACGCTTTTATAAATAAAGTCTTACGAAAATTACAATTAAATAACTAAAAATAGAGAATTATATTTTTTATTTTCAATCATCTTTACATACATCATTCAGGAGTATCTGCCAATTAATGCTAAATTAGATTCAAAGTGTACTTATCTAAAACTACGATTCAACTCTAATTTCATCTTGAGATGGTGCAACGACGCCTTAAACTAAACCATTTGATCTCTATTCATCTTTATTATATAAGGAAAATTTATGATACTTTGCTCCAATGCCCTCCCTCCGTTTTTCTTCCTCCTTCAGTTGAGCATTCAATTCGTACTTGTCACGACCCCCTACCGGGCGCCCGTGACCGGCACGGGAGGTAGGATTTCTCCTATCCGGTAAGCCTCTAATCCCTGATTGACATTCTTATATATGCGTAACTACCCATTTCTAATACAAACAATATAGTATTTATATGGTCATCCCTACCCGATGACCTAAGTAGCACACAATCCACGGCTCGCTCAACGCCGCTTCAGTCTATACATATACACATAATCAATCACACGTACATATAATATACATATTGATCACGCGCTTAAAGGAGGGTGATCTATCCTATTCACATGCAGAATCCCTGTGTACAGTCAAGCATATATATTCAATCACACACCTGCATAAAATATACATATTGATCACACGCCTCAATGCGTGTGACCTATCCTATTCACATGTGAAAGCCGTATTTTCACACAATCAAGTATTCAGCCACACATATATATAAGTTTACATATTGACCACACGCTCAGTGCGAGTGGTCTATCCTATTCACATGCGGAAGTCACATCCATATATATATACACATGATATTCATCATATCATAACCTATAATCCCAACAACCAGACCAAACTTTAATATGTATGAAGCCGACAGTTCTAGAGTGTGACATATACATATATGCATATAGCAACTGTACAAAACAATGCTATACCAAAATGAATCATATACATATATATCCTGACAAAATACATATAACAGTACTACCCACGCGAACAATGCGTGCGGTCTCTATGTCTGTCCGCCTCCCTGAGATGAAGTGGAAGCGCTCCCGGTGCCTACACCACCTGTGTCTGTAACATTTAATTTTGGGGTGAGTCAAACGGACTAAGTGAGAGGCTTTCCCATCCCTGGTGTAGTAGCGGGTACCACTACAACTGGGGAAGAGGAGCCAATCACAAACACATACGCATATAACAGGTTTAAATTTTCATATATTAGGTGGTCAGGCAATTAATATATATCATATTCACAATAAAGAATTTAAAGCATGGATTTACATACATTTAAATTCACACATACATCATATCATGATTTAACATATAATTCAATGTGGTCACCCGTATTCAATTAACCGTAATCATAAACTGACCCGAAGGCAATATCTCCGTTAGGAGAGAATCTGGTCCGAAAGCAATATCTCCGTTAGGAGAGAATCTGGCCCGAAGGCAATATCTCACGTGAGCAATGTGGGAACCTAGTTGATCATTCTAGGAACCCCTGGTCCCAAAACTTTACTTGGAACAATAGTCTGACCCCAAGACTTTACTTGGAGCAATAGCCGGCGACTCATCTGACCTCGGTTTACCCCATGTAATAGTCACAATGTGGTGAACTCATATACTCTGTATTCCTGTGGTTTGACTCAAGACAAGAGACTCAATCTACCCGGACCACCCGTGATAGACTTGGTTCCCGCGTTGTACAATAAATGACCTTTATGGACCTCTACTTATTCATCTTACTTCTGATTAGGCAACCTAGACATCCAAGTGGTTTCTAATTCGGACTCTTGATTCAAAACAAGTCACCTATGTTTATTTCCTTTAAGGATTTACATACAAACCACACTTTTCAGGTAATGATCGATGAGGTTTATTTCTAGTATCACAAGACCCTCACAATAAACTTGACCCGATCCTACCCCCGATATCATTCTAGGTCCCGAGGACCTTCTTTCCATATAAGGCTCCTTGAGCCACCATTTGCTTTTACAGTTCACATATACACATACAGCACGTTATCACATATATTACAATTTAGGAACAACAATAGCATGTTATCTAACATGTAATTCCTACAGATAGGCAAGAAGGCAAACCATATATCCATATCCGCAGTCAACCCTATAGGGCAAGGATAGGAAAACCCCTCACCTGGTTGGCCCCTCTGATCGGCTCTCGGTGCGCCCGAAAGTCCACTCACAATATGGTGCCCTATACACATATACTTGAGAGATTCAGAGACTTGAAAATTCAACCACTATCGTGTACATGTAATGCTAATGCTCATGTTCTTTCTAATTAATTCCATAGACTAGTTGTTGGCTTGGAAATGCCCTCAACTAGTTTTAGGAACACCTAGCATGCTTCTATTCGTGTTCAGCCCTTTCTTAATCACACTATTCGGAAGCTCTGAATTGGGAATGCAAGGTTACCTAATTCCACCTCTATGTGTCCATATAAACTTCCATTACCCAAGTCTTGAATTTATGGCCCAAGAAAATCATAAATCCTACTTGTCCAAGCTTTCCATTTATCAAAATAACCTTGAACACTTCACCTACACATGAATACGTATACCCGAATACGCGTAAAATTAGAAAATTGTCTCTTTTTCCCCGAACGGGGTTCCGGGTGAGACGGAAATTACTCGGGTTTTAATCCCTCGTACATTCCAATAATTTTTAATAATTATATAATTATTATTCAACCTTTCAATGCACCCCAAGTCATTCCACAACACCCTTAAACCTTAACAATCACATTTTCCTACACTTTTTTGAACCCGGATAAATTCCATCAATTTGGTTCCGGTTCCTAAGCTTCTAACTCACTTCCTAGCATGCAAATACTTCAATTTATGACCCAAAATACTCATTGAATCAATTGGGGTCTTTCCAAAAATCCCTAAAATTGATAAAATTGGGGTTTGAGAGTTTCGGGACTTCTCACCTCGATTCAACCGGTTAGAAGGACGATACGGAGTAGAGAAGACTCCCAGCTACCTTCCCCGGTGAAGAGACGGCGTTTTCCGGCGAGAAAACTCTCCCCCTTTGCTTTCTCTCTCTAACCCGCGACTCTCTCTCCTCTCTTCCAGCCCACCGTGACGGTGACGAACTCCGGCCGGCTTCCTCGCGTCCGGCCACCACAGCTCGCGCATGCAGCTCCCTTCCTCGAGCTCCTTCCCGTCGACGCCTCAAGCTCACTCTCCCTCTCGTGTGCCTCTCGTCCCTCTGCTTCTCTCACGCCTCCTTTCCCTTTCCTTTTACTTATTTCTTTTCTATTCCTTTCTTTCTTATTTCTTTATTCCAGCGTTTTTTTTCTTATATTAATACATATACATATAATAAATCAATTAGTATATATATGTATATCACTAAGACACACCTGGTTTCTTTTCCTTTGCTTTTCTATTTTATTACACACACATATATATATATATATATCACTAAAAAAACAAACAAAAAAGAAAATCTGATTTAATACAAATAAAAAAATATATATAAGTATTAGGATTTTACAAAAATTTATATTTACCACATAATAAGTGATAAGCTAGTGTATTTTTCATCTCATTTTCCCCTTTTAAATTAATTGATTTAATTTAATTAATGACGCTAGTTAAAATATTCTCGGGTATTACAATCTTCCCCCCTTAAGAAATTCGGTCCCTGAATTTCAAACAAAATACTAACCTTAGTCTCGAAATAGATGAGGATACGTCCTGCGTATTTCACCCTCGACCTCCCATGTAGCTTCTTCGGTCGAGTGGTTTCTCCACAGAACTTTAACCAATGGAATCTCTTTCGTTCTGAGTTTCTTCAACTGCCGATCTAAGATTTCCACTGGCTCCTCTTCATACGTCATACTTTCGGTTAGTTGCACGTCTTGCGATTGGATTACGTGCGAGGGGTCGGGAAGATACTTCCGAAGCATTGATACATGGAAGACAGGGTGTACCCCCTCCAATTCCGCAGGCAATTCCAACCGATACGCTACATTCCCGATTCGTTCTAAGATTTCAAACGGTCTGATATACCGAGGACTCAACTTCCCCTTCTTACCGAACCGCATTACGCCTCTCATCGGTGATATTCTCAAGAACACCTGATCACCAACGACAAACCCCAGTTCTCTCCTTCAATTGTCTGCATAAGACTTTTTCCTACTCTGAGCCGTCAGTAATCTCTCCCTTATGCACTTTACTTTCTGCAAGGCATCTTGTAGCAATTCTGGGCCGACTAGGCTAGCTTCTCCGACCTCGAACCACCCAATCGGGGATCTGCACCTACGGCCGTACAGAGCCTCGAAAGGTGCCATTTGAATACTTGCTTGATAAATGTTATTGTACGCAAACTCAGCCAAAGGTAAATACCTTTCCCAACTTCCGCCGAAATCCATAATACACGCCCGAAGCATGTCCTCAAGAATCTGAATGGTTCTTTCTGATTGCCCGTCGGTCTGTGGGTGGAACGTAGTACTCAGATCAACTCTAGTTCCTAACACTTCCTGCAATGACTTCCAAAACCTGGAAGTGAACTGTGGACCCCTATTAGATATTATGGACACTGGCACACCGTGCAATCTAACGATTTCTAATAGATAAATCTGTGCATATTGACTCACTCCGTAAGTGGTCTTAACTGGCAGAAAGTGGGCGGACTTAGTCATGCGATCCACTATTACCCAAATCGAATCAAATCCCCGTTGTGATCTTGGCAACCCTGTTACAAAATCCATTGTTATCCTCTCCCATTTCCACTCAGGTATTTCTATCTGTTGTAAGGTTCCGGCGGGCTTCTGGTGTTCAGCCTTGACTTGCTGGCACACTAAACACCTGGCTACATAGTTTGCGACATCCTTTTTCATGCCATTCCACCAATACAACTATTTCAGGTCATGATACATCTTATTAGCTCCCGGATGGATTGTATACGCTGTCCGGTGTGCTTCTTCAATGATCCTTTCTTTCAAGTTATCAACCATAGGGACACACAACCGTCCCTCCAACCGAAGTATCCCAGAATCATCTATAGAGAATTGGACGTCGTCCCCTTTCTCTTTAGTTACGGTATCCCTGATTTGCTTGAGGTCGGTATCTTCATCTTGCCTAGCCTTCACCTCTTCTACCAAAGATGACTTAGCTTGCAAATGGGCTAAAAGTGAATTGGAACTTCCAATCTCAAACTGGTTTCCCGTTTGCTCTAGCTCGTGCAGTTCTCTAATTAACGGTCTCATTTCTTCACTTATATGAGCAAGACTGCCCATGGATTTCCGACTCAGAGCATCGGCTACCACATTAGCCTTTCCTGAATGATACAAGATCGTGCAGTCGTAGTCTTTCAACAACTCCAACCATCGGCGTTGTCTCAAGTTCAAGTCTTTCTGCTCGAAAATGTATTTGAGGCTTTTGTGGTCTGTATAAATTTCACAAGTCTCACCATATAAGTAGTGTCTCCATATTTTCAAAGCGAATACTACAACCGCCATTTCGAGGTCGTGAGTCGGGTAGTTCTTCTCATGTTTCCTCAGTTGTCCCGATGCATACGCAATCACCTTGCCATGCTGCATCAAGACACACCCTAACCCGATCCTCGACGCATCACAGTATACCACGTACCCTCCTGTGCCTTCAGGTAATGTCAGCACCGGAGCGGTAGTGAGGCTGTCCTTCAGCTTTTGAAAACTCTGCTCACACTTTTCATCCCATACAAACTTCACTCCTTTCTGAGTCAATCTAGTCATAGGTGCAGCAACCTTAGAGAAGTCCTGCACAAATCTTCTATAATATCCTGCCAAACCCAAGAAACTGCGAATCTCCGTAACAGAGGTAGGCTGGGACCAATTCTTCACTGCCTCTACCTTACTTGGATCAATGTGGATTCCCTCTCATGATACCACGTGACCCAAAAAGGCAACTCTGTCAAGCCAAAATTCGCACTTAGAGAATTTGGCATACAGTTTTTCCTCTCTCAACCTCTGTAAGGCTAGTCTCAAGTGTTCAGCATGTTCCTCAGAATTCTTTGAATAAACCAATATGTCATCAATGAAGACAATGACAAATCGGTCCAAAAATGGTTTAAAGACCCTATTCATCAGGTCCATGAACGCTGCAGGAGCATTAGTTAATCCGAAAGACATCACCAAGAACTCGTAATGTCTGTATCGGGTCCGGAATGCGGTCTTAGGTATGTCTGATTCTCGAATCTTTAATTGATGGTACCCAGATCGCAAATCAATCTTGGAAAACCGCTTCGCACCCTGCAACTGATGAAATAGGTCGTCTATCCTCGGCAGTTGATATTGATTGCGGATCGTTACCTTGTTTAACTTTCGGTAATCGATAGACAACCGTAAAGATCCGTCCTTCTTCTTTACAAACAGGACCGGTGCACCCCAAGGAGAGAAACTGGGTCTTATAAAACCCTTGTCAAGCAATTCTTGCAATTGTGTATGTAGCTCCTTCAGCTCTTTCGGAGCCATACGGTAAGGTGGTGTGGAGATAGGCTGGGTGCCAAGGCCGAGATCAAGCTTGGATACGGTGCAGCTCCGTCACCCCGTATCACAAAGGGTCCTCGTTTGGCATATTGAATTTCAAGCATTTAGCCCTGCAGTCCACGACCGCATGGCAAGACGACAACCAATCCATTCCGAGGATCACGTCAAGATCAACCATACACAACAACCGAAGGTCTGCCACAGTCTCATGACCATCGACCTCCACAATGCAAGACTTATGCACATATTCTACTTGTACCGATTCTCCCATTGGTGTAGAGACCAGTATTGTTTCTTCGATTCTAGATGGACTTTTGTTGAATTTAGAGGCAAATGCATGTGACACATAGGAATGAGTGGATCCGGAATCAAATAAGGCTCGTGCTTCAAGAGAGCAGACAATAAGAGTACCTGTCACAACCGCATTTGATGCATGAGCATCCTGCTGAGAGAGTGCAAATACCCACGTCTGTCCTCCACCTACCGCCCCTGGCCCTCGGCCACTAGACCCTGCACCACGGCCTCTAACTGCACCTGTACCTGCTACCTGTGGTGGCACGGCTCTCACTGGTGGAGCTGGAATAGGTGTACTCCTCGGCGTCGGATTGCTTCTCACACTTGTACCCTCTTTCTTCTTTGGACACTCTCTAGCCATATGGCCCATCTGGCCGCAAAGGTAGCATCCACCTGTCAGTTTCCGACATATACCAGAATGAAATCTGCCGCAAGTTACACACTGGGGCTTTGTCTTACCAGCATTTCCACCCCCTTGTATATTACCTCTTGTACCTGTTTCATAGGTGGTAGTTGAGGATAGTCCTCCTACGGACCCTGAGTATCCTGCACTTCCACCTGTTGTCTTCCTCTTCTTACTTCCACCTCCATGGTTGTCACTGCCTATAATTAACTTGACTTTAAGATCAACAGACGTCCCATACCTCTTCCTGGTTTCAATCATTCTAGCACAGTCTGCTACTTGGGCTAAAGTCTCAAACTGTCTCCTCTGAGGTAGCAAAGCAGTAAACAAAGGCTCCATGAGTCGGTGTATGAATCTCTTGATCCTCGCCTCTTCATCTGGAACTAACTCAGGTGAGAATTGAGCCAGTTCTGTGAAAAGTAACTCATACTCCGTCACAGTCATGTTAGGCGTCATCCACAATTCCTCGAATTGCTGACGCTTGGCATCCTTGGTACCCTCAGGTAGAAACCGACCCAGGAATTCCCTCTGAAAATCTTCCCAGGTCATCGGTGCCACTCTGCGTGAATACCTCGTCTATACGGACTCTATCCATACTCTAGCCGCTCCCCTCAACTGGAATGAAGCTAATTCCACCAATTCATGGCCTGAGCACCTCAGCATGCGCCCAATTCTTACCACATCTCTGATAAAGTACTGCAGATCCTCTTTCTCACTAGTTCCGCAGAAAGTGGGTGGATGAAGCTTCAGAAATTTTGAAATTGGCAGCTCTCTGGGTGCTGCTCGCGGTTCACGAGGCATCTCCTGTGGTTGTTGCCATTCCCTATCCTCTTTCTCAACAACCTCCATCTCTTGATTACTAGGAACCCTCTCTTGTTCTTCCTCGCCGACTATCAACCGGCGTACTTCCCTCTGTATCTGTCTCGTCATTTCTTCCCTTAGTTCCTGAAATCCTGCCGTGAGCATTTCCGCCATGGAAGGTGCACCTGTCTCTACTTGAGGTTGAGGTTCCGGTGACGGTCTCCTCTCTTCCCCTCTCACTTGTGCTCTACCTCGACCTCGAGCACGACCTCTACTTCGGCCTCGGGTACGGCCTCTACCTCGGCCTCGGGTGGGCATTACTTCCTCCCGAACTGACTCTTGATCAATTTCAGCAGGAGTTCTCCCTCCACCCCTAGTCCGCCTCGTAATAGGTGACATCCCTATACTGCACAAGGACCACACCTAATAAGTACACGTATATTAATGACATTTCGTATAAAAGAGAGTAGAAAGAAAGGCCGACACAATTTCTTGGGTACTCCACAAGTGCCTTTTTACTCCCACGTTGTGCCCGGGTACACAAAGAGGGGTAAACCGACAACCGGTCATACCTATGGCTTCATACAGTTTAAAGTAAACCAGGCTCTGATACCAAGTTTGTCACGACCCCCTACCGGGCGCCCGTGACCGGCACGGGAGGTAGGATTTCTCCTATCCCGTAAGACTCTAATCCTTGATTGACATTCTTATATATGCGTAACTACCCATTTCTAATACAAACAATATAGTATTTATATGGTCATCCCTATCCGATGACCTAAGTAGCACACAATCCACGGCTCGCTCAACGCCGCTTCAGTCTATACATATACACATAATCAATCACACGTACATATAATATACATATTGATCACGCGCTTAAAGGCGGGTGATCTATCCTATTCACATGCAGAATCCCTGTGTACAGTCAAGCATATATATTCAATCACACACCTGCGTAAAATATACATATTGATCACACGCCTCAATGCGTGTGACCTATCCTATTCACATGCGAAAGCCGTATTTTCACACAATCAAGTATTCAGTCACACATATATATATAAGTTTACATATTGACCACACGCTCAGTGCGAGTGGTCTATCCTATTCACATGCGGAAGTCACATCCATATATATATACACATGATATTCATCATATCATAACCTATAATCCCAACAACCAGACCAATCTTTAATATGTATGAAGCCGACAGTTCTAGAGTGTGACATATACATATATGCATATAGCAACTGTACAAAACAATGCTATACCAAAATGAATCATATACATATATATCCTGAAAAAATACATATAACAGTACTACCCACGCGAACAATGCGTGCGGTCTCTATGCCTGTCCGCCTCCCTGAGATGAAGTGGAAGCGCTCCCGGTGCCTACACCACCTGTGTCTGTAACATTTAATATTGGGGGTGAGTCAAACGGACTCAGTGAGAGGCTTTCCCATCCCTGGTGTAGTAGCGGGTACCACTACAACTGGGGAAGAGGAGCCAATCACAAACACATACGCATATAACGGGTTTAAATTTTCATATATTAGGTGGTCAGGCAATTAATATATATCATATTCACAATAAAGAATTTAAAGCATGTATTTACATACATTTAAATTCACAAATACATCATATCATGATTTAACATATAATTCCATGTGGTCACCCGTATTCAATTAACCGTAATCATAAACTGACTCGAAGGCAATATCTCCGTTAGGAGAGAATCTGGCCCGAAGGCAATATCTCCGTTATGAGAGAATCTGGCCCGAAGGCAATATCTCACGTGAGCAATGTGGGAACCTAGTTGATCATTCTAGGAACCCCTGGTCCCAAAACTTTACTTGGAACAATAGTCTGACCCCAAGACTTTACTTGGAGCAATAGCCGGCGACTCATCTGACCTCGGTTTACCCCAGGTAATAGTCACAATGTGGTGAACTCATATACTCTGTATTCCTGTGGTTTGACTCAAGACAAGAGACTCAATCTACCCGGACCACCCGTGATAGACTCGGTTCCCGCGTTGTACAATAAATGACCCCTATGGACCTCTACTTATTCATCTTACTTCTGATTAGGCAACCTAGACTTCCAAGTGGTTTCTAATTCGGACTCTTGATTCAAAACAAGTCACCTATGTTTATTTCCTTTAAGGATTTACATACAAACCACACTTTTCAGGTAATGATCGATGAGGTTTATTTCTAGTATCACAAGAGCCTCACAATAAACTTGACCCGATCCTACCCCCGATATCATTCTAGGTCCCGAGGACCTTCTTTCCATATAAGGCTCCTTGAGCCAC
Source organism: Senna tora (assembly GCA_014851425.1). Classification (NCBI taxonomy): domain Eukaryota; kingdom Viridiplantae; phylum Streptophyta; class Magnoliopsida; order Fabales; family Fabaceae; genus Senna; species Senna tora. The sequence goes on from CM026264.1 coordinate 44,437,211, forward strand.
CATTTGCTTTTACAGTTCACATATACACGTACAGCACGTTATCACATATATTACAATTTAGGAACAACAATAGCATGTTATCTAACATGTAATTCCTACAGATAGGCAAGAAGGCAAACCATATATCCATATTCGCAGTCAACCCTATAGGGCAAGGATAGGAAAACCCCTCACCTGGTTGGCCCCTCTGATTGGCTCTCGGTGCGCCCGAAAGTCCACTCATAGTATGGTGCCCTATACACATATACTTGAGAGATTCAGAGACTTGAAAATTCAACCACTATCGTGTACATGTAACGCTAATGCTCATGTTCTTTCTAATTAATTCCATAGACTAGTTGTTGGCTTGGAAATGCCCTCAACTAGTTTTAGGAACACCTAGCATGCTTCTATTCGTGTTTAGCCCTTTCTTAATCACACTATTCGGAAGCTCTGACTTGGGAATGCAAGGTTACCTAATTCCACCTCTATGTGTCCATATAAACTTCCATTACCCAAGTCTTGAATTTATGGCCCAAGAAAATCATAAATCCTACTTGTCCATGCTTTCCATTTATCAAAATAACCTTGAACACTTCACCTACACATGAATACGTATACCCGAATACGCGTAAAATTAGAAAATTGTCTCTTTTTTCCCGAACGGGGTTCCGGGTGAGACGGAAATTACTCGGGTTTTAATCCCTCGTACATTCCAATAATTTTTAATAATTATATAATTATTATTCAACCTTTCAATGCACCCTAAGTCATTCCACAACACCCTTAAACCTTAACAATCAAATTTTCCTACACTTTTTCGAACCCGGATAAATTCCATCAATTTGGTTCCGGTTCCTAAGCTTCCAACTCACTTCCTAGCATGCAAATACTTCAATTTAGGACCCAAAATACTCATATTGAATCAATTGGGGTCTTTCCAAAAATCCCTAAAATTGATAAAATTGGGGTTTGAGAGTTTCGGGACTTCTCACCTCGATTCAACCGGTTAGAAGGACGATACGGAGTAGAGAAGACTCCCAGCTACATTCCCCGGTGAAGAGACGGCATTTTCCGGCGAGAAAACTCTCCCCCTTTGCTTTCTCTCTCTAACCCGCGACTCTCTCTCCTTTCTTCCAGCCCACCGTGACGACGACGAACTCCGGCCGGCTTCCTCGCGTCCGGCCACCACAGCTCGCGCACGCAGCTCCCTTCCTCGAGCTCCTTCCCGTTGACGCCTCAAGCTCACTCTCCCTCTCGTGTGCCTCTCGTCCCTCTGCTTCTCTCACGCCTCCTTTCCCTTTCCTTTTACTTAATTCTTTTCTATTCCTTTCTTTCTTATTTCTTTATTCCACCGTTTTTTTTTCTTATATTAATACATATATATATAATAAATCAATTAGTATATATATGTATATCATCACTAAGACACACCTGGTTTCTTTTCCTTTGCTTTTCTATTTTATTACACATATATATATATAATAAATTAATATATATATATATACATACATATATATGTATATATATCACTAAAAAAAACAAACAAAAAAGAAATCTGATTTAATACAAATAAAAAAAATATAAGTATTAGGATTTTACAAAAATTTATATTTACCACATAATAAGTGATAAGCTAGTGTATTTTTCATCTCATTTTCCTCTTTTAAATGAATTGATTTAATTTAATTAATGACGCTAGTTAAAATATTCTCTCTGTATTGATCATAAAGGTCATCGATCAACATATTCATAGTTTCTTGTTGAGACCATTTTTTCTTTTTGCAGAAGTAGCAGGAAGAGCATTTGAATATAAGCAGAACTTATGAACTTGGTAATGTGAACATTTGGAGATGGATTTCCAAACGTGTGGAAGGTTTTCCTATGGTGAGAAGATGATGGCTTCCATCTCCACGGCACATAATGTACACAGCTCATAAGCTAATGTCTTTAAAATTAAAGTATTAAATTGAAAATGTCTCTCAACGAAACTTCTTTTTGGGGCCATGTAGAATCTGCAACTAAATGCATAATTGCATTAAGAAAAAGATTACTGAATGAATAATTACCAAACAAGGTAAAACCTTTTTGACTTTGATGTTTTGAATCAATGTCTTCTTCCTCATTCTCACTTGCCTTTATCATTTGTTAAAGTTGCAAAGATTTCAAATAGCTATGGTAATTTACTAATTCTCTTAGATTGAATTGAGAAGTTTGATGAAGAAACAACAGAATTCTCCGAATTTGCAACTCTGTCAACTATTTAGTCTCCTGACTGTTACCCGTTAGAGTTGACAGAGTTGCAAATTCGGGGATTAAATAGTATTTTTACCAAGTTTGGGGACGAAATAGTTGACATAGTTACAAATTCGGGGACTAAATAGTATTTTTGTCAAATTCGGGGACTAAATAGTTGACATAGTTACAAATTTTGAGGACTAAATAGTATTTTGCCTCTATATTGAATGTATCTCAGTATACGATCACTATTTGTTATGATTACCTTGATAAAGGATAAAGGTACGTAAAAAGGTTACCTTTGATATATGGTAATTTACTAATTCTCTTAGATTGAATTGAGAAATTTGATGAAGAAACAACAGAATTCTCCTAATTTGCAACTCTGTCAACTATTTAGTCTCCTGACTATTACCCGTTAGAGTTGACAGAGTTGCAAATTTGGGGATTAAATAGTATTTTTGCCAAGTTTGGGGACGAAATAGTTGACATAGTTACAAATTCGGGGACTAAATAGTTGACATAGTTACAAATTTTGAGGACTAAATAGTATTTTGCCTCTATATTGAATGTATCTCAGTATATGATCACTATTTGTTATGATTACCTTGATAAAGGATAAAGGATAAAGGTACGTAAAAAGGTTACCTTTGATATATATATATATATATATATATATATATATATGTGTGTGTGTGTGTGTGTATGTATGTATAGGACATCCGGTGGTCACTCTCACTCCATGGTTGAATCATAAATAAGGATGAAAAAACATTCTTCAAATTCTGTCTCAGAAAATGAACTTTAAGTTGGTTTATCCAAAATAAAGTCCTAATATATAGTGTGATTTATTTCAAGGTTTTAAATTGCGGTTATGGGTATTGCAGCCGCTATAATGCGGGTTGCGGTCGCTGCAACCGTAAATTTTTTATCAGATTTTTGTCTTAACAAGTAACATTGAAGTAAATTTGTGGTATGTTATGGCCGCATTAGTGTTTTGCTGTAGCATATATTTGCGAATTTGCATCAAATCGCAATTGCGGTGTGGTGCGGTTATAGTAAGTGCCACAACAGCAATATTACGGTCGCAATATGCATTGCGGACCACAATTTAAAACCTTGGCTTTGGCGTTGCCACTTTTAGCTGCCGTATCTTATGCCCTGAAGCTGCCACCATCCACATCCAGGGTTAATGTCATTTTTAGTTTTTTTTTTTATAAATATAATATATATAATTAAATTTTTTTTATGGAAATTAGAATTTTTAATTTAATGAAAAATGAATCTTATAAAATATTCATTTGCATATTTTTTAATAGAATTTGTATATTTTTTAATATGACTTTTTTTAATTTAATAATAAATATAATAAATTCATTATTTTATTTTTATTAATTTTTTAATGAATGGTATAATTGTCTTTTTAACTAACTCTCATTCTTTTAACACCCTCAATTTTACCAAACATAATCATATAATTTCCATTCCCATTTTTTTCCATTCCTTTTCCCTCAAAATAAATCTACTAACCAAACGATCCCATATGAGAACAAGAGAAGATTCAAACTACTACATAGATAATACATAAAATAACCAAACGAAGTTACAATATTGCAGAACTCTCGATGATTGACAGAGATAAGACCTAAACTTTTGGGGTATGATTGACAGAGATAAGACCTAAACTTTAGGGGCATCAAAATGTACTTTTATCTAAAATAATCTATCACTCATAAACTTTAAAGTGGCAAGATGTAATACCCCGAAAAATTTCGAGGATTAAAGAATGATTTATTTCGGGGCTAAGAATTAAAACTTAAAAAAAAAGAATATAGAAAAAGTATGAAAGTTAAAAGAAACCGGAAAGGATTTTTTTTCTTCGAAGATTGTAATACTCGAGGGGTATTTTGGAATCAAGTCAAATATATAGTAAGACTTAGAATGGTCATCATTTGGAGTTGGAATTTAAAAATAAATAAAAAATAATATATAAACAAGTAAATAAATAGAAATATGTATATATATATATATATAGATAAATAATCCTAATTAAAAAATGATGGGATAATATGAAATTGATAGAATTTTTATGTTGAGGTTGGACATTTTGACTAAATAAAATAAAAATAATTTTCTTGGAATAAAATAAGAATTTTTGGGTTATTATTAAGATTATAATTGCTTTAGATTAGGGAATTTGATAAATTAAAATAAATAATAAATTCAAATACTAAAATATAAATTGGGTTAAATATGAATCATATGGATTATTTCAAGCTTATAGTTTAAATTTGAGAATTTTTCAGAAACAAAAATATAAATTGGGTTAAATATAAATCATATTATTAAGATTTTTCAGTGACAAATATTTTTAATAGGCTTATGATTACCTAAAATTTTCTAAATTTTCCTATTCTTACCCAAAAATAAATCTAGATGAGAAAATCCAATCAAAACTCTATTTTACCATATCCCAAAAGTTGTCAAATGTCTAAATTACCCATAAATCTCCCAACAATTCATTAGAAGACATTTTTTTTTTTACTCCAGAGGAGCATTCTCACGCGACTTCCCTTCAACTCATCTTCTTCCTCTTCCTCCCAACTCTCTCTTAGGGCATGGAATATTTTGCAAAATCTTCACATTCCAACTAGATTTGTTGCTTCCTACCACCAATCTAAGACTCTCTCAAGCTTCCTCCACCGTTGTTGAGTACCAAGGAGCTTGGGCAATCTCCCACAAACTCCAAAATCGAATTTCCTTAAGGTGAGTCACTAAAATCTTGTCTCCACCACTTAAATCAAAGATTTCTTGTTAGAAATGAGTTATCTATCAATAGTGTATCACCATAGAATCATTTTTTAGCATAGAGATCATCCAAATATTGAGTTTTATGGAGATTTCTACTCTATGGTTCATGACCTACGAATTTGGAGAAAGTTTTGGAAATTGTGGATTTCCTTTATGCTTGTTGGTATGTATGAACTTTAAATTATATGTTTAGATATTTTAAATTATTTGGAATGATGCCCAATGGTTAGGTTGGTGATATGTGAACCCTTGATGAAAGTTAGGACTTCCCATATTTGGCAAAATTTCCATTAATGGAGCTTGGAGAGTGAACAAGTTTGTGAGATTAATTAATTATGTATTAAATTGAGTTGAACTAAAAGAGAACACCAAATGATGACCATAGGCCAAGTAAATTAACTTGAGGGTTGGATAAATGTAAGAATTCATAAGAAAAGAAACTAGGAAATTGTATGAAATTTGATATCGATTGAATTGGTTGTATGTGATAGGGTTCAAGTACTTCCTAGGAGACTAGAGTGCTCAAAGGGAATGCTAAGTGAAGCGGCCAATGTGAGGGTTCTTTCATCTCTGCTCCTAGGGTTGTATGCTTATGTGGATTACATGAGTATGTATATTCTCTACTTGTCTGGTATGTGTTAGCTAGAGGTATAGAATGTTAAAGGAATAAAGGAACTAGAAAATAGGTTGTGGAAAGTAGCTTAGATAGGAAGACATAGGAGTAGAGAGTAATTGTTTGCTATGATTGGTGTGTTACAAATCCAACTCATACACTTCGAAGGCAAGATGAGCATTTTATTAATTTCTTTCCACGACAGTGGCAAGAGTCCTTGTACGGAAGGACTAAACTTTTATTTTGAAAACTCGTCACGACGGTGACTTAAATTATAATAATGCAAAGGGAGTTATTGGTGGGTTTCGGATTTGGTTATACTAGCGATGTGAGACATCGACTAGAACAACGTCATATGGCACTTGAGACCTCAATTTTATATTCACCATGACGATGGACATTGCCCTATCCTGGTAATAGGGTCAGAAAGGATTTATATTGCTATGTCGATAGCTTGAGGCTCAGAGAGTGCATCTGGACGGGTATATGAGTTACATCCTGTTGAGGATACTTGTACATATTAATAAGGAGAATAATTGTTGATCCCTCGGGAAAGATACAAAGAATCCTATTAATATGTGAGACTAAGGTAAGGAGACATGGGAGGAACCTACAGGTGAACTGTGAGCCTAACCTAGTAAAAGAGAAATCATCATGTGGAGTTGGTCCAGGGTGTGTCAGTGGCCATGCTTCGAGACGTCGTGCCGTGCCTGCCATGTGGCCTGGTTGGCTAATGGACGAGTGGGCTCAAGCTATTGCCCCGCAGCAAGGGGTCAGGACGTGCCATGTGGTGGCTACGTATCAGTTGTTTGATAGATAGAAGTTGATTGTGTTTGATTAATAGAATTGTCACGAGGTGACTAGTACCCAAGTGAATGGGTTAAGTATTGTTTGATTAACAGAATTGTCATGAGGTGACCAGTACCCGAGTGAATGGGTTAAGTATATTTTCCACGTGGTGGCCAGTAGCCCGAGTGCACGGGTTCGAAGTAGAGAAGCCACGTAGTGGCTAGTAGAAACCCCATAGTTTGGGAGATTAAGTAGATGTATGTTTAGCATCTGTGTGTACGTACAAATTATCTGTGTTTGCATATAATTGCCGATTGTGCAACATAGTGGTAACGTACAGGATTACGTCACCACACGTTATGTTTGATTCAGACATGCTGAAACGTGAAAATACCGATAAGTAAAATTCGACCCTATATATTACATGTTACTTGCTGATTGATGACGTGGAACAAACTGCTGCATGCTTATATATGTTAAATGCATCTGAGTGTTTGGGTGAAATTTCTGTTGTTGTGTGATCACCAAGAATGTATGCTAACTAACAGTAACTAGTTGTTTTTGCATGTGGTTGTGTATGACTCCCAAACCCAGCGCTATGGTACCCACTTTGTGCTGGGGATGGGAGAGTCCTCATTGAGTCGCGTGGTTAAGACTCACACCTCATTTTTACTACACAGAGACAGGTTAAGTACAGGTGGAAGAAGTCTCGGTGGAACGAGGGTTGAGCAACACTTTCCAAGACCCACAACTTGTTCATGTGGGTGAATAAAGTGAATAAAGTAAAGGGTAGACGTACCCAATTAGATTGTATTACTAAATCTAGAACTGTCAGCTTCACACACCTTAAAGATCAAGATTTATTTTACTGCGATACAGGGAAAAATTGTTTTCAAAATGTATATATATACATATATCTGTTGCATGTGAATAGGATAGGCAGCATCTTCAGATGTGTAGCCAGTACACAGGTTATATATATTATGTATGTTTGCCTATATCTATATCCTGAAGCGGCACTAGCCGTGGATTTGCTTGTCTAGGATAGGCCACCATTTCGGTGTAGTCATGGTATTATACTTCATGTGAATGTATTTTCAATAATAGATAATCTGTCAATCAGGTGATAAGGCTTACAGGCATATGGATATTCCTTGTGTTTGTGCCGGTCACGGTTCCCTAAACGGGGGTCGTGACACAATATATATTTTAAGGACTAAACTTAGATAAGGTTTCGATCCTTATATCTTTGCTATAAGGTTCTTCAATATAAATAAGACACCTTTTACATGACCAATCATAAAAGAGAGAGTGTGTCAACGAAGCATATGATTGGAGGAACCTTATGGCAAAAGATATAAGGAACTTAACCTAAATTTTTTCCTATTTCTTAATGCGAGTTATTTATAGATTTCCATACTCTTACACATCATTCATGGGAACAAGAGATGGATTCAAACTACAGTATAGAAAATACATAAAAAAAACAAAAGAAATTACAATTTTGCATAACTCTGATGATAGAAAATCTAATTATTCAATATCTCATGCCTATTTATCTTATAAATATTAGGATAAATATTATTCAATCATCTTTACTAAGTAGCTCCCCTTTCTTGTTCTCGGCTTCCACTTGAGCTCCCAACTCCCAAGTCATTGGTTTCCTTATGAAGACCATCTTGCTTTCCCTTATCAAAACAAGTTAGAGTCTTCAAGTTGGATTGTCTAGTTTGCAAATGAGATAGACAGATTTTTCAAAATTTACCATTGTCTTATGCATCATTCTTTGCAGAGGTCTCAAACAAAGCTTCTTTCTGGGACCATGCAACATTCTCGTCTAATTCAATAATATTAAGAGAAAGATTACCGAATGAATATAATTACCAAACAAGGTATAATATTTTTAACATTGATGTTTTGAATCAAATAGTGTCATTTATTAATATTAATAGAAACTCACATTACAAAGACCGACCTTGAATAGATCATGAACCAACTGTTGAAAGAAATGTACTGAGTTTAGTACTTTCATATTACTGAACATCTTTTATATATATACCTTAATTGGTTAATTCATTATATTGATTGATTCTTCACTCACAATGTGGTCCATAACTCCATATATATATATATATATATATATATATATATATATATATATATTTGTAGTGTGGTGCAAAAGAACAGATGAACTAGTGGATGGCCCTAACGCTTCCCACATTACTCCAAAGGCATTGGACAGATGGGAACAGAGATTGTGTGATGTTTTTGAAGGTCGCCCTTATGACATGTATGATGCTGCCCTTTCACATACTGTCTCTAACTACCCTGTTGATATTCAGGTACATCACTTTTTAATTATTTTCATTCTATATATTTTTTACATTTTTTTCATCATCAATAAATATGTAAAAGAACATTTAAAAAACCGGATTTAAATCTTCTTACATAGTTGTAGATTATATACTTATATCTAGTCTTCTCTCTTCATTATATAAATGGAACCTATATATATATATATATATATATATATATGTAAGTAATTTTGTATATCTCTCTCTTTTTAGCAATGTTTTTAAAATCGGACCGGTCATTGAACCGGTCGAGGCACTGGTTCACGATTCAATGGTCCAACCATGGTCGAACTGTGGTCGAACCGGTGGCATTTAAAATATATATTTTTAATTAAATATACTAAAATATATCATAAAAAAATTATATACTTCATAATTATGTGTCTCCATCTCGATCTAAACATGATAAGAAATAGAACAAGTTGCAAATTACCACAATATCATATTAAACTCTTCAAATAAGTTCAAGGATCAACATATTTTAAGTCTCAAGTCTTATCACAAACCAAACAATAAATACTGAAATAGAACAATCCTTACAACTACAAGTCACAACAAATTCTGAATAAATACTAAATCATAAACAACACAATTTTTTTTTTTAAAAAAAAGAACAACCGGTCAAACCGTCTAAACCACCGATTCTGACCGGTTTGGACAGTTCTTGACCGGTATTTCCGGTTATTGACCGGTTTTATATCTGACCGGTTCTTTGGTTATTCCGGACCGGACTGGCAGGCGGTTTACCGGTTTTCCGGTCCGACCAGCCGGTCCAGTCCGGTTTTGAAAACACTGCTTTTTAGAGTAAAACCTACAAAACAATAATTATTAAAATAACCTAAATAGAATTATTAATTTTTAAAAATAATTATAACTTGTTATCAAAAATATTTTTTAAAATTATTATTTCACTATTATTTATTTTGATTTATTTTATTTTAATTTTTTTAAAAAATAATTTTTCTATTAGTCAAATACATATTTATTTATAGAAATAATAAATATAAAGACATTTTGGTCAGAATATTTCGAAATGAAAGTTTTTTTATATGGGAAGGAAATGCGAATTTTCAAAACAAAAGACAGAACAGAGTTCTGTAATTTAATGATCCTTCAAGTAGCACTGTCAAAATGGGCCGGAGCCCGCGGGCTTGGCTAAGCAAAAATAGGCCTAAACGGGTTAGCCCATTTAAGTCCGCTGGCTAAACGAGCTAGCCCCGCGTGCCGGCCCGCCAAAAAATTTAAAAAAAATTAATATATATTTGTTTAAAATATGTATAAATGTATATATTTTAGATAATTTTATGTGTTAAATAATAATTTTATTCTAATAAAGTATATAAATAATTTAAATTAATAAAATATTAATTTAAAGTTAAAAAATTACTAATTTTTAAGTAAATATATAATTTTATAATTAATTTTTTAAAAAAATAAAAAAATTGGCCCGCGGACTAGCCTGTTTAGCCCGCGGGTCATTACGGACGGGCTTGGGCATTACTTTCCAAGTCCGCCAAATAAACAGCTCAGCCCGGCCCGTTTAATGCCAGCCCTTCACGGGCCGGCCTGTTTTGACAGTGCTACCTTCAAGAAAAAGAATTGTAATTTACTCCTCATTTTATATAACATTAGTCATGTTACTCTAGTCCAAATTTGTGCATGGATCAATGATAAGTTGTAAAAGTTAATAAATTATAGGGTAAAGTACTCTTGTTGCCCCCAAACTTTGTTGCAATATTCATTCCAGTCCCCAAATTTTTTTTGGTTCATGTCTACTAACTTTGAATTTTGTTTATGCCTGTCTTTTTTGCTAACACCTTTAACTTGCTTGACGAAATTTGCTGACGTGGACGATGAATGTGCATCTCTTTTGCCACCTCACTGTCCACCTCATTTTCACCTCACATTTAACGTTTTACTTTTATTAAAAAAATTAACTTAATCCAAATAAAAAAAACAAACCAAACTTTTACCCTAAAATATTTTTTTTATTATGTTAATTTTTTTAATAAAAGAAAAAAGTTAAATGTGAAGTGGAAAATGACATGGCAAAAGAAACACATTAATTGTCCACGTCAGCAAATTCCGTCAAACAAGTTAACGGTGTTAGCACAAAGGTAGGCATGAACAAAATTGAAAGTTTGGGGGTAGGTATGAACCAAAAAAATGTTTAAGGACAGAAATGAACATTGCAACAAAGTTTGGAAGCAGTAATGGTACTTTACAGTTTATCCTAAATTATATGTGTACATGATGCATGTCATTTTTTTTTAATGATCAGAGAACTTGGTAATTAATAAAGATACTAAAAAAGTGATGTTTCTGAATTGTTGTTGGATTGTGTGTTTGAAATGAAAGCCATTCAAGGACATGATAAATGGGATGAGGCTAGACCTGAGAAAAGCAAGGTATAACAACTTTGATGAACTCTATCTTTATTGCTACTACGTTGCTGGGACTGTGGGACTCATGAGTGTGCCAGTCATGGGAATAGCTCCAGACTCAAAGGCTTCCACTGAGATTGTTTACAATGCTGCTTTGGCACTTGGTATTGCAAATCAGCTCACCAATATCCTCAGAGACGTTGGAGAGAAGTAAGTTTAATTTCATTCTCTATCATTTGTTTTCCACTATAATATAGAGACTCAGTGTGCATACATATGACACTCCCATTCCTTGATCTACTACGGATAAGGATTTGCTAAAGTGCAGATCCGATAGAGTGACTAAATTACACAATTTGAATTGTTGGATGGGACTGTTACAATGCGGATACAAATATTAATCTTTATCTGACAGTCTGGATTGTACAGTTTATGCACTTGCATTTCACTTGATTCAAGTCCCTTGATGCACCCTTACTAGTGGGATTCACGTATGCTTGGGTCTAGTGGAAGGATCTTGTCCTTCATAACATGATCAACTGAGGTTCGAATCCGTACGGGGAGAGATGTCCATATTTAGTGCCAAACAGTATGCCTCATCAAATAGGATTGTCTTCAATAGCAGAATATACTTATGGGTACCCAAATAAACTAAGTAAATATTCATTTAGGGGTTTGAAAGATTTAGTATATCTCAATTTAATCTCTGAAAGATGAAAGATGAAAATTGTCAAATTTAGTCCATGAAAGATACAATTTGTCTGTCTCAGTTTAGTCCCTGAATGATGGAAATGTCAAATTTATTATAGTCAGTGAGATATGCAATTTGTCTCAATTTGTCTCAGATAAAAGTTCAGTGGTACTGTACCATTGAAGTTCAGTACATCCCTCTAATTATATAAAGCCATTTGTTAATATTAATATAAATTCACATTAATAAAGAATCACCTTGAATGGTTTAAGAACCAACTAATTAGAGAGATGTACTGAAGTTCAATACTACCGTACCATTCAACATTTCCTCGTAGTGCTGACCATTTGGTAATTATTACATATTAAATATTTATTCATATTTTGACATGTAATTGCATGTATCACAGAATGGACCATCTTTAATATTACAATTAAGTTATTGAATCTTCACAACATATTTTCCTGGAAATTCAGTATTTTGTTAGTGAACTTAATATTTTTATCAAAACGAATTTATTAATATTGTTGACTAAAACATCATTCTAGTCTCTCATATAAATGAGAATAATCTCCTTCTCAATTTGGTCTCTCATAATTAATTAAATTATTATCAATTTGGTTCTTCGCCATCAAGTTAAGATATCATCTAATTAACGATTTTAATGACTTGAACGTTTAGTATTGAATAGATAAATCTAAAAGGAGATAAAATAAATTTTGCCCTGTTTGTATTTTTCGAATTCATCATTACTATACGAACAATATTGTATTCTAATTATACACAATGTTTAACATTAGTTACGTACAAATGCAGTGGCTTAAAAATTGAAAAAAAGGGAGAAAAGTTAGAAAAAAAATACTTTTAACGTTGTTTAATTTAGTCAGCATCGAACGTCTATTTAGTCATTATATCATTTAGTGATTAATGTAGAACAATTTATTTTAACATAATATTAAGTACTTCTACATGCAACAATATGAAAATAAGAATAAACATCAAAATAGAAATTATAGTTATTAATAAGTATATATATATATATAGCTAGGTCAAAGGTTAATTTTGGTCCTCTATGTTTTACTCAAGTTTCAAATTAGTCATTTATGTTTCAAAAGTTTTAAATTGGTTCTTTATGTTGCACAGAAGTTCCAAATTGGTCATTCTGCTCATTTCCGTCAATTTCTTAAGTTAATTGCTGACGTGGCGTGCTGATGTGTCATACCACGTCGTTGCCACATCATCGCCCGTCATCACATAAGATGCATAGAAGATGATGTGGCAGGACACATCAGTTTAAATGGACACGTAGGAGAGATGATATGTCCACTTCAACACGCTACGTCAGCACTTAACGGAAGAAATGGGCGGACTTGGACGGAAGGACCAATTTGGAACTTCTGGGAAACATAAAGGGCCAATTTAAAACTTTTGAAACATAAAGGACTAATTCGGAACTTGGGTGAAACGTAGAGGACCAAAATTGACATTTGACATATATATATATATATATATATATATAAGATATAATTATTTTGTGGAAAGACTCTTAAGTTTTATCTTTTAATGAATCACAAGATACTTTCTTTTAATGTTTGTCATATGTATTGTTTGTTCGAACTTCTCTTAGCTTTATTCTTTCTCCCACCTGATGAAATTCCCCGCTCGGGAGAGGAAGCGCCTTATTTACCTCTACTCAAACGGCTTGGGGACTGTGAATGAAGTACTGCAACACATGTCCCTAAAAATTTCTCATTAGTTATTGTGCCAGCAGAAAATTTGCTGAAGGCATATGCTATATGAGTATGTGATAAGACACAAAATAGAATGTATGTGTCACGGCCCACACCCGAGGGCACGTGACCGGCACAGGCTAAGGGTAGGGCCCTTGAGCCTGTAAGCCTAATTGTCAATTCCAAAACCAATCTTTTGATTTACATTTAAGCATTCCATTTAATTCAACACAAAATAAAATTTAATTCAATTACACAATACTAATTTAATAGTTTTACAAAATGCACAATATTATCAAAGCTAGCACCCGCATGAACAAAGTGTAGATTCTTCTTTTGCCACCTTCACAAGGCTAATGTGTATGCCTAACCTGTATCTGTTTCTAAAAAATGTAAACCATGAGGGGTGAGTCATATGACTCAGTGAGGGACAATCCCATACTAGACATGGTAGAAGGGTACCACCACAAAGGGGAAAGGAATGTCACACATAAACGGTTACATTGTCATTTAGTAGATAATAAGAACAAAAAATTTCTCAACCACTAACCAAAGTCCATGTACCAATCACACTTACAAAAACACACCATTCACATGAGTCATTTACACATTCAAGAAAGAAACCACTCAAGTGGTGTCCATACATCAATTTCAAGAACAATCATAGATCTAGACGCAAATGAGACCAATCCAAGATGCACAAATATTTGGAGGTAATATTGGCCACATAGAGTTAAGATCACTTGGACGCCATCTAGTGAAAGAAAGTTTTAAGAATGATATAGTTTTAAAAGAAAACTGGAGTCCAAGGTTTGTCAAGTATTAAAGAGAACGAATCCCCTATTTAGTTTTCAAAAGGACGAGGAATGCATTATATAAAGAAAAGGGTTCGTATGGTTTAAAAAGGAAATAACTATGTGACCAACATTACCTATTCACACAATTTCTTTCCTACAAGCAAACAAGGAATGAGGTTCAACTAAGTTCCTTCCCTCCTCCCACTACAACAAATAAGGGTTTCAGTGGCGACTTTTTTCGTCACTGAAAGTCTGAAAGCCGCCACTAAAGAGTTTCGGTGACGACTTCCATGTCGTCACTGAATGTCTCGCAACCGAAGGTCTATAGTGACGACTTTTGGTTTTCGCCACTGAAAGTATCTTCAGTGGCGACATATGTCGCCACAAAAAAAGATTAAATTTCGCCACCGAAATACCACTAAAAGTGGTTGTGTGTCGCCACCAAAAACTACTTTCAATGGCGACTTTTTGTTGCCACCAAAACCCCTCTTCTGTGACAAGTCCCATAATTCGTCACTGAAGGTCATTTTCTGTGACAACATATTACCTCCACTGAAGATGCTTTAAGTGGCGACTTATTTGTTCGTCACTGAAGGTGTTGTTTTGTGACAACCTTTGTTTCACCACTGAAGGTCCTTTTAGTGACGAAATTTGCATTCGCCACTGAAGGTCTCTTTCTGTGACAACATTTGTTTTGTCACTGAAGGTCCTTTTAGTTACGAGATTTGCATTCGTCACTGAAGGTCTCTTTCTATGACAACATTTTTGTCGCCTCTGAAGGACCTTTTAGTGACGACCTATTTGTTCGTCACTGAAGATGCCTTTCTGTGATGACCTTTTGTCGCCACTGAAGTTCTTTTTAGTGACGAAAAATGTTATTTGTCACTGAAGGTTACTTTCTGTGACCACCTTTTTGTCGCCACTGAAACATGCTTCACTGGCAACATTTTGTCGTCACTGAAAGGTATTTTAGTGGCAATAAAAGTGTTGCCACTAATTGATCCTTTTAGTGGCAACTAAATGTTGCCATTGAAAATTATTTGACACCTAAAATTCATAAATTAAAATTGAAGCATATTACTGTGGAGACCGGAGCCTTCGACGGGAGCCGCCACCAAATTTTCAATCAAAATTTGGAAAAAAGAAAAATAAATTCAAAAATAGGGTAAAATGAATTTTATAAAATGTTGGGTTCGGGAGTCCGATTGGGATGAATGGAAGGTGTTAGGCACCCTTCTTCCCCCGTCCGAAGACGGTTACCCTAAAAATTAATATTAAAATTATTTGGCCTTAAAAATATATACAATTATGGGGGGAAAATGAGGAAAAGAAAGAGGGAGGGCTTGACCTAGGATAAAAGCCTAGGGCCTACGTACCCTCAAGGAGGGATCAAAGCCCACGTAGTTCCTGTGACATGTAGGTGTGTGAGTAAAGGGGGAGGCTCATCAAGTGAACACTCAGATGGCCTCCCAGTGCAACGTACCTAAAGAGGCCAACGCCTTTTGGTACCTATCTACCATACAAGACATTAAAGAATAAAGGGAGTGCGCGTGTGAGGGCTCATCAAACGTAATACCCAGATGGCGTGAAGACTAGCGCTCCTATAAAGACCAAGTCTCTTGGTGGCACTAGATTATATAAAAATTTTCTCATTGAGCAAACAATTAATTAATAAAAACCTTTTTATCCCCCAAAAAGACAGGGGGTCGCGACGGGTAGGCTCTACAGTCGCGACTCACTGTCGTGAAACAAGGACCGTCGCGACGCATAGAAAAGGCGTCGCGACAGTCTTTTTAACGGGGGGCGTCGCGACGGTAGTGGTAACCCGTCGCGACACCTTCAGTCTTTTTAGAAGAAGAAGAAGACAGGAAAGAGGGTGATAGCCCTTTGGAGAGTGTGAAGCAGAGGAATATGTTTGTGCAAAAAAATTACTCCCAGTAACCAGATGAGTATGAACAAAATCAAAGAAAGAATGAAGCATTACTCATAGTGCCTGCTCTACCTGTTTGCTTCTTATTCCCTACTCTTAGCCTCTTTGCTTCCTGATTTTTTGTCCCTTGACAAGTGATGCGGGGGTTCATTTTATAGTAGGTCGGGAGAACTATTCAGGTAAAGAAATCCGGTCATTAATGGAAAATCCTTCGCGACGCTCATTATCCACCGTCGCGACGGGTATCGCGCAGATACGATCCCGGATACGTCATAAATACGAAACCCGTTGCGACGTGTGGTCGTGCCATCGCGACGGATGACCCTCCTTACGATTCTTCATAAATGCAGGTTATGTCGCGACGTATCCTTTACCGTCGCGACGGTGTAACACTTCCGTCGCGATGCCTCTTTTTTTAGTCTTATTATTTTTATTCATTTTCTCCTTTCTCTCTTTTTTTTATTATTCTTTATATTTTCAGCTGGTCAAAGTGAGGTGTTCACAATTACTATTATATAATTCATTGTCAATAATTACATGTATCAAAAAGCCAATACTATCATATTTTACAAAAATGAATATCTCAAGCATCTTTCTACATAACTATAATTAAAAATCAAAAAGCCAATATATATTTGTATCATTCATTCCTGCACAACTATGAATCAGGGTTTCAAAAAGACAGACATCAAAAGCATCATTCCTACACAACTATAATTGAAAATAAAAAAGATTAAATATCCCATGCATCATTCCTGCACAACTATAATTGAAACTCCAAAAGCGAATTTCCAAAGCGTCATTCTTATTTTTGGTTGTTGCTCCTGCCTGAACTTTGTGCCTGTTTAAAATGGAAACATTAATTGTGTTTGAAGTCAGAGATAATATATGTATCAATTTACAAGGCAATTATTTTCATGAATGAAAAATGAAAGTCTAAACAATATTAAGAGTACATCTTGTATTAATATAAGAGATTCCTAGTTAGATGGCACAAAATATTTCCTAGTCACAGAATATTTAACGAGTCCAGTACTTGTAAGAATTTAAAAAGTCTGGTCCCAATTTTCAAACATGTCTCCATATCCTCCAATCACAAGTACAAAGATTCAGCTAATTAATGATAGTCAGAGTTGAGACATTATAAGTGTAATTTGAAAACAGGTTTTATTATTGCTGATGATATATTATAATCCAATAGTATTCAGAAGGCATGAACAGGTAAGGACAGAAACCACACCAAATGAACCAAATATTGGACTAAATATCTTAATTGCTTTGCTTCATTAACTTTAGTTTCTTTCCATTGGTCATCACCATCCTAAGTAATAGTATACTCTAATTCAATAGCAATCCATTTCTACAAAAGCAAGAAAGGAAAAAGAGAAGTCTAAATTAAGAAAAAAAACAACCACAATTACTATGCCCATCTTCCTTCCTTCACTTCTCTCAACAACATTAAAACTACTCACTTCTCTCAAAGGAAAAAGACAAGTCTAAATTAAGACAAGTATTGCATGTGAAGAGTGAGAAGTTTTAAGTCTAAATTAAATTAGCTTCAGCTAGGTTATGCTTACTTCACGAAATTCTGAAAGCAAATTGAATAAACTAACTTTAAGACACATTGATACTAATTCTTTGTTCTTTTTTCATATTGTAGGGAAAGGCCCGGATCCACATGACCCGACCCGACCCAGGGACCTAAATGAAAAATCGAAAATAAATCCAGGCAAAAATTAAATATTGCGAAACTACTAACCTGGACACCATCGCTAAAAGCTTGGATCTTGCCAGTGCCTCTGCTCCACCAGGGCTGACCTCCAAACGACGAACATCGAAAAGGGCCGCACCAAACGGAGGACTCTACCTACGAGAGGTAGAGCCACATGTCCACAACTGATGCGCGGAAGAGGACTTAAGAGAGAAAGAGAAATATTATACTAAGTAGGGTTTCCCAAATGGGACCCCCCTTTCCAACACATGGAATGAGCAACTAGAAAGGTGTGGAGTCACTCCTATTTATAGGAGGATGAGAGAGCTCCCATCATTGACGCAAGCAATGTGGGACTTGGAATATGAACAAAATATCATGATTCCATCATGATCATCTAGCCCACTTTGGGCCATGAGTACGGGCTCGTGTGACCTCCGATGAGAGTCATTTTCGTTTCGTTCTCTTCGTCTCTCTGCAAGCTTTCCAACGGATCCTCACTTGACTCGATCGGACTCCAACATGGGCGGATATTTAGTCCCAAAGACCCCAATATATCCAACATACTCCCACTCGCATTTGGTGGGAGGCCCATGACTATCCTTATCACAAAGGACTTCTCTATTTCTCTTTCTCTCGTTGTCTTCTTTCATACTCCGTGTCAGTCGTGACCGCTTGGCACAATATGTGGGAGCCTTATACTAGAAGCCTGTTAGGGCCCAGCTATAAGTGATGCTACAACCCAAGTGTCTGATGATGTGACCACATGTCTCACCGAAAAAATAGTGCCATGGGTTCCCTAGACGTGTTCATATACATGGCTAGTCCAATCCCTCTAAGTCTACAATAAGACTAGGACTTCAGCCACACTCAGTTGCGATAGGTATCCACATCCATGAGAACCTCAAAGGGATCACATAATGGGTCGACCTCAGGATACTATCACACATGCATATGTCAACACAATCTTCGTTTTGGCTCTTATCAGTTCAATCAAAGATAGCTGCTTTCCTGACAGTCTTCCATCGGGCCGTATTTTTCCATAGCCTCTTGGAAAGGTATCAAAGTAGCATGCACTACCTCATCTCTTCATGATAGAGTCAAAGTGCATAAGGGTACTCTTTGAAAGGATTGATGCATCCTTTCAGGGACTCACACAGCATTGAAGCAGGGATTCATTCCGATGCTTCCCTTGCGGTTCTTAAAGCACATGCGCTATGAAATGCACGTTGTGGTGTTCTCGAGCGTATGTCGATTTTGATCCTCAATCACTTACACCACACAGACCTTAGTCCAGACTCACTTAGAATCTGACCTGAGTTTGCTACCACACTTAGCTCGCTTCACATAGCGCCAAGTGGAGCACTCATGTCTGGCTACAGACATTATGAATAGCAGGAATTCATAATTCGATCATAAGACCTCATCATCTTAGCAGATCTCATCCTAGTACACTTACTAGGGCGACTTATCAATTCTCAGTGGCGTTTTCCTGTCTAACACTCGGCGCTTTTCAGCTGCCTCTGGATATTCACTCTATATCCCATTTTGGTGTTCAAGGAAAAAGCACCCAAGTCTCATCTTGGCCCACACCACTTGCGTGTCCAAGGCGGTTGCTCGTGTGAGAGAGCCAACCTCCTAAGCCTGTACGACATACTTTATATATTGTGTAATAAGTACTTCTACTTCTTGATCCACACAAAATAAAGGTAAGCCTAGGCATTACACTTTACTTATGATCAAGAAATAAAGCTTTCATAAAGCTTGTCCTCATGACATAAACTATGTTAAATCACCCTGGTTCTAAGCAATCTTGTGTATCTAAAACACTAGTTTTACGGCTTGTATCTCTATACAGCCAACCCACCAATGCGGGTCCATGAGGGTATAGAGCCAATGCTCTATCACAGGTCATACTGTGAGGACCCTCTCTCCGGTCACTTGATGCTTAGACTGACAAAGCAGGGTAGTTAACTACTGTGTAACGATGTCTCATACAAAGTTGTGTTGCATTCTCTTGTGGTACTTAGGCTTTCTTTGGTGTAAACCATAGCTGTTTGACTTGATGAGATCAATGTCACTAGGTCAACAGCTCTGTCTGTGATCTATAAGTGACTTTAGATCTTCCAATCCAAACTGCCCTATACTGCTACTGATGATCACGCAATGAGCTCCATGTCCCTAATGGACAGAGAAATGCATAATCCTTACTTGCCTCTCTGCAAGATGGTTCCAGTGCTTGGCAAAGCACACCAAGACGTGGATGTCCTCTCATCCAAGTCTCTTACCCAATCAACATCAATGTCTGGCCCGCCATTTGCGAGTCACTAATATGATGAAAACAACCGATTGTCAGCAGCGCCCTACAAGTACCTCAAAACACTCTAAATAGTGTGTTTGACCTAGGTTTGACTGATAACGGCTCGTAAAGTCGACTACAAAAGACACGTTAGAGTGAGTATAATCCTCATTATACTTCAAGCTACCAACTATATTTATGAAAATTCTATCCAATGACTCCATCTCTGAGTTAGTCTAAAGATGTCTAGCAAGATTCAAATTCTTGCCTCTTGCTACTAGCACATCACTCGGGTTCAGGTCCCCTCAAATGGAATCCGCCAAGAATCTCTTCTTTATAGGATTCTTGTGACAAAGTAAGTCGATTCTTGGAGCATTCTCCATGAATCTTGACTCCCACTGTCTAACCCAATTCCTTTATCTTAAAAGATGAAAGGATAGCCATCCTTAATTGGCTAAAGCAGCCTCTATGTTATTTCTAGTTGGTTATATGTCTTCTACATATAGCATGAGGGTAATGAAATACTCTCAACTTTCTTGAAATGGACTAAGTGGTCAATTACCACGAGTTTAGATGAATATGTGAGATCTTGACAGATCCTCGGAGTCAGCATACTCTGCGCTCCTGGCCTTTTGCCATGAGACCTATGTGCTTGTGCACATAGATCCTTTCATCTAGTTTGCCATACAAGAAAAGCGGTTTTGACATCCTAATCGATGTACCCCCAGACTTAAACTGGTGACCAAAGCTAGAATCGGACTCTGACCACACAATGAACGAGAAGGTTTCGTCACAGTCGATACCTTCTTGTTGTGTGTACCTCTTCACTGCTTAATGTGCCTAGTAGTGGTCAATTGACCCATCTGCCTCCCTTAAATTTTAAGAGCACACTTGTTCTCAAAATGCCTTGTGATGCAGGGCAGATCCACCAAGACTTATACTTGGTATGTCCTTATAGACTTTGTCTTTTCTTCTTCCATCGTTTTAGTCCACCTTTTACTAGTAAGGCCGGAGAGAGCCTTCTAAACTATCTAAGGCTCTACTTGATCCTTTAGTACTTCTATAGTACTCCTGATTGTGCTTCGTGGAAGATATGCTCCTCGTAAGCATTACTCCCACTGGACTCAACAACTGCAGATGCGTCTATACGCTCCTCTCAACGTGTTGTAGGTCCGCCTCCTTTCAATAAAGGTGCACATCCTAAAATCCATCTCCCTTACTCTAGAAAAGTTAGTCTTGAGGATCATTACATCCTTAGACTCAAATTATGTGACCGAAGTGTCTTCATTCTCGCTAATGAAGACGTATCCTTTTGAGTGATCAAGCTATCTTACCAAGACACGCTACTTGCCTCTAAGGTCAAGCTTCTCATACTCATAGGAAGGATCAAGTATGCTATATACCCTCATGGTCTCAGCATACTCTAATCAGGTCTTTTACCTAACTAGAACTCATCAGGAATCATTCACATAATTTGAAGAGGGCATATGGTTAAGTACGAAAGTGACTGTTGGCAAAGCATCTCCCCAAAGGGAATGTTCACCTGAGTCATTATCAACTTAACCAACTCTAGGAGTAACTCATTTTGCTGTGGAGTTTGTGGAATAGTTAGTTGTCTAACAATTCTAATTTCATCAGGTAACTGTGAGAAAATACTAGGCCACTTGCCTTGCCCCCACGCTTATCGGACCACTGATGTCCGAGTGGACTAATTTGATGAAAGCGGGTTTTCTGATTTCATGACTGAATGCTTCTCAGGTTGCTTTGTCTGTAAGGCAACATTTACAAACTAGCATTGGGAATTTGTCCTCACAAATTCTCCTTTGCTAATACGTAATTGCGTCTCACACGCACTTGCCAAATAGATGTATCAACCACAGAGGAAGACACAACAAATTAAAGCAACTAGTTGAATTACAATGTAATTCAAAGTTCATCACAACACAACCATTGTCATAAAATCAGAACTAACACTAAGGAGTCATGATAAACATGTAGATCACATTATATCCTAAGTTCTCTCACGAAAAAACAGCTTATAATAAGTTTCGTTCAGTATCTAGAACACAAAACATATATAAAGATAAAGAGTGGCCACTACGCAACTTCGTTTTGTAGCTGCCCAACCTCTTAAATTTAATCATGCTTTGTTCCCACAAGTTTACTTCGGCTCCCATTGGGCAAAGGACGGAACTCCATGAACCAATGTTCATGGGTGAGAGGAAAATGATTGTTGCAAACAATTTTTGCGCATAGTGCCTTATGGAATGGCACAAGCAACATTTGACCTTGGCCAAAATCTCTTTTCCTCTCTTGCTTTTCCTTTGAATTGAGGCTACTTACCTTACACTTACCCTTTCTCTTCCTAGCACCACATCTCTTGGACCCATCGTCCTTGTTCTTGGAGCCTAGAGCTCTAAGTAACTTTAGCCACTTAGGCTACGTGCTCGATAGATTTTACAGCCTTATGCCACCAATCTTTGAGCACTAGTTGGTGTTTTAAGATCATCAAGAAAACTGATGGTATTAGTGAAGGTCAGAATGACCTACATGCTCTCCTAATAGGAGGGAGGAGATCTATCAACAGTTTGAACTTACTGTTTGCTAGTGGGGAGTTTTCAGGTTTACTCATACACGCAAATCATGTTTGATTTCTCCCTTAAATGCGTTTTCACCATCAAAGCGCATCTTGGAGTCATCAAACTTGATTGTAAGTTACCTCAGTTTGGTGGCCATAGTGTCACCAAACCAGTCTCGATAATGTGATCTATGTTTACAAATTTTGTAGTTATAATATCAGTCAATCCTAAACGCTAACACTAATTACACAGCTCCTTATTACACAACACACAACTCTGGAAAATTGTAATCAACGCAAGACGAGTGTAGATATAGTCAGTCTCTGCATTCAAGAAGTAGGGTCAACCACCCTCATCACACAGAGAGCCTATATATGTACACTTTTCTCTGCTTGACTCAACAATTTTCATAGAATAGTCACATACTATTCAAAATCCCTTTTGGATTCCCACTATGTAAGCGATCAAGAAGAACATCGAATCGCCACAGGCACGACCTCGAACTTTCACTTGATTACAACGCTTACGATCATTTAAATAGTCACTTACTATTTAAATTCCCACGTGGATAAGCATTTACATCGAGTTATGGGTTTGCCACATGCTGCCCGTAGCTCCCACTCGAGTAAAACACTTAAGGTAATTTAAACGATCACAAACCGCTTAAATCTCCTCTCTCGTTGTGTATGTGAATGAGTCAAGAGATGGTCATATCCACTCTTTATACTCCAATTCACCCTAATTTCTCCCCATATTTGGATTCGCCTCACTAAAACGAGAAAAATGACTCAAAATTTGTCGAAATCGGAGCTAAAACGAAGAAATTATGCGCGACAGAAAACTTTGCGACGTTGGTCAACGGTCAACCATTGACCTCCGCCGGTCAACGGCCGCGCCGGCCAATTGCCGACCGACCACCGGCGGCGGCGGCGTTTGTCGGTCACCGGCACCGACGGCCCACAGCGGTGGCGATCGCCGGACCTCGGTCGTCACTGCCGGCAAGTGGCGGCGCCGGTCACCGGAGACTCTCCGGCCGGTGACCGTCGGCGGCGAAGATCGCCGGACCTCCGCCGTCACCGGCGACCAGCGGGCAGCGGCGGTCACCGAACCTCCGCCGACGGCCGCGCCGGTCGCCGGTGAACCACCGTCGGTGGCGGTCGGACCTTCGCTGGTCGGCCACCGTCGACGGCCTGCTTTACCGGTAAACTTCTTCAGTCACCGTTCTCCATCCCCAAAGCAGTAGCATACATCCACAGGTATATATCTAATTCGTAGGGTATACATACCTTAAATAATATATACATGCATGCAAATTAGGGTCTTTATTATTGAAAGGTGAACCTAAACATGTTTCTAGGTTTTAGGTTATGGGTTACCAATCAATATTGAATTTAAAAATTAACACATAATTTAAATTCAAAAATTATAGGACCCTACCCTACAATATATGATTATCACATGTTTTAAATTAAAAATTAAAACATATAATTAAAATTGGGAACCTATTCATGTTCCTAAGTTTTAAATAGAATAAAATCATATTTCTATTAAAATTGAATTAAAATTGGGAACCCTAAACATGTTTCTAACCCTTTTTCGTTCATCAATCCCTGTAGAACAGAGCCCTAGCATGAACTTGGCTTTGATACCAATGTAGGGAAAGGCCCGAATCCACATGACCCGACCCGACCCAGGGACCTAAATGAAAAACCGAAAATAAATCCAGGCAAAAATTAAATATTGTGGAAACTACCAACCTGGACGCCATCGCTAAAAGCTTGGATCTTGCCAGTGCCTCTGCTCCACCAGGACTGACCTCCAAACGACGAACATCGAAAAGGGCCGCACCAAACGGAGGACTTTACCTACGAGAGGTAGAGCCACATGTCCACGACTGATGCGCGAAAGAGGACTCAAGAGAGAAAGAGAAATATTATACTAAGTGGGGTTTCCCAAACGGGACCCCCCTTTCCAACACATGGAATGAGCAACTAGAAAGGTGTGGAGTCACTCCTATTTATAGGAGGATGAGAGAGCTCCCATCATTGACGCAAGCAATGTGGGACTTGGAATATGAACAAAATATCATGATTCCATCATGATCATCTAGCCCACTTTAGGCCACGAGTACGGGCTCGTGTGACCTCCGGTGAGAGTCATTTTCGTTTCGTTCTCTTCGTCTCTCTGCAAGCTTTCCAACGGATCCTCACTTGACTCGATCGGACTCCAACATGGGCGGATATTTAGTCCCAAAGACCCCAATATATCCAACACATATTTAACGCCAGGTGATAAATGGAAATAAATGAAGCATCCAGGACTTTCATAACAATATGTGACAACAGTAAAAATATGTATACCCAGCCGTGACAATAAACCAATTACCTGTTGGAAATTTGACATTTAAGATATTCAATTGTGCTTGGATCCTCTGGTCAATCTCATCTTGCATTTTAAGCTCAAGTTCAGCATGCTTCTCTTGATCCTTAAGTTGAAGCTCATTACGCTCCTCTTGCAGCTTACGTTCATACTCAACACGCTCATCTTGTATCTTACGTTCATACTCAACACGATCCTCCTGAAGCTTCCTATCGAATTCAGCTTGCATTTGGTCACGTATCACCTCAATTGTAGAGGACACACTAGCTTCAACATCTATTTGTTGTCGAGCTCTCTTAGTAATTGGCTTTTTTCCATAGCCTTTTCCACGAACATAACCTGACTTTTCCCCAAGAACAGATTCAAGGATCTCATCACCAGTCAGTGGATGCTGATTATCTTTTTGTTGAGACACAAGTTCTTTAAGACGTCCCTATCATTCATACAACAATTTAGTATCATAAATAAGAAATTAAAATTATACTTCAAAATTTAAAATTGGATACATACATGGATTTCTTTTGACTTTGGATCCAGCCAAACCCTTCCCCCATTTGTTTTATGAGTATGTTGGAGCATCGGGCGTTCCTTTTCTCCAGTTGTTGGATCTCTCTACAATAAAGACACTTCAGAACATGAAATCACACGCTTAAGTGAATGAAAAAACAAATGTTAAACACTTACTGTAAGCTCCTCTACTTCTGCAAATGATCGAGGGCCAGAAGTATGTCTAATAACTTGTTTTGCTCTATTCCTCTTATTTCTTTCACTAACAACCTACAAGAATGAAACACTTGCACTATAAATATATGTTAAAAATATTATCGATATTTAAATAGTCGATTTAAAACATATAATTCTACATTACCTTGAATGTGTCAGAGCTATAATGCTCTACTAACCAATTCCAATCCTCGGGGGTAACATCAATTGGTCAATTGTCCAATCTCTCTTGATCAATTGGAAACTTCTTGTAATGAGTGTGCAACCGGTTCTTCCAAGCTCTAAAGAGCCTTTGCAATGTGTCAATGACAAAAGTATCCATTGCTAGCGCTCTTCTATCATCTAAAATCTCAAACTTTTCCTAAAATATTTATGTAAAATGCATGAAATACAAAATAACAAGGCATGGGTAAGCATGGATTGAAATAAGATCATATATATATATAATGGAAAATAACCAAAACATATTACCTTCACTTTCAAACACATAGCTTGTCCATATGTTGCAAAAACATTTTGCCATCTACCAACTCTAAAGGATACTGTCTGTCTCAGCACAAATCCACAATAACTAGCAATGTCTCTAGCATCAAGGCCCACAGCTCTTTGAAGACCTTCTGGAATATTAATTTTAACTTTCTGTCCATTCCTTGTTTTCATATCCAAAGATAATGACTTATATTTCCCCCTGATAGCCTTAGAAGTACAAGACCCTAAGAATAAATAAAACAATAAGAATTTGGGCGACAACAAAGAACTACATATTCTAGACTTGTACACATAAACATAAACTAACCTGCACTAGGATTAATTGATCCCTCGCCTATTTGAGAGCCCTTAATTTCCTCTTCTATTATGTCAGGAAAACTTTGGAAACCCCGTTGTGCAACTGGAGAAATTTGATGTTGGTCTTCAACTCGGGGTACCTCTTGTAGTGGAATTGAACGGGGAGTCGAACTCACTTCTTGATTGTCGCGTCTTCCTCGCCCGGTACTACTCATGCTGACTTTGCCACCCCTTCCACCACGACCCCGTCCAAGTCCTGTCATTCCCTACAATATTGTATTTAAAAGATAGTAAGAATTCATAATAGAGTAAGCGAAATAAATTAAAGATATGAATAATAAAAACATGTTTGGATTATTATAATTATCATAATTACTATAACAACCTTTAGTTAGTCTTTGGAACTATCTGTATCTGTGTTATTATCAATTGAATCTTCTAAGTGAGATAAAGTAACTGTTTTGTAACCCCCTCTTGGTTGACCTCTTTGTTTGAAGACAGAAATCTCACAATCTTTCTCAGGTTCATCATCATTCCTAGCTGGTTTGTTAAACTTGGTTGATGTGTTTTTCAAGTATCGGGAACAGAAGGTTAGACATTCTTCTGCCAAGTTACCTTCTGCAATTGATCCTTCTGGACGAGCCTTGTTTTTAACATATGATTTGAGTTTTCCCAAATACCTACATTTATAAATTGAAACAAATATGATTTCTAGAAGTAAAGGAATGCATTATTAATTTTTTTTATAGAAGGAATGCATTATTAATTCACTTGTAGTACATAAAATGCATTACCTCTCACTATAAAGCATATCTCGATATTGCACGGGTCCACCAAGCTTTGCCTCTTTAGCCAAGTGAATGGGCAAGTGGACCATGACATCAAAAAAAGCTGGTGGAAATACAGTTTTCATTTTGCACAAGGTGACCACAATTTGGGTCTCAAGATTATCAAGATCGTAAAGTGTCAGGCACTTTGAAAAAAGATTCTTGAAAAAATTGGCCAATTCCACTATTGGTTCATACACTTCTCCAAGTAAAAGGCCATGTAGCCGCAAATGGAAATATGTATTGCAGCAAGACATGGTGATCATGACCCTTCAATCCAAATATTTTTCTTTCATGCACATTCACACAACGTGAAATGTTTGAGGAAAATGCATCGGGAACCTTCAAATTGGCTAGAAAGTTAGAAACTTTTAACTTCTCATATGAAGATAATGCATAGCTTGCTGCAGGTAACAAAATGTTGTTTCCATCTTCAATTGGATGCAATTCTTCCCTAATACCTAAGTCCACTAAATCATACCGGCTCTTTAATGTATCCTTTGTCTTTCCGTACATATTCATCACCATTGACAAAATATTATCGGATACATTTCTCTCAATGTGCATTACATCAAGATTATGTCGTATCATCAGATTTTTCCAATAAGGCAGCTGGAAAAATATACTCATCTTCTTCCAATCGGGATGTTGGTCATGCTTTTTTTTTTAGATTTCCCAAAAGTCATGTTCCTAAACCTTTCTTGTTGGTGAAGTGCTTCATCACCGGTTAAAGGAGTAGGCGCCACAGCATTTTCCACTTTCCCATTAAATGCACTTCCATTTTGACGCCATGGATGATTGGAACTTAAGAAGTGACGATGGCCCATGTAGCATAACTTATTCTGTAGAGAAACAGAATGTGTATCTAGATGGCAACAAGGACATGCAAACTTGCCTTTATTTGACCATCCAGAAAGGTTCCCATATGCTGGAAAGTCATTAATTATCCATAGCACAGCTGCCCGCAGCATAAAATTAGATCTTGAGTGGGCATCATAAGTCTCTGCCCCTCTCTCCCACAACTCTTTCAACTCTTCAATCATTGGTTGCAAGTACACGTCTATATCATTGCCTGGAGACTTAGGACCTGGAATTAAAAGTGTCATCATAAAGTATGGGTCTTTCTTGCAATCCCAAGGTGGCAAGTTGTAAGGCATAAGAAGAATATGCCAAATACTGTGATTAGCACTCATATTCCCATAAGGTTGGAACCCATCACTCGATAAGCCAAAGCGGACATTTCTAGGATCACTAGAAAATTCAGGATATTGTTGGTCGAAGGATTTCCAAGCCAATGAGTCTCGAGGATGTCTTAAAATGTCATCATCAAAATTTATCTCCTTATGCCACCTCATTTGTTTAGCTGTGTCTTTTGCCATGTACGATCTCTGTAGTCCAGGTTTAATTGGAAAATGACGCAAGACTTTGTTTGCTATTTTCTTCCCTCCATGCTCGCTTGATTTCCATCTAGGCTCTTTACATACAGGACACAAAATTGAATTGGCATGCTTCCCCAATATAAGATGCAATCATTCTCACATGCATCTATTTTTGTATAATCTAAACCCAAGTCTCTAATAACTTTTTTGGCTTCATAGTATGAATTAGGTATAATCGCCCCATCAGGAAGAACTTCTTTGAGGAAGTCAAGTAATGAATCAACGGATTTATTGGTCCAATGATTGAGGCACTTCAAGTGAAGTAACCTAACTACGAAAGATAGTTTTGACACTTTGTTGCAGCCTGGATAAAGTTCTGTCTCCGCATCTTTTAGTAAATCAAAGAACTTTCTTGCATGTGCGTTTGGTTCTTCATTGTTCTCAAAAACTCGATTCATTTCCTCTATATTTGCAAAACCACACGCATCATGTATCATCTCATTGATATCATCAACCTCAATATTCTCATCATCCTCTTGACCATCACAACCAGGACTTTGGGTAAGAATAAAGGGTTCTCCATGTAGGTCCCACACTTTGTAACCGTCCCAAAATCCTTTCTTTAATAGATCCAATCTCACCATATTTCTTAACTTAAACTCAGTGTTCCTATACCCCTTGCATGGACACCGAATTAAAGTATTCACCCCTGGTTGATTGTACGCCCATTCAAGAAATCCATTCATTCCCCTTATATATGTTTGATCCGCTCTATTTTTTATATCTATCAAACTTTTATCCATTCCGTCTCTAAATTTGGAAAATAAAAGAATGGGCAATATTTTTCTTATCATTGAAATGAAACAAGTGTAACACAAGTAGTAAATATGCGTCATAGAAGATCAAAGTATATATGGAAACAATAAGACTTAAATTGTAAGCTCTTGTGTTTTGCAGAGGTTAAAGCTAAAACTAGAAAGTATACAAGTTTACTAATTCAAGTTTAAGCATAAACTAGTGGTTGTAGCTATACTACGTTTCTCTGTCTACTTCAGGAGAAGGAAGCATGTATTAAGAAAAAGTAAATATATATATATATATATATATATATATATATATATATATATCACTATTTAATTATATTTATATCTTAGTCTTTGAAGAATTGACATTGGAGAGCACTCATATATTTCATGATTGTTCTCAAAGAGAGAGTTCATTGAACTCAGATCTTCCCACAATCCCTTTGATGGTTATTCAACAGAGCACTTATCACTTTTCAGAAGCATATATGAACAAGTTTATTGTAATATCCGAAATATTTAGATTTAATTATTTTCATTATGATTAAATTTATTTTTCTTTCAGAAAGAAAAATAAATTAAATTAAAGAATTATAGGGTTAAAAATAGAATAAAGAAGAAAGTAATAGGAAATATTATAAATTTTTTTTGGACCTAAAAGAAAAGAGGATTAAAAAGCATGAGAGAAAAATAGGATATAACAAGTTTTTCTAATAAAATAAAAAAATTATATATACATATAATATAAATATATATATATTGTAATATCCCGGAAAATTTCGAGGATTAAAGAATGATTTATTTAAAATTTTGAGGATTTAAGAATGATTTATTCCGGGGCTAAGAATTAAAACCTTAAAAAAAGAATATAGAAAAAGTATAAAAGTTAAAAAGAAACCGAAAAGGAAATTTTTTTTTTCAAAGATTGTAATATCCAAGAAAATTTTTCGAGGTTTAAAATAAAATAAAAGGGAAAGGAAAGAAGTAGAAAATAATTTTTTGGATTTATTCAGGACCTAAGAAAATTAGAAACCTAAAATAAATAGGAGTGAGAACTAAATTAAAATATTTTTAGTTATTAATTAATTAATTATGAATATATTAGTTATTATTTATTTAATTATTAATTAATTTATTTTTAATTTTATTTATTTATTTATTTATTATAATTGTTTTATTATTATTATTATTATTATTTATTTAAAAGAATAAATATTAATAATAATAATAAAGATGGGGAGGTTGTCGGAGGAAGAAATTAAAAGAATAAAAAGTGAAGAAAAGAAAAAGAAAGGAGAGGGAGTCACGCGAGAAGAAGAAAGGGAAGAGAGAGAGAGGGGCATGCGAGAAGAGAGAGGAAGAAGGGGAGGAGGGAGAAACTCGCCGGAGAGAGCCGTCCGACGCCGGCCACGTCTACCGGAGCTCGACTCTAACATCTTCCACACCTCCCACCAATCGAATCAAGGTTGGTAACCCCAATTTCATTCGAAACCCTCAATTTCTCCATTTTTAGGGATTTCTTCGATTGACCTTCGATTGAGTTATTTCGAGGGTAGATTGAGACCTAGAAAGTGTTCTTGAACACTTAGTTGGAGTAGGAATCGAGATTATATCTTCGGATTTAGCCAAATTCGAATTTGAAAGGATTTGGGGTTGAAATTATAATTATTTTCAAATTGGGAAAAATTGTTGATAATTAGGATTGAGCTTGGATTTGAGTAAATAGACTTGGATTTATATTATTAAAATTATATGGTTGAAATATTAGATGAACAAGATCCGTGAAGAGCTGGCCCGAAGTTACTAAGGTTGAACCTTGACGTTAACGTATCGGGTCCTTGCTCGGGTTGCCTAAATACACTTTAAGGGTGATGTTAAGGGCTCCAAACCTCTTCTTTTCAATCTTAAACACCCTAGAAAAATTCTAAATATGCTATCAAGCATCAAGAATTATTTTAGGTACCTTCTTGTTTCTCAAGGAGGGAAACTTGCGGAGCAATGAAGCCCAAATTCTAAAATGGTAATTTTATTCCTTCATAATTATTAGGAAGCCTTAAGTAGGATGAATTAGAGGTGTATTGAGGTTTAGAAACTAGATTTCTTAGAACCCGATTAAGAACACAAATTGAAAGAAAATGCTTAGATCTTCCTAAAATTAGGATTCCTTCCAATCAAGTTAGATAAGCTTCCTTAGATGTGAATACAATTGAGATAAAGGTCTAATACTCAAATCCAAGTACGTGAAACACTCAAGTAGAGTGTTATATTCGAGTAAGTCAAGTGTCCGAGGAAGGATACGCATAAGTTGGGATAGAGAAGTTCAATAAGACCAAGAGCTTGACTCTGTGGCAACCATGGACTACACGTGAGAGTAATGGAGAGATAAATAACAAGTTAAGCTAAGTAATAACCTTAATGAAATAAATGTTGTTCTTATAGGAACAACGGCACACGATTGAGTGCAACAGGAACTCCGAGGAGACTAAAGTTACAGGAGAGGATTGCATGGAAGGTTGGCCAAGGTGAGGGTTCTTCCATCTCTGCTCCTAGGGTTGTATGCTTATGTGGATTACATGAGTATGTATATTCTCTGCTTGTCTGGTATGTGTTAGCTAGAGGTATAAAATGCTAAAAGAATGAAAGAACTAGAAATAGGTTGTGGAAAGTAGCTTGGATAGGAAAACATAAGAGTAGAGTATAATTGTTTGCTATGATTGGTGTGTTACAAATCCAACTCATACACCCCGGAGGCATGATGAGTATTTTATTAAATCTTTTCCACGACGGTGGCAAGAGTCCTTGTACGGAAGGGCTAAACTTTATTTTGAAAACTCGTCACGACGGTGACTTAAATTAAAATCATGCAAAGGGAGTTATTGGTGGGTTTTGGATTTGGTTATGCTAGCGATGTGAGACATCGACTAGAACAACGTCAGATGGCACTTGAGACCTCAGTTTTATAATCGCCATGATGATGGTCATTGCCCTATCCTGGTAATAGGGTCAGAAAGGATTTATATTGCTATGACGATAGCTTGAGGCTCAGAGAGTGCATCTGGACGGGTATATGAGTTATACCCTGTTGAGGATACTTGTACATATTAATAAGGAGAAGAATTGTTGATCCTTCAGGAAAGATACAAAGAATCCTATTAATATGTGAGACTAAGGAAAGGAGACACGGGAGGAACCTACGGGTGAACCGTGAGCCTAGCCTAGTAAAAGAGAAATCATCCTGTGGAGTTGGTCCAGGGTGTATCAGTGGCCATGCTTCGAGACGTCGTGTCGTGCCCACCATGTGGCCTGGTTGGGTAATGGACGAGTGGGCTCAAGCTATTCCCCCATAGCAAGGGGTCAGGACGTGCCACGTGGTGGCTATGCGTCAGTTGTTTGATAGATAGAAGTTGGTTGTGTTTGATTAATAGAATTGTCACGAGGTGACCAGTACCCAAATGAATGGGTTAAGTATGTTTTGCCACGTGGTGGCCAGTAGCCCGAGTGCATGGGTTTGAAGTAGAAAAGCCATATAGTGGCTAGTAGATACCCCAGGGTTGGGGAGATTAAGTAGATGTATGTCACTACTAGAAAAACAGTGTTTAGTGACCGCTGAATCGGTCACAAAACAGCAATATCGGTCACTAAATTGAGGTTTCGTGACCGATTAGTAACCGACGACGGCGGTTGGTATTTCGTTAGACACTAGAAATTTGTGACCGCAGAGTCGGCGGTCACAAATTTAGTGACTGACTGGGCGGTCACAAAGCAGTTAAAAATTATCAAACCCTCTTATAGTCACAAAGCAGTCACAAAGTTGCTGTCACAAATCGGTCACAAATTTGTGATTGACGTGCGGTCAAAAATTGGTTGGAAATTTTGGAGACCCTCCCAGTCACAAATCAGTCACAAAACTTAGTCATAAATCAGTCATAAATTTGTGACTGACGTACGATCAAAAAATGGTTGAAAATTTTAGAGACCCTCTCAATCACAAATTAGTCATAAAGTTCAGTCACAAAGTATGAAACCTCTCAGTCACAATTTAGTCACAAAATACTATTATAGTTTAGTCACAAATTTTGTGACTAAATCTATCTCTAGTTACTAATTTGTCACAAATAACAATTTAATAATAAATAATAATTGAAAATTATATAAACCACTAATATATATATATATATATATATATATATATATATATATATTCATAGTGACACCTAAAAATACTTGTATCTTAAACATATAAGTCAAACAATCTCATGAGAACAAAATACAAGTCTAAAACAATCTCATGAGTCACATACATAAATAAAAGCTCATCCCATTTTTTGCCAAGAGTTGTTGCACAATTGTTTCAAGATTTTGTATCTTCCTTTGCATCTCTTCCTTCTCCCGCTTGTCCTGTGCAGCCTTTTCTGCCTCTTCATGATCACTTCCATTTGTTCAAAGCTATCTTCATTATTATTAGGGACATAGCTTGAACCTTGGGATGATATAGTTTGAGAAATTTGACCACTAATTATGGAACCCTCTCCAAACCCATAAATTCTTTTCTTGGACCACCAACAACTTTGTTCCAAAGTGACGCCTCTTACTCAATTGTTATAGATCCACTAGCTTGAACACTGACATCTTCCTCATTTGATATGTCACCAATCGACTCTTTGATCTCACTCTCAAATTTCTCCTAAAAATCATGTCTAGAACATTAAAAGAACATTCAACCACAATATTCAGCACATAAAATGGTAGCACAGAATATTCAGCACTAGTGCACATAACACTACAAAAAACAGGATTTTCTGCGGCGACTCTTCAGTGGCGACAAGAAAAGTCGCTATTGAAAAGGAGTTTTCGGCAGCGACATTTGATAGTCGCCACCAAACACCCTTTGGTGGCGACAAAACTGTCACCACAAAAGACCCTTCGGTGGCAACAAAAGGGTCGCCACCGAAAAATCCTTTGGTCGCGACATTAAGTAAGTCGCCACCAAAGAGTCTTCAGCGGCGACCAAAAGTCGCAGCTGAAGACATGTCTTTGGTGGCGACTAAAAGGTCGCTGCTGAAGACAAGTCTTTGGTGGCAACTAAAAGTTCGCTGCTGAAGACATGTCTTTGGTGGCAACCAAAGTCGCTGCTGAAGACAAGTCTTTGGTGGCGACTAAAAGGTCGCTGCTGAAGATATGCCTTTGGTGGCGACTAAAAGGTCGCTGCTGAAGACATGTCTTTGGTGGCAACCAAAGTCGCTGCAGAAGACATGTCTTTGGTGGCGACTGAAAAGTCGCTACTGAAGACATGTCTTTGAGATTAAAGACAAATATATGTAATAAATATATTAGAATGACATTATATAACAAAAGGTGATATATGGCTTAGTGGTTGCTGCAAAAATTACCATGCATCACGTCCCGACTTCGAATCCGTCCATGCGCCATTTTTCAAAAATATAAGGTGGTGGTGATTGTCGGCCGGCGGAGGTCCGGCAAGGTGGTCGTCGCCAATCGTCGGAGGTCCGGGCGGTGGTGGCCGCCGACCGGCGGTGGTGATCAACGGCCGGCAGAGGTCCGGCAAACGGTGGTCGTCGCCGGTCGTCGAAGGTCCGGCCGGCGGTTGGAGTTTCGATAACTGCTTTTAGTGGCGACAAAATGTCGCTGCTGGAGACATGTCATTGGTGGCGACTAAAAAGTCGGTGCGGAAGACATGTCTTGGGCGGCGACTTTTGACGCTGCTGAAGACATGTCTTTGGTGGCGACTAAAAAGTCGCTGCTGAAGACATGTCTTTGGCGGCGATATTTGTCGCTGATGAAGACATGTCTTTGGTGGCGACTAAAAAGTCGCTACTCAAGACATGTCTTTGGTGGCGACTAAGATGTCGCTGCAGAATGTCTTCTGCAACGCGACTATTGGC
Source organism: Senna tora (assembly GCA_014851425.1). Lineage (NCBI taxonomy): Eukaryota > Viridiplantae > Streptophyta > Magnoliopsida > Fabales > Fabaceae > Senna > Senna tora. Next base: position 44,472,916 of record CM026264.1, read on the forward strand.
GGCGACCTTGCAGCGACTAAAATGTCGCCGCCAATGATCATTGGCGGCGACTTTGTGGTCTTCGGTGGCGACAAAAGTCGCCACCGAAGACCATTTTTTTTTTGTAGTGTAAACCATTCCATTGATTGTAAAATTACAGCCCAATAAATCACAAATGCAACACAAAACTGAAAAATGACATCAAAAAATAATTGAAAGAGAGTATCTACAATTTAATTTATAGAGTTTGCATCTCTTTATCTCAAAATTTACAAACATGAACTCCAGCCACCCCAAACGGAATCTCAATCCTTTATCTTAACACTTTAACAGGGTTCCAAAAGGGGAAAATAAACCAAAAAATGCTCACAAAAGTAGCACTATAAAAAAAACTTGAACTACCATTTAAGCACTTTAAAAAGGATTTTGGGTGTTGAAAGGCAAGTTAAACAACGGCACCAAAAATGACATCTTAAATCACCATATGGCCATTTAAATATACATGTTTACAAGACTCAAACTTGCAATGAATTAAAATTAATTTTGTTAACAAGTACTACTTTTATTTTATTAAATTTGTTATCATAATAGTTTGTATTACTTTGAAAAGTCAAATAAAATTAGAAGAGCAAATTTGCGGTCTAATTAAAGAATTTATAAATGCTCAATAAGACTTGATGCATGGTTGCATCATCATTCATCCATGAGGCAACTTATTCATTGAATTGAAGTCATACCTATACATCACGTGTGACTTAGTAATTCAAGATTATATCCAATTAAGAAAGCTAAGTAAAAACATATATCCAATTTTCTATCTATCTTTCTTAAAAGGGCAAAAAGATCAATTTTAAGTTCTGATCTACACTTTCTTTCTTGCACTCTCTTTTCTTTTTCAGTTCTCATTTTCTTGTATTAAAAGCATCAAATCAAGTTATATTTGTACACTTTAAAAAGTCTATTTAAACACTTCGAAAAAAGAGATATTAAGTGAAGAAGACAACCATCAATCACCCCTACATTTGCACGCTTAAAAGTATCTTTTAAGCACTCAAAGAAAGGGTTTCAAGTAGAAAATCTAAATCAGCAACCAACAACATTTTTGCACAGTTACAAATATCATTTGTGCACTTCAAAGAAATGATTTCATGTAGGGAAAAACAAATCAGCAACTAATAGCTTCTTTTCCACTTGGAAATGCATAAAAGAAGGTCCAAATAGAGATAATGTAATTATGTAATTAATCACAATAATTTAATTGAAAGATGGCATAGCAATTGAGGGAGAAGAAGATGAGAATCATTCTGGATATATTGTTCACATAATTTAGTCTCTAACCAATAAAATTGATGATATAGAACTATAAAAATTAAGAAAAATTTTAAAAATTAAAACTTGAGAGAGAAAGACTGGAATCTTTTGGGTGGACATTGGAGAATCAAAACCATCATCAATAAATGGTTTTGCAGTTTGATGACCATCCAACGGTCCAAACCTCAACAACCACTCCTCAAAAGTGAAAATATATTTCTGAAAATTTTGTTTCTCTTCTCATGTATAATAACCAATAAATAATATACACCTAAGTGACCAATTTAATAAAAAAAAAGAATAAAATAGCAAATCATGTTTCATCCCATTTAGTATTAATATATTATCCAATACCCAAATAAAAGTAAATGTAAAATTATCTCTCTATCTATCTCTCCTATGTATAAGCCTAATATAAGTCTTTTTGTTGGCAAAATGGATAAGGACCACTTCATTCCTCTAACCCACTTGTCCACCAAGCAACCCACACCTCTCATATCTTATCTTCTCAATTCTTCTTCGTTAAGCTTCTAAAGCAAAATAAAGAATAAATTAAATTAAGATAATGAAACAAGACCCTTTCTATTCTCCCTTAGGCGTGGGCATGATAAAGTATCACCTATTTAGTGGCTAAACAAAAGAAAGAATGCTTGGGTTTATTATCTGTATCACCTATATCCACCTCGTGTCTTCCTCCCACATGTCCAAACCGTAAAATCCATTCCCTCTACCTTTAATAAAGAATAGACAGAGAAAGGTGTTAATAAAGCTAAGCATACAAAAAAGGGAATTTAGGGATTGGATTCCTAAAACTAATAAAATATCCAATTTGCTTAAAGGCCTGATTCAATTCCTTCCAGCAATCCTGGCATCTCACAAAGTATATATTAAGAAATAGAGAAATGGGTTTGATTTAGAAAAAAAATTCAAGTAATGGGGTTTATAAAGATATAATATATGGTGAACAAGTTATCAAAACCAAAACAGAGTAAAGAATCGTTTACCCCTTCAGTGTTCACAGCATCGAAGGTCGACGAAAGCAGCTTAGTCGATGATGGTGGTTCGACGATGGTGGTTCGAGTCGATGATTGTGGTCTCGTTCACAGCATCGTTCTCGTGCGCTCTCATTTTCTTGGTACTTAGTGAGTGAAATCGATGCTCTCTGCTTCTCGTGCTCTCTCCCTTTCTTGGTTCTTAGTGAGTGAAGTCGATGAATGTTAGGGCACAATAAGCAGCTCCGTTGATGATGGTGTATGTTTGTTTGTGAGAAGAGACAATGAAATGAAAAATTTTTTGGAAAATTGTCGTAGCCAAAAATGACAATATTTTTGGTTGGAGCCAAAAATATTTTTGGTTCGAATTTAATCACTTTTTTTATGAGCAAATAATTTTTTTATAAAAAATAATTTTTTCTTAGTTAAATGTATTTGTGACTGAAAATTGACCATTTTTTAACTATTTAGTGACCGAAAATTTTTAACTGAGATTCCAGTCACTAATTTTGAGAGCCTTAAGAAGTTAGTGACTAATTTTTACATAAGTCACAAATCAGTCAATATTTAATCATTTTAGTGACTAATTTTATGGCAGTCACAAATAGCAGTCACTACTAGCAGTTTTTCTAGTAGTGTGTTTAGCATCTGTGTGCATGTATAAATTGTCTGTGGTTGCATATAACAGTTGATTGTGCAGCGTAGTGGTAACGTACAGGTCTACGTCACCACGTGTCTTGTTGATTCAAACATGCTGATTGTGAGAAGACTGGTAGGTAAAAGCCGGCACTATGTGTTACATGTTACTTGCTGATTGATGACGTGAAATAAACTGCTGCATGCTTATATCTGTTAAATGCATGTGATCACCAAGAATGCATGCTAACTCACAGTAACTAGTTGTTTGTGCTTGTGGTTGCGTATGACTCCCAGTCCCAGCGGTAAGGTACCCACCTTGCGCCGGGGATGGGAGAGTCCTCACTGAGTCGCGTGGTTAAGACTCACACCTCATTTTTACTACACAGAGACAGGTTAAGTACAGGTGGAAGAAGTCTCAGTGGAACGAGGGTTGAGCAACACTTTTCCAAGACCCACAACTTGTTCATGTGGGTGAATAAAGTGTAATTGTAATTTAATTTACTTTATTATTGTATCATAAAGTAAAGGGTAGACGTACCCAATTATATTGTATCACTAAATCTAGAACTGTCAGCTTCACACACCTTAAAGATCAGGATCCGTTAGATACGATGCAGGGAAAACTTGTTTCCAAAAAATATATATATATACATATATCTGTTGCATGTGAATAGGATAGGCAGCATCTTGGGATGTGTAGCTAGTACACAGGTTATATATTATGTGTGTTTTCTATATCTATATCCTGAAGCGGCACTGGCCGTGGATTTGCTTGCCTAGGATAGGCCACCATTTTGGTGTAGCCATGGTATTATACTGCATGTGGATGTATTTTCAATATTAGATATTCTGTCAATTAGGTGATAAAGCTTACAGGCAGAGGGATATTCCCTGTGTCTGTGCTGGTCACGGTCCTCTAAACGGGAGTCGTGACAAACTTGGTATCAGAGCCTGGTTGTTCTTTAAGGGTGTGAAGCTAACTAGTAGTCTCGGGTGTCAGTCGGGCTATCCATTACAAATTCGGACGTAACGGTGGATCCGACAGACACTTGTGAGGTTGCTCAGGATGTTGAGTCATAAAATTTTTTCGATTCATCGCTTTAGACATAGAATTGGTATATGAAATTCTATGCAAAGCATATAACCTGTACAGTACACAAGTGCCGATGAGCACTAAGGCGTAAGGTGGGGTGGCAGTGACCCCGAGAACCTTAGGACGCCATAATTGGGAAAGGAGACGTCCATGGAGGACACTACCTAGACACAGACACATTTGGTTGAATTGTATGCAGGAATGCGCTACAATGTGTGATTATTGCAGGTGTTAATTGAGACGATGCGTCTGCTCTGTTAGCGGCGCGTTGTGTGCTATGGTATAGGCACAAGTTGTTTGATTATGATATGAAATGCAAGTAGAATAGAAATATGTAGTGAATGGTAGTTTATGCTAGGAATGGTTTGTAAAGTGAAAGAAAATACACGCTTGGCGTGTAGAAAAGAAAGTAAGCCCATGGGGCGATTGAAATGGAAAGTTTACAGACAAGAAATAGGGTCATGATGCATGGGACCGATAGGGAGATGACCACGTGAATGGGTCACGACTGTGCGGTATGCTATGGCTGAAGGAAGTGAGTTGTTCTTCCTAGAAAGTAAACAGAAAAGATGTGGTGTATGCCACAGTATAGAATTAGAAGTCTACGAACTAGAAAAAAAAATCAGGATACGGTATATGGAATGGCAAAGTGGCCAAACCATACCGTTGAGATGGATGTTGAGACGTAGAGGCATATGTAAACGTGTAGAGCATGACCATATGCCGAGTAGGAAACAGAATAAATGGTAAGGCACAGGGAAGGAGCCTAGTCCAACACTGCGCTCGATCCATGAACTGCTAGTTCCTTAAGCAAACAAGGGGGAAGAGAAAGGGATTAAGCCCAACCAAACTCTCTTGGGTTGCTTAAGGAAGAGCATAAAGAATAGGATATTGATCACATGAGAAATTTTTATAAAAATCTTTTTGGTCTTTCCGAATGAGAGATTCTGAAAGACCCTCAAACTTTTCTTCAAAATACTAGGGATAACCATTGGGAGGCAAATTTTCATGAAAACTTTTTCTCAATTTGTGCCATTCCAATTGGTTAAACCCTAACCATTTACGAAAACCTCAGGCGTCATTTTCTAAGAAATAAACTTGAATACAAATTTAAAAAAAAAACCACAGGGTGCCTAAGAAAACTAACTCATGTAACCAATACCCTACCAAACAATAGTCCTTTTACAGGTAAGCTGTATAAGGATGGTGGATGTAGTTGAGAAATCACTCGCTTGGAGTGATTAAAGTTAAGTAGACATCAAAAAACACTAGAGAGTGCTAAAGTGCCAAGGGAGTATACTGGTAAACCTAAGGGTTACCAATTAAGGGGCTATAGGGTGATTATGGACCCGAAAGTATTAGACTGGAGCAAGTCTAGAAGTGGAAATGGGCGTAGACCTTCGGGTACCGTCCATAAATAAGAAAACGAGTGCTATTGCGATAGATAGCTCTCGAACGAGATAACGTGAGAGATAAACCCCCAAGGGACTCGTGGAGGCCCGAGGGGAGAGAAAGTAGACAGGGATAAGTAGTCCCATAAGGGGGCAGAGCAGAAGCCTATAGGACCCCATAGGATAAGAGTCAAGTAGGAGGTGGAGAACCAACTACTACCGTAAGTGTATGTATAGTACACAGATTGTAGTGGACATAGCTAGGTAAGCTAGTTCCACAAGTTGGTGAACCGTAAATCCATTAGTCTGAAGCCCGTGCATGGGTGGAGACTGAGTGGACAAACCAAATGTATAAATGGCCATGTGGGTGCCATAAAAAGGAAAAAATTAACTATAAGGACGGTTGATCGAGAAGGAGAGTTTAGTGAGTAACGAGTATTGAGAAATACTTGAAGAAAGAGCACCACGTAGGTACGAAAATGGAAAGGAAGAGAGTGAATGCGGGAACAGAGTCGGGTAAGCATCTGGGGATACGAGCAAAAACGATAAAACAGGTATGCTACCGTTGGGGGCAATTGGAACCCAACGGGTAACACACTTGCAAGAGGCGGTATATGTTTGTGAACATATGCCACACCATAAGGAAGGAAAGAGTCAAACCGTGGGAGCGGATCCTGTTTGGTCATGGGGAGTAGAGCATGTCCGGAAAGGTTCATACCGGAGTTAACGAATCAAGTATTCCAAGTAGGAATACAGGATTTAAGTGAGTTGAGGAGTCCGAGTGGGCCAAGTTGGGGTAAAAACCAACGGAAACCCAATGAGTAGAGTTAGCATAGGATGTGCAACTCTAAGTGGACTAACCTGAGGATGGTATAGATCCACAGTCATAGTCGTGTTAATCGAGGTCTTCGGATGTGAAGGCCGAACTGAGCCTAAGGCAGAGTAAGGAGTATGATTGGTAAGGAGGAGACTGATGAGGTCCCTTTATAAACAAAAATGACTACAAGTAGTAGTCAGAAAAGAGTCTAAGTCAGTTAGACATGGGATGTCAACAGGGAGTAACCTGAAGTGGTTATGGAAACCACTAAGGGTAAGTGTAGAAGTCCAGAAAAGAAAGGGAGACACGAGTCATAAATGAAAGGTCCTTTACCGTTTGGTGGAGAAGCAATAAGTGTAATACATAGTTGTGCTAGTGCCATGGCATTTAGCTTCGTTGGACACGAGTAGGGTAAACCGAGTCGGTAGTGAGTGTAACAACCTCGGAAGGGTTGGGTACACTGATGACACAAAGTATAAACACCTACGTAGAGTGTAGGCCGTGTAAGCGGTAAGTCTAAATGTAGATTAGAGGGAGTAATAAGCTATAAACAGACTTTTTTGGAGAAGTCGTTTACAAAGAATGCATCGGGGCAATACCGGCAAGAGGGTAGCTGCTTGGTAGTAGAGGATACTTAAGTACGGGGACTCTGATGTAGGGGAGTACTTCGAAGACGAATATAAGAAGTCACTACGAAGGTAGCTAGTCGGACAAGCAGATTGAGTCAAGGTAAGCCTCACTAGATAAGGCAATAGTTAACTCCTCGGAGAACTAAATTGGAACATGGCATATGGTACGTGCCAGACACTCCATTGCAAAAATTAGTAGCACAAAGTGAATTGAAACTAGGAAAGTTAGGTATCCTCGGGGAAGGATACGATGACAGATGGGTCTATCAGTTAACACCTCGCGAAGGGGTGGTTAACTACGAAACTAGAAATGCAAACGATCACAAAAAGAATATGCAGAAACCAGATAGAGACCTTGAGTCTCTAGGAAAGAAAGATGAACCGTAGGGTAAAACGGTAAAACTTCTACATTGAGGAAAACCATAGATGAAATTGAGCCAAGGGATGGCAACAAGCCAACAACCACACGAAGGAGATGAAATTTGGGGACCAAATTTCTTAAGGGGGGAAGAATGTAATACCCCGGAAAATTTCAAGGATTAAGGAATGATTTATTTCGGGGCTAGGAATTAAAACTTTAAAAAGAATATAGAAAGAATATGAAAGTTAAAAGAAACCGGAAAGAAATTTTTTTTTCAAAAATTGTAATACCCAAGAAAAATTTTTCGAAGTTTAAAATAAAATAAAAGGGAAAGAAAAGAAGTAGAAAATAATTTTTAGGATTTAATTCAAGACCTAAGGAATTGAAAACCTGAATTAAATATGGAAAGGGATTAAATTAAAAATACATATTAGTTATTATTTATTAAATTATTAATTAATTTAATTTTAATTATATTTATTTATTTATTGTTCAAGTATTTAAGTATTATAATTATTAATTATTAGTATCTTATTATTTATTTATTTATTTTTATTATTATTATTATTGTTATTTATATATATATATATTATTCAATTAAAATTTGGGGGTTGCCGTGGGTTTGCTTTAATAAAAGAAACGGTGAGGAAAAGAAATAAAAAGAAACAAAAGAGAGCTGGGCGTGAGAAAGAAACAAGAAAAGAAAACGAGAGAGAGAGAGAGAAGAGAGAGAGAGGGAGAGGAGGTGTGAAGGAGGAAGAAGGAGAAGAGGGAGGAAACCGCCGGAAAAGTCACAGGAGAGAGCGGTCCGACGCCGGCCAGGACCACCGGAGCTCGACTCCAACATCTTCCACACCTCCCACCAATCGAATCAAGGTTGGTAACCCCAATTTCATTCGAAACCCTCAATTTCTCCATTTTTTTGGGATTGCTTTGATTGGGTTGTTTCGATGGTAGATTGAGACCTAGAAAGTGTTCTTGAACACTTAGTTGGGGTAGGAATCGAGATTTTGTTCTCGGATTTGCCCAAATTCAAATTTGGAAGGATTTAGGGTTGAAATCATAATTATTTCCAAATTGGCAAAAATTGTTGATAATTAGGATTGAGCTTGGATTTGAGTAAATAGGCTTGGATTGATATTATTGGAATTATAATTATTTCCAAATTGGGGAAAATTGTTGATAATTAGGATTGACCTTGGATTTGAGTAAATAGGCTTTGATTGGTCCAATTGAAATTATATTGTGGAAATATTAGCTGAACAAGACCCGTGAAGAGCTGGCCCGACATTACTAAGGTTGAACCTTGACATTAACGTGCCGGGTCCTTGCTCGATTTGCCCAAATACATTTTAAAGGTGATGTTGAGGGCTCCAAACCTCTTCTTTTCAATCTTAAACACCCTAGAATAATTCTAAATATGCTATCAAGCATCAAGAATTAATTTAGGTACTTTCCTCCCCTCATAAATATTCAGGAAACCTTAAGTAGGATAATTTGGATATTGAGGTTTAGAAACTAGATTTCTAGAACCCAAGTAGGAACACAAGTTGAATCAAAATGTTTAGACCTTCCTAAAATTAGGATTCCTTCCAATTAAGTTAGATAAGCTTCCTTATATGTGAATACAGTGGAGATAAAGGTTTAATACTCAAATCCAAGTATGTGAAACACTCAAGTAGAGTGTTATATTCGAGTAAGTCAAGTGTACGAGGAAGGATACGCATAAGTCGGGATAGAGAAGTCTGATAAGACCAAGAGCTTGACTCTGTGGCAACCATGGACTACATGTGAGAGTAATGGAAAGATAAATAACGAGTTAAGTTAAGTAATAAATTTAATGAAGTAAATGTTGTTCTTATAGGAACAACAGTACGCAATAGAGTGCAACAGGGACTCCGAGGAGACTAAAGCTACAGGAGAGGATTGCATGGAAGGTTAGCTAAGGTGAGGGTTCTTCCATCTCTGCTCCTAGGGTTGTATGCTTATGTGGATTACATGAGTATGAACAATCTCTGCTTGTCTGGTAGGTGTTAGCTAGAGGTATAGAATACTAAAAAAATAAAAGAACTAGAGAATAAATTGTGGAAAGTAGCTTGGATAGGAAGACAAAGGAGTAGAGCATAATTGTTTCCTATGATTGGTGTGTTACAAATCCAACTCATACACTCTGGAGGCATGATGAGTATCTTATTAAATCTTTTCCACGACGGTGGCAAGAGTCCATGTACGGAAGGACTAAACTTTTATTTTGAAAACTTGTCACGATGGTGACTTAAATTATAATCATGCAAAGGGAGTTATTGGTGGGTTTCGGATTTGGATATGCTAGCGATGTGAGACATCGACTAGAACAACGTCAGATGACACTTGAGACGTCAATTTTATAATCACCATGACGATGGTCATTGCCCTATCCTGGTAATAGGGTCAGAAAGGTTTTATATTGCTATGACGATAGCTTGAGGCTCAGAGGGTGCATCTGGACGGGTATATGAGTTATATCCTGTTGAGGATACTTGTACATATTAATAAGGAGAGGAATTGTTGATCCTTCGGGAAAGATACAAAGAATCCTATTAATATGTGAGACTAAGGTAAGGAGACAGGGGAGGAACCTACGGGTGAACCGTGAGCCTAACCTAGTAAAAGACAAATCATCTTGTAGAGTTGGTCCAGGGCGTGTCAGTGGCCATGCTTCGAGACGTCGTGCCGTGCCCGCCATGTGGCCTGGTTGGGTAATGGACGAGTGGGCTCAAGCTATTGCCCCGTAGCAAGGGGTCAGGACATGCCACGTGGTGGCTATACGTCAGTTGTTTGATAGATAGAAGTTGATTGTGTTTGATTAATAGAATTGTCACGAGGTGACTAGTACCCAAATGAATGGGTTAAGTATGTTTTGCCACGTGGTGGCCAGTAGCCCGAGTGCACGGGTTTGAAGTAGAAAAGCCACGTAGTGGCTAGTAGATACCCCAGGGTTGGGGAGATTAAGTAGATGTATGTTTAGCATCTGTGTGCATGTATAAATTGTCTGTGGTTGCATATAACTGTTGATTGTGTAGCGTAGTGGTAACGTACAGGACTACGTCACCACGTGTCTTGTTGATTCAAACATGCTGAATGTGAGAAGACCGATAGGTAAAATCCGGCACTATATGTTACATGTCACTTGCTGATTGATGACGTGGAATAAACTCCTGCATGCTTATATCTGTTAAATTCATGTGAGTGTTTGGGTGAAAATTTCTGTTATTGTGTGATCACCAAGAAAGCATGCTAACTCACAGTAATTAGTTGTTTGTGCATGTGGTTGCGTATGACTCCCAGTCCTAGCAGTAAGGTACCCACCTTGCGCCGGGGATGGGAGAGTCCTCACTGAGTCGCGTGGTTAAGACTCACACCTCATTTTTACTACACAGAGACAGGTTAAGTACAGGTGGAAGAAGTCTCGGTGGAACGAGGGTTGAGCAACACTTTTCCAAGACCCACAACTTGTTCATGTGGGTGAATAAAGTGTAATTGTAATTTAATTTACTTTATTATTGTATCATTAAGTAAAGGGTAGACGTACCCAATTATATTGTATCACTAAATCTAGAACTGTCAGCTTCACACACCTTAAAGATCAGGATCCTTTAGATTACGATGCAGGGAAAACTTGTTTCCAATATATATATATATATATATATATATATATATATACATATATCTGTTGCATATGAATAGGATAGGCAGCATCTTGGGATGTGTAGCCAGTACACAAGTTATATATTATGTGTGTTTTCTATATCTATATCCTGAAGCGGCACTGGCCGTGGATTTGCTTGCCTAGGATAGGCCACCATTTTGGTGTAGCCATGGTATTATACTGCATGTGGATGTATTTTCAATATTAGATATTCTGTCAATTAGGTGATAAGGCTTACAGGCATAGGGATATTCCCTGTGTCTGTGCCGGTCACGGTCCTCTAAACGGGGGTCGTGACACTCGAGGCCGAGGTAGGGGTCGTGCTCGAGGTCGTGGGAGAGCACAAGTGAGAGGGGAAGAGAGGAGACAGTCACCGGAACCTCAACCTCAAGTAGAGACAGGTGCACCTTCCGTGGCGGAAATGCTCACGGCAGGATTTCAGGAACTAAGAGAAGAGATGACGAGACAAATACAGAGGGAAGTATGCCGGTTAGTAGTCGGCGAGGAAGAACAAGAGAGAGTTCCTAGTAATCAAGAGATGGAGGTTGTTGAGGAAGAGGATAGACAATGGCAACAACCACAGGAAATGCCTCATGAGCCACGGGTAGCACCCAGAGAGCTACCAATTTCAAAATTTTTGAAGCTTCGTCCACCCACTTTCTGCGGAACTAGTGAGAAAGAGGATCCGCAGTATTTTGTGAGAGACATAGTCAGAATTGGGCACATGCTGAGGTGCTCAGGACATGAGTTAGTGGAATTAGCTTTATTCCAGCTGAGGGGAGCTGCTAGAGTATGGATAGAGTCCGTACAGACAAGGTATTCACGAAGGGTGGCACCGATGACCTGGGAAGATTTTTGGAAGGAATTCCTGGGTCGGTTTCTATCTGAAGGCACTAAAGATGAAAAGCGTCAGCAATTCGAGGAGTTGTGGATGATGCCTAACATGACCGTGACGGAGTATGAATTACTTTTTACAGAACTAGCTCAGTTCTCACCTGAGTTGGTTCCTGATGAAGAGGCGAGGATCAAGAGATTCATACACCGACTCACGGAGCCGTTGTTTACTGCCTTGCTACCCCAAAGAAGACAATTTGAGACTTTAGCTCAAGCAGCAGACTATGCCAGAATGATTGGAACCAGGAAGAGGTACGAGACTTCTGTTGATCCCAAAGTCAAGTTAATTACAGGTAGTGATAACCAAGGAGGTGGAAGTAAGAAGAGGAAGACAACAGGTTGAGGTGCAGAATATTCAGGGTCCCCAAGAGGACAATCCTCAACTACCACCCACGAAACAGGTACAAGAGGTAATTTTCAAGGGGGACAGAGAGTGCAAGGGGGTGGAAATACCAGTAAAACAAGACCCCAGTGTGCGACTTGCGGCAGGTATCATTTTGGAGTGTGTCGGAGACTGACAGGTGGATGCTACAACTGCGGCCAGGTGGGCCATATGGCTAGAGAGTGTCCAAAGAGAAAATAGGATACAAGTGTGAGAAGTAATTCGACGCCCAGGGGTACACCTATTCCAGCCCCACCAGTAGGAACCGTACCACCACAGCCAGCAAGTACAGGTGCAGCTAGAGGTCGTGGTGCAGGATCTAGTGGTAGAGGGCCAGGGGCAGTAAGTGGAGGACAAGCGCGGGTATTTTCGCTTTCTCAGCAAGACGCTCATGCATCAAATACAGTTGTGACAAGTACCCTTATTGTTTGCTCTCTTGAAGCACGAGTCTTATTTGATTCCGGCTCCACTCATTCCTATGTGTCGCATGCATTTACCTCTAAATTCAACAAAAGTCCATCTAGAATGGAAGAAACAATACTGGTCTCTACTCCAATGGGAGAATCGGTACAAGTAGAGTATGTGCACAAGTCTTGCATTGTGGAGGTCGATGGTCATGAGACTGTGGTAGGCCTTCGGTTGTTGTGTATGGTTGATCTTGATGTGATCCTCGGAATGGATTGGTTGTCGTCTTGCCATGCGGTTGTGGACTGCAGGGCTAAATGCTTGAAATTTAATATGCCAAACAAGGAGCCTTTTGTGATACGGGGTGACGGAGCTGCATCGTATCCAAGCTTGATCTCTACTTTGAAGGCATCCAAGTTACTTGCAAAGGGATGCAAAGGGTATTTGGCCTTGGTCCAAGATGCCACAAAAGCAGTACTTGGGGTGCACCGGTCCTTTTTGTGAAGAAGAAGGACGGATCTTTGCGGTTGTGTATCGATTACCGAAAGTTAAATAAGGTGACGATCCGCAATCAATACCCACTCCCGAGGATAGATGACCTATTTGATCAGTTGCAGGGTGCGAAGCGGTTTTCCAAGACTGACTTGCGATCTGGGTATCATCAACTGAAGATTCGAGAATCAGACATACCTAAGACCGCATTCAAGACCCGATATGGACATTACGAGTTCTTGGTGATGTCTTTCGGATTAAGTAATGCTCCTGCAGCGTTCATGGACATGATGAACAGGGTCTTTAAACCATTTCTAGACCGATTTGTCATTGTCTTCATTGATGACATCTTGGTTTATTCTAAGAATTCCGAAGAACATGCAGAACACTTGAGATTAGCCTTGCAGAAGTTGAGAGAAGAGAAATTGTATGCCAAGTTCTCTGAGTGTGAATTCTAGCTTGACAAAGTTGCCTTTTTGGGTCACATGGTATCATCAGAGGGAATCCATGTGGATCCAAGTAAGGTAGAAGCGGTGAAGAATTGGTCCCAGCCTACCTCTGTTACTAAAATTCGTAGTTTCTTGGGCTTGGCTGGATATTATAGATGATTTGTGCAGGACTTCTCTAAGGTTGCTGCACCTATGACTAAGTTGACTCAGAAGGGAGTGAAGTTCATATGGGATGATAAGTGCGAGCAGAGTTTTCAGAAGCTGAAAGACAGCCTCACTACCACTCCGGTGCTGGCATTACCTGAAGGCACATGAGGGTATGTGGTATACTGTGATGCGTCGAGGATCGGGTTAGGGTGTGTCTTGATGCAGCACGGTAAGGTGATTGCGTATGCATCGCAACAACTGAGGAAATATGAGAAGAATTACCCGACTCACGACCTCGAGACGGCTGCTGTAGTATTCGCTTTGAAAATTTGGAGGCATTACTTGTATGGTGAGACTTGTGAAATTTATACAGACCACAAAAGCCTCAAATACATTTTCGAGCAGAAAGACTTGAACTTGAGACAACGTCGATGGTTAGAGTTGTTGAAAGACTACGACTGCACGATCTTGTATCATCCAAGAAAGGCTAATGTGGTAGCCGATGCTCTGAGTTGGAAATCCATGGGCAGTCTTGCTCATATAAGTGAAGAAAGAAGACGTTGATCAGAGAGTTGCACGAGCTAGAACAGATGGGGAATCAGTTTGAGATTGGGAGTTCTAACTCACTTTTAGCCCATTTGCAAGCTAAGTCCTCTCTGGTAGAAGAAGTGAAGGCTAGACAGGATGAAGATACCGATCTCAAGCAAATCAGGGATACTGTAACTAAAGAGAAAGGGGATGACATCCGATTCTCTATTGATAATTTTGGAGTACTTCGGTTAGAGGGACGGCTGTGTGTCCCTATGGTTGATAACTTGAAAGAAAGAATCCTTGAAGAAGCACACCGAACAGCTTATACGATCCATCCGGGAGCTAATAAGATGTATCATAACCTGAAACAGCTGTATTGGTGGAATGGCATGAAAAGGGATGTTGCAAACTATGTAGCCAGGTGTTTAGTGTGTCAGCAAGTCAAGGCTGAACACCAGAAGCCCGCCAGACCATTACAACAGATAGAAATACCTGAGTGGAAATGGGAGAGGATAACGATGGATTTTGTAACAGGGTTGCCAAGATCACAACGGGGATTCGATTCGATTTGGGTGATAGTGGATCGCATAACTAAGTCCGCGCACTTTCTGCCAGTTAAGACCACTTACGGAGTGAGTCAATATGCGCAGATTTATCTATCAGAAATCGTTAGATTGCACGGTGTGCCAGTGTCCATAATATCTGACAGAGGGCCACAGTTCACTTCCAGGTTTTGGAAGTCATTGCAGGAAGTGTTGGGAACTAGAGTTGATTTGAGTACTCCGTTCCACCCACAGACCGACGGGCAATCAGAAAGAACCGTTCAGATTCTTGAAGACATGCTTCGGGCGTGTATTATGGATTTCGACGGAAGTTGGGAAAGGTATTTACCTTTGGTTGAGTTTGCATACAATAACAATTATCAAGCAAGTATCCAAATGGCACCTTCCGAGGCTCTGTACGGTCGTAGGTGCAGATCCCCGATTGGGTGGTTCGAGGTTAGAGAGACTAGTATAATCGGTCCCGAGTTGTTACAAGATGCCTTGCAAAAGGTGAAGTGCATAAGAGAGAGGTTGTTGACGGCTCAGAGTAGGCAAAAGTCCTATGCAGACAATCGAAGGAGAGAACTCGAATTTGCCATTGGTGACCAGGTGTTCTTAAGAATATCACCGATGAGAGGCGTGATGCGGTTCGGTAAAAAGGGGAAGCTAAGTCCTCGGTACATCGGACCGTTTGAAATCCTAGAACGAGTTGGAAATGTGGCGTACCGGTTGGAATTGCCTACGGAGTTGGAGGGGGTACATCCTGTCTTTCATGTATCAATGCTTCGGAAATATCTTCCCAATCCCTCGCACGTGATTCAATCGCAAGACGTGAAACTAACCGAAAATCTGACATATGAAGAGGAGCCAGGGGAAATCTTAGATCGGCAGTTGAAGAAACTCAGAACAAAAGAGATTCCATTGGTTAAGGTTCTGTGGAGAAATCACTCGACTGAAGAAGGTACATGGGAGGTCGAGGGTGAAATGCGCAGGACGTATCCTCATCTGTTTCAAGACTAAGGTTAGTAGTGTATTGTTGAAATTCAGGGACTGAATTTCTTAAGGGGGGAAGATTGTAATATCCGAAATATTTAGATTTAATTATTTTCATTATGATTAAATTTATTTTTCTTTCAGAAAGAAAAATAAATTAAATTAAAGAATTATAGGGTTAAAAATAGAATAAAGAAGAAAGTAATAGGAAATATTATAAAATTTTTTTTGGACCTAAAAGAAAAGAGGATTAAAAGCATGAGAGAAAAATAGGATATAACAAGTTTTTCTAATAAAATAAAAAAATTATATATACATATAATATATATATATATAAAATAGAATTTATATGGGGGCCACGTGACCCCCGTTTCACTAACTCACACACACCCATCCATTTTAATTAAACACATAAAAAAAAAGGAAAGCAAGAAGCAGCAAGTAGAAGCCACGCACGAACCCACTCATTAAAGCACACACACACCCATTCTTCCACTTACACACTCACACATTAAAAAAAAAAGGAAAAGAAAGAAAAGATAAGAATCAGAGGCCACACACCCTTATCAATTAATTAACACACACACATTAAAGAAAAAAAGAAGAAGCAAGGAGCAGAACGCATGAGCAGCAAGAAACCGAGGACCAAAGCGTGAAACACGCGAGAGGAGAAAGAAGAAGGTGCACGGTGGGAAACGGCCGGAATCTCACCGGAAAACACGTTCCGCCGCCGGTGAAGGCCACCAGACTTCATCCTCACCACCCATTAAGCTCCCCATCCGATTAAATCAAGGTATGAAAGCCCCAAACTCTCAAAACCCCAATTTCTCCAATTTTGGGTATTTTAGGAATTCTTCAAATACTTCCAATCGGGGCATTCCGGGGTTAAATATGAGCTTAGTGGTTGTTATTGAAAGCTTAGTAAGGTTCATAATCGAAGTTAAACCGTAGGATTTGACCGGGTATGGAAATTAAGAAAATTTAGCTAGAAAATTGCTATAAATTCGAAATTGATAGTTTGATGCATGTTTAGGCTTTGATTGGAGTAGTATAGGTGTTATAAATGCTGGAAATAGTCAAGGGAATAAAGCCCGAGTATTTACCGTCTCAACCAGAACCCAATCCGGTGAAAAAGAGGCGAAATACTAAGTCACAGTACCGTAAAGAGCTATGCGATGGGTTGAACACATCGGTCTAGTCCGTGGTAGACACCTAAGACTTGCTAAATTGGTTCCAAGGCTCTAATTATACCCAATTATATTTTTATATATAATTAAAGAGGTAGTAATTAAGCTTTTACTCGGCGAATAAGGGAGACGGTGGAATAAGTAAGTTAGAGCCTCTTTTGAACCGTGAATTTAATTCTTTTAATTGTTAGATACCCATATGAACACATGAAGGGAAATTTAGACAAGTGGGAATCTCTAACCTAAGCAATTAGAGGTTCTAATTGGCTCGAAAGTGTGAAAGCCGATATATGACAATATGGACTTTCAAAAAGAGAAATTTAGACGACGTAACGAACTAAATAATTAATTCTTGGAAAATAGCTAAAGGGTGCATAAGCATTAGCATGACACGTGCATAGTAGATGCTTAGTTACGCGTTCTAAATTTCTTAAATATAATGTGTATAGGGCACCACAGAGTGATTGGAGCTTCAGGCATTCCCAATACTGATCAGGAGGGCCAACGAGGTGAGGGGCTCTCCCATCCCTGCCCCACAGGGTTGGATGACTACGTGGAAAATGTGGTTTGCTCTATTTTGTGCAAATTGATATATGGAATATATTTATATGAATAGATTTGTGGTACGCGTGTATGATTTGCAAGTAAGTAGTCAACGTGCAATAGTATATGTGCTTATATGATTAATCACAAGGTGTATATGTGCTATTGTGGCTCACCGAGCCTGATATGATACCGTGGGTAGGATTGAGTCGGAATTTCATGTGTGAGAGTTTATTAATATTAGGAACCCACTTAAATTGATCATTGTGCAAAGGTTTTGATCGTATGGTACATTGAGGAAAATGAACCTAGGTTGTTAACTGTGAGTGAGAGTGATGCATAATTGAAAAGGGGGGAAACTAGGCCTAGCTAATTCACACGTGTAATATTTAGTTAGTTATTAATAGGGCGTCTTTCAAGGTCGATAGGTTATTTGAACTTGTTCAGGATTGTTCGGGTAGATCGAGTCGGTTATCCTGGTCGGACAGACAGGATTCAGTTAATAGTAAGTATGCCACATAGTGGCCATTACCTTGGTTTAACCGGGGTTAGACAAGTTGCCGGCTATTACTCTAAGCGTGCCTTGGAGTCAGAAAGTTCCTAGTTTGATCAACTAGGTTCGAATAAGACATTGCCTTTAGGCCAGTATTTCTCTTAGCGTAACGTGGGAGACAGAAAGTGAATGCCTTCGGGCCAGTGTTTCTCTTAGCGTAATGCAAGAGACAGAAAGTGAATGCCTACGAGCATAACTATGTATGACTTATGAAAAGATATGATATATGTTTTTGATTGGTTTACATGCGGATTAATAAACATGTTAGGAGCATGAATTAGAATTTTTAATTGTGAATATGATATATTGATTGCCTGATCATATTTAAGGTCACAATATAAATTTGTTTCATGCGCATGTGGTTGTGGTTGCTCCCTTCCCCCGTTGTAGTGGTACCCGCTGCTACGCCAGGGATGGGGGAGCTTCTCACTGAGTCTGTTCGACTCACCCCCTATTTACATGTTTTAGATACAGGTGGTTCAGGAGTCGGGAACGCGTCCACTTCTTCTCAAGGAGGCAGACAACTCTGAAGACCGCACGCTTTGTTCGCGCCGGTAGTTATTTTGATTATGTATATGTGTTGTGATGTATATATATATATATATATATATATATATATATATATATATATATATATATATATGAATCATTTTTGGGTGTAGCGTTTGTACAGATACAACTGCAGTATATATATACGTCCTATTCTAGCATTGTCAGCTTCATACAGATTAAAGTTAGGTCTTGGTGATGAGAATATAGGCTATGATATAATATATATTATGTATATACGTATATGACTTCTGCATGTGAATAGGATAGATCACACTCATTGAAACGTGTGATCAATATGTAAATTATATGTATGTGTGGCTGAATACCTGATTGCATGAGAATATTGCTTTCGCATGTGAATAGGATAGATCACACGCATTGAGGCGTGTGATCAATACGTAAACTATATGCAAGCTTGTGATTGGATATATATATGACTGTACACAGGATTTCTGCATGTGAATAGGATAGATCACCCACCCTGAAGCGCGTGATCAATATGTATACTATATGTACGTGTGAGTGAATGTGTATATATATAGACTGAAGCGGCGTTGAGCGAGCCGTGGATTGCACGCTACTTAGGTCACCAGATATGGATGGCCATAAATACTATATATTGTTTGTATTAGAAATGGGTAGTTATAAACATGTGAAATTGTCAATCAGAAATTAGAGGCTTACGGGATAGGAGAAATCCTACTTCCCGTGCCGATCACGGACGTCCGATAGGGGGTCGTGACATTTATCAAGGATCATTTTAAACAAGTTTTTCTAATGAGATTTATAATTGACCTTTTAGCAGTTAGATTCAACTTCTAATTTATGTTTGCCCCAAAATTTTGGATTTTTCAATTTCTTTCCCGTTTTTATTCTAATTGTTACAGCTAATAAGTAATAACACCTGAATGGCTGAATGAAGAACTTGAATTGGATACTAAATTTTAAAATCAATAAAACAAGAACCAAATAGTAAATAAAACATCAGTAAATAAAAACACCACTCAACCAGTGAGCATCTTCAAATGAATCGAGAAAAATCGAAGATTGAAAATTTACCTTCCTTTTCTTGACGTGATTGAGAGAAGCTTAAGCTCTGGCCACGTCTCCCTCTTTTCCTCTCGTTCTGCTCTAATCAAACGCTGCTTCACTCTTTTTCCTCTTCTCTGCTAGGAATTTCACAAGTTGTGAATCTAATTGTAACGAAGCTACTACCTAACCAACAAAGTGTACAGAGAAGAGCAGAGCAGCAAAGGAACCAGCTTTTAGATCGAAATTAGTGTAGAAAATATAATCAAGAAAATAATAACGTCATGTCATTACTATTTTTTAATATTTCTTCATTCTTGTAAAAAATGCGAGAGTGGCTTCCATCAAATGTATTTATTAGTAAACTTTGATGAGGGTAATTCATATATTTAGTTATAATTTCTATAAGAAGAATGAATGCCCAACAACAATATAATTCAAAGCACAAACAAGCGCATAGTTAATAAAAGCTTTAACTAGTTAATGACCAAGTTAGAATATATAAAAACAAAATTAAGTCAATTTAGATTTAATAAATGAAAATTTTCTGAAAATGCAAGAATCTGACATAGAAAATGCAATATTCCCAAAATTTCTGAAACAACAGGAATCACAAAAAATTCTCCTCCTTCTAGTATAGGAAACAAAACAAGAACCTAAGAAGAACAAATACATAAGACACACAAAAATGTCTACTGTACATTTGTAAAAGGCAATAAAAGTTCTAAACTTGTTTTATTTTATTATATTATATTATATTTGACCCTTTAATTTGATCAGGTAATTATGACTTATGAGTAATACTAGTGAGTGGTGAGAGTTGAAATTTTCAAGAAATGACGTTATTTTACTTTTGAATTGTGATTAAACGATGTGTAGATGATGTGAGTAAAAAAGAGTAATTGTTATTTTGAAAAATAGATTTGGAGGGTAGTGTTACAGTTGCAGGAGTAGTAGCCCCACCCAGCCATGTCGAGAGAAGAAACAATGATCCATTGAAGAAATGCCTCTAAGTGTCATTTTCTCTCAATATTAATATACTTCACACAAACCAAACAACTATTCACTTCTTTCTTTCTTCCTTCCTTCATACTCTCTCTCTCTCTCCCCTCATCAATCTCAAGCCTCTTCTTTGCAACTACTCCTTCCTAGCTACCTATTCATAAATTTCCCCTTTCTTTCTTTCTTACTTACCCACAAATCATCATTTCTCTTTTCTTAATATTAATTATACTTATACATCCATCCATCATCCTTCCTCTTCCTCTTCCTCTTCTCATATATACTGGCAGGCACAAACCCAGAATTGAGGCAGCCATATATATATAGATAGGAGACGCGGAATACAAATAGAGACAACTACAAAATTGAAGTGAATAAGAAGATTGTGTTTTTAAAAAAAGAAAGAAAGAAAAGGGAGAATACCATTAAAATTGTGATTATTAGTTTGAAAGAACCCATTTTGATTGAATTTGGAAAACTAGGAATTGAATAGGAAAGACTTCTGTTTTGATATGAAAGAAAGAAAATAAAGAGGGAATAGAAAACCTCAATAAAACTACAACACTTATTGTTGGAGGCAACCCTAAATCCATTATCCAAGGGGGAAACCGAATCGAAGACGGAAGAAGGAAGGGGTGAAGTGGAGGAGAAGAAGAAGAAGAAGAAGAGTGGAGAAAAAAAAATACTCGAATCGAAGACGGCGTGGTAAGCTCCGTAGGATGCAAAGTCGATCGAAGACAGAGTGCGTGATGATTTTGTGAGTCCTTTCCACTTCTGATCTCTAGGGCAGAGGCGCGAAATGAAAAAGAAAAAAGCGGAAGTGATGAAGTGCGCACGAGAGACGGAGTGTTTTCTCTTTTTTTTTATTTCTGTTTTCGATACACTTGATATATTGTATATATTAAATTGCACATGTAGGAACCAAATTTTTTATTATTAATTTTAAAAAATGAAATATATATGATTTAATTTTTTTAAAAAATTAATAATTATTTTTTTATTTTTTAAAAATATAGAAAACTATCAAATATCTAACTTATTACTATTTTAAAATACAATAATAAGTTTAGCCTTCTAATACATCAGTTAATCATTTTAAAAAAGTATTATTATGAACTTTAAAACAAAAAAAAAAAATAGATGAACATATATAAATAACACTATATTTGATGGATAATATTTCTCACTTAATATTGTAATTTTATATCTTTAATTTTAGGTTGTACAAAAAAAAACTTTATTCATATAATTTGTACAACCCATCTCTTTTATGATTATTCTTTTTAATTTTTTTTACATGTTTTATTTTGATATAAATATAAATAATTAAAAACAATTAATTCTCACCTATTACATGTTTTATTTTGGAGAAATCACAAAAATTATATATAAGTATATTCCTATTTATCACCAAACTATTTTTAAAATAAAAACTATAATTAATTAAATTTTCTAAGTTTCGGTGACAACATTTAAAAGTTCTTCACTTAAGGTTTTCAGTGGCGAACTTAAGTTTCCCCACATAAGGTTTTCGGTGGCGAAGTTTCAAAGTCGCCACAAAAACCTTTTTAGTGGCAAAGACTATAGTCGCCACTGAAAACCTTCAGTGGCGAAATGCAAAAAGTGGTCACTGAAGAGTTCTTTATGGCAAAAGGAGTAGGCACCACTAAAAAGCCTTCAGTGGCAACTTTTTGCATTTCGCCACTGAAAACCTTCAGTGGCGACAAAAATCATCGTCAAGGAAAACCTTTGGTGACGAAACACAAAATGTCGCCACCGAAGGCTTTTAGTGGCGAAAATATTTTCGCCACTGAAGAGCTTTTGGTGGCGAAAAAATTGTAGTTGTTATCGAAGGCCTTCGGTGACGACTAAAATGTCGCCATTGAAGACCTTCGATGGCGACTTGAAAATGTCGTCACTGAAGAGGGACTTTCATTGACGAATTTTCAGAGTCGCCACTGAAAGTCGTCACTGAAAGCCCCTTTTCTTGTAGTGCTCCCTTGCTCACTTATGGGTTCATAACAAATGGGTTGGTTAAGTGGTTCAACTGGGTTCCTTCCCACTACCTTCCCAATTTTTACAATTTTAACAACGCATGGTTCAACCCCGTTCCTTCCCATGCCTGCCGTTGTACATCAACACAAGGTGAGTGCCATGGTTCAACCTTGTTCCTTCCCATGGACTACCCCATGCCACATTCACATATGGTGTATGGTTCACTCATGGTCCTTCCCATACACCACCTTAGTATCTTAACTCATGATTGGTCACATGGTTCTGCCTTTGCTCCTTCAATTCCCATTTTCTCAACCATGCAACATTCACACATGGTGTATGGTTCACCCAAGGTCCTTCCCATACACCATCTTAGTACCCTAACTCAATACTTAATACAAACCGTGCACAATTTCCTACACACAATCATCATCATACAACACACATCAATCAAAGAGATAATTTGCAAATTAATTCACTCATCCTATCAAGAATCCTTATTCATGCACAAGCTCACATTCAATCTACATAAATTTCACGTCTATATCAAGCATTAACAACCATCCATGAGTACAAATATACATTAAGAAATTCATAATTTTGATTACACAATTACATCATCCAATCAACCCTTTATGGGCTAGGATGAGAGAGTCCCTCACCTGGGCGACTCCCTTGATTATACTCTTGAGTGTCTTCGCCTCCAAAGAGTTCTTTAGTTATTTGAAAAATCTTATAGCAGCTAAAAATGTTTCTCTGATTCTGAAAAAAAAAACATTTTCTCATAACTAATTGGGAAATATTCTCTAAAATTCACTATTCTAGTTTTTCCCAAGTAATTTCCCACATTAAGTTTCTATCTTTCCAACAACTTCTCCTTTAATTAAATCTGTCTTAATGAGATCCTAACAACATAATTATTAACTTAGAACCCATTTTGAAGAAAAGAATTCAGAGAGAAATAACATTCAAATGAAAATTCACACAAAGCTTTTACAAACACCAGTTCACTTTCATATGTATACCAGCAAGGTTTAGACATGATAAACTTCACCAATTAAAGGAGTTCTAAGTTTCTAAAAGCATCTTTGTGTGTCCTCTAACGCTTAAAAAAAATTCAGCTTATGGAGAAAACAATTAAGAGAGTAAAATAGTAAAGAATTCAAATACCCCAGAAACAGAGGTAAGTGTAGAACAGGCTGAACAGCCACATTTCGAGCTCCTTTATAGAAAATCTAACCATTGGAGCACACATGTAATGGACAATCTAAAAAGCTTGGGATGTTAGGTTTCACCCAGCTTTGGAATCATATGAATCCATGGAGAAACGAATTCAGAAAACAAAATTAAAGAAGACATGTTCTGATCGAAATCTGAGAAAAACATCAACAACGTTTTTTAGACTTCTCTCAAGACTTAAACCACAAAAGTGGATGCTTTTAGAGCTGGTGTGCAATTTCAAAACCTAGGGAAGGGTTGGCTACATTACCTTGCTCTTCCTTGGTCAGAAATTCGAGGAAGAAAGATGATTTTTCACTGCTAGCTCACGGTTTGCCTAGGTAGAACTCAGAAAGATGATGTTCTTTCTTCTCGGTCTCTTCTTCCTTCTACTCAGCTCTAAACCCAGTTTTGATTCTTCCCATTCTCTCTCTAACTTCAGCTTCCTTCATCTCTCGTTTCCCCCATCTCACTCCTTTTCCTCGGTTTCCCTCTTTACATTCTTACTCATACAAGAGCAACAAGGCATCATCGAAACGATAGAAATCCACCGTTGGTCACTCATGTTGCAGCTGTCGGTGATGTTCCCCCTTCCTCCCGGTGGTTTTCTTCTTGTTCATCTCTATCTCTCTCTCAATCGAATCCTTCTCTCTCTTGGTTCCCTTTTCTCTTTCTCAATCTCTCTTGTAACGATAGAAAGAAAAAGGAAGAATGAATATATTCTTTTAGGGTTAGAGATCAGGTGGCTAACTTAATCTAATAAGGAAAGAAATAAAAATTGTGTGTCTTATAATTAAGTAAGGAAGAGTGAGATGCTTTCTCTATATCCAGCCACAAGAGAAGGTGATTCCCTTAGGTTACGTTTGGTTGAAAAAAATTTTGGAATTGGAATTGGAATTGAATTATTTGAATTGAAAATTTGTGTTTGGCATGAAAAGAATGGAATTGGAATTGAATGATTTGAATTGAAAAAGTGTGTTTGGTATGAAAAGATGGAATTGAAAGTTTATAAAAGAATGTGAGGTAAAAACACTAATTTGCTCCTTAATAAATATAATAATTATTTTTTTAGTTTTATTTTTTAGTATATAATTACTTTTTTATATTCATTATAAAAAATAAAAAATAGTAAGAGAGAGAGAAAGAGAGAGAAAGAAAGTAGGGACAAAAATATCTTTTAAACCCAATTCCACAAAATTTATCTCAATTCCTCAAAAATACACTACAATCTAATTCCACAAAATTTACACACCCAATTCTAAAAAACTAATTCCACGTAATTCAATTTCAATTCCACATAACTCAACCAAACTAAATAATTTCTAGAATATTTGTGCAATTCCATGTGGAATCCAATTCCACGTCCAACCAAACAAAACCCACTTTATGGAATTGAGAATTGGTGTCACGACCCCTATGCCTGTAAGCCTTATCACCTAATTGACAGAATATCTATGGCTACACCGAAATGGTGGCCTATCCTAGGGAAGCAAATCCACGGCCAGTGCCGCTTCAGGATATAGATATAGGAAAACACACATAATGTTTATAACCTGTGTACTGGCTACACATCCGAAAATGCTGCCTATCCTATTCACATGCAACAGATATAAGTATATATATGTATATATTTTAAAAACAAGTTTTCCCTGTATGGCAAGATAACTAATCTTGATCTTTAAGGTGTGTGAAACTAACAGTTCTAGATTTAATAATACGATCTAATTGGGTACGTCTACCCTTTACTTTATGCTACAACGATAAAGTAAATTAAATTACAATTACAATTTATTCACCCACATGAACAAGTTGTGGGTCTTGGGAAGTGTTGCTCAACCCTCGTTCCACCAAGACTTCTTCCACTTGTACTTAACCTGTCTCTGTGTAGTAAAAATGAGGTGTGAGTCTTAACCACGCGACTCAGTGAGGACTCTCCCATCCCTGGCGCAAGGTGGGTACCATAGCGCTGGGTTTGGGAGCCATACACAAACACATGCAAAAACAACTAGTTACTGTTAGTTAGCATACATTCTTGGTGATCACACAACAACAGAAATTTCACCCAAACACTCACATGCATTTAATAACTGTAAACATGCAGCAGTTTATTCCACATCATCAATCAGCAAGTAAACATGTAACATATAGTGCCGGCTTTTACTTACCGATTTTCTCACGTTTCAACATGTCTGAATCAAACAAGGCGTGTGGTGACGTAATCCTGTACGTTACCACTACGCTGCACAATCAGCAATTATATCCAAACACAGCCAATTTGTACATACACACAGATGCTAAACATACATCTACTTAATCTCCCAACTCTGGGGTATCTACTAGCCACTACGTGACTTTTCAACTTCGAACCCGTGCACTCTGGCTTCTGGCCACCATGTGGCAAATATGCTTAACCCATTTACTCGGGTACTGGTCACCTCGTGACAATTCTGTTAATCAAACAATACTTAACCCATTCACTTGGGTACTAGTCACCTCGTGACAATTCTATTAATCAAACACAATCAACTTCTATCTATCAAACAACTAATACGTAGCCACCACGTGGGACATCCTGGCCCCTTGCTGCGGGGCAATAGCTTGAGCCCACTCGTCCATTACCCAACCAGGCCACATGGTGGGCACGGCACGACGTCTCGAAGCATGGCCACTGACACACCCTGGACCACCTCCACAGGATGATTTCTCTTTTACTAGGCTAGGCTCACGGTTCACCCGTAGGTTCCTCCCGTTTCTCGTTTCATGAGTCTCACATATTAATAGGTTTCTTTGTACCTTTCCCGAAGGATCAACAATTCTTCTCCTTATTAATATGTACAAGTATCCTCAACAGGATATAACTCATATACCCCTCCAGATGCACTCTCTGAGCCTCAAGCTATCGTCATAGCAATATAAAAACTTTCTGACCCTATTGCCAGGATAGGGCAATGACCATCGTCATGGTGATTATAAAACTGAGGTCTCAAGTGCCATCTGACGTTGTTCTAGTCGATGTCTCACATCGCTAGCATAACCAAATCCGAAACCCACCAATAACTCCCTTTGCATGATTTTAATTTAAGTCACCGTCGTGACGATTTTTCAAAATAAAGTTTAGCCCTTCCGTACAAGGGCTCTTGCCACCGTCGTGGAAAATATTTAATAAAATACTCATCATGCCTCCGGAGTGTATGAGTTGGATTTGTAACACACCAATCATAGCAAACAATTACTCCCTACTCCTATGTCTTCCTATCTAAGCTACTTTCCACAACCTATTTTCTAGTTCCTTTATTCTTTTAACATCCTATACCTCTAGCTATCACATACTAGAAAAGCAGAAAATGTACATACTCATGTAATCCACATAAGCATACAACCCTAGGAGCAGAGATGGAAGAACCCTCACCTTGGCCAACCTTCCATGCAATCCTCTCCTTTAACTTAGTCTCCTCGGAGTTCCTGTTGCACTCTATTGCGTGTTGTTGTTCCTATAAGAACAACATTTAATTCATTAAGGTTATTACTTAACTTAACTCATTATTTATCTCTCCATTACTCTCACATATAGTCCATGGTTGCCACGGAGTCAAGCTCTTGGTCTTATCGGACTTCTCTATACTGACTTATGCGTATCCTTCCTCGAACACTTGACTTGCTCGAATATAATACTCTACTTGAGTGTTTCACATACTTGGATTTGAGTCTTAGACCTCTATCTAACTTGTATTCGCATCTAAGGAAGCTTATCTAGCTTGGTTGGAAGGAATCCTAATTTTAGGAAGGTCTAAGCATTTTGATCCAACTTGGGTTCTAAGAAATCTAGTTTTTAAACCCCAATATACCTCTGGTTTGTCCTACTTAAGGTTTCCTAAATATTTATGAAAGGAGAAGGTTGAAATTTTAGAAATTGGATTTCATTGTTCCGCAAGCTTCCACTCTTGGGAAACAAGAAAGTATCTAAATTAATTCTTGATGCTTGATAGCATATTTAGAATTATTCTAGGGTGTTTAAGATTGAAAAGAAGAGGTTTGGAGCCCTCAACATCACCCTTAAAATGTATTTGGGCAACCCGAGCAGGGACCCGGGACGTTAACGTCAAGGTTCAAGCTTAGTAACCTCGGGCCAGCTCTTCACGGGTCTTGTTCAGCTAATATCTCAACATTATAATTTCAATAATATCAATCCAAACCTATTTACTCAAATCCAAGTTCAATCCTAATTATCACAATTTTCCAATTTGAAAATAATTATAATTTCAACCCCAAATCCTTCCAAATTCTAATTTGGGCAAATCCGAGAATGTAATCTTGATTCCTACCCCAACTAAGTGTTCAAGAACACTTTCTAGGTCTCAATCTACCCTCGAAACAATTCAATCGAAGGTGAATCGAAGGAATCCCTAAAAATGGAGAAATTGAGGGTTTAGAATGAAATTGGGGTTACCAACCTTTTATTCGATCGGTGGGAGGTGTGGAAGATGTTGGAGTCGAGCTCCGGTGGCTTTTCCCAGCGTCGGCTAGCTCTTCTCCGACGAGTTTTCGGCGGTTCCTCCTCCTTCCTCTTCTCTGCTCCTCCCTCTCTCTCTCTCTTCTCGTCCTCCATTCTTTCTCTCGTCTTTCTTTCTTTCTTTCTCTCTTTTTCTTTCTTTTCTCTTTCTATCCTTTAAATCACGCCACCCCCTTTCAAATATAATTAAAATAATATATATATATATATATATATATATATAATAAAACTAAATAAATAAATAATTAATTATAATAATAATTAATTAATTAATATAATTAAAAATAAATTAATTAATAATTAAATAAATAATAACTAATATATATATTTTTAATTAAATCCTTTTCTCTATTTAATTCAGGATTTCAATTTCTTAAGTCCCGAATCAAATCTCAAAAATTATTTTCTACTTCTTTTCTTTTACTTTTATTTTATTTTAAACTTTGAAAAATTTTCTCGGCTATCACAATCTTTGAGAAAAAAAATTCCTTTCTGGTTTCTTTTAACTTTCATATATATTTTTTCATGTTCTTTTGTAAAGTTTTAAATTCCTAGCCCCAAAATAGATCATTCTTTAATCCTCAAAATTTTAAATAAATCATTTTTTAATCCTCGAAATTTTTCAGGGTATTACAATTGGATTCTATATGGAATTGTCTAATTTCACGGAATCCAATTCTCAATTTTAAGAAGCGAACCAAACACTAGAAAATTTTGTTTTTTATGGAATTGGATTCCATTTCCTTAAAAATTTTGAACCAAATGTCTCACACGTAAGGTAGTAAGGTGTTGGTGTATTTTAGTGTTCTATCCCACTATGGTAATGGAATTTCAGCTTTTAACTCCATTGTCAATTTTATTTTATTATTTGGTCCCAAGTCTATATGTTTAAGTACTTTATTTATTTTAAATTTTCTTTTATATAATTTACACTTAGTCCGTAATTAACTTTCATTTTGGCGAATTAAATTGATTTATTAAATCTTATTTTCCTTTTAATCTGAAGAATTCAGGACATTGATAAATTTCTTACTATTAAATGGTATATTAACTTTTAACTATTTATTTCAAAATTAACTATTTAAATTTTAAATTTGCTTTATTTATTTATAAATCTTAAATTTTAATTTAATTAAGTCGTCTAACTATTTTATAAAGTATACTTTGGAGCGAGATATTACAGTAAGTTAACTTCTTTAGATAATTCCCAACTAAAGCTTTGAAAACATCATACTTCTAGCTTTAAGTTTGGGTGGAACTTCTCTTCTCACTTGCGATCACCACTATTGGGTGTAATAATTGTGAAGTTTGCGAACAAATACCACAATTTAAAAATTATTAAAACATTTTGTTCTAAAAAAATATTAACAAACTTTAATTTTTATTAATTTTAAAATTATTTAAATTTCTAGGTTAAAATCTTTATAAAATTTAGAATATTATATCTTTAGTAACCATTTTAATATTATTACTAAAAAATATGACAATTTCTCAATTTTTTTAGTAGTGATTTCAGGTTTATTGGCAGCACTTATTTCTGTCCATATAATATATAAATACTATTAAAATTTTTAATCAGTTCTATATTTAATTATGAAGACATTAAATATTTTCCATCCTCTTTTAATGAAGCTTTAGTCACTTTTTATTATTCTATAAAACTAATTTATTCAAAACATGTAAAAAAAATTGTTCTAGGCTAGACAAGTAAGATATATATAAGCTTAATTTTTCGTGTGTGATTTTGTTTATTGGTCTCTTATCAGCTCCTTGACAAAGCATATATACAGTACACCATTGAAAACCACAAACACTAGTTATGTGAAAGACGCTTTTATAAATAAAGTCATACGAAAAATCAAACAAAAAACCAAAGGAAATTACAATATTCCATAACTCTGGATGTTGAAAAAACTAATTATTCAATATCTTATGCCAATTCATCTTATAAATATCAGGATAAATATTATTCAATCATCTTTACTAAGTAGATCCCCTTTCTTGTTCTCGGCTTCCACTTGAGCTCCCAAGTAGTCAATGGTTTCCTTATGAAGACCATCTTGCTTTCCCTTATCAAAATCCGTCAGAGTCTTCAAGTTGGATTGTGTAGTTTGCAAATGAGATAGACAAGTTTTTCAAAATTCAGCATTGTCTTATGCATCATCCCTTGAACTTCTTTCTGGGACCATGCAACATTCTCATCTAAGTCAATAATATTAAGAGAAAGATTACCAAATGAATAATTACCAAACAAGGTATAATGTTTTTGACTTTGATACTTTGAATCCTTTATGTCTTCTTCTTCTGCATTCTCACTTGCCTTCAGCATTTGTAGATGGTGCAATAGTTCAAAAGAGTTGAGGTGATTTTACTAATTCTCTATATTGATTTGAGAAATTTGATGAAGAAACAACACAATTTATAGTGGCTTAGATGTTTTATTTTGCCAAAATTGGTGTTTGACTTTTGTAAACTCTTTAAGAAGGAATTAATGTAAATTTAATTGATTACTTTGTCCAATTAATGTTACAAAACTTTATTGTTCTTAAAGTAGAAAAAACAAAAGTAAATTATTATAGTATGGATGAAAAAAAATAGAACTTACTCTTTCCAATTAATGTCAGAAAAATGTATTGTTCTTGAAGTAGAAAAGAACAAATTAAAAGTAAACTATTACTTTTCACTTCTATGATTTTTTTTCCCTAATATTGTATGGGAGTAAAAAAGATGGAACGCACTTAGGAATGTTTGTGCGTATAGTCAGTCATGTTTAACTTAAAACTCCACATTGAAACATAGCACTTCTTAGCAGGTTAGTTTGATGAAATTTGGGAGACTGACGTGAACCAACCTGACCCCTAGACATTGGGTTGGGCACTAATAGTACATTTTTAGGTTGGTTTTAGTTATTTTCGGATTAATTTTGAAATTTTATCAACTTTTAAACCAAATTTTATACTCAAAACAAAATCAAATTATAATTGTTTTTATTTAGTCATGCATTTTAATTGAAATATTTAATATAAATATTTGGTATGTAGGATACATGTAAATGTGATGAATTATAATATTGATTTGTGCACTAGTAGGAAACTAATGTGGGCTTGAGTCACAACCTTGTTGCATCCACATAAAAAAGTTGATGCATATGCTTATAGTTGATTTTGTCTGCATTAAAATAAATTTAAGTTCGATAGAGATGAAGCCCGTGAAAGCTCGAGTGTAGTAGTTCAAACTCAAGCTAAGAGATCAATAACAACCAATCTGTGTTTCTTTTATATGTATATATATATACATATACTTGTGTATTAAGAAATCAATT
This sequence comes from Senna tora, assembly GCA_014851425.1. Lineage (NCBI taxonomy): Eukaryota > Viridiplantae > Streptophyta > Magnoliopsida > Fabales > Fabaceae > Senna > Senna tora. The sequence goes on from CM026264.1 coordinate 44,504,562, forward strand.
GAAATTGAGTATAAGTTGGGATTTTACACTTTACCATGTGATAAATTTTAACGTAGGGCATGTCTTTGAAACTATACTCAAATTTGAGCCTTTGTGGTCGTCTAGACAATTAATACTAAGACCTTGTCCCGTTTGAGACGTTCGATAAAATTGGAACAAGAAAAAAAAAGTCCAACATATTATCTATATGCTACCTTTCTCAAATAAAATAAAGCTACTTACTATCCAAATTATTATACAAAGTAAAACCATTCAATGATTAACGTAGAACAATTCATTTTGCATAATATTAAGTAATTCTATGTGTAGCAAACTGAAAATATGAATACACATCAAAATAGAAGTTATAGTTTTTAAGTGTGTATATGTAGAATGTATAGTTATTTTGAGGAAAGACTCTTAGGTTTAATCTTTTAATCCATCACACATGATACTAACTTTCTTTTAGAGTTTGTCACATGTAACCTTTCTTAGAACTAATCATATTTAAGATATTTTTGGCATAAAATTAATTAAATGAATAATAAAATGATAAAGTAAATAAGAATAAATAAATAACGTTATTGGTCAGTGTACAAATATTGAGACAACATATGTCCATAAAAATTTTTCATTAGTTATTGTGCCAGCAGAAGATTTGCCAAAGGCATATGCTATATGAGTATGTGATAAGACACATAATATAATGTATGTTAACTTCTTTTCATAATTCCCGACTAAAGCTTTGAAAACGTGATAGTTTTAGCTTTGAGTTTGGATGAACTTCTCTTGAGACAACACATATCCCTAAATATTTTTCATTAGTTATTGTGCCAGCAGAAGATTTGCCGAGGGCATATGCTATATGAATATGTGATAAGACACATAATAGAATGTATGTTAACTTCTTTTCATAATTCCCGACTAAAGCTTTGAAAACGTGATAGTTTTAGCTTTGAGTTTGGATGAACTTCTCTTCACACTTGCGATTACCATTGTTGGGTGTAATAATTGAGAAATTTCCGAAAAAATACCACAAATTAAAAAATTATTAAAACATTTTCTTCTCAAAAAATAAAATTATTAACACATTTTCATTTTTATTAATTTTAAATTTTTTTAAATTTCTAGGTTAAAAACTTTATAAATTTTAGAATATTATATCTCTAGTAACCATTTTAACACTATTATTAAAAAATATGACAATTTCTCAAATTTTTAGTAGTGATTTCAAGTTTATTAGCAGCATTTATTTCTTTCCATATAATATATAAATACTATTAAAATTTTTAATCAGTTCTATATTTAATTATGAAGACATTAAATATTTTCCATCCTCTTTTAATGAAGAATTAGTCACTTTTTTATTATTCTATAGAACTAATTTATTCAAAACATGTAGAAAAAAAATTGTTCTAGGCTTAGACAAGTAAGATATATATAAGCTTAATTTTTTGTGTGTGATTTTGTTTATGGGTCTCTTATCAGCTCCTTGACAAAGCATATATATAGTACACCATTGAAAACCACAAACACTAGTTATGTGAAAGACACTTTTATAAATAAAGTCCTACGAAAAACCATAAAAAAAAAAACCAAAGGAAATTACAATATTCCATAACTCTGGATGTTGAAAAATCTAATTATTCAATATCTTATGCCTATTCATCTTATAAATATCAGGATAAATATTATTCAATCATCTTTACTAAGTAGATCCCCTTTCTTGTTCTCGCCCGGCTTCCACTTGAGCTCCCAAGTCACTGGTTTCCTTATGAAGACCATCTTGCTTTCCCTTATCAAAATCAGTCAGAGTCTTCAAGTTGGATTGTGTAGTTTGTAAATGAGATAGACAAGTTTTTCAAAATTCAGCATTGTCTTATGCATCATCCCTTGAGCTTCTTTCTGGGACCATGCAACATTCTCATCTAAGTCAATAATATTAAGAGAAAGATTACCAAATGAATAATTACCAAACAAGGTATAATGTTTTTGACTTTGATGCTTTGAATCAATTATGTCTTCTTCTTCCGCATTCTCACTTGCCTTCAGCATTTGTAGATGGTGCAACAGTTCCAAAGAGTTGAGGTGATTTTACTAATTCTCTATATTGATTTGAGAAATTTGATGAAGAAACAACACAATTTATAGTGGCTTAGATGTTTTATTTTGCCAAAATTGGTGTTTGACTTTTGTAAACTCTTTAAGAAGGAATTAATGTAAATTTAATTGATTACTTTGTCCAATTAATGTTACACAAATTTATTGTTTTTAAAGTAGAAAAAACAAAAGTAAATTATTATAGTATGGATGAAAAAAACATAACTTACTCTTTCCAATTAATGTCAGAAAAATTTATTGTTCTTGAAGTAGAAAAGAACAAATTAAAAGTAAACTATTACTTTTTACTTCTATGATTTTTTCCCCCAAATATTGTATGGAAGTAAAAAAGATGGAACGAACTTAGGAATGTTTGTGCGTATAGTCAGTCATGTTTAACTTAAAACTCCACATTGAAACATACCACTTCTTAGCAGGTTGGTCTGATGAAATTTGGGAGATTGACGTGAACCAACTTAACCGCTAGACATTGGGTTGGGCACTAACAGTACATTTTTAGGTTGGCTTTAGTTATTTTCGGATTAATTTTGAATTTTTAACAACTTTTAAACCAAATTTTATACTCAAAACAAAATCAAATTATAATTGTTTTTATTTAGTAATGCATTTTAATTGAAATATTTAATATAAATATTTGATATGTAGGATACATGTAAATGTGATGAATTATAGTATTGATTTGTGCACTAGTAGGAAACTAATGTGGGCTCGAGTCACAACATTGTTGCATCCACATAAAAAAGTTGATGCATATGCTTATAGTTGATTTTGTCTGCATTAAAATAAATTTAAGTTCGATAGAGATGAAGCCCGTCAAAGCTCGAGTGCAGTAGCTCAAACTCAAGCTAAGAGATCAATAACAAATAATCTATGTTTCTTTTATATATATATATATATATATATATATATATATATACATACATACATACATACATACATATACCTGTGTATTAAGAAATCAATTGAAATTGACTACAAGTTGGGATTTTACACTCTATCATGTGATAAATTTTAACGTAGGGCAGGTCTTTGAAACTATACTTGAATTTGAGCCTTTGTGATCATCTAGACAATTAATACTAAAACCTTGTCCCGTTTGAGACGTTCAATAAAATTGGAACAAGAAAAAAAAGTCCAAAATACTACCTCTTCGCTACCTTTCTCAAATAAAATAAAGCTACTCACTCTCCAAATTATTACACAAAGCAAAACCATTCAATGATTAACGTAGAACATTTCATTTGACATAATATGAAGTAATTCTATGTGTAGCAATATGAAAATATGAATATACATCAAAATAGAAGTTATAATTTTTAAGTTTGTATATGTAGAAGGTATAGTTATTTTGAGGAAAGGCGCATAGGTTAATCTTTTAATGCATCATATGATACTAGCTTTCTTTTAGAGTTTGTCACATGTATCCTTTCTTAGAACTAATCATATTTAAGATATTTTTGGCATAAAATTAAATAAATAAACACTACAAGAAAATGAGGGATCAGAGATGGACTTTAGACACAGATTATAGTCCGTGTCTAATCCATGTCTGGTGTCACGACCCCCGTTTAGAGGACCGTGACCGGCACAGACACAGGGAATATCCCTATGCCTGTAAGCCTTCACCTAATTGACAGAATAGCTATTATTAAAAAAATACATTCACATGCATTATAATACCATGGCTACACCGAAATGGTGGCCTATCCTAGCCAAACAAATCCACGGCCAGTGCCGCTTCAGGATATAGATATAGGAAAACACACATAATATGTAATCTGTGTACTGGCTACACATCCGAAGATGCTGCCTATCCTATTCACATGCAACAGATATGTGTATATATATATATATATGAAAACAAGTTTTTCCTACATCGTAATCTAACGGATCCTGATCTTTAAGGTGTGTGAAGCTGACAGTTCTAGATTTAGTAATACAGTCTAATTGGGTACGTCTACCCTTTACTTTATGATACAATGATAAAGTAAATTAAATTACAATTACACTTTATTCACCCACATGACCAAGTTGTGGGTCTTGGAAAATGTTGTTCAACCCTCGTTCCACGGAGACTCCTTTCACCTGTACTTAACCTGTCTCTGTGTAGTAAAAATGAGGTGTGAGTCTTAACCACTCGACTCAGTGAAGACTCTCCCATCCCCGGCGCAAGGCGGGTACCTTACCGCTGGGACTGGGAGTGATACACAACCACATGCACAAACAACTAGTTACTGTGAGTTAGCATGCATTCTTGGTGATCACACAATAACAGAAATTTCACACAAACACTCACATGCATTTAACAGATATAAGCATGCAGCAGTTTATTCCACGTCATCAATCAGCAAGTAACATGTAACACATAGTGCCGGCTTTTACCTACCGGTCCTCTAACATTCAGCACGTTTGAATCAACAAAATGCGTGGTGACGTAGTCCTGTACGTTACCACTACGCTGCACAATCAACAGTTATATGCAACCACAGACAATTTATACATACACACAGATGCTAAACATACATCTACTTAATCTCCCCAACTCTGGGGTATCTACTAGCCACTTTGTGGCTTTTCTACTTCAAACCCGTGCACTCGGGCTACTGGCCACCACGTGGCAAAACATACTTAACCCATTCACTTGGGTACTAGTCACCTCGTGACAATTCTGTTAATAAAAGACAATCAACTGACGCATAGCCACCACGTGGCACGTCCTGACCCCTTGCTGCGGGGCAATAGCTTGAGCCCACTCGTCCATTACCCAACTAGGCCACATGGCGGGCACAGCACGACGTCTCTAAGCATGACCACTGTCACACCTGGACCAACTCCACAGGATGATTTCTCTTTTACTAGGTTGGGCTCACGGTTCAGCCGTAGGTCCCTCCCGTGTCTCCTTACCTTAGTCTCACATATTAATAGGATTCTTTGTATCTTTCCCGAAGGATCAACAATTCTTCTCCTTATTAATATGGACGAGTATCCTTAGCAGGATCTAACTTATATACCCGTCCAGATGCACTCTCTGAGCCTCAAGCTATCGTCAAAGCAATATGAAACCTTTCTGACCCTATTGCCAGTATAGGGCAATGACCATCATCATGGTGATTATAAAAATGAGGTGTCAAGTGCCGTCTGACGTTGTTCTAGTCGATGTCTCACATATTAATAGGATTCTTTGTATCTTTCCCGAAGGATCAACAATTCCTCTCCTTATTAATATGTACAAGTATCCTCAATAGGATATAACTCATATACCCGTCCAGATGCACCCTCTGAGCCTCAAGCTAACGTCTTAGCAATATCAAACCTTTCTGACCTTATTACCAGGATAGGGCAATGGCCATCGTCATGGTGATTTTAAAAACTGAGGTCTCAGGTGTCATCTGGCGTTGTTCTAGTCGATGTCTCGCATCGCTAGCATAACCAAATCCGAAACCCACCAATAACTCCCTTTGCATGATTATAATTCAAGTCACCGTCATGACGAGTTTTCAAAATAAAAGCTTAGTCCTTCCGTACAAGGACTCTTTCCACCGTCGTGGAAAAAGATTTAATAAAATACTCATCATGCCTCCGGAGTGTATGAGTTGGATTTGTAACACACCAATCACAGCAAACAGTTGTACTCTACTCCTATGTTTTCCTATCCAAGTTACTTTCCACAACCTATTGCTAGTTCTTTCATTCTTTTAGCCTTCTATACCTCTAGCTAACACATACCAGACAAGCAGAGAATGTACATACTCATGTAATCCACATAAGCATACAACCCTAGGAGCAGAGATGGATGAACCCTCACCTTGGCCAACCTTCCATGCAATCCTCTCCTGTAGCTTTAGTCTCCTCGGAGTTCCTGTTGCACTCTTTTGCGTGCCGTTGTTCCTATAAGGACAACATTTATTTCATTAAGATTATTACTTAGCTTAACTTGTTATTTATCTCTCCATTACTCTCACGTGTAGTCCCTGGTTGCCACAGAGTCAAGCACTTGGTCTTATCGGACTTCTCTATCCCGACTTATGCGTATCCTTCCTCGGACAATTGACTTACTCGCGTGTAACACTCTACTAGAGTGTTTCACATACTTGGATTTGAGTACTAGACCTCTATTTAACTTGTATTCACATCTAAGAAAGCTTTTCTAGCTTGTTTGGATGGAATCCTAATTTTAGGAAGGTCTAAGCATTTTAAATCAACTTATGTTCCTACTTGGGTTCTAAGAAATCTAGTTTCTAAACCTCAATATACCTCCAATTTATCCCACTTAAGGTTGCCTAAAGGTTGTGACAGTTTAAGGTTGAAATTCAAGAAGTTGGACTTAGTTTACTCTGCAAGTTTCTATTCTTGAGGGACAAGAAGACATTTGGAATGATTTTGATCCTTAAAAACATGGTTGGTGGAGTTCTAAGAAGTTTAGGATTGAAAGTAGGAGGTTCAGACACCCCGGATTGGCAAAGAAATGAATTTTAGGCATGCTGGGCAGAGGCCGGGCGCTATAGCACAGAGCTGCTGCCCAGAAGCTCTTGGTACACCCGAGAGCTAGCGCTATAGCATCGGTTTCGGCGCTATAGCGCCAGCTCGCAGCACAGCAATTCGTTTGCTGTGCTGTGGGCTGGTTTGGGCCCGTTCCGAGCCCCTTCCGCCCCTGGCTTCGACTCCACACCCCACGGGTTTTGTTCACCTACATATATACTACATTTAGGAAGTCCTACAACTCAAATCCAACTCCGATTCGTCGCCAAATCATTGATCGTTAGAGATTGGGAAAAATGGGTTTTATAGACCCCAAACTCTTCCCACTTCGAATCCGGCCAAATCCAACGATCTAGCCTCGAATCCTAACCCCAATGAGTGCAAGAAAACTTTAGAAACATTATTCTACCCTCGAATCCGCCCAAACTCGGATTCTCAACTCAATTCCAAAAATGAAGAAAAATGAAGAAAATGGGGACTTGGAGAGAATCAGGCGTTATACCAACCTTAACTCGAGAGATTGAGACGAGGAAGATGACGAGGATGATCTCTGGCTCCTCCTCCAACTCTGGCTCGCCGGATTCCGGCGAGATTCCCTCTGGATCTCCTCCCACCTCCAAGCCCTAGCTCTCCATCTCTCTCCTTTCCTTATCTTTTTCTTCCTTGCTTCTCCTTCTCCCCGTAGCCCCCTCCCTCTCTCTTTTTCTCTTTTATTTTCTTTTCCTTTCTTTTCTTTAATAATTAATATATATTAATAATAAAAATAAAACATGAAATAGTATAAAATAAATAAATTAATTAATTATAACTATATAAACAATAGCTAATAATATTTTAATTTAGTTCCCACTCCTATTTATTTTAGGTTCTAATTTCTTAGGTCCTAAATTAATCCCAAAAAAATTATTTTCTACTTCTTTCTTTAATCTTTTATTTTATTTGAAATTTCGAAAAATTTTCTCGGTTCTTTTTCGGTTTCCCTTAACTTTCATAATTTTCCTATATGCTTTTTAAGGTTTTAATTCATAGCCCCGGAATAAATCCTACTTTATTCCTCAAAAATTTTTAAATAAATCATTCTTTAATCCTCGAAATTTTCCGGGGTATTACATCTGATCCGTCTCCAAATAAGAGAAGAAGCCGAAAAAAACAATTTTTTGGCTTTAGAGACGGATTTTGGGACGAACATGGTCGTTCCCAATAAATCCGTCCCTAATCCGTCTCTATTTAGTGGAAAATATATGGCACGAATGTGACTACAGATTTGGCGGAATTGGAGACGGATCTGAGATGGAAAATAAAATGTTTGTCTCTGATCCGTCTCTGAACATAGTCTCAAAGGTGGAATTAGCGACGGATCAGAGACGGAAGATATGTAGTCCGTCTCTGATCTGTCTCTGAATAGTCTTAAAAAGTGGAATTGGAGACGGATCAGAGACAGACATTTAATTTTCCGTCTCTGATCCGACTCTGAACATAATCTCAAAAAATGGAATTAGAGACGTACTATTTATTTTTTCTGTCTCTGATCCGTCTCAAAATCAACTTTATAGAAATTGGATTAGAGACGAACTTTGTTAAAATTGACACGGATAATCCGTGTCAAATTGGACACGGACTAAATAGTCCGTCTCTGACATTTAGGAACCAACTTTTTGACACGGACACCAGTCCGTGACAAAATCCGTCTCTGAGCAAATTAGAGACGAATTTTCTCAATATTCTAAACAGTGTTTTTCTTGTAGTGCAATACTACAATGATAAAGTAAATAAGAATAAATAAATAACGTTACTGGTCAGTGTACAAATATTGTGAGAACACATGTCCCTAAAAATTTCTCATTAGTTATTGTGCTAGTAGAAAATTTGTTGAATGTATATGCTATATGAGTATGTGATAAGACACTAAATAAAATATATGTTAATTTCTTTAGATGATTCCCGACTAAAGCTTGGAAAACGTGATAGTTTTACCTTTGAGTGTGGATGAACTTCTCTTCTCACTTGCAATTACCACTGTTGCGTGTAATAATTGAGAAATTTTCGATAAAATACCACAATTAAAAAATTATTAAAACATTTTGTTCTCAAAAAATAAAATTATTAACACATTTTAATTTTTATTAATTTAAAAGTTTTTTAAACTTCTAGGTTAACAACTTTATAAATTTTAGAATATTATATCTCTAGTAACCAATTTAATACTATTATTAAAAAATATGATAATTTCTCAATTTTTTCGTAGTGATTTCAGGTTTATTGGCAGCATTTATTTCTTTCCATTTAATATATAAATACTATTAAAATTTTTAATCAGTTCTATATTTATTTATGAAGACATTAAATATTTTTGATCCTCTTTTAATGAAGAATTAGTCACTTTTTATTATTCCATACAACTAATTAATTCAAAACATGTAGAAAAAATTGTTCTAGGCTTAAACAAGTAAGATATATATAAGCTTAATTTTTCGTGTGTGATTTTGTTTATTGGTCTCTTATCAAGTCCTTGACAAAACATATATACAATACACCATTGAAAACCACAAACACTAGTTATGTGAAAGACGCTTTTATAAATAAAGTCCTACGAAAAACCATTAAAAAAAACCAAAGGAAATTACAATATTCCATAACTCTGGATGTTGAAAAATCTAATTATTCAATATCTTATGCCTATTCATCTTATAAATATCAGGATAAATATAATTCAATCATCTTTAGTAAGTAGATCCCCTTTCTTGTTCTCGCCCGGCTTCCACTGGAGCTCCCAAGTCACTGGTTTCCTTATGAAGACCATCTTGCTTTCCCTTATCAAAATCAGTCAGAGTCTTCAAGTTGGATTGTCTAGTTTGCAAATGAGATAGAAATGTTTTTCAAAATTCACCATTGTCTTATGCATCATCCCTTGCGGAGTTCTCCATAAAGCTTCTTTCTGGGACCATGCAACATTATCATCTAATTCAATAATATTAAGAGAAAGATTACCGAATGAATAATTACCAAACAAGGTATGATGTTTTTGGCTTTGATGCTTTGAAGCAATTATGTCTTCTTCTTCCGCATTCTCACTAGCCTTCAGCATTTGTTGATGGTGCAACGTTTCCAAAGAGTTGAGGTGATTTTAATAATTCTCTTATATTGATTTGAGAAATTTGATGAAGAAATCACACAATTTATAGTGACTTAGATGTTTTAATTTGCCAAAATTGGTGTTTGACTTTTGTAAACTCTTTAAGAAGGAATTAATGTAAATTTAATTGATTACTTTTCCCAATTAATGTTACAAAAATTTATTGTTCTTAAAGTAGAAAAAAACAAAAGTAAATTATTATAGTATGGATCAAAAATATAGAATTTACTCTTTCCAATTAATGTCACAAAAATTTATTTTTCTTGAACTAGAAAAGAACAAATTAAAAGTAAACTATTACTTTTTACTTCTATGATTTTTTTTCTCAAATATCGTATGGAAGTAAAAAAGATGGAACGTACTTAGGAATGTTCGTGCGTATAGTCAATCATGTTTAACTTAAAACTCCACATTGAAACAAACCACTTCTTAGCAGGTTGGTTTGATGAAATTTGGGAGATTGACATGAACCAACCTAACCGCTAGACATTGGATTGGGTCCTAACAGTATTTTTTTAGGTTGGTTTTAGTTATCTTCGGATTAATTTTGAATTTTTAACAACTTTTAAACCAAATTTTATACTCAAAACAAAATCAAATTATAATTTTTTTATTAATGACTAGTAATGCATTTTAATGAAATGTTTAATATAAATTTTGGTATGTAGGATACATGTAAATGTGATGAATTTTTATCTTGATTTGTGCATTAGTAGCTAGGAAACTAATGTGGGCTCGAGTCACAACATTGTTGCATCCACATAAAAAAGTTGATGCATATGCTTATAGTTGATTTTGTCTGCATTAAAATAAATTTAAGTTCGATAGAGATGAAGCCCGTGAAAGCTGAGTGTAGTAGCTCAAACTTAAGCTAAGAGATCAATAACAACAAATCTATGTGTAATACCCGAGAGATATTTTTAGAATCAGATCAATTGTGTATAGTAAGACTTAGCATGGTCATCATTTGGAGTTAGAATGTAAGGACAAAATAAATAAATAAATAAATAAATGAACAATAGAAATAAATTATAATTTTGTGTATACATATAGATAAATAAAATTAAATAGGAATTTATGAGATAATATGAAATTGATAAAATTGTGAAATTGAAGTTAAGCATTTTGGCTAAAGAAAATAAAAATAAATTTTAATTGAGTGAAATAATATTTTTGGGATATAATTAAGATTTTAATAGTTTTAGAGTTGAGAATTTAAGAAATTAAAATAAATATGAAAAGTAGGTAGAAAAATTATAATTTTGTTTGGAAGTGGTCATATGAATGATTCAAAGCTTATAGTTTAAATTTGATAATTTTTGGAAAATAAAAAGTATACTGGGTAGGAAATTTTCATCTGCAAGACACTCAATGACAGATATTTTTAATAGGCTTATTTTTAGCCAAAAATTTCAAAATTTTCCTATTCTTACCTAAAAATAAATATAGTTAAGAGAATCCAATCAAAACTCTATTTCACCCTACCCCAAAAGTTGCCAATTGCCCAAAATGACCCTTAAATCTCCTACCCAATTTATAAAACACTTTGTCTCACTTTGAGGAGCACCACTACGCTATTTCCTCTCTTCTTTCATATTCTTCTCTTTACTTCTCCTTTCTTATGTGCTAGGGCAAGGAAGAAAATGGTGAATCTTCCACTTCTCCCTCATTATCTTGCTTCCTCCCACCATTTCCAAGTTTCATCAAGCTTCATCTACCATTGTGGGACATCATAGAGCTTGGGCAACTCTCCCAAAACCCCAAATTCGGACTTCTAAGAGCCTAAGAGGTAAGTCCCAAAAATCATGTCTCCACCACTTAAATCATAGGTTTCTTGTTAAAAATGAGTTCTCTATCAATAGTATATCACCTTAGAATCATTTTTGAGCATAGAGATCATCCAAATATTGAGTTCTATGGAGATTTCAACTCTAGGGTTCATGACCTACGAGTTTGGAGAAAATTTTGGAATTGTGGATTTCCTTGATGCTTGTTGGTATGTATGAACTTTAAATTATATGTTTAGATATTTTAAATGATTTGGAATGATGCCCAATGGTTAGGTTGGTGGTATGTGAACCCTTGATGAAAGTTAGAACTTCCCATATTTGGTAAAATTTCCATTAATGGAACTTGGAGAGTGAACAAGGTTGTGAGATTAATTAATTATGTATTAAATTATGTTTAATCTAGAAGAAACACCAAATGATGACCATAGACTAAGTAAGTGAATTTGGGGGTTTGGATAAGTGTAAGAAGTCATAAGTAGAGAAACTAGAAAATTGTATGAAATTTTATATGGATTGAATTGGTTGTATGTGATAGGGTTCAAGTACTTCCTTGGAGACGAGAGTGCTCAAAGGGAACGCTAAGTGAAGTGGCCAAGGTGAGGGACCCTTCCATCCTAGCCCGAAGGGTTGTATGATAACCTTGATTTGTGGTCTTGTTTATACGAATGTTTGTAAATATTTAATTTTATGCTTGCTAGTAATACTCTGTCATTATGTTGGCGATTGCTGGAATTTTGTACAATGAATTGTTTGTGATTGCTAAAGTGGAAATATGGTGGATCAAGTACATATGGGTGACGATGAAGAATTCCGCACACATATGTGCTTGACCCGAGAATTATGGCAATAACATGTATGGTACCAAGGGTAAGGGCTTTCCGTCAGGTCAGGCTCGAAAAGTGCCTTCATGTTGGCATTTCGTCGAGTAAGGTTCGAAATTGCCTTCATGTATATATACACTTATGGGTACTTTGTTGAGCCGGTCCGGAGTATGCCACCATTACTAGTTGGTTAATCCGTTGAGTTGGTTCGGATTGAACCAAGCGGGCTTCCCGAGGTGATGGCCCGGAAAGTGCCGATCTAGATGGACACCTCGGCGGGTTGGTGCCGGGGTGCGCCACCGAACACAACATTCCGTGGAGACGGTCCCGGAATGGGTTGTGTGCCTATGCGTATCGATGTAAGATACCGAGCGTATAGGTACTCAACATTAGTGTAAACCCTCAATGTCCTTGGTATGCACTATGACTAGATTTCCTTTTTGTTTTTAACATGCCATGACGATGGCCGGTATCTTCACATGACGTCAAGACAAAGCTATTTTCTTAAAAAGGTCATGACATCAATTGTAGTCTTGACGTGGCGTTGAGAAAATCTTGTTTTTAAATTACTATATTTCAAAATCCAACCGACCATGACGATGAGTTAAGTCTTATAGTGCATCGGGTTAGATAGGGAGGACCGACACGTCACAGCGGCAACAAGGTAAGCAAAGGTACGTAAGTTTGGCGGGTGAACCGCACTTGGATGTTAATTTATGTTCGGTGTTTCTCGATACACGCATGTCAATATGCATGATTAATGTATGTTGTATTATGTATTAATACCAAGTCCCACATTGCTTAGTTTGTGTGAGGAGTGAGTGAGGAGCTTATATAAATAAGTGTGAGTTATATAGGTTTCAACACACATAAGAATACTAGCCTATAACCATTGAGTGTATTGGGTATTTTTATGTATTGAGGAGGGTTTGTAATTTTTCCGTTCAAAAATTATAAGTAGTAAAGTTTGTCCCAGTTAGGGTCGTGGTAGTAGGTCTTGAGGCACCGAATAACATTAAAATTTTTGTGTGTTCTTCTTTCTCTTTTCCTTATATTTTTTGTGCGAGGCCCAACAAGTGGTATCAGAGCCAGGTTCCAGCTTAGGGAGGAAGAAGGGAGAAAGAGCAAGAGGAAGGAGTCGTCATCATCCAGTCAGCGCCACGTCAGCAATTTGGAGAGAGGTTGGTTCTGGCTTATTTTCTAATTTTTTTCAAGTTAGATTTTCTTTTGAATTTGGGCTGTTTGTGGTGTTGGTTGGTTGGCTGTGTGAGTGGAAGTATTTAGCAAATAGTTGGGTTAAATACAATGAACACCCTGAAGTTTGAAGTTTCGTTGTTTGATGGGAGAACGGATTTTACATTGTGGCAATGCACGATTTAAGATTATTTGGTCCAGCAGGGTCTTGACTTAACATTGCAGGATGAGAAATCGAGTGAAATGAAAGAGTCAGATTGGAGTACAATTCAGAAAAAGGCTGTTAGTACAATTCGATTGGCACTAGCTCCACAGATAAAAGTGACCGTGTTGAAGGAGACATCACCAAAGAAGTTGTGGGACAGGTTAGAGAGCAAGTTTGCGTCGAAGACATTGACCAATTGATTGATGATGAAGATGGATTTGTACTCATTGAAGATGGAAGAGGGAGGTAATGTGACTTATCACATTAACAAATTTAATGAGATGGTATCTAGACTGTTGAATGCAGGGGAGACTATTAAGGATGAAGAGCAAGAGTTGCTTCTCTTGGCTTCACTACCAAAATCCTTCAAGCCTCTAGTCCAGTCAATGCTAGCAGGAAAGAGCACATTGAAACTAGATGAAGTGATTAGTACCTTGAAGGAGAGCCAGAGGATGATGGGTGGTGAAGAATCTTTCAGGGACAGTCATATACTAGAAGTGGATAGTGACAGGAAGAAGAAATGTGATCAACTTGGAAGAAATTCTCGATCGAGAGACATGAGCACTGTTGAGTGCCATTACTGTAGACAGTTGGGTCACATGCAAATGAGATGTCCAGACTTCAGGGAGGACTTGCAGAGCATGAAGGAGAAAAGAGGCAGATCGAAGGGAGCTTCTTCTGCTAATGTGGTTTCTTATGAAGATGAGTTAATCTGAGGATGTTAGAGAATTTTGCAGCAAGAGAGAATCGTTGTAGAAACTAAATCAAAAAAAAGGAGAGTTTAGTTTTTTTTAGAGAGAAATAATGTAGGACTTTGTATTAAGGGAGGATTTATTATGTATTAATACCAAGTCCCACATTGCTTAGTTTGTGTGAGGAGTGGGTGAGGAGCTTATATAAATAGGTGTGAATTATATAGGTTTCAACACACATAAGAATACTAGCCTATAACCATTGAGTGTATTGGGTATTTTTATGTATTGAGGAGGGTTTGTAATTTTTCCGTTCAAAAATTACTAGTAGTAAAGTTTGTCCCAGTTGGGGTCGTCGTAGTAGGTCTTGAGGCACCGAACGACGTTAAAATTTTTGTGTGTTCTTCTTTCTCTTTTCCTTATATTTTTTTGTGCAGGGCCCAACATGTTGTGGTACGGTTAAAGTAGAGTTTGTACATGTTCTATTGCTTGAGAACAATTATATAATTATCAAAGATGCATTGAAGTGTATGCGTATGTGAATGTGGTTTCTTCCCTTCCCGGTCGTAGTGGTACTCGCTACTACGCCTAGGATGGGAGAGTCACTCACTGAGTCATTGACTCACCCTCTAGTGGTTTACTTTTTCAGATACAGGTGCCGGTCAGGCTTCCACGTCGGCTCAATGAAGGCGACGTTTTGCTAGCACTCACATTCTGTCTCCGTGGGTGGCTTTGATTTTATTTTGGATATTGTAATGAATTGATTACACTTTGTGGTTATTATACTCTAGACTTTTCAGCTCCACATACTTAAAGACAGGATTATTTTGGGGGACTTATTATTATTATTATTATTATTATTATTATTATTATGTATACGAATTTGCATGTGAAAAGGATATGCCACACACCGGAGTGTGTGGCAACGTATATGACAGATATATATATTATGTGTGTTTGAGTATACATATAAACTGAAGCAGCACTTGGCTGTGGATTGCAGGTGTAAGATAGGTCATACAGGAGATGTGAGCCATATATATTGACATTGTGTGTATGCGAATGAGAATGATAGTTAAATTAAATAGGTGTTAAGACTAACAGACTCAGGGTTAGGCCCTCTTTCTGTGCCGGTCACGTGCCTCCTGGTGGGGGTCGTAACACTATGTTTCTTATATATATATATATATATATATACCTGTGTATTATGAAATCTATTGAAATTTGACAGTTACACCTAGAGGGGGGTGAATAGGTGTTTGTAAAAACTATTTAATTCCAAAGAAAATATTTTGTGTACATATATGAATATAAAATTATATGTATATATATATAACTAATTTATAAATGACTTAATTAAAATGTAATAATTAAATAGTGTAGAAAAATAAAAGTATAAGGAAAGAATAAGCACGCAGTAGATTTATCCTGGTTCAGCCGAACAATGGCCAATGTCCAGTCCCCTTGCACAGCAAGAGATTTTTATACTGACAAAACTTGTTTTACAAGACCGCTCACAAGCAACGGGTAGGTTTTCACTTACTCACCAACAACAACAAGGTTTTCCCCGCTCACCTAAAAAGGATTGGTTTTCACTCGCTCACCAACAACGACAAGGTTTTCCCGCTCACCTAAAACGGGTTGGTTTTTACTCGCTCACCAACAACGATCCCAAGTAGAGAATATTTGGATAACCCTTTTATCAATAAGGGAATACAAGAAAGCTCAAACCCTTTACACTCTCTAATTGTAGATAATACTCAGACACTAAGCTCTAGAAAATAATTCTCAAATGAGAGAGATATAAAACACTTTAGCCTATTGCTTTTGCTTTGAGACTTGGTGAGTATGAAGAGTAGAGTGGCTCCTTTTTATAGTGTAGCTTGGACACATAATAGGAAAATTACCGTTGGAGCAATTAACACACAGCGCCGTTGGAGCATTGAACAAATTGATTGAGGTTCAAATATGTTGAGTCATGCTGCACACTTCTTCTTTCACCAAAAAGGCAACATCCTTTCAAAATCAATTTGTTAGTAAAGTTGGATAAAAAAAAATCAAATCTCACTTTCATTTTGGCTTTATATTCACGTGAGCTGCACCAAAAGAAATACTAAAGCAATATCAAACAATTTCAAAAGTTAATTAATATATTATTTAATAATCAATTAAATAATAATTAATTAGAGACAATGGAATCAATTAATTTATGATGCATGATCAATATCATATTTATATTTCTTAATCATTCATAAAATAATTATATTTTATATAATTACACACATGATTTTGTTATGATTCAAAACTATATTATGATGCATGAAACCTTGGGTCTAACAATCTCCCCCTTTTTGATGATGACAAAATCATAGCAATTATATATTTTAAATTTTGTTCCTCCCTCTTAATATATTACTCCCCCTTACTTTGTGCTTCTATACTTCTCCTCCCTTTTGACATCATTAAAAAGGAAGTATAAGGGAAATAAAATTAATAAACATATTGATAAATAATCGCAAGTACTTGTGTCTACATAGCAAACCTATACACCACCTTTAAAAACATGATCTCTCTGATGAAATGGTGCTTTATCTCATTGTGCTTGGTCACAGAATGCTGCCCTTCTTGTTATCTGAAACCTTGGGCTACAAGTCTAACAACTTTACTTAGGTACTCAAACCTTCTTGGGTCCTTTAGAGTTAGCTAAATGTACCTTTGATAAATCAGTGCCTTTAGGTACCCATACAAGTTTCCCAATAGTTTGATTTTTGTTAAACCTACATTTATATGATTCATGATTACTTTTGCCATAATAGAAACAATTTGATTGAGAGCAAGAGGCCTTCTTCACAAAGAAGTTTTTGAAATATTTGGTATTTTGTAATTCATTATAATCAATGCATTTTCGTTTTTCCAAAAGAATGTTAGATCTTTCTTCTCTATTAAAAGAATTTGTTAAATCTTTTGTTAATGTGAAAACTTTAAGCTTAAGTTCTCTATTTTCTTCTTCTAGAATTTGTAAATTTGAATCATGAAAGAGATCAACTTGAAGAAGTAATTTTTATTTTCATCTAAAAGCATTTTATTATTAAATTCTAATTTTTGAATATTATTTTCAAGCTCAGATTTTAATTTTTCAAGAACACCAAATTTTTCAAGTAAATTTTCAAAATCATTTAGTACTTCATCTAAAACATCTTGTAAGTCTTCTTTTGTAGGAGTACTATCTATTGTGGGAGAAATACTTACCTCATGTTTTTCTTGAGCCATAAAACAAAAATTTGCCATTTCTTGCTCCAATTCTTCTTCTTGTGAATCATCATCTTCATCACTCCAGTCTGCCATTGCTTTCTTTCTACTACTTGTTTTGTTGTTCTTCTTTTTCAAGAATGGACAATCGGATCTGATATGTCCTTGCCTGCCACATTCATAACAAGTAATTAAATTTTTACCTTGTTCATTTTTTGAACTCTGCTTTGTCGGTTAAGAGTGATGTTGCTTCCAAAGTTGTTTCTTTCTTCGAGCATAGCTTTTCATCTTTCTGGTAAAGAATGCGAAGTCTTGTTCATCCAGCTCGCCATCTTCATCATCATCTTCCTCCAATTTTTCGAGGCTTGATGACGACTTGAAAGCTACATTTCTTTTCTTATCTTCCCGCTCATATCTCTTAAGGTACGTTCTTTCATAGGCGATAAGAATACTTTTCAATTCATCATAAGTTAGAGAATCTAGATCACCGCTTTCTATTGTGTCTACCTTTGACTGTCATAGCTTAGGAAGACTTCTAAGAATTTTTCTTACTTGGTCTCTGTCTGAGTAAGGTCTTTCAAGCGCCTTGAGATCTCCAACAATTTTTGAAAATCTATCAAACATGTCATCGATGCTCTCATCTTCTTTCATCATGAATAATTCATAATCATGAACTAACATGTTGATCTTAGTCTCCTTTACTTTGCAGCTGGTTCCCTCATGAGTCACCTCCAGCTTGTCCCACATTTGCTTTGCCGTATCGCATCCAAATATCTTATCATATTCTTGACCGCTTACAGCACAATAAAGAATATTGATTGCTCTTGCATTAGTTTGTATAAGGTTTATATCTTCCTCATTCCATTCACTGCTCAGATTCTCCACTTGTTTGCCATCTACACTTTTCTTTGGAATTTTTGGGCCATTCATGATTACATCCCATGAAGGGTAATCAGTAGCTTGAATGAATATCTTCATTCTTGCCTTCCAGTGAGAGTAGTGAATTCCATTGAAGAATGGAGGTATGCTTGTGGCATGACCTTCCGCAATGTATGCCCCTTCAAGATGCTGATACATTGTTCTGCAAGGATCTTTTCTCAGGGTATAAAGCACAGATCAAGTGAGAACCAGACTCTGGTACCAACTGACAGTTACACCTAGAGGGGGTGAATAGGTGTTTCTAAAAACTATTTAATTCCAAAGAAAACATTTTGTGTACATATATGAATATAAAATTATATGTATATATATAAATAACTAATTTATAAATGAATTAATTAAAATGTAATAATTAAATAGTGCAGAAAAATAAAAGTATAAGGAAAGAATAAGCACGCAGTAGATTTATCTTGGTTCAGCCGAACAATGGTCTACGTCCAGTCCCCTTGCACAGCAAGGGATTTTTATACTAACAAAACTTGTTTTACAAGACTGCTCACAAGCAACGGGTTGGTTTTCACTTGCTCACCAACAACAACAAGGTTTTTCCCGCTCACCTAAAACGGATTGGTTTTCACTCGCTCACCAACAACGACAAGGTTTTCCTGCTCACCTAAAACGAGTTGGTTTTCACTCGCTCACCAACAACGATCCCAAGTAGAGAATATTTGGATAACCCTTTTATCAATAAGGGAATACAAGAAAGCTCAAACCCTTTACACTCTCTAAGTGTAGATAATACTCAGACACTAAGCTCTAGAAAATAATTCTCAAATGAGAGAGATATGAAACACTTTAGCCTATTGTTTTTGCTTTCAGACTTGGTGAGTATGAAGAGTAGAGTGGCTCCTTTTTATAGTGTAGCTTGGACACATAATAGGAAAATTACCGTTGGAGCAATTAACACACAGAGCCGTTGGAGCATTGAACAAATTGATTGAGGTTCAAATATGATGAGTCATGCTGCACACTTCTTCTTTCACCAAAAAGACAACTTCCTTTCAAAATCAATTTGTTAGTAAAGTAGGATAAAAAAAAATCAAATCTCACTTTCATTTTGGCTTTATATTCACGTGAGCTGCACCAAAAGAAATACTAAAGCAATATCAAACAATTTCAAAAGTTAATTAATATATTATTTAATAATCAATTAAATAATAATTAATTAGAGACAATGGAATCAATTAATTTATGATGCATGATCAATATCATATTTATATTTCTTAATCATTCATAAAATAATTATATTTTATATAATTACACACATGATTTTGTTATCATTCAAAACTATATTATGATGCATGAAACCTTGGGTCTAACCATTGACAATAAGTTGGGATTTTACACTTTATCATGTGATAAATTTTAACGTAGGGCATTCTTTGAAACTATACTCGAATTTGAGCCTTTGTGATCGTCTAGACAATTAATACTAAAACCTTGTCCCGTTTGAGACGTTCGATAAAATTGGAACAAGAAAAAAAAGTCCAAAATACTATACGCTACCTTTCTCAAAGAAAATAAAGCTACTTACTCTCCAAATTATTACACAAAGTAAAACCATTCAATGATTAACGTAGAACAATTCATTTCGCATAATATTAAGTAATTTTATTTGTAGCAATATGAAAATATGAATACACATCAAAATAGAAGTTATAATTTTTAAGTGTGTATATGTAGAAGGTATAGGTATTTTGAGGAGAGACACTTAGGTTTAATCTTTTAATGCATCACATGATACTAACTTTCTTTTAGAGTTTGTCACATGTATCCTTTCTTAGAACTAATCATATTTAAGATATTTTTGGCATAAAATTAAATAAATGAATACTACAACGTTAAAGTAAATAAGAATAAATAAATAACGTTATTGGTAAGTGTACAAATATTGTGACAACACATGTCCCTAAAAAATTTTCATTAGTTATTGTTCCAGCAGAAAATTTGCCGAAGGCATATGCTATATGAGTATGTGATAAGACACAGAATAGAATGTAAGTTAACTTCTTTAGATAATTTCCAACTATAGCTTTGAAAAAACGTGACAGTTTTAGCTTTAAGTTTGCAAGAACTTCTCTTCTCACTTGCGATCACTACTGTTGGGTGTAATAATTGAGAAATTCGCCAACAAATACCACAATTAAAAAATTATTAAAACATTTTGTTCTAAAATATTATTTACACATTTTCATTTTTATTAATTTTTAAATTTCTAGGTTAAAAACTTCATAAATTTTAGAATATTATATCTTTAGTAACCATTTTAACATTATTATTAAAAAATATGACAAAATTTCAATTTTTTTATTAGTGATTTCTGGTTTATTTGCAGAATTTATTTCTTTCCGTATAATATATAAACACTTAAAATTTTCAGTCAGTTCTATATTTAATTATAAAGACATCAAAAATTTTCCATCCTCTTTTAATGAAGAATTAGTCACATTTTATTATTCTATACAACTAATTTATTCAAAACATGTAGAAAAAAATTGTTCCAGGCATAGAAAATTAAGATAAAGTAAATAAGAATAAATAAATAACGTTATTGGTCAGTGTACAAATATTGTGACAACACATGTCCCTAAAAATTTCTCATTAGTTATTGTGCTAGCAGAAAATTTGCCAAAAGTATATGTTATATGAGTATGTGATAAGACACTAAATAAAATATATGTTAACTTCTTTAGATAATTTCCCACTAAAGCTTTGAAAACGTAATAGTTTTAGCTTTGAGTTTGGATGAACTTCTCTTCTCACTTGCGATTACTACTACTGTTGGGGTGTAATAATTGAGAAATTTTCGAAAAAATACCACAATTAAAAAATTATTAAAACATTTTGTTCTCAAAAAATAAAATTATTAACACATTTTCATTTTTATTAATTTTAAAATTTTTTAAATTTCTAGGTTAAAAACTTTATAAATTTTAGAATATTATATCTCTAGTAACCATTTTAACACTATTATTGAAAAATATGACAATTTCTCAATTTTTTAGTAGTGATTTCAGGTTTATTGGCAGCATTTATTTCTTTCCATATAATATATAAATACTATTAAAATTTGTAATCAGTTCTATATTGTTCTATATTTAATTATGAAGACATTAAATATTTTTTATCCTCTTTTAATGAAGAATTAGTCACTTTTTATTATTCTATAAAACTAATTTATTCAAAACATGTAGAAAAAAGAATTGTTCTAGGCTTTGACAAGTAAGATATATATAAGCTTAATTTTCCGTGTGTGATTTTGTTTATTGGTCCCTTATCAGCTCCTTGACAAAGCATATATACAGTACACCATTGAAAACCACAAACACTAGTTATGTGAAAGACACTTTTATAAATAAAGTCCTACAAAAAACCATAAAAAAAAACCAAAGGAAATTACAATATTCCATAACTCTGGATTTTGAAAAATCTAATTATTCAATATCTTATGCATATTCATCTTATAAATATCAGGATAAATATTACTCGAACATCTTTACTAAGTAGATCCCCTTTCTTGTTCTCTGCTTCCACTATGAAGACCATCTTGCTTTCCCTTATCAAAATCAATCAGAGTCTTCAAGTTGGATTGTGTAGTTTGCAAATGAGATAGACAGGTTTTTCAAAATTCACCATTGTCTTATGCATCATCCCTTGCAGAAGTCTCCTATAAAGCTTCTTTCTGGGACCATGCAACATTCTCGTCTAATTCAATAATATTAAGAGAAAGATTACCGAATGAATAATTACTAAACAAGGTATAATGTTTTTGACTTTGATGCTTCTTCTTCTGCATTGTCACTTGCATGGCTTCAGTATCTGTTGATGGTGCAACGGTTCCAAAGAGTTGAGGTAATTTTACTAATTCTCTTATATTGATTTGAGAAATTTGACGAAGAAACAACACAATTTATAGTGGCTTGGACGTTTTATTTTGCCAAAATTGGTGTTTGACTTTTGTAAACACTTTAAGAAGGAATTAATGTAAATTTCATTGATTACTTTGCCCAATTAATGTTACACAAATTTATTGTTCTTAAAGTGAAAAGAACAAAAGTAAATTATTGCAGTATGGATGAAAAAAATATATAGAACTTACCCTTTCCAATTAATGTCAGAAAAAATTATTGTTCTTGAAGTAGAAAAGAAGAAATTAAAACTACACCATTACTTTTTTACTTCTATGATTTTTTTCCCCAAATATTGTATGGAAGTAAAAACGATGGAACGTACATAGGAATGTTCGTGCGTATAGTTAGTCATTTTTAACTTAAAACTCCACATTGAAACATACCACTTCTTAGCATATTGGTTTGATGAAATTTGGGAGATTGACGTGAACCAACCTAACCGCTAGACATTGGGTTGGGCCCTAACAGTACATTTTTAGGTTGGTTTTAGTTCTCTTCGAATTAATTTTGAAATTTTAACAACTTTTAAACCAAATTTTATACACAACACAAAATCAAATTATAATTTTTTTATTAATGACTAGTAATGTGATGAATTTTAGTATTGATTTGTGCACTAGTAAGAAACTAATGTGGGCTCGAATGACAAGTTTGTTGCATCCACATAAAAAACTTGATGCATATGTTTATAGTTGATTTTGTCTACATTAAAATAAATTTAAGTTCGATAGAGATGAACCACGTGAAAACTCGAGTGTAGTAGCCCAAACTCCAGCTAAGAGATCAATAACAACCAATCTATGTTTCTTATATATCAATTGAAATTGACTATAAGTTGGGATTTTACACTCTATCATGTGATAAATTTTTTCAAATTTTAACGTAGGGCAGGTCTTTGAAACTATACTCGAATTTGAGCCTTTGTGATCATCTAGGCAATTAATACTAAAACCTCATCCCGTTTGAGACATTCTATAAAATTCGAACAAGAAAAAAAGTCCAAAATACTACCTCTTCGCTACCTTTTTCAAATAAAATAAAACTACAAACTCATCAAATTATTACACAAAGCAAAGCCATGGAGGGGGGGGGGGAATAAATTTTTTTTCCATATACTACATGTATATTAATATCATCTTCGGGGGGCCATGGCACCCAATAGCACCCCTCCCTCCACCACTGACTATTGAAACAATTGTTCGGAAACATCAAAGTTAAAAAGTTATACCTTGTTTGTTAATTATTCTTTCAGTAATATTTCTCTTAATGCAATTATATATATATATATATATATATATATATATATATATATATAGTTTACAGATTTTTCTTGGTCTCAAAAAGAAGTTATGTTATGAGACCTTTTGAACCAAGTGAGAATGCATAAGAAAACATTGGACCATGTATAAAAAAAATACATTGGTGAAGGGAGACATTGAATGATCAAAATATGACCTGTCTTCTTTTTCAATAACAATAATTTTTGTAGAATTATACATGTTAATGATTGTCTCGACATAAAGGTGGTCGAAAGCATAAGGCATAAGATTTATTGGTTGAAAAGATGTCTAGATTTGCTTCACAAAGGCTTGAAATTTGATAAGCTTTTTTGAAATTTTCAAAGCTTCTATACGATTTGAGAAGGTGGCATCTTTGGCTTTAGGATATTGGATCAACCTCTTCTTCTCACTTTTGTTCGGCATATTGTTGTATTGAATTGACAAATTTTGTAAAGGAACACCACAAAATATAGTTGATTGTTTGCATTTATATTTATTTTCATATATAATCTATGTAATATTATATATGAAAATAATTATAAATGCAGCCAATCAACTATATATTGTGGTCTTCCTTTACAAAATTTATCAATTCAATACAACAATGTGCTGAACCCAAATTAGAGGAAGCGGTTGATCCAAAACCCACATTCCTGGAAATCTACCTCTTCCGCAATGATGACGTCCCCTCGAAAAAACGCGGGCGTCTCTACAGAGACGTCTCAAAAACTTGCTGGGGAAGTCAAGCGGACATCCAATGCACCGTCGACACGCATCGTCTCCAATTCTCTCTCTAAAATGATGTCAGAGGGTTTGATGAAGCTCCACTCGAACACCTGGACAACAACCGACAGGATCCTAACATGTGGCATCCACGACCACCGACTCCTTCGAAATGAATCCTCAAAGGAACTCAAAAGGTCCTCTTGGGTAACCGTTCGACCGCCTTCATCTCTCTGATTAGTGATCAACCTCACTATACGAACAACTCATTTTGGGACCATGGAGGAACTGCAAATAAATACAAAATTGCATGAAGAAAAAGATTACGAATGAATAGTTACCAAATAAGATATAACATTTTAAGTTCGATGTTTTGGATCAATGTCTTCTTCCACATTCTCACATGATTTCACCATTTGTTGAAGTCGCAACAATATGCCAAATTGTTATGGTGATTTCACTATCTTTCTTGGATTGAATTGAGAAATTTGATGAAGAATGAGCACAATTTATACTTTCTTTGATGTTATATTTTGCCAAAATTGGTGTTTGACTCTTAATGAGTAATTAAGAAGGAATTAATGTAAACTTAATGATTCCTAAGCCCATCAATATTACCAGCATTGATGATTATTAAACTAGAAAAGAACAAAAAGTTATTAATATATATGATTTTTTTTTAATTTATGGTGGTATGGAATTAAAAAATATGGAATTCACTTGAGGGTGTGTATGGTATGTTCAAGTTAGGTTTGGTTTGAAACTCTACTTGAATTGGCCAATATGCAAGTTGGTTTGGTTCAAGATGACTAAAAATTTAGAGACTGATGACCCGATCTAACCCAACTTGGGTGACACTACTTTTTTTTTTAATTTGTTTTTCTTTTCGTTGAATTAATCTTAATTTTGGAATATTTAACATAAAACATCAAATTTTAATATCATTAATTAGCTAAAAATCCATTATATCACACTCGTGATTGTTGTTCGGCAAGTCAGAAATGGTAAACTCTTTCGTATACAATTCAAAGCAAACCCAACTGCATGCTTCATGCACAACATAAAGAGAAAGGAAGGCGATGCTGGGAAGAGCTTCGAGCTTGCTCGACCGACATACCTTCTCGAAGACGCTAAGCTGGAACCAAGCATTAGCTGTCAGTTGAGCAGAGCAGACATTAAGGAGCTACTTTGTGCTTGTCCACTGCAATGAAAACACTAATAGATGGGAGATTGATGAAATTTAGAGTAGATGGGAAGATCGCCAACCTATAAACAGCCAAAGCTAGGGTCCGACTAAACATCCTCCAATCCCCTTTTTCTCTTCATGGCCACCATGTGGTAGCCCTAACAAACCGAGAATGTCTTGTTGTGATGGCACGTACCCAGAGAACTTATACACCTGACTTTCTTGAGTAAGTGGATTGCTCATGAGCCCTGCATATTCCTCTGGTACTAAAGATAACATGAAGTTTGGGAATGCAAAAGCCCTCAACTAATTATCCCAGAATTGCATGAGTGCCTGAAGTGTGTCTCCAACAACTCTTATATCCAGGAGGTCAAAGATGTCCCCATAATGGCCATGAAACCTTCTCAGCTCTTCACTAGGTAGATATCCCCTCATCTTAATCAAATCATCTACTGGGTTGGCTTTGATTTTGACCTTGATTTGCCTCCCAGTAAAAGCAAAGCTTGCGGGTCGTGCACAATCCATAAGAATGTGGGGCGACCACGTTCCTCCCTACATCAAGTATAAATACCCCCACATGGGGGACTTAAAAAACTCTAATCGTCATAACTCATAATACACTCATTCTCTTGCTCTAAGTACAATTCAGAGATCCCAATTCTCTCATCCATTACTCACGACATACCTCCAACAGGTGGCTCGCCCGCCCGGAGCAACGCACACTTCTTGGCCGCACACAGCGACCACAGGTAACATTCCTACCTAATAATCCCCATGGACGTTTCCTCTTCAAACTACGTGGACTTTGATCCCTTAAGAGGGTATGTAGGAACCTAGGTCATCACCTAAGGACAAGTCTCCCAAGGTTACGACCCCTTGCGGTCCTTATTTTAAATTATGAGTTGTCTAAACAAAAAATGACAGTTACAACACCCTTTATTTTGTAGTCACCCATTGATAATCGTAGCTAAACTAATGAAACAACTTTATTAAATATATGATTTAACATCGCAATCAACATTAGAAGGCATGAGTAGAGTCGCACATTTTCATATGCCATTAATTATTTGCACGAAATTTAGGTGACGGAAAAAATTGATTGCAATATTGAAAGTTTAGAAGTACAATTTGACAACAAACAAAGTTTAGGGACATAATTGACAGAGATCATACCTAAACTTTAGGGGCATCAAAAATGTACTTTTGTCTTAGATAATACCTATCACTCATGAACTTTAAAGTGGCAATATATATTTTTAAATGGGAGTTATTTATAGATTTTCAAACTCTCAACTAACATATATATAAACAAGATATGGATTCGAACTACAGCATAGAAAATACATATAAAAACAACCAAAGGAAATTACAATATTGCATAACTCTCGTTGATAAAAATATAATTATTCAATAACTCATCTTCATTCATATTATAAATATCAGGATAAATATTTGGTGAGTCCTTTACAAAGTGGGGAGCCTCATGTCATAAGCTCACCAGAGAACTCTGTGGGTAGTAAAGTCATGTGGAACCCTTGTTGGAATAGGGTTTATATAGGGATGCTGAGGACGCTAAAGTGGCGATAGTGATGGACGTGACGATGGACGTGCTGGGGGCTATAAGTTACTAGTATAGTGTCATTGGGAGGCGCACAGTGTCCTCGGGCAGTGTACAGTGTAATCAAGTAGTGGTGTACATTGTTGCGTGGGTGCTGTGATGGTACTGTGACGAGCCAGAGTGGAGGTCAGACGACGGTGGTAAGAGGTTGGCTGTGCAGCTATGCAGTGATGCCCCATCAGTAATCCCCTAAGTCGCGCGAGTCCAGTGAAATGGGATCGCGTGGCTTTTTTATTTTGGTTCTTAGTCCTCTACTGTGCAGACGTCAGTTTGCCTATTTTCTGGGTTAGCAGGTTCTTTTTTATCCCGCGGCAGGTACCATAGTGGCTTAATAACTTTTTGGGTTTTTACTGCCTATTTAAACCGGATTTGGTGTTGGCTCATCCTGCTCACTTTCCTATCTATCTTGCTTAGTCACTTTCCCTGCTTGCTACTTAATTTCCTTCTACCATTTAAACTTTTCTCTTTCCTTGGCTTTTCTTTTCCTCATCTCCTACTTTCTTCATCCTCTTTCCTGCTTTCTTCTTCTTGCTTCTTAGTGGTGCTGCTTGCTGATCGGAGTTAGTGGTCGTTCAACCCGCGCGCTCCATTGTTGTCGCCGGTGCGTGGTAGTCGTGGTTTGCCCGTTTTTTGTTAGTTTGGTGCCGCTGTTCAACCCGATCTGTTCATACAAGTTTTCTGCCGCCGCTCTGCACCGTCATTTAAGCCTCGCATCTTGGCTACTGTTGATCGAACAAAGCTACCTTTCGCCGCTAGTTCGCCTGCGTTCAGTTCGTCGCCATTCTTCCATTTTTTGCAGATCTCTGCCAGTTCGTCGGTCCGCCTGAAGACCATTAGCTTCTCCATCAATCTGTTGCTTGGACGTCCTTACCACCACACCGCGGTCTGCTATTTCGTCCGCCGTTGTGGTCCGTCGCCTTTTTTCAAGTTTTTGCAAATCCCTGCCAGTCTGTCGCTTCGCCAGAATTCCGTTTGCTCCTTCGTTGATTCGTTGCTTGGACGTCTTTACCACGCCACTGCGGTCCGCTATTTCATTTGCCGTCGTGGTTCGTCGCCTTTCTTCTTATTTTTGCAGATCTCTGCCAGTCGTGGTCCATGGTTCGCCATCATAGTCCAAGAGTTCGATCCGCCATTCTCTTTTGGTTGTTTGGTGATTCGATCCATCTACCGTAGTTGGTTCGTCCGCTATTCGGTCCGCCGCTTCGTCGGAAGTCCGCTAGCTGGTCCGACGGTGTTAATTCGTCCCTCATTGGTAGGTTGATTTTGTTCTGGTTGGTCCTTGACCATTTAATCGGTTGCTTCATCCATCTTTTCATCATTTATTTGTAGATTGCCTGATTTGGTTCCTCATTTGATTCATTTGATTTTGTGGTCGCTTCGTATTTTTAGTCAATTTACTGGTTTTCTTGGTAAGCTTAGTTGTTTGATTTTTAGATTGATTTAATTTGACGCTTTTAACGCTGGTGTTTTTGTTTATCGTGACCTAACTTCTTTGTGTTCTCTTTGTTAGGTTGCGATTTTGTGCTTTCCTAGACTTGTTCTCATTGGGTGCTGCTTCTTTGTCAATGGCAGATAATATTTCTTTTGTCACTTGCCTTTCGCCATGTCTGATTTATTTGAGTCTGTTGAATTGGTTAGGGGTTCGGGTAGTTCTTTCGATGGCTCCTTAGATGCTTCTTTGGCTGTTTCCTCAGCTCTAGAAGCTTCACCTGTTATTGATGCGGCTTCCTCGTCTGATGAGGGTCCGGATGTAGTCGTCAAGTCGTAGTTGGTTTGCCGCCAAACTCCTAAGTTGTGTTCTGGTGATCTATCATGGTTGGATAGCTCTGTTTCTACTCACAAAAGCAATCTTTGCCGTATAGGGCGTATCCACTCATTATAGAAATCTTTTTTTGCTCCATATGAAAGGTTTCTGAGGTCTTTGTCTTATGATGCTAGTCTTTCTTTGGGTTTGTCCCTTGCAAATCGCTGTGGGAACGAGTCCATTTTTTACGGACCTCCAGGTTCTTTTGGTTTCTATCTTTTTCCCTTAGAACATGATTTTATCATGCCTTCCTTTAGTTACTTTGAGGTTGGTGTCCTGGATTACCTTGGATGTCTTCCTTCCATGCTTTCTCCTAATTGTTAGCTGCACATAGGTGGTTTTCAAGCCATTTGTGTAAGACTCGAGGTCACCCTGACTATGGACGTTTTTTTACTTGTTTGTAACTGTCAGTGTTAAGGGGAAACATTTCCACTTTCAAGCTCGACCCCTTGGGAGGGATAGGTTGATTACTTGGCTGCGTGACTCCCTTAGAAATTGGTGGGAGGAGTTCTTTTTCAATGTTCCCCAGGGGGGGAGCGTCCGCCTTGGTGGTTTGGCGTAGATGAGGTGTCTAGATTTCCTTGTGATTGGGTTCCACCGTATGAGGTTCATCCTCGCCCCGAGCTTGCTAAGATGTCATCCGCATCCGTCAAGACGCTCAATGCTCTTGAAGGAAAATCCTACCAATTTGATGATTTAGTAGCGAGTGACAGTATTGCTACATTTTTTCCTGCTCTTATTATTTAATTGTTTAGGATTTCTAATTATTATTTCTTTTTGTAGGTGATTTTCAGTTTATTCCTGGTCGTACTACTCGTGCCTGAAGCTCTAGCAAGCAGAGTTCTTCACAGTCTGGTAGGCTTGATTCACGACGTTCTCAGGATATCGCTCGTCCTCCTCCTGCTGAGACTGTTGACCCAACTGGGAAACACAAGGCTTGCTCCATTGAGAATATTCCTGCTGAAGGGTCCTCAAAGAAAGGCAAAGCCGTTCTGACTAGTGGTGAGTCCGGGAAAAAGAAGCGCACTTTTTTTTATATCCTGGTCTTGCTGAGTTTATTGGTGATTTCTTACCTCCTCCGTCTTTAGATGAGAGCCGGGTTTTTCGTCATGTCACCAACCGTTCACCTGTTCCTTCATGGCCTGAAGTGGGCCCTATTCCTCGGGCGGCGACAGAAAACTCCTTGTTCAAAAACTCATACGATGCAGCTGCCACAGTTCGTGGAAATTTTTCCTGCGTCCCTGACTGAGAGGCAATGGAGAACTTTTTTTATTCACACGATCTTCGCGTTTTTCGCGACATCATTACCCGGGATCTGCTGAGGGCTCTATATTGTCAGTTATTTTATTGAGTTCTCCAACAAGGTCAACGAGTATGAGGATGCAAGGGATGCCAGGAATGCCAAGGTGGTTGAAAGTGCCAGGGAGGTTATGGTTTCTTCCAGGGAGACGAAGCTTGACCTAGATGCTTCCACTGCTAGGGTGGCACTCCTGGAGGCGGAGTTGAGCGAGTCTAAGAAGCTGGTTGAGGTGGCTCGAATTGCAGAGGCATCCCAAAAGGCTTTAGTTGGCAGCCTGGAGGCGCAAGTTAGTAGCCTAGAGACACAGGTGGGCTTACTTCGCGGTCAGGTGGTTGGTAAGGAGGCAGTGATATCTACGCAATCTTCCGAGGTTAGTGCACTAAAGGTTAAGGTTGATTGCTTAGAGAGGCGAGTTTTTGAATTATAGGAGGAGGTGGAAGAGGAGATTGACAGGGGCCAGGACAATGCTCGGTGGGGGTGGGATAACTTTCGCGCCCAATTAGAGCATTTGAATCCCGAGCTTAAGTATAATACTTCCTCCATGCGCATCGACTGGGAGGTGGTAAATGGTGTCTTTGCAGTTATACCTCATGAAGGAAGTGTCACTGATGAGGCAGGAATGGGTGATGGTCTTGCCAATACAACCAGGAGGAGTGGTGGTTCTGCTGGCCTGGCTGTTTCTCCGGAGTCTGACTGTGCCCCTGCTGACGATTCTAACTTGCTTGCGGGTGGTGTCCCTATGGTTGTTGGGGTTCCTGATTCTGATTCTCCTTATGGGCCACCTATTGTTACTTGTCCAGATGGTGCTCTTGCCTCGCCTTCGTCAGATGAGGTTTCTATCGTTGTCGTTTCGGTGATAAAATTTGCGAGACTGGTCACGATACTCCTGATGCATCTCCCCGAGCCATACTTGCTATACGTGACTTGGATGGACCCTTTGATAGCGCGAATTTGTTTAGTGTTCCTCCATAGCATTAACTGTCTGGTTGCTTGATGCCTGCTTTCTTGTGTCCGTGTGTTAGGTATTTCCTTTTGTTATCTTTTGATAGTGTGGTGGTGCTCCTCCATAGCATTAACCACCCATCTGTATTATGGAAGGGTCGTTGGTGTCTGGACGGACGGATGGTCCATTCGTGTTGTCGGATGGACGGATAGTTCGTCCGTGTTTGGATGAACGGATGTTCCGTCCGTGCTTGGTTGGACGGTCCATCCGGTTCCAGATGTGTGATTCGTGTTTTACCTGATTTGCCCATTGAGGGGAGGTTGTCTTGGTTTGTTGCGTCTCTTTATTCTGGTGCATTTGCGTCTCTATTTCCACTTCCTCTATGCTTGGGTGGTCACGAGAGGCTTTTATTATGGGGGTGACTCTATCTACCCATTTCTATTCTAATGTATCTTTACCTCGGCAGTGTGAATTTCCCTAGACATTTCTAATCAATTTATGAGTTTTTCTAGTCTTTGCTTAGTACCAACCCTTGATTAGATGATAACCTAACTCTAAGGTATTTCCTAAAGTCATTTACCACGAATCACGTCAACGTGTATAAATAAATTAGTTTCCTTTCCTTAGTAAGTCTCTAATTATTAGGACAAACCAAACTCGAACTAAATCAACCTCCTACCGCTTTACTTGTACTGTTCGGCGTGTCCCATGTCATTACACGGACACCCTTCAGTACTACCTCAACTTTAAACAATCACATATACGCAGGTACATTCACATAAATTAGTTTATGAACAACAATAGTATGAAATTTCCTAATAATTCTTACAAACAAGCAAGTAAGCACGTCACGTATTCACATCCTCATTCAACCCTGTAGGGCAAGGATGGGAAACCCCTCACCTGGACGGCTTCCTGTTTCTGGTCCTGGAGTCACTCCTGCTCCAGACGATTCGTGGTTACCTAACAAACATATTTACGTCATTATCATCTTTATTATATGCAAATTGTATGCATATGCCATGCTCATGTCTTTAAATACATTAAACTTTTTGCCAAGAACCAAGTCCTTGGTCTTAACCCTCTTCCTCTCTTTAATACCATTTCCAAGTGTCTCACACTTATTCTCATCTCTTTATCCCTTTCTTTGAATACTTACTTGAGTCACAAAACCTCAAGACATTTGAGATTAGCCATTACTTTGTACTTGTCAAATTAATGTCCACTTCCTCTAGTTAATCCCTTAGGTTAGTTAATTAACTTAGAGTTCCATTAACTAGTGTTCAGGACATTCTACATACTTTTATTTGGGTCTAAATTCGTGTTATTTCCTTTATAACCCCATCGAATTAAAAATCTCCAATTTACCCGTTCTCACCTACAAGTGTCCGTATGTGACTTTTCATAATTTCCATATCCAATTAATGGCCTATGATAGTCATAGCCTCAAATTTTCTATGGTCGCCAATTACCAAACCAATATTTCAACTTATATTGACATACGAACACATGTGGCCTAATATGCTTAAAAATTGGGATTTTACCAAATAAGGGCATTTTACTATTTAAATTGATTCCGGTGTCCATTACGGTCTAACCGAAACTTCTCACCCATAACTTAGCTCCACATTCTAGATTGGATTGAAAAGTGCCTCTTTTAACACCGAATTGGTTTCCGGTTGAGACGGAATTTCTCGGACATTAATCCCTCGCATATTCCAACAATCCCTACCATTCTATAGCACCAACCCAACACACCAATCAATCCCAATTCAATTTATACTACACTTTATCTCTCTTTAAATTCCATTGTCCTATGGTTTTCAAATTGGGTAACTTCCATCATCAATTTTTCAATACATAAGCTTCCAACTACCTCTAAACAACCCAATAGCTTCAAATTAGGACCCAAAATAATCAATTCATACCAATTAGGAATTTTCCAAAAATCCCTAAAATAGATAAATTTGGGGTTTGAGGGATTCGGGACTTTTACCTCGATTCAATCGGATAGGATGATGAAATGGGGTAGAAAGAACTCCCGGTCACCTTCCCCGACTTCGAAACGGTGGATTCCGGCGAAGATTTCGGCGAAAAACACTATTCCCGTCACTTCCCTCTTCCCCTCCGTGAAACCCACGCCAGACCCACTTCCTCCGGCGTCCAGCGTCGCCGTCGACGGTCCCTGCACGGCGAACGGCGGCGTCGCACTTCCGGCTTCCTCCCCGCGCTCACGCTCGCGTCCGCCTTCTCGCTGGAGAGCTCCTCGGTGTCGTGAGCTGGTCCTCAATTTTTTTGCTGCCTAATGTCTCGGGTCCTTGCTTCTCTGGAGGAAAAAAAATAATTTGGGGCCATTTTACATTAAGGGGGTCACGTGTGTGACCCCCCCTTTCGCCATGTATACATATATTTTATTTTATTTTTTTTATAAAAATAAATTGTATATATATATATACACATATATTTAATATATTATTATTTATTGTTAAAATTAACTTCGGGGTTAATAGACTTACACCCAATATTTCCCGTTAGGTCCTAATTTTGGTCCAAATAGAATTTCATTTGTTTTAAATTTTCTCCTTTTCCTTCCAAATTTAAAATAAAAATTAAATTGGGACCTTAACTTTAATTGGAAAATTTCCGGGTATTACATGAAACATGAATCACCTACGGGGGACACCCAATCACTCCCTCTTAGCTTGTATATATTATTCTTTCCCTTTCAATTACCACCACATTTAAGTTTCACAAGGTTTTTCTATAATTGGTCCCCCTACCCCTACCCCTACGCTCTTTTATATATAGCATGACTTAGGGGTCAGGTCACTATAATGAAAGATATATCCAAAGTTGAATTTGAGAGGATGATGAGGAATAATTATAGGAGCAAGAGTGAAAATTTGTAGAAGGAATAAGTTAGAAAAGAATCTGATAGCTACTGCTTCTGCAATTATGCATGTGAGAGGACTTGACAAGAAAGCATGTGGTGAAGAGATTATTCAAAGCAGAGCAGTTTAAATTTGAGATCAGACCCATTGGATAGCTAATGCTATAATGGAAGAAAAACAGAACAGATATTTATGTAGATGGAACAGTGTGGTGAGTATCCACAAATAATAGTGAAGTAGACGTTATTTAACATGTTGGATTGGAGGAGTAATAATAGGTGAATTAGTATAGAATATAAATAGCAGAATACAGAATGATATTGGAAAATGATATGATATGCTTATGATGATTTACTGTAAAGAATATATTGACTGCGTGCATGCTCAATATATATATATATATATATATATATATAATCAGCATAACTATTTTCACTACAGATGAGTTTATTAATGTGTTAGGTGATTGGTGGGTGAAGTTGGATGTCTGCTCAAGGTTCATTAGTAAAAGCTTTAAGAAAGTGAAAGGAAAAGACAAATGACTTGAAGGAGCTCCAAGAAAAAAGAAAAGAAAAGATGTGGGAAACACAAGGACATCCACAATAGAGGATAAAATTAAGCATAATTGCAGTGAACATAAAGCGCATGCTTTTGACAAAATGGAGACATAATAAACGTAGATGGATAATAAAAAAGAAAACATAAATTAAAGCAAGCATGCAGTTAGAAACTAAAAATGAGAAAAAGAAAGTGGAAGTGAGATATTAGAGTTGGAATGGAGAGTGGAGAGTGAATCAAACATGATCATACAACTCACTACTTCTTGCAATTTGTTAAACCTAGAGCTACCACACTAATTCATTTTAATTAGTATCATCACTATATATTCACATCATCAATATTGATTTGATTTGTAATACCCGAGAATATTTTAACTGACATCATTAATTAAATTAAATTAATTAAGTTAAAAGTGGAAAATGAGATAAAGAAAAAAAATAAAAATAAAAATATATAAATACTATCCTACTACTTATTTTTTTTTTAGTAGTGCAAAGTATCTTAAATCCTAGTGTTTCAAAAAAAAATTTTAGTTATTACTTTTATTTATTTTGTTATATCAGACCTCTTTTTCTTTTTGTAATATATATATATATAAGTAATACATAAGTAAAGAATAAAAGAAAGAAGAGGGAAGAAGCGTGAGGAATAAAGAAAAAGGGGAAGCACGCTGGATGGAAGAAACGGGATGACAGAGACACGCGAGAAAGAGGGGGAGGACCATCGTTGACGGAAGCAAGGAGGAGGAGCAAGTGTGGGTGGCCGGACGCACGGGCTGAGCACGGTGGTGGCCGGAGTCGCGTCCACCGGAGCCGTAGTCGCCTTCGTTGTGCTAGAGAGAGAGAGAGTTCGGGCTAGAGAGAAACAAGAGGGAGAAAGCTTTCTCGCCAGAAAATGCCGTCTCTTCACCGGGGAAGGTAGCTGGGAGTCTCCTCTACTCCATATTGTCCTTCTAACCGGTTGAATCGAGGTGAGAAGTCCCGAAACTCTCAAACCCCAATTTTATCAATTTTATGGATTTTTGGAAAGACCCCAATTGATTCAATCTAAGTATTTTGGGTCCTAAATTGAAGTATATGCATGTTAGGAAGTGAGTTGAAAGCTTAGGAACCGGAACCAAATTGATGGAATTTATCCGGGTTGGAAAAAGTGTAGGAAAATGTGGTGGTTAAGGTTTAAGGGTGTTGTGGAATGATTTGGGGTGCATTGAAAGGTTGAATGATAATTATATAATTGTTAAAATTATTAGAATGTACGAGGGATTAAAACCCGAGTAATTTCCGTCTCACCCGGAACCCGGTTCGGGGAAAAAGAGACACTTTCCTAATTTTACGCGTATCCGGATATGTGTATTCATGAGTAGGTAAAGTATTGAAAGTTATTTTAGTAAATGGAAGTCTTAGACAAATAGGATTTACGACTCTCTTGAGCCATAAATTCAAGATTTGCGCAATGGAAACTTCGCATGGACACATAGAGGTGGAAATGGGGTAACATTGCATTCCCAAATTCAATGTTTCCGAATAGTGTGATTAAGAAAGGGTTGGACACGATTAGAAGCATGCTAGGTGTCCTAAAACTAGTTGAGGGCATTTCCAAGCCAACAACTAGTCTATGGAATTAATTAGAAAGAACATGAGCATTTGCGTTACATGTACACTATAGTGGTTAAAATTGCAAGTTTCTGAATCTCTCAGGTATATGTATATAGGGCACCATACTGTGAGTGGACTTTCGGGCGCACCGAGAGCCGATCAGAGGGGCCAACCAGGTGAGGGGCTTTCCTATCCCTGTCCTATAGGGTTGATTGCGGATATGGATATATGGTTTGCCTTCTTGCCTATTTGTAGGAATTACATGTTAGATAACATGCTATTGTTGTTCCTAAATTACAGTATGTGTGAAAACGTGCTATATGTGTGTATGTGAATTGTAAAAGCAATGGTGGCTCAAGGAGCCTTATATGGAAAGAAGGTCCTCGGGACCTAGATGATATCGGGGGTAGGATCGAGTCAACCTTATTTGTGAGAGTCTTGTGATATTATAAACCAACCTCATTGTTGATCACCTGAAAAGGGTGGTTGTGTATGTAACTTCTTAAAGGAGATGAACATAGGTGACTTGTTTTAAACCGAGAGCTTACGAATTAGAAAACCACTTGGGAATTTAGAGTTGCCTAAGAAGAAGAGAAATGAGTAAGCAGTGGCCCATAGGGGTCATTATGGTACAACCTGGAAATCGAGTCGATCATGGATAGTCCGGGTAGATTGAGTCTCTTGTCTTGAGTCAACCCACAGAAATACAGAGTATATGAGTACACCACATTTTGGCTATTGCCTTGGGTAAACCGAGGTCAGATGAGTCGCCGGTTATGCTCCAAGTGAAGTCTTGGGGTCAGATTATTGTTCCAAGTATAGTCTTGGGACCAGGGGTTCCTAGAATGATCAACTAGGTTCCCATATTGCTCACGTGAGATATTTCCTTCGGGCCAGATTCCCTCCTAACGGAGATATTGCCTTCGGGCCAGATTCCTAACGGAGATATTGCCTTCGGGTCAGATTCCCTCCTAACGGAGATATTGCCTTCGGGCCAGTTTATGATTACGGTTAATTGAATACGGGTGACCACATGGAATTATATGTTAAATCATGATATGATGTATGTGTGAATTTAAATGTATGTAAATCCATGCTTTAAATTCTTTATTGTGAATATGATATATGTTAATTGCCTGACCACCTAATATATGAAAATTTAAACCCGTTATATCCGTATGTGTTTGTGATTGGCTCCTCTTCCCCAGTAGTGGTACCCGCTACTACACCAGGCATGGGAAGGCCTCTCACTGAGTCTGTGTGACTCACCCCAATTTTAAATGTTACAGACACAGGTGGTATAGGCATCGGGAGCGCTTCCACTTCATCTCAGGGAGGCGGACAGGCTTAGAGACCGCACGCATTGTTCGCGTGGTAGTACTGTTATATGTATTTTGTCAGGATATATATGTATATGATTCATTTTGGTATAGCATTGTTTTGTACAATTGCTATATATATATATATATATGTATATGTCACACTCTAGAACTGTCGGCTTCATACAGATTAAAGGTTGGTCTTGTGGTTGGGAATATAGCTTATGATATGCTGAATATCATGTGTATATATATATATATATGAATGTGACTTCCGCATATGAATAGGATAGATCACATGCACTGAGCGTGTGGTCAATATGTAAATTTATATATATGTGTGACTGAATACTTGATTGTATGAAAATACAGCTTCCGCATCTGAATAGAATAGGTCACACGCATTGAGGCGCGTGATCAATATGTAAATTATATGCAGGTGTGTGATTGAATATATATGCTTGACTGTATACAGGGATTCTGCATGTGAATAGGATAGATCACCCGCCTTGAGGCGCGTGATCAATATGTATACTATATGTACGTGTGATTGATTATGTGTATATGTATAGACTGAAGCGGCGTTGGGCGAGCCGTGGATTGCGTGCTACTTAGGTCACCGAATAGGGATGACCATAAATACTATATATTGTTTGTATTAGAAATGGGTAGTTATGCACATACAGAAATGTCAATCAGGGATTAGAGGCTTACGGGATAGGAGAAATCCTACCTCCCGTGCCGGTGACGGACACCCGATAGGGGGTCGTGACATGATTAGGGCATGTTTCTATTAATAAGAACAAAAAATGTCGCCTAATTAAAACTTAACCCAAAAATTAATTAAAGGCCATCCATTAGCGCAATAGAGGTGTGGGATTTAAGAAGAAAAATATCTGGTGAAGTACAGTTGTTGCCTATAAGAATCGCACTTGCTACTTTCAACTACTACTATTACTGTACCTGAAATTCCATGAAGCTTAGATCTTTTTTCTTTTTTTTAAACTCAGAAAAAAGCACACACTCAAGACGCGTTGATTTCATATAGATCAAATCAAACAGAAAAAAAAACAGAGTCTACTAAACAACACAATATGCATGTATCAATAGAACTAGCTAGAGCAAGCTATAAGGCATTTGATTCAACAATGCAAGACGTTCAACACATAATAATGTAATTATAATAATATATAGCTAGGAGGGTTTTTAATTTGTAATTAACTGCCTACCAATCAAACGAATACATGCATATTGATATTAGATAAGATTATATTAGCTAGTTACTATATAGCCACAAACTAAAACTAATTATGAATTGAATGAAGTGGTTTTTGGTGAACAAGTTCATATCTTAGATTTGAGAGGATAATGCTAGAATTTAACCCCTAGTTTAAATTTCTGCACCAACGAACGCTCCAATTGATCTTAAAAAGAGCGTTCCAGATCCAGAATTAACTTGAGAGAGATCCCACTTAACAAAATGGAAACTGTGGTCCACACACTTAACATCATACAAACAGATTCCAATCCTTCGTTACTTCACATTTCCCTATTTCATTTTAGAAAAAGAAGCACACCAACTTGAGGCAAAATTAATGAGCACGGATGGCACATAGAGATACCTCTAAGACCTGGAAGACGATTTTTCTTGGCACCAATGGAAATTTCTGGCGGCACACGACTGCTATTATCAAGCCCAACACCTACAAATCCAACAAAATATATAGTACCATTCAGTTTTCATAAATCAAAACCTAATGCTCCAAAAGATAGAGGAAGAAGAAGAAGAAGAAGAAGAAGAAGAAGCACCTTCAATGGTTGTAAAATAAGCTTCCTGCGACACAGCTTGGATGGCTCCAATCTGAAATAGGCGAACAAACAAACAAACACACACTCAAGACGCATTGATTTCATACAGATCAAATCAAACAGAAAAAAAAACAAAGTCTAGGGTTTAGGGAGAGGTTACGCCAGCAACTTTGATGAAGCTCTCAGCAATGCGATTGAGAAGAGGATGGCCTAGGTCGAAGAAGAAACACCTCTTGTCGAAGCTTCGAAGTTCACCG
Organism: Senna tora; assembly: GCA_014851425.1. Taxonomy (NCBI): domain Eukaryota; kingdom Viridiplantae; phylum Streptophyta; class Magnoliopsida; order Fabales; family Fabaceae; genus Senna; species Senna tora. The sequence continues at coordinate 44,544,361 of CM026264.1, forward strand.
AACAGAGAACGCTTTGATGGCCGCCGTTGCCGCTGCCGCGAAGGAAGAGAGTGAGGAAGAGACGAGAGTGCTGCCGCGAAGGAAGAGACGAGAGTGACGGGGAGATAAGTCTGAGAGCAATCAAATTAGGATTAGGATTTTTTTTTGCCATGGATTAGAGATGGAATAAATTCATCTCTAAATTCCGTCTCTAATAAATAAAAATTATATTTAAAAAAAATTTAGACACGGAATAGCCACAGATGTTGATCTGTCTCTAATTTCCGTCTCTAATTTGCATTTTTCTTGTAGTGAACTCTAAAACTATTAAAACCTTAATTATATCCCAAAAATTTTATTTCACTTTAAAAAAATTATTTTTATTTACTTCAATTTCACAATTTTATCAATTTCATATTATCCCATCAATTCCTATTTAATTTTATTTATCTATATTTATACACAAAATTATTATTTATTTCTATTGTTCATTTATTTATTTATTTTGTCCTTACATTCCAACTCCATATGATGATCATACTAAGTCTTACTATACACAATTCACCTGAATCTAAAAATACCCCTCGGGTATTACATCTTTGGCATGTCTTTGGAGCTCCATGCGAATACATCCTTATTCTTTCTCAAGAACTCGATCAAACTTACCTTTTCTTGTTCCTCCAGGTTCCCACCAATTTTTATCATTTTTTCTGGGCATTCTTCCTGTATTGGGTTGAGTTCCATTTCCTCGACTGGTTGCAATCGTTCCATATGTTGTATTTCCCTTGGATCAATGAATTCCGTGTCCAGTACATTTACCTGCTTGTCCTTGGTTGGTTCTACTTCCTTCTGTATTTGTGCTTTCACCGTTCTTTGCAGGCTTGTCGCGTAGCAGGATCGTGCCTCCTTTTGGTCTGCTCGTACCTCCCCGACTCCCGCTGTTGTTATATTTCTTTTATTAAAAATGATTAATAATGCATTTAATTGAAATATTTAATAGTAATATTAGGTAGGTAAGATACATGTAAATGTGATATATTTTAATATTAATTTGTGCACTAGTAGGGAATTGATGTGGGTTCGAGTCACAAGTATGTTGCATTCAAATAAAAAAACTTGATACATATGCTTATAGTCGATTTTTTCTGCATTGAAATAAATTTATTTAGCTTCGATAGAGATGAAGCACGTGAAAACCTGAGTGTAGTAGCCCAAACTCAAGGTAAGAGATCTGTAGCAACCAATATATGTTTCTTATATATATATACACAAATGCCACAATTAATAAATTATTAAGACATATTTTTGTAATAACTCTAAAAAGAATATATATTAATTAATATTTGGTAGACTAATATTGAAAATATTTATTTTGGCTAAAGGAAATATATATATATATACTTTTCGGATTAAAACAAATTTTAGGCTAATATAACAAGATTTTAATAAATTTAATGCTAGAAAACTTTGGGAGTAACATATAAGCCTAAAGGAAATATATATATAAATGTCATTAGTGTTGTTCTTTCTTCCTAGAGGTGGGTAGTTTCTATCCCTCTTAAATCTTGATAAGTAGCATTAGTTGTGTGAATATTACCTTTCAATTTATTGATAAAATATAGAGATAGAGATAGAGAGAGAGAGAGAGAAGAAGAATAGGAAAGAATAAGGCCACGTTTGGTAGCCGGTGAGTATTTAGTGGGAAGTGGAAGTGGAAGTGGAAATGGAAGTTTTTTATGTGTCTTTGGTATGTAGGGAAAGTGAAATAAAAATAAAAATTAAGATTGTTTGGTATGATAGGAATGAGGGAGGGAAGTGGAAGTTAAAATATGCAAATTACTATTTTACCCTTACCCCCTTTACCCTAATCTCCACTCACTAGGAAAGGTGTGTGTGGGTTTGATAGTAATAAGTAAATTTTATCAAGGGCATAGTGGTATTTTTACCTTAACTCACTAGGAAACCACATCATCTTCCATATCTTCATTCATGGCACCTTTGTCCCCTTGTTGGCTGGAAGTTTACTCACCCAGGAAGAAGAGTAACTGGCTACCAAACAAGCTAGGCAGTGGTGAGAAGACTCACCTCCTCTAAGTTGCAAGGTACCAAACGAGGCCTAAGAGAAGAAGACCATTATTGAAGCATTTTCATAATAATGGACATTTTTTTTAATATTTAAATAATACTGGTGCTTTGTTTTGATCCCCAAATTTTGATATGTGGTTTGAAATATTAGAAATTATGTGATGGAAGTGAAAAATGGAAGAGAAGAGGTTTACCATGATTTTGCGAAACAAGGGTCAAACTGATTTTTTTACCAAAAATCGTGGGTAACGAATATAAATTCCATAAATCCTGGTGTCTGCTGTAATATTTAATTCCTACGAGGCCCTCATGGCCTCATATATAATGCTTGGTAAATTTTAGAAATCGTTGGGCACTTTTCTTGAAATTTAAGACATTTTAAGGATTTAAAATGATTTTGTTTATGGAAAACAGTGAAAAGAGAAATAGGAGTTCAAGATTGTTTTTAGATTTTTAGTGTTTTAGGAACTCTAAGAGAATTTGAGATAGAAGATGAGTTCAAAAAACTTAGGGCAATTAGTGAAGTTATTCATGAAGTTGTATTGAAGGTATAACGTACAAGTTTAAGGATTATGTCAACAACATGGTAATAACACCTAGTAGGATTCAAAATATTATAATATATATATATATATATCTATGAAGTTATTTAATTTTTTTTTTTTGTCTTATTGAGCCTTGAGTATTGATGGTAAGTGTAATTGTGCGACTAGGTACTCTAAAATTGGTTTTGCACATGCGAAAGCTTTGTTATAGTTTAAAGTCACTGTGAGTAGATGATGTGCGATATAGCGCTTTATGTTTTTATACTCTTGCTAGCTAACTTCTTTCATGATATCCTTTTTATAGTATTGGAATTTTGCCTGGCCTTGGGATAAGCCGTCTCATTATTTTGTTTTTACTCTGAAAAATGGATTATTTTTATATTTGAAATCTTATTTACATTTGGATTTAAATTATGGAAGTACGTAGCTTTTGAGCACAAAGTGATTTATGTTTATTCTGTTTGAAACCGTTTCTTATATGGAGATAAATTATATTTATTTGGATAATATTTCGTGACATTGAATAAGTGTTTGAGAATAAACTTCTTGAATTATTTTAGTGGGAGGTACTCTTTCTAGAACACTGGTGTTACATCTGTATCTTTAGACTTATGCGCGCGTAGGTGTAAACCTCAACTAACAGAGGTCAAGTGATGCTAGCCTCGTGTACGGCACACACGTGGAGTGTATGTATATATATATATGGAGGGTTTGGGGCCACACGTAAAGGAGTTGTGGCTGGAATTATGTGATCATATTGACATGGTGTTGAGGAGGAATATAATGAAACTGGAGGGTATATTGTTCTGTGAGATGTCCTTCCTACAAACTTAATTTTTTTATGATGAATTTATTTCTTTTATATTACTTAATATATTATTGAATTTTGAAGATTCTCTCTTGGATATTACTAAAATTTTTTGTGAACTTATCCTCGTTTTTGAACTATATAAACACTATCTTTATTTTTTCCGAAAACATCCGTACCTTGGTTTGTCTTGTTTCAGTTATAGCGTGTGCTGTCTGCTCACTGTGTGGTTTTCCACTCACCCTACTACTTCATTTTTTCAGATAACAGAGTAGATACTATGTCTTCTTCAGGGGTTGCATCGATGTAGGCTTCCAGTGGTGAGCCCAACTTTGTGCCGTTGGGCCTTAATTATATAAAAACATTTACTTGTATTTTGGCTATAGATGTCACTCTGTATTCCATTAGCAGGATCCCTTTCCTTGTTTTGATATTTTAAAATGTGTAATATGAAGAGCTGAGCTTTCCTATATAACTGTATTGTGGTTTGGTTGTTTGTACAAATTTCGAAAACCTCTATTTTTAGGGAAAACTTTACCGAAAGTTCTACAAACAGTTAATGTTAGTATTTTTTATGAAATAGAAAACTAGTGATAGTAAAGGTTATAATATGATTAGAGATTAAACCATATGGATTAATGAATTGTTAAGTATAGTTGTATATTGAGGGATAGGTATTGAATGTGCTTAAATTTGTGAACTTTGAACTTAGGCTTACGGGATTCGAGGATGTTCCTTGGATTTCGTGCTGGTCATGTGCCCGATTTTGGGTCGTGACATTTTTATTTTGATTAATTTTAAATTTTTTAAGTTTTTTAAATTGTTCGGTTAAAAACTTTATAAACTTTAGAATACTATATTTTTAGTTACAATTTTAAAATTATTATAAAAATTATGACTATATCTCTATTTTACAGTAGTGATTAAAATTTTATTTGCGCATTTATTTCTTTCCATATAATGTATAATTACTATTAAAATATTAAATAAGTACTATGCTTAATTTAGAAGACATTAAATATTTTTCATCCCCTTTTGATGAAATATTACTCGCTTGTTATTTTTCTATACAACTAATTTATTCTAGGCATGTAGAAAAAAAATCATTGTAGACTTAGACAAGTAAGATATAAGCTTAATTGCTCATGTGTAATTTTGTTTAGGAAAAAACTAAGGTCAAGTTCCTTATATCTTTGTCATCAAGTTCTACCAATCATATATATTTCATTTATACTCTCATTCCTATATGATTGGTCATATAAAAAGTGGTCTTCTACATTCTCCATTTACTGTGATTGGTCATTTAAATACTTTTTGCCATGTGTTGTTTATATTGAAAAACTTGATGGTAAAGATATAAGCACCTTAACCTAAATTTTCTCATTTTGTTTATTGGTCTGTTGTCAACTCCCTGACAAAGCATATATGTAGATTCGATAGAGATGAAGCATGTGAAAACCTGAGTGTTGTAACCGAAACTCAAGGTAAGAGATATGTAACAACCAATGTATGTTTCTTTTATATATATATATATATATATATATGTATATATATATGTATATACATATATATATATACATATATATATGTATATATATACATACAGATATGCGTGTGTATTAATAAATCAATTGCATTTGACCAATAAGATAGGATGTTACACATTATCATGTGATAAATAGAATGCAACAATTATTTATCTCATTTTAGAGTTATGAATTGTAGATGTCATCCAAATCCATAAAAAAATTTAACGTATGACAAATCATTGAAACTATACACGAATACGAGCCTTTGTGATCATTTAGAAAATTATTCCTAAAAACCTTGTCCCGTCTAAGACGTCCCATAAAATTGGAATAAGAAAAGAAAACTCAAAAATTTTTCTCTTCGCTACCTTTTTCAAATAAAATAAAACTACTCACTCTCCAAATTAGAATACAAGGCAAAATCATTCCGTGATTAACGTAAAACGGTTCATTTTACCGTAATTTTTAAGACATCACAAGCAAGATACTAACTTTTTTTAAAAAGTTTGTCACGTGTATCTTTTGTTTGGACTAATCATATTCAAGTTATTTTTTTGTCACGACCCCCTATCGGACGTCCGTAACCGGCACGGGAAGTACGATTGCTCCTATCCCGTAAGCCTCTAATCCCTTATTGACATTTTCACATGTTTATAACTACCCATTTCTAATACAAATAATATATATATATATGGTCATCCATATCCGGTGACCTAACTAGCGTGCAATCCACGGCTCGCTCAACGCCGCTTCAGTCTATACATATACACATAATCACTCACACGTATATATAATATACATATTGATCACGCGCTTCAGTGCGGGTGATCTATCTTATTCACATGCAGAAGTCCTGTATACAGTCATGCATATATTCAATCACGCACTTGCATATAGTTTACATATTGATCACACGCCTCAATGTGTGTGATATATCCTATTCACATGCGGAAGCCATATTCACATACAATCAGGTATTCAGTCACACATACATATAATTTACATATTGATCACACGCCTCAAGGCGTGTGATCTATCCTAGTCGCATGCGGAAGTCATATATACATATACATATACATGATATACGCTATATCATAGCCTAAAGTCCCAATACCCAGACCTAACTTTAATCTGTATGAAGCCGACATAGCTAGAGTAGGACATATATATATATATATATATATATATATATATATATATATATATATTGTCACGACCCCAAATCGGGAGTACGTGACCGGCACGGGAATAGATTTTTATCTCTAAACCCGTAATCCATATCCTGTAAACATGACTATAACTACCCTGCTATACAATCAATATATATATCATACTAGTGGTCACGCCTCACTGGTGGCCTAATTAACCTACAATCCGCGGTTCGCTCAATACTGCTTCAGCTCAATCCAGTGTATAGATATATTTATCAGCACTCATAATGTAAATATTAATATCATATTGACCGTACGTCTCAATACGTACGATCTATCCTATTCACATGCAGCAAGCACACATAATATATATCCATATCATATTGACCGTACGCCTAAATGCTTACGATCTATCCTATTCACATGCAGAAGTTTATATACTCAAACATATATCCTAGTCTTCCCCAAACTGGACCATGTCTTTAAGTACATGTGAAGCCGACAATTCTAGAGCAAGTACATATCAAAAGCTGTAAATGTATGTATACAACTCTTAAAACTTTAAAATATATACAACAAGTGAAATCAAAATAACCAAAAGGTGTCCACCCACGCGAAAAAGTGCGTAAGGATGGTCTGATGTCCGTATCACTGCCCGGACGTCGATGCCTGCCCGATCCCTGTATCTGAAACATTGAAGCAGAGGGAGTGAGTCAAATAGACTCAGTGAGAAGCTTCCCATCCTCGGCGTAGCGGCGGGTACCACTACGGCTGGGGAAGGGGAAACACCCACAATCACATGCGCATGAAAGTCCAGTTTATCAAATGTTATATTATGATCAGGCAATATTAATATAACATTAAAATCAAAGATAAACCTACAGATCATGCTTTTCTATCATGCTTCTCATAATTAAACAATCATAATTAACATATCATATGAAAACTGTAAATCAATCAACTGACCCTAGTGCTAGGCTAGGGAAATGGCCTCAACGGGCAATTTCTCTTAATCTTTAACTGACCCTAGTGGCAGGCTAGGGCAATGGCCTCAACGGGCAATCTTTTAGTCTTTTACTGACCCTAGTACCAGGCTAGGGCAATGGCCTCAACGGGCAAATGCTTTACACTTTAACTAACCCTAGTGCCAGGCTAGGGCAATGGCCTCAACGGGCCAATGCTTTACTCTTTAACTGACCCTAGTGCTAGGCTAGGGCAATGGCCTCAACGGGCAATATTTTCTGACTTGTTTCTCTTGCCAAGCCTTCAGCTAGGGTTCTGACTCTATCTACCCATTACTATCCTAGACTGACTTTACCTAGGTAGTGTGAACCTCCCTATGACTCACTAATCAATTTATGAGATCGTTTTAATCCTTATGTAATACCCAAACCCCTGATTAAATCATAACCTAGCTCTAAGGCCTTTCCTAAGTTCAATTACCATAAAACATCGACGTTTACTAACTACTTCTATAAGATTTCTTTAATGAGTTTCTAATTAAGAGGGTAAACCAAACCTTGGACTCAATCAACATCTTACCCCCTTGCTTGTACTGTTCAGCGTACCTCATGTCATCACATGGATACCCTCCAGTACCTTTTTACCTGTAGTCAAACACACATATACAAATACTTTCATGGATAACAATTTAGGAACAACAATAGCATGTTAACCACTAAACAATTCTTACAAATAGGCAAGTAGGCAAACCACATATCCACATCCTCAATCAACCATGTAGGGCAAGGATGAGAAACCCCTCACCTGGACGGCTTCCTTGCGCATGTCCTGGAGTAACTCCCACTCCGGACGAGTCGTGGTTTCCTAACGAATGCATTCAAGTGGTTAACATCTCATCTACATGCAATTCATATGCATACTACATGCTCATGCCTAGAATGCATCTAGACGTTTCCAAGAACCGAGCCCTTGGTCTTATCCGTCTTCCCTCTCTTCTATGAGAGTCTCAAGTGCCTTGCACTTGGTTTCATACAACCATCGTTCTCCTTGAGTTGCTTTTGGGGCCTTGGATTTGAGTTACTAAACCTCAACGTGCTTCTAAGCCACTCTACTTAAGGTTACCTAATGACGGTGTACAGGGAATTTAGAATTTCAAGAAGTTGGGCGTAGCTTATTCTGTAAGTTTCTATTCTTGAGGGATAAGAAGACATTTGAAATGGTTTTGATCCTTAAAAACATGGTTGGGGGTGTCCTAAGATGTTTCGGATTGAAAATAGGAGGTTCAGACGCCCCGGATTGGCAAAAAAACGACTTTTGAGCATGTTGGACAGGGGCCCGGCGCTATAGCGCCAAGCTGCTGCCCAGCAGCTTTTGGTGAACCAGAGAAATGGCGCTATAGCACCGGTTCGCAGCACAACATTTCGTTTGCTGTGCAGTGGGCCGGTTTAAGCCCGTTCTGGCCCCCTTTCGACCCCGGCTTCAACTCCGCACCTCACGGGTTTTGTTCCCCTACAATCCAACGACATAAATCCAACCCTAACCACTAAAATCCAAGCCCGATCCCAAATTTATCAATGAATCCCCAAATTGGGAATATTTAGAATTTCAAACCCCAAACCCTTTCAAATTCGAATTCGGCTAAACCCGAGGGTATAGCCTCGATTATTACCCCAACTAAGTGTTCAAGAACACTTCCTAGGTCTCAATCTACCCTCAAAACAACCCAATCGAAGGTGGATTGAAGAAATTCCTAAAATGAAGAAATTGAGGGTTTCGAATGAAATTGGGGTTACCAACCTTTGATTCGATTGGTGGAAGGTGTAGGAGACGTTGTACCCGAGCCCCGGTGACTTTTCCGGCGTCGGCTAGCTCTCCCCGGTCACTTTTCCGGCGATCCCCAACCCTTCCTCTTCTTCTTCTTCTTCTTCTTCTTCTTCTTCTTCTTCTGCTTGTTCTTCTTCTTGTTCTTCGTCTTCTCTCTCTTTCTTCTTCTTCTTCTTCTTCTCTCTCTTTCTTCCCGTAAATACCTTCCTCCTCCTTTTCTCATATTTCTTTTTTATTCTTATTTCCTTAAGTCACACCCCCACCCCAAAATTTAAAATAATTAAATAATCAAAATGAATAAATAATAACAATATAATAAGAATTATTATTATTATAATATAGATTAGGTGGAAAATATCCCCAATTAAATCCTCCTCTTTCCAATTAAAATTTTCATTTCCTCTTATATCCCAAATTAAATACTCAAAAATATTCCCTACTCTCTTTTCACCATTTAATCCAGGTTTCTAATTTCTTAGGTCTTGAATTAAATCCAAAAATTATTTTCTACTTCTTTTCTTTCCTTTTCATTTCATTTTAAACTTTGAAAAAAATTTCTCGGGTATTACAATCTTCTCCCCTTAAGAAATTCAGTCCCCGAATTTCAATTAACATACTAACCTTAGTCTTGAAATAGGTGAGGATATGTCCTGCGCATCTCCGCCTCAACTTCTCACGTTGCTTCCTCAACCGAATGGTTTCGCCACAGGACTTTCACCAAGGGTATCTCCTTTGACCTCAGCTTCTTCAACTGGCGATCTAGGATTTCCACTGGCATCTCCTCATAAGTTAGAATCTCAGCTAGTTGTACTTCGTAGGGTTGGATTACATGAGAGGGGTATGGCAGGTACTTGCGAAGCATAGACACGTGAAACACCGGATGAACTCCTTCCAACTCCGCTGGCAATTCTAGACGGTAGGCAACATTTCCCACGCGCTCTAGAATCTCAAACGGTCCGATGTATCTTGGACTTAGCTTGCCTTTCTTGCCAAATCTCATCACGCCCTTCATCGGTGAAATTTTTAAGAACACCTGCTCACCCACAACAAACTCTAACTCTCTTCTCCGGTTGTCAGCATACGAATTCTGCCTACTTTGAGCCGTGGCAAGCCTTTCTCTAATGGACTTTATCTTGTCCAAAGCATCCTGAACAAGTTCTTGACCAACTAACTTGGCCTCCCCGACCTCGAACCACCCAATCGGGGATCTGCACTTTCGATCGTACAAGGTCTCGAAGGGTGCCATCTGAATACTGGATTGGTAACTGTTGTTGTAGGCAAACTCCGCTAATGGCAGGTATTTCTCCCACCCTCCGCCAAAATCCATAACACATGCTCTAAGCATGTCCTCTAAAATCTGAATGGTCCTCTCAGATTGCCCGTCTGTCTGGGGATGAAATGCTGTACTCAGATCAACCCTTGTCCCCAATGCCTCCTGCAATGGTCTCTAGAATCGAGAGGTAAACTGTGACCCCCTATCAGAGATAATCGACACTGGTACTTCGTGCAACCTCACTATCTCTGATAGGTACAACTGGGCATACTGACCCACTCTGTAAGTGTTCTTAACTGGCAGGAAATGGGCGGACTTGGTCATCCGATCAACGATTACCCAAACTGAATCGAATCCCCTCTATGATCGCGACAATCCTGTCACAAAATCCATAGTAATTCTCTCCCACTTCCATTCAGGAATTTCTATCTGTTGAAGTGTTCCAGTGGGCTTTTGGTGTTCAGCCTTAACCTGCTGACACACTAGACATCTAAACACGTAGTCTGCCACGTCCTTCTTCATACCATTCCACCAGTATAACTCTTTCAGATCCTGATGCATTTTATTACTACCCGGATGGATGGTGTACGCTGTCTTGTGTGCCTCATCAAGAACTCTTTCTTTCAAACCATCCACCATTGGTACACACAGTCGTCCCTCCAACCGGAATATGCCATTGTCATCTATGGAGAATCGGACGTCGTCCTTCTCCCCTTTAACCACTATATCTTTGTTCTGTTTGAGGTCGGCGTCTTGCTCTTGTTTGGATTTAACCTCTTCGATTAGAGCTGACTTAGCTTGGATGTGGGCTAGAAACAAGTTGGAATTTCCAATTTCAAACTGAGTTCGAGACTGTTCTAGCTCATGTATTTCTTGGATTAATGGCCTTCGCACTTCACTAATATGGGCTAAGCTACCCATTGACTTTCGGCTCAAAGCGTCTGCCACCACATTCGCCTTACCAGGATGGTACAAAATCTTGCAGTCATAGTCTTTCAAAAACTCCATCCACCTGCGTTGTCTTAGATTTAGATCTTTCTCCTCGAAAATGTACTAAAGGCTCTTGTGGTCTGTGTACACCTCACATGTTTCGCCATAAAGGTAGTGCCTCCAAATCTTCAAGGCAAATACCACCGCTGCCATTTCAAGATCGTGAGTTGGGTAGTTCTTTTTGTGCTTCCGGAGTTGCCTAGACGCATAAGCAATCACCTTTCCATGTTGCATAAGAACACACCCTAACCCAACTCATGAAGCATCACAGTAAACTACATACCCTCCGGTGCCCTCAGGAAGAGCCAACACCGGTGCTGTGGTGAGACTTTCCTTCAGCTTCTGAAAACTCTCTTCACACTTGTCATCCCATACAAACTTTACCCTTTCTGAGTTAACTTTGTAAGAGGTGCAGCAACTCTCGAAAAGTCCTGCACAAACCTTCTATAGTATCCAGCCAAACCTAGAAAACTGCGGATCTCCGTTACTGAGGTAGATTGGGACCAATTCTTCACGGCTTCCACCTTACTCGGATCAACATGGATTCCCTCTGAAGATACCACGTGACCGAGAAATGCAACCTTATCAAGCCAAAACTCGCATTTTGAAAACTTAGCATACAATTTCTCTTCTCTCAGCTTCTGTAATGCCAGTCTCAAATGCTCTGCGTGCTCCTCAGCATTCTTGGAATAAACTAGAATGTCATATATGAATACAATGACAAACCGGTCTAGAAATGGCTTGAAAACCCGATTCATCATGTCCATAAAAGCTGCTGGTGCATTAGTTAGCCCGAACGACATGACTAGAAACTCATAATGGCCGTATCGGGTTCGAAAAGCAGTCTTGGACACATCTTCTTTTCTAATCTTCAACTGATGATACGCTGATCGTAGATCGATCTTTGAAAACCTCCTAGCACCTTGCAACTGGTCGAACAGATCATCGATTCTTGAAAGTGGATATTGATTGCGAACCGTTACCTTATTCAACTTTCGGTAATCGATACACAATCTTAAAGTTCCGTCCTTCTTCTTCACGAATGGAACCGGTGCACCCCAAGGTGAAAAACTGGGTCTGATGAAACCCTTATCAGGTAATTCCTGTAACTGCGTGTGTAGCTCCTTCAACTCCTTCGGAGCCATTCTATAGGGTGGTGTAGAAATCGGCTGAGTACCTGGTAAAAGCTCGATCTCAAATACAATCTCTCGATCAGGCGGCAAACCAGGCAAATTGTCAGGAAATACATCAAGAAATTCCCGAACCACCGGTACCTGATTCGTAGGAAGTACTTCTTTCGTAGTATCCCTCACAAAAGCCAGATATCCTTTACACTCTTTGTCGAGTAGCTTGGAAGCTTTCATTGCTGAAATTAGACTCGGATATGGTGCAACACCATCACCCCGCACCACAAATGGCTCTTCATCCGGCATGTTGAATTTCAAACACTTCGCCCTGCAATCAACTACTGCATGACATGATGCCAACCAATCCATACCCAGAATGACATCCAGGTCTACCATGTATAGTAGTCGTAGGTCCACAACTGTTTCATGACCCTCGACCACAACCACACATGACTCATAGACGTACTTGACTTGTACTGATTCACCCATCGGAGTAGAGACAATTTCTGTCTCCTTCAACCTAGTCGGGCTTTTCTCAACTTTCTGTGTAAATGCATGTGAGATGTAGGAATGTGTTGAATCAGAATCAAATAATACAAGGGCCTTGAGAGAGCATACTGAAAGTGTACCTGTCACTACTGCATTTGAGGCATGTGCATCCTGTCGAGACAAAGCAAACACCTGTGCCTGTCCTCCCCCTGGTGCACCTGGACCTCTACCTCCTGCTCCTGCTCCTCTACCTCTGCTCGCACCTGAAGTGTTAACCTGGGGTGGTACAATTCTAACTAGTGGGGCTGCAATTGGAGTACTACCCGGAGTAGGATTTCTCTTGACACTCGTATTACTCTTCCTCTGCGGACATTCCTTAGCCATATGCCCGATCTTACCACATTTGTAACAACCTGCCTTTGTGACTCTACACTCTCCAAAATGGAACCTCCCACATGTTCCACACTGCGGTTTCTGGTTACCGCCCTTGTAATACCCGAGGATATTTAATTAGCATCATTAATTTAATTTAATTAATTTAGGTAGAAGGGGAAAATGAGATAACAAATAAATACTATCCTACTACTTAATTTTTCTTTTTAAAGAAAGAAATATATACAAATTTTTGTGTAACCTAATAATTCTACATATTTGTTTTTTTTATTACCATTTTATTACTTGTCAGATTCTATTGTGATGATAAGTTTATATATGTTAATTAAATATATATATATATATTAAAAGAAGAGAGAGGGGACCAGATTGTGGTTAGGTGACATATACATATATATTAATTTAATATATATGTATATATGTAATAGAAGGAAGAGAACAAAAGAAAAAAAGAAAGAAGAGAGGCGTGATTGGTGAGAGAAGGAGAGCACGCACACTGGGCGGGAGAAAGCGAGAGAAGAGAGGGTGAGGCTCACGGACGGAGGAAGGGGAACGCGTGGTGGCTGGCCGGACGTGCGAGGAGGCCGGCCTGAGTCCGTCGCCGTCGCCGTTGAGCTGAAGGAGGAGAGAGAGTCGTGGGTTAGAGAGAGAAAGCAAAGGGGGAGAGCTTTCTCGCCGGAAGACGCCGTTTCTTCACCGGGGAAGGTAGGTGGGAGTCTCCTCTACTCCATATCGTCCTTCTAACCGGTTGAATCGAGGTGAGAAGTCCCGAAACTCTCAAACCCCAATTTTATCAATTTTAGGGATTTTTGGAAAGACCCCAATTGATTCAATCTGAGTGTTTTGGGTCCTAAATTGAAGTGTATGCATGTTAGGAAGTGAGTTGAAAGCTTAGGAACCGGAACCAAATTGATGGAATTTATCTGGGTTGGAAAAAGTGTAGGAAAGTGTGGTTGTTAAGGTTTAAGGGTGTTGTGGAATGACTTGGGGTGCATTGAAAGGTTGAATAATAATTATAAAAATTGTTAAAAATTATTGGAATGTACGAGGGATGAAAACCCGAGTAATTCTCATCTCACCCGGAACCCCGTTCGGGGAAGACAATTTTCTAATTTTACGCGTATTCGGGTATGTGTATTCATGTGTAGGTGAAGTGTTCAAGGTTATTTTGATAAATGGAAATTTTGGACAAGTAGAATTTACGACTCTTGGGCCATAAATTCAAGACTTGGGTAATGGGAACTTCACATGGACACATAGAGGTGAAATTGGGTAACCTTGCATTCCCAAATTCAACGTTTCCGAATAGCGTGATTAAGAGAGGGTTGGACACGAATTTGAAGCATGCTAGATGTTCTGAAAACTAGTTGGGGGTATTCCAAGCCAACAACTAGTCTATGGAATTAATTAGAAATAACATGAACATTAGCGTTACATGTACACGATAGTGGTTGAATTTTCAAGTCTCTGAATCTCTCAAGTATATGTGTATAGGGCACCATACTGTGAGTGGACTTTCGGGCGCACCGAGAGCCGATCAGAGGGGCCAACCAGGTGAGGGGATTTCCTATCCTTGCCCTATAGGGTTGACTGCGGATATGGATATATGGTTTGCCTTCTTGCCTATTTGTAGGAATTACATGTTAGATAACATGCTATTGTTGTTCCTAAATTGTAATATATGTGATAACGTGCTGTACGTGTATATGTGAACTGTAAAAGCAAATGGTGGCTCAAGGAGACTTATATGGAAAGAAGGTCCTCGGGACCTAGAATGATATCGGGGGTAGGATCGAGTTAAGTTTATTTGTGGGGGTCTTGTGATACTAGAAACAAACCTCATCGATCATTACCTGAAAAGTGTGGTTTGTATGTAAATCCTTAAATGAAATAAACATAGGTGACTTGTTTTGAATCAAGAGTCCGAATTAGAAACCACTTGGAAGTCTAGGTTGCCTAATCAGAAGTAAGATGAATAAGTAGAGGTCCATAAGGGTCATTTATTGTACAACGCGGGAACCGAGTCTATCACGGGTGGTCCGGGTAGATTGAGTCTCTTGTCTTAAGTCAAACCACAGAAATACAAGTATTTGAGTACACCACATTGTGGCTATTGCCTTGGGTAAACCGAGGTCAGATGAGTCGCCGGCTATTGCTCCAAGTAAAGTCTTGGGGTCAGACTATTGTTCCAAGTAAAGTTTTGGGACCAGGGGTTACTAGAATGATCAACTAGGTTCCCACATTGCTCACGTGAGATATTGCCTTCGGGCCAGATTCTCTCCTAACGGAGATATTGCCTTCGGGTCAGTTTACGATTACGGTTAATTGAATACGGGTGACCACATGGAATTATATGTTAAATCATGATATGATGTATGTGTGAATTTAAATGTATGTAAATCCATGCTTTAAATTCTTTATTGTGAATATGATATATATTAATTGCCTGACCACCTAATATATGAAAATTTAAACCCGTTATATGCGTATGTGTTTGTGATTGGCTCCTCTTCCCCAGTTGTAGTGGTACCCGCTACTACACCAAGGATGGGAAAACCTCTCACTGAGTCCGTTTGACTCACCCCAATATTAAATGTTACAGACACAGGTGGTGTAGGCACCGGGAGCGCTTCCACTTCATCTCAGGGAGGCGGACAAACTTAGAGACCGCACGCATTGTTCGCATGGGTAGTACTGTTATATGTATTTTGTCAGGATATATATGTATATGATTCATTTTGGTATAGCATTGTTTCGTACAGTTGCTATATGCATATATGTATATGTCACACTCTAGAACTGTCGGCTTCATACAGATTAATGATTGGTCTGGTTGTTGGGAATATAGGTTATGATATGTTGAATATCATGTGTACATATATATATGGATGTGACTTCCGCATGTGAATAGGATAGATCACTGGCACTGAGCGTGTGGTCAATATGTAAACTTATATATATGTGTGACTGAATACTTGATTGTGTGAAAATATGGCTTCCGCATGTGAATAGGATAGGTCACACGCATTGAGGAGTGTGATCAATATGTATATTTTATGTAGGTGTGTGATTGAATATATACGCTTGACTGTACACAGGGATTCTGCATGTGAATAGGATAGATCACCCGCCTTCAAGCGCGTGATCAATATGTTTATTATATGTACGTGTGATTGATTATGTGTATATGTATAGACTGAAGCGGCGTTGAGCGAGCCGTGGATTGTGTGCTACTTAGGTCATCGGATAGGGATGGCCATATAAATACTATATTGTTTGTATTAGAAATGGGTAGTTACGCATATATAAGAATGTCAATCAGGAATTAGGGGCTTACGGGATAGGAGAAATCCTACCTTCCGTGCCGGTCACGGGCGCCCGGTGGGGGGGTCGTGATAGCCCTGACTACTGCCTTGGAACCTCGACCCACCTTGGGTGTTACTCCTCCCAGAACTTGTGGTGGTAATAACAGACTGCCCACCAACTTGCCCTGCATAATTTGGAACTATACCAGAAATACCAGTTGTCTTTTGCTTCTTCTTCCATCCCTGTCAATCACTACCTGTCAGTAACTTGCTCTTGGGATTCGCCGATGTCCCAAACTTCTTTCTATTTTCAATTACCCTGGCACAATCAGCAGCCTGTGCTATAGTTTCAAACTGACCACATTACGGCAGTAGAATTACAAACAATGGCTCTACCAACCTGTGGATAAACCTCTTAATCAACTCCCTCTTATCGGGAACCAATTCTGGAGCATATTGAGCTAGCTCCGTGAACCCGTGCAACGCCTCTTAACTGAAACGAGGCAAGTTCCACCATCTCTCCTCCTGGACACCTCAGTAACTGCCCAATTCTGATTATATCACGGAGGAAATGTTAAGGGTCCTCCTTGGTTTCGGTTCCGCAAAAGGTAGGCGGATTCAATTTTAGAAATTTAGTGATCGGCAATTCCCTCGGAACTCCCCTCGGTCCCCGGGGCACGTCCCTTTGTTGCCATTCCCTTCTTGGTTCTTCCTCCCTTTCCTCAACCATTTCAGTTTCCTGTTCAGCCGATATCACTTGCTCTTCTTCCTCGCCGACAACTAAACGACAGACTTCTTGTTGAATTTGGCGGGTCATTTCAGCTCTTAACTCCTGAAATCCCGTAGTCAGAATCTCAGCCACTGACGGAGCACCCGTCTCAACCTGTGGCTCTGGAGTTTGTTGCCTATGGACTTCTCTTTCTTGTGTCCTACCACGACCGCGAGCATGGCCTCTAGCACGGCCTCTAGCTCGGCCCCTGGGAGACATTCTCTCCTCCCGAACGGACTCCTCATCTGTACGTGCAAGGACTCTACCGCCCTTCCTAGCCTGCCTAGTAGTCGGTGGCATCCCTTTACTGCACAAAAATGTCACCTGATAAGCATTTGCATAATCTATCATAGATTAAGAAGGAATGAAAGAAAGGCTTACTCAAATTATCCTGGGTACTCCCACAAGTGCCTGTTTAATGCAACGTTGTGCCCGGGTTTCACAACGAAGCTTAAACCGACACCCGGTTATACCAATGGCTTCACATGACTTAAAGAATAACCTGCCTCTGATACCAAGTCTGTCACGACCGCAAATCGGGAGTACGTGACCGGCACGAGAATAGATTTTTATCTCTAAACCCGTAAGCCTTCTCCTGTAAACATGCCTATAACTACCCTGCTATACAATCAATATATATATCATACTAGTGGCCACGCCTCACTGGTGGCCTAATTAACCTGCAATCTGCGGTTCGCTCAAAACCGCTTCAGCTCAATCCAGTGTATAGATATATTTATCAGCACTCATAATGTAAATATTAATATCATATTGACCGTACGTCTCAATACGTACAATCTATCCTATTCACATGCAGCAAGCACACATAATATATATCCATATCATATACGCCTCAATGCTTACGATCTATCCTATTCACATGCAGAAGTTTATACTCAAACATATATCCTAGTCTTCCCCAAACTGGACCCTGTCTTTAAGTACATGTGAAGCTGACAATTCTTGAGCAAGTACATATCAAAAGCTGTAAATGTATGTATACAACCCTTACAACTTTAAAATATATACAACAAGTGTAATTAAAATAACCAAAAGGTGTCTACCCACCCGAACAACTGCGTAAGGATGGTCTGATGTCCGTATCACTGCCCAGACGTCGATGCCTGCCCGATCCCTGTATCTGAAACATTGAAGTAGAGGGAGTGAGTCAAACAGACTCAGTGAGAAGCTTCCCATCCTCGGCGTAGCGGCGGGTATCACTACGGCTGGGGAAGGGGAAACACCCACAATCACATGCGCATGAAAGTCCAGTTTATCAAATGTTATATTACGATCAGGCAATATTAATATAACATTAAAATCAAAGATAAGCCTACGGATCATGCTTTTCTATCATGCTTCTCATAATCAAACAATCATAATTAACATATCATATGAAAACTGTAAATCAATCAACTGACCCTAGTGCTAGGCTAGGGCAATGGCCTCAACGGGCAATTTCTCTTAATCTTTAACTGACCCTAGTGCCAGGCTAGGGCAATGGCCTTAACGGGCAAATCTTTTAGTCTTTTACTGACCCTAGTACCAGGCTAGGGCAATGGCCTCAACGGGGAAATGCTTTACTCTTTAACTAACCCTAGTGCCAGGCTAGGGCAATGGCCTCAACGGGCAAATGCTTTACTCTTTAGCTGACCCTAGTGCCAGGCTAGGGCAATGGCCTCAACGGGCAATATTTTTTGACTTGTTTCTCTTGCCGAGCCTTTAGCTGGGGTTCTGACTCTATCTACTCATTACTATCCTGGACTGACTTTACCTAGGTAGTGTGAACCTCTCTATGAATCACTAATCAATTTATGAGATCGTTTTAACCCTTATGTAATACCCAAACCCTTGATTAGATCATAACCTAGCTCTAAGGCCTTTCCTAAGTTCAATTACCATAAAACGTCGACGTTTACTAAGTACTTCTATACGATTTCTTTAACGAGTTTCTAATTAATAGGGTAAACCAAACCTTGGACTCAATCAACATCATACCCCCTTTCTTGTACTGTTCGGCGTACCTCATGTCATCACATGGATACCCTCCAGTACCTTTTTACCTGTAGTCAAACACACATATACAAATACTTTCATGGATAACAATTTAGGAACAACAATAGCATGTTAACCACTAAACAATTCTTACAAATAGGCAAGTAGGCAAACCACATATCCAAATCCTCAATCAACCCTGTAGGGCAAGGATGGGAAACCCCTCACCTGGACGGCTTCCTTGCGCTTGTCCTGGAGTAACTCTCGCTCCGGACGAGTCGTGGTTTCCTAACGAATGCATTCAAGTGGTTAACATCTCATCTACATGCAATTCATATGCATACTACATGCTCATGCCTAGAATGCATTTAGACGTTGCCAAGAATCGAGCCCTTGGTCTTATCCGTCTTCCCTCTCTTCTATGAGAGTCTCAAGTGCCTTGCACTTGGTTACATACAACCATCGTTCTCCTTGAGTTGCTTTTGGGGCCTTGGATTTGAGTTACTAAACCTCAACGTGCTTCTAAGCCACCCTACTTAAGGTTACCTAATGACGATGTACAGGGAATTTAGAATTTCAAGAAGTTGAGTGTAGCTTATTCCGTAAGTTTCTATTCTTGATGGATAAGAAGACATTTGAAATGGTTTTGATCCTTAAAAACATGGTTGGGGTGTCCTAAGATGTTTCGGATTGAAAATAGGAGGTTCGGACGCCCCAGATTGGCAAAAAAACGACTTTTGAGCATGTTGGACAGGGGCCCGGCGCTATAGCGCCAAGCTGCTGCCCAGAAGCTTTTGGTGAACCAGAGAAATGGCGCTATAGCGCTGGTTCGCAGCACCACAATTCGTTTGCTGTGCTGTGGGCCGGTTTGAGCCCGTTCCGGCCCCCTTTCGACCCCGGCTTCAACTCCGCACCTCACGGGTTTTGTTCCCCTACAATCCAACGACATAAATCCAACCCTAACCACTCAAATCCAAGCCCGATTCCAAATTTATCAACGAATCCCCAAAATGGGAATATTTAGAATTTCAAACTCCAAACCCTTTCAAATTCGAATTCGGCTAAAATCGAGGGTATAACGTCGATTATTACCCCAACTAAGTGTTCAAGAACACTTCCTAGGTCTCAATCTACCCTCAAAACAACCCAATCGAAGGTGGATTGAAGAAATTCCTAAAATGAAGAAATTGGGGGTTTCGAATGAAATTGGGGTTACCAACCTTTGATTTGATTGGTGGAAGGTGTAGGAAACGTCGTACCCAAGCCCCGGTGACTTTTCTGGCGTCGGCTAGCTCTCCCCGGTCACTTTTCCGGCGAACCCCAACCCTTCCTCTTCTTCTTCTTCTTCTTCTTCTTCTTCTTCTTCTTCTTCTTCTTCTTCTCACTCTTTCTTCCCTTAAATACCTTCCTCCTCCTTTTCTCTTATTTCTTTTTATTCTTATTTCCTTAAGTCACACCCCCACCCCAAAATTTAAAATAATTAAATAATCAAAATGAATAAATAATAACTAAATAATAATAATTATTATTATTATAATAAAGATTAGGTGGAAAATATCCCCAATTAAATCCTCCTCTTTCCAATTAAAATTTTCATTTCCCCTTATATCCCAAATTAAATACCCAAAAATATTCCCTACTCTCTTTTCACCATTTAATCCAGGTTTCTAATTTCTTAGGTCCTGAATTAAATCCAAAAATTATTTTCTACTTCTTTTCTTTCCTTTTCATTTCATTTTAAACTTTGAAAAAAATTTCCCGGGTATTACATATATACATACAGCAGTTTGTATGTGTACAATGCAACATCCAAAAGGATTTATATATACATATACATCACGACATATCTATATAATCCAAAATACACTACCCACGCGGACTAAGCGTGCGGTCTTCAGAGTTGTCCGCCTCCTTGAGAAGAAGTGGACGCGTTCCCGACGCCTGAAACATGTAAACAAGGGGGTGAGTCGAACAGACTCAGTGAGAAGCTCCCCCATCCCTGGCGTAGCAGCGGGTACCGCTATAGCAAGGGGAAGGGAGCAACCACAACCACATACGCATGAAACGGATTTATATTGTGGCCTTTAACGTGATCAGGCAATCAATATATCATATTCACAAGTAAAATCCTAACTCATGCTCCTAACATATTTATTAATCCGTACGTAAATCAATCATAAACACATAACATATGGTTCCATAATTAACATATACTTGTGCACGTAGGCACTCACTTTCCGTCTCTCGCATTACGCTAAGAGAACTACTGGCCCGAAGGCAATCTTGTGTTCGAACCTAGTTGATCACACTAGGAACTTTCTGACTCCAAGGCACGCTTAGAGTAATAGCCGACGACTTGTCTGACCTCAGTTTAAACCAAGGTAATGGCCACTATGTGGCATACTTACTGACGTCATAATCCTGTCTGTCCGATCAGGATGACCGACTCGATCTACCCGGACAAACTAAACAAACTCAATTAACATATTTAACCTTGAAAGACGCCCTATTTGTAACTAACTGAATATCATACGTGTTCTTTAGTTAGACCTAGATTTCCCCCGTTTCAATTATGCAACACTCTCACTCACATTTAACAACCTAGGTTCATTTTCCTCAATGTACCATACGGTTAAAACCTTTGCACGATGATCAATTTAAATGGGTTTCTAATATTATGAACCCTCACATATGAAATTCCGACTTAATCCTACCCACGGTATCATATAAGGCTCAGTGAGCCACAATAGCACATATACACCTTGAGATTTGTCATATAAGCACATATACTATTGCATGTTGACTGCTTACTTGCAAATCATACACATGTAACACAAATTTATTCATATAAATATATCCCATATATCAATTTGCACAAAATATAGCAAACCACATTTTCCACGTAGTCATCCAACCCTATGGGGCAGGGATGGGAGAGCCCCTCACCTCGTTGGCTCTCCTGATCAGTCCTCGGAGTGCCTGAAGCTCCAATTACCCTGTGGTGCCCTATACACATATATATTTAAAAAATTTAGAACGCGTAACTAAGCATCTACCATGCATGTGTCATGCTAATGCTTATGTACCCTCTAGATATTTTTCAAGAACTAATTATTTAGTTTGTTACGTCGTCTTATTTGCTCTTTCTGAAAGTCCAGAATGTCTCACATTCAACTTTCACACTTTTGAACCATTTAGAATCTCTAATTGCTTAAGTTAGAGATTCCCACTTGTCTAAATTTCACTTCATGTGTTCATATAGATATTTAACTAATAAAAGAATTAAATTCACGGCTCAAAAGAGGCTTTAGCTTACTCATTCCACCGTCTCCCTTATTCGCCGAGTAAAAACTTAATTACTACCTCTTTAATTATATATAAAAATATAATCGGGTATAATTAGAGCCTTGGGACCAATTTAGCGGGTCTTAGGTGTCCACCACGGACCAGACCGAGGTGTCCAACCCACCGCACAGCTCCTTACTGTACGACGGCTTAGTATTTCGCCTCTTTTTCACCGAATTGGGTTCCGGTTGAGACGGTAAATACTCGGGCTCTATTCCCTTGCCTATTTCCAGCAATTACAACACTTATTCTACTCCAATCCAAGCCTAATCATGCATCAAACTATCAATTTCGAATTTTAGAGCAATTTCCAAGCCGATTTTCCTCATTTCCATACCCGGTCAATTCCTACGGTTTCACTTCGATTCTAAACCTCACTAAGCTTTCAATAACATCCACTAAGCTCAAATTTAACCTCGGAATGCCCCGATTGGAAGTATTTGAAGAATTTCTAAAATACCCAAAATTGGAGAAATTTTTGGATTTTTGGGAGTTTGAGGCTTTCTCACCTTGATTCAATCAGGTAGAAAGCTTGGTGGGGATGAAAGAAGACTCCAGCCACCTTTTCCGGTCACCGGTGTACGTTTTTCGGCGAGAAACCGGCCCAAAACCATCGTGCTCCACCTTCTCTTGCTCTTGGGTCCATTGCTCGTGCGTCTCGTGCTTGGCTGCCTTGGTTTTTTTTTTCTGCGTTCTGCTTCTTGCCTTCTTTTCTTTTTTATATGTGTGTTACTTAAATGGAAAGGTGTGTGTGTGCGTTTTGCTTCTACTTACTTTTTTGTTTTTCATGTGTGGTTATGTAATGATAACGGGGGTCACGGTTGGCCCCCCAAAAATCTTATTATATATATATATATATATTTTATTATATATATATATTATTAGATATTATCTATATATATTATACACACACACACACACACACACATATATATATATATATACATATTTTATTATTATTTTTTTTTGAAAATTTTATTTACTTGTTATATCCTCTTTTTCTTTTAGGTCATAGAAAAATTATAAATATCTCATTTCTTTCCGTCCATTTTATTTTTTTTAACTCTTTAACTTTTTTTAATTTAATTTATTTTTCTTTTCCTAAGAAAAATAAATTAATAATAATGATAATAATAAAAATAAATATCTTGGATATTACATTTTTAGCATAAAAAATTATTACTATTGTGATAAAACAAATAAGACAAAAAAAATAATGTTATTAATCAACGTACAAATATTTTACTAATTCTCTTAGATTGAATTGAAAATTTTGGTGAAGAAACAATATAATTAATAGTTACTTTTTTATAATAATAAAATTCATCAAATTATAGAAAAGCCCAACGACACTTACAATAAATCAAACAACTTCATCCTAACAATACAGAAGAAAGAATTCATAAAAATTGTTGAACTAAGGGCGAATAAAGATCAACTAGTCCCATTTGTAAGATGAACTTGGGATGAAAAACTTCACTATTCTTGATGTTGTCAACAAAGTTTTTACTGTTAGATCTCCTGCATATCAAATCTGTAGTAATCTTCAAAGTTGAGAGTGCCTTGAAATTTTCTAACAACATGATGAAGTGGAAGCTTTTTGACATAAAGATCTGTAGATCCGCAAAAAAACTTCCTACACAAACGTAAAAACAAAAAACAAAAACCAACTCTAGTTACCATATCTAAGAAGATCTAGTAATTAGAGAGTAAACTTTCACAAAGAAAGACATAAACACATAATAGATTTGGAAGAAAACACCACCAAAATAATGGGGGACAATATAGATCTGAAAGATCTATTTATTTGATGTACTAAAATCAAACAAAATAAAGAAAATAAGGATGGGTTGCTAAATTTACAAAAATTTGCAACTTATAGCAACCCCTCCTGATAAGAAGAAGCGCTAGTGTAATTTAGATGAAGAAGCAAAGCGGAATTCAAATTTTGAGAAAACGTCTTAATAGTTACTTAGATGTTGGATTTTGTCGAAATTGGTGTTTGACTTTTGTAGACTAATTAAGAAGGAATTAATGTAAACTTAAATGATTACTCTGCCCAGTTAATGTTACAAAAATTTATTGTTCTGAAATTAGAAAAGAATAAAAGTACATTATTACTTACTACATATATATTTTTAAAATTACTGTATGGAAGTGAAAAAAAATTGAACGTAATTATAAATGTTTATGCGTGTCGTCGGTCATGTTTACCCTATAATTTCATATTGAAACTGATAGGTTGGTTCAGTAAAATTTTGAAGACTGGCGTGAAACAACCCAACTGCTAAACATTGGATTAGGTCCCGACGTACATATTAAGATTGGTTTCTAGTTTTCTTCGGATTAATCTTGAATTTTTTAAAAACTTTTCAACCAAACTTTATACTCAACACCAAATCAAATTATATTTCTTTTATTAATGACTAATAATGCATTTTAATTGAAATATTTAATAGTAATATTAGTTAGGTAAGATACATGTAAATGTGATGTATTTTTATATTAATTTGCGCACTAGTAGTGAACTGATGTGGGTCCGAGTCACAAGTATGTTGCATTCAAATAAAAAAACTTGATGCATATGCTTATAGTCGATTTTGTCTGCTTTGAAATAAATTTATTTAGTTTCGATAAAGTTGAAGTATGTGAAAACCTTAGGCTAGTAGCCCAAACTCAAGGTAAGAGATCTGTATAACAACCACTATATATATATACACACACATATGCGTGTGTATTAATAAATCAATTGCATTTGACCAATAAGATAGGATGTTACACATTATCATGTGATAAATACAATGCAACAATTATTTCTCTCTTTTTACATTTATATATTGTAGATTTCATCCAAATCCATAGAAAACTTTAATGTATGACAAATCTTTGAAACTATATTTGAATTTGAGCCTTTGTGATCATTTAGACAATTAGTCCTAAAACCTTGTCTCAGATTGAGACATCCCATAAAATTGGAATAAGAAAAGAAAACTCAAAATATTACCTCTTCGCTACTTTTATCAAATAAAATAAACCTACTCACTCTCCAAATTAGAACACAAGGCAAAACAATTCCGTGATTAACGTAAAATAGTTCATTTTACTATAATTTTTAAGTGATTCTTAGGTTTAATCTTTTAAAGCATCACAAGCAAGATACTAGCTTTCTTTTAAAGTTTGTCACATGTATCCTTTATTTGGACTAATCAAATTCAAGATATTTTTTAGCATAAAAAATGAATACCTTTGTAATAGAGCAAATAAAAATAAATAAATAACGTTATTAGTCAATGTACAAATATTGTGGTACAACACATGTCGATAAAAATTTCTCATTAGTTATTGTGTCAATAGAAACTTTGCCGAAGGCATTATGCATTTTGAGTAGTTCATAAGACACATAACAGAATGTGCGTTACCTTCTTTGGATAATTCCTGACCAACACTTCGAAAACGTGACAGTTTTAGCTTTTACTTTGGATGAACTTCTTCTCACTCGCATTCACCGCTGTTTGGGTTTAATTGAGAAATTTGTGAACAAATTTCACAATTAATAAATTATTAAGTCATTTTTACTTTGATTAATTTTAACTTTTTTAATTTTTAAAATTTTTAGGTTAAAAAATTTATAAATTTTAGAATATTATATACTTAGGTACAATTTTAAAATTATTACTTTATCTCTAATTTATAGTAGTGATTTAAATTTTATTTGCGGATTTTTATTTCTTTCCATATAATGTATAATTACTATTAAATATTCATTAAGTACTATAATTAATTTAGAGGACATTAAATATTTTTCATTCCCTTTTGATGAAATATTTGTCACTTGTTATATACAACTAATTTATTCTAGCCATGTAGGAAAAAAAATCATTGTGCGATTAGACAAGTAAGGTATAAGCTTAATTCCCCGTGTGCGATTTTTTTTGGAAAAAAACTTAGGTCAAGTTCCTTATATCTTTACCATCAAGTGTCTTATTATTTATATTGGAGAATTTGATGGGAAAGATATAAGGACCTTGACCTAAATTTTCTCCTTTTGTTTATTGGTCTCTTATCAACTCCTTGACAAAGCATATATGTAGTACATCATTGAAAACCACAAATACTAGTAATGCGATATACACTTTTCTAAATAAAGTCCAACTAAAATTACAATTAAATAACTCAAACTAGAGAATAATTTTATTTTCTGTTTTCAATCACTTTTACACGACAAAGCATGTTGGCGTCGCTTGATCCATATAGCCGACCCCACCTAGTGGGAAAAGGCTTTGATTGTTGTTGTTTCAATCACTTTTACATACATCATTCAGGAGTATATGACAACTAATGTTAAAGTTAGATCCAAAGTGTCCTTAACTAAAACCACATCTTTGTGATTCAACACTAATTTCATCTTGAGATGGTCCAACGACACGTTAAACTCAACAGTTTGATCTCTATTAATCCTTATTATATAAGGAAAATTCAAGTTCTTTTGCTTCAATGCCCTCACTCTTTTTGTCTCCTCCTTCAGTTGATCACTTTGTAGTATTGATAATAATTAACGTATTCATAGTTTCTAGTTGGGACCTTTCTCTTCAAAAGTAGCACCAAGAGCATTTGAATAACCAGAACTTATGAACCTGGTAATGAGAACATTTGGAGATGGATTTCCAAACGTGTAAATTTTTTCTCTGGTGAGATTAGGATGGGTTTCCATCTCCACGGCACATAGCGTACACTGCTCATAAGCCAATGTCTTGAAATTTAATGTAATAAACTGGAAAGGTCTCCCAACGCAACGAAACTTCTTTTTGGGACCAAGGAGAATCTGCAACTAAATACATAATTGCAATAAGAGAAAGATTACCGAATGAATATTAACCATACGAGGTATAACATTTTTTACTTTGATGTTTTGAATATATGTCTTCTTCTGCATTCTCAGTTGCCTTCAGCATTTGTTGAAGTTGCATTGATTCCAAACAGCTGTGGCGGATTTTACTAATTCTCTTAGATTGAATTGAGAAATTTGATGAAGAAACAACATAATTTATAGTTGCTTAGTTCTAGGATTTTGCCAAAACTGGTGTTTGACTTTTGTAAACTAATTAAGAAGGAATTAATGTAAACTTAAATGATTACTCTGCCCAATTAACGTTACCAAAATTTTTTGCTCTTAAAGTAGAAAAGAACAAAAGTAAATTATTACTTAGTACATATATGATAATTTTTAAATTAATGTATGGAAGCGGAAAAAAATTTAACGTATTTATGAATGTTCATGCGTCTCGCTGGTCATGTTTACCCTATAATTTCATATTGAAACTGAAAGGTTGGTTAGGTAAAATTTGGAACACTAGCGTGAAACGACCCAACTGCTAGACATTGGATGAGGTCCTGACAGTACATATTTAGGTTGGTTTCTAGTTCTCTTCGGATTAATCTTGAATTTTTAATAACTTTTAAACCAAACTTTATACACAACACCAAATCAAATTATAATTCTTTTATTGATGACTAATAATGCATTTTAATTTAAATATTTAATAGTAATATTAGGAAGGTAAGATACATGTAAATGTGATGTATTTAATATTAATTTATGCACTAGTAGGTAACTGATGTGGATCCGAGTCATAAATATGTTGCATTCAAATAAAAAACTTGATGCACATGCTTATAGTCGTTAGTCGATTTTGTCTACTTTGAAATAAATTTATTAGCTTCGATAATGATGAAGCACGTGGAAACCTGAGTGTAGTAGCCCAAACTCAAGATAAGAGATATGTAACAACCAATATATGTTTCTTTTATATATATATATATATATATATATATTTATACATACACATATGTGTGTGTATTAATAATTCAATTGCATTTGACCAATAAGATAGGATGTTACACATTATCATGTGATAAATAGAATGGAACAGCTATGTCTCTCATTTTACGGTTATGAATTGTAGATTTCATCCAAATCCATAAAAAATTTTAATGTATGAAAAATCATTAAAACAATACTCGAATTTGAGCCTTTGTGATCATTTAGACAATTAGTCCTAAAACCTTGTCTCGTCTGAGACGTCCCATAAAATTGGAATAAGAAAAGAAAACTCAAAATATTACCTTTTCGCTACCTTTTTCAAATAAAATAAAGCTACTCACTCTCTAAATTAGAACACAAGGCAAAATCATCCCCTGATTAATGTACAACAGTTCATTTTATCATAATTTTTAAGTAGTTCTTTGGTTTAATCTTTAAATGCATCACAAGCAAGATACTAGCATTTTTTTAAAGTTTGTCACGTGTATCCTTTGTTTGGACTAATCATATTCAAGATATTTTTTAGCATAAAAAATGAATACTATTGTGATAAAGCAAATAAGAATAAATAAATAACGTTATTAGTGAACGTACAAATATTGTGGCAAAACACATGTCCATAAAAATTTCTCATTAGTAATTATGTCAGCAGAAACTTTGCCGAAGGCATTATGCTTTATGAGTAGTTCATAAGACACGAGAACAGAATCTACGTTAGCTTCTTTGGTTAATTCTTGACCAACACTTTGAAAATGTGATAGTTTTAACTTTTAGTTTGGATGAACTTCTTCTCTCTTGCATCACTACTATTTTGATTTAATTGAGAAATTTTCAAACAAATGCTACAATTAATAAATTATTAAGATATTTTTATTTTGATGAATTTTAAATTTTTTAAGTTTTTTAGATTGTTAAGTTAAAAACTTCATAAATTTTAGAATATTATATTTTTAGTTACAATTTCAAAGTTATTGTAAAAATTATTACTATATCTCTATTTTACATTAGTGATTTAAATTTTATTTGCGCATTTATTTCTTTCTATATAATGTATAATTACTATTAAAATAATCATAAAGTACTATATTTAATTTTGAAGACATTAATTATTTTTCATCCCCTTTTGATGAAATATTAGTAACTTGTTATTTTTCTATACAACCAATTTATTCTAGCCATGTAGAAAAAAAATTCATTGTAGGCTTAGACAAGTAAGATATAAGCTTAATTCCTCGTGTGTGATTTTGTTTAGCAAAAAACTTAGGTCAAGTTCCTTATATCCTTGGTATAAAGTTTCACCAATCATATATATTTCATGGATAAAAGTTCAATGGTACAGTACCACTGAACTTCAGTAAATCCCTCCAATTATTTAGTGCCATTTGTTAATATTAATAAAAACTCACAAGAATTAGGGCCCACCTTGAATGGTTTAGGGACCAATTGATTGGAGGGATGTACTGAAGTTCAGTACTACCGTACCACTGAACATCTACTCATATTTCATTTACACTCTCTTTCTTCTATGATTGGTCATATAAAAAGTGGTCTTCTACATTCCCCATTTACTAAGATTGGTCATTTAAATACTTTCTGCCCCGTGTCTTATTTATATTGGAAAACTTTATGGGAAAGATATAAGGACCTTGACCTAAATTTTCTCCTTTTGTTTATTAGTCTCTTATCAACTCCTTGACAAAGCATATATGTAGTACATCATTGAAAACCACAATTACTAGTAATGCGATAGACACTTTTCTAAATAAAGTCCAACAAAAATTACAATTAATTAACTATGGCCAGAGAATAATTTTATTTTTTGTTTTCAATCACTTTTACAAGACAAAACATGTTGGCGTCGCTTGATCCATATAGCCGACCCCACCTGGTAGGAAAAAGCTTTGGTTGTTGTTTCAATCACTTTTACATACATCATTCAGGAGTATATGACAACTAATGTTAAAGTTAGATCCAAAGTGTCCTTAACTAAAACCACATCTTTGTGATTCAACACTAATTTCATCTTGAGATGGTCCAACAACAAGTTAAACTCAATAATTTGATCTCTATTCATCTTTATTATATAGGAAAATTCAAGATCTTTTGCTTCAATGCCTTCACTCTTTTTTTCTCCTCCTTCAGTTGAGCTTTCACTTTGTAGTACTGATAATAATTAACGTATTCATAGTTTCTAGTTGGTACCTTTTTCTGCAAAAGTAACACCAAGAGCATTTGAATAAGTAGAACTTATGAACCTGGTAATGAGAACATTTGGAGATGGATTTCCAAACGTGTAAAGTTTTCCTCTGGTGAGATTAGGATGGGTTTCCATCTCCATGGCACATAATGTACACTCCTCATAATCCAATGTCTTGAAATTTAATGTAGTAAACAGGAAAGGTCTCCCAATGCAACAAAACTTCTTTTTGGGACCAGGGAGAATCTGCAACTAAATACATAATTGCAATAAGCTAAGAGAAAGATTACCGAATGAATAATTACCATACGAGGTATAAAATTTTTGACTTTGATGTTTTGAGTATATGTCTTCTTCTGCATTCGCAGTTGCCTTCAGCATTTGTTGAAGTTGCATTGATTCCAAACAGATATGGCGGATTTTACTAATTCTCTTAGATTGAATTGAGAAATTTGATGAAGAAACAACATAATTTATAGTTGCTTAGATCTAGGATTTTGCCAAAACTGGTGTTTGACTTTTGTAAACCAATTAAGAAGGAATTAATGTAAATTTAATGATTACTCTGCCCAATTAATGTTACAAAAATTTATTGTTCTTAAAGTACAAAAGAACAAAAGTAAATTATTACTTAGTACATATATGATAATTTTTAAATTAGTGTATGGAAGCGAAAAAAAATTGGACGTATTTATGAATGTTCATGCGTGTCGCCAGTCATGTTTACCCTATAATTTCGTATTGAAATTGAAAGGTTGGTTCGGTAAAATTTGGAACACTAGCGTGAAACAACCCAACTGCTAGACATTGGATGGGGTCCTGACAGTACATATTTAGGTTGGTTTCTAGTTCTCTTCGGAATAATCTTGAATTTTTAATAACTTTTAAACCAAACTTTATACACAACAACAAATCAAATTATATTTCTTTTATTGATGACTAATAATGCATTTTAATTTAAATATTTAATAGTAATATTAGGAAGGTAAGATACATGTAAATGTGATGGATTTAATATTAATTTGTGCACTAGTAGGTAACTGATGTGGATCCGAGTCACAAGTATGTTGCATTCAAATAAAAAACTTGATGCATATGCTTATAGTCGTTAGTCGATTTTGTCTGCTTAGAAATAAATTTATTTAGCTTCGCTAATGATGAAGCACGTGGAAACCTGAGTGTAGTAGCCCAAACTCAAGGTAAGAGATATGTAACAACCAATATATGTTTCTTTTATATATATATATATATATATATAATTATTTATACATACACATATGTGTGTGTATTAATAAATCAATTGCATTTGACCAATAAGATAGGATGTTACACATTATCATGTGATAAATAGAATGCAACAGCTATGTCTCTCATTTTACAGTTATGAATTGTAGATTTCATCGAAATCCATAAAAAATTTTAATGTATGAAAAATCATTAAAACGATACTCGAATTTGAGCCTTTGTGATCATTTAGACAATTAGTCCTAAAACCTTGTCTTGTCTGAGACGTCCCATAAAATTGAAATAAGAAAAGAAAACTCAAAATATTACCTTTTCGCTACCTTTTTCAAATAAAATAAAGCTACTCACTCTCCAAATTAGAACACAAGGCAAAATCATCCCCTGATAGTGATGTATCATGCCACGTCATTAAAATATGACACGTAGGAGAGATGGTGTGCACATAAGCATACCACATCATCATTTAACGACAAAAAGTTAACAGTGCTACGCTCGAGGACAAAAATCGACAAAAAAAAAACTTTGAGGACCAACATTAAACTTTTGAAACATTGAGGATCAACATTAAACTTCATGCAAACATTGAGGACCAAAATAGTACTTTAGCCAAAAAAATATTAAAAAATGACCTGAAAAATAAAAACATTAGTTAACAAGATCCGTGTATCAAACTTGACCTAAAAGTTTCCTTTAGGACAAGCACAAAAACACATGTAAATCTTAATTAATCATTCAAATTTCAAAATATACAAAAGACACAGTGTGGAATACCAAATTAAACGTTGAAAAATGGGTAAGAATGAAATCTTGAGGATCCGATAATTAATGCTTCCTAAAAAATCTGAAAATTAAATGAGCGGTTGGGAACTTGGGAATGAAGGAACGCAATTGAAGTGAAATTCAACGGCACACAAATTATAGCCGTTACGTTGGAAGATCGATGTAATGCTTCCTAAAGTAATGAAGGTCGATGTATTTTTTTTAATTAGATTAAATTAAAAGCTTCGTTCTAAAAAAGATTAAAAGGCTTTATGAGGTTATAGCTTTAGAAATTAGTCTAATTTTAATAATTACTTGATTAAAAGTAGTGACCAAAATTGATTAATTAATTTGTTATATTCTTATATTCAAGTAAAGAACAAAAACAAAATTGTTTTAAAAAGTTAAGCATGAAGGGGCATTGTAATAAACCTATTTTACAACTAAGTATGTGTCTTTGGCTTGTTTAAGGCCAATGTTGCTTTAGTAATAAAAAAAACATCACACCCAACGCAAATAAATGGTTAGTCCAGATTGCTTCGCTGTCACATAACTTTATCACTGATCACAACCCTATCCTCAGTCTCATCCTTTTCTATCTCTCCATAAAAATCACCATCGTCTAAGCAATAGAACCACACACAGACGGTAAGATTTCTAAATTATATACAATAACATATTACTTTGCTTAGGCCACCAAACAACTACAAATTAATTTTCATTGCTATGGAAAAGGTCACTCATGATTTCCCTTTGGCCAACACTAGTATGAAAACCCTATAGGTAATAACTACACACTACTCACAAGAAAACTAGTACATGCATAAGCATGTCACCTGCATCTACTTGTGTAACACCCCTTTATTTTAAATTAGATTATTAAGTAGATGGTTGCTAATTATGTGATTTAATTTAAAATGCTTGTGTGTGAAATTGTTTAATGCATTAATTGCATAAAGAAATTTAATTAAGTGTTGGAGATTTTAATGAAAAGGAAATAAGAAATTATGGGTAAAAGAAAAATAAAGGTGGATGAGGAGAGGGAATGAGGACCCAATCGAAAAGGGAATTCTTGAAGGAGGGCAAATACCAAAATTTCCCTAAGCCACATAAAACACTCACTAATCCCTCCACTCACCTTACCCATTCCCCCCACACACACACAGAGTGGATCCTCTAAAGTAATTCTCTACATTTCTTGGTGGAGTTATGAGAGAGATAGAGAGAAGAAAAATTGGGAGAAAAAAAAATCAAGAAAGAAAATATTGTAATACCCGAGAATAATTTTACTAGCACCATTAATTAAATTAAATTAATTAATTTAAAAGTGGAAAATGAGATAAAAAAAATAATAATAATAATACACACTAGCCTATCACTTATCATGTTGTAAATATAAAAATTCTTTTTACAATTATAATATAACTATATTTCTTTTAATTACTTTTTCATTAGATTTCCTTTTTATTTTAGTGATATGGATATATGTTAATTTAGTATATATATATTATAAAAGAAAGGGAAAAGAGACTAGACTTGCTTTAGTGATGTATGTGTATATTAATTGATTTATTGTATACATATATATATGTAATAAGAAAGGAAGAAAAGCAATCAGATTGAAAAAAAAAAGAAACGCGTGAGGAAGGAGGGAAAGAACGAGATGCTCAGCAGGAAACACGAGAGGGAGAGAGGCTGGGCGTTGCTGGGTGAGGCTACGTCCACGGGAACACGCACGGCGGAAGGCGGAGCAAGACGCGGCTGAGCACGAGTGGTGGCCGGAGTTCATCGCTGTCGCCGTTGTGCTAGAGAGAGAGAGAGTGACGGCTTAAAACGAAGGAAGAGGGCTTTCTCGCCGGAAAACTCACCGGAAAATGCCATCTCTTCACCGGGGAAGGTAGCTGGGAGTCTCCTCTACTCCATATCGTCCTTCTAACCGGTTGAATCGAGGTGAGAAGTCCCGAAACTGTCAAACCCCAATTTTATCAATTTTAGGGATTTTTGAAAAGATCCCAATTGATTCAATCTGAGTATTTTGGGTCCTAAATTGAAGTATATGCATGTTAGGAAGTGAGTTGAAAGCTTAGGGATCGGAACCAAATTGATGGAATTTATCCGGGTTGGAAAAAGTGTAGGAAAATGTGGTTGTTAAGGTTTAAGGGTGTTGTGGAATGACTTGGGGTGCATTGAAAGGTTGAATAATAATTATAAAAATTGTTAAAATTTATTGGAATGTACGAGGGATTAAAACCCGAGTAATTCCCGTCTCACCCGGAACCCTGTTCAGGGAAAAAGAGACAATTTTCTAATTTTACGCGTATTCGGGTATGTGTATTCATGTGTAGGTGAAGTGTTCAAGGTGATTTTGATAAATATAAATTTTGGACAAGTAGAATTTATGACTCTTGAGCCATAAATTCAAGACTTGGGTAATGGGAACTTCACATGGACACATAGAGGTGAAATTGGGTAACATTGCATTCCAAATTCAACGTTTCCGAATAGTGTGATTTAGCAAGGGTTGGACACAATTAGAAGCATGTTAGGAGTTTCGAAAACTAGTTGAGGGCATTCCAAGCCAACAACTAGTCTATGGAATTAATTAGAAGGAACATGAGCGTTAGCGTTACATGTACACTATAGTGGTTAAAATTGCAAGTTTCTGAATTTCTCAAGTAAATGTGTATAGGGCACCATACAGTAAGCGGACCTTCGAGCACATCGAGAGCCGATACGAGGGGCCAACCAGGTGAGAGGCTTTCTTATCCTTGTCCTATAGGGTTGACTGTGGATATGGATATATGGTTTGTCTTCTTGCCTAATTGTGGAAATTACATATTAGATAACATGCTATTGTTGTTCCTAAATTGCAATATATGTGATGACGTGCTGTATGTGTATATGTGAACTGTAAAAGCAATGGTGGCTCAAGGAGCCTTATATGGAAAAGAAGGTCCTCGGGACCTATACGATATCGGGGGTAGGATCGAGTAAATAGTATCTGAAGGGTGTGGTTTTGTAATTAAGTCCTTAAAGAGAATAGACCTAGGTGACCTTGTTCTGAACCAAGAGTCCGAATTAGAAACCACTTGGAAATCTAAATTTGCCCAAGAAGAAGTAAAATGAATAAGTAGTGGTCCATAGGGGTCATTTGTGGTACAACGTGGAAACCGAGTCTATCACGGGTGGTCCGGGTAGATTGAGTCTCTTGTCTTGAGTCAACCCACACAAATATAGAGTATATGAGTACACCACATTGGGGCTATTGCCTTGGGTAAACCGAGGTCAAATGAGTCGCCGACTATTGCTCCAAGTGAAGTCTTGGGGTCAGACTATTGTTCCAAGTATAGTCTTGGGACCAGGGGTTCCTAGAATGATCAACTAGGTTCCCATATTGCTCACGTGAGATATTGCCTTCGGGCCAGATTTCCTCCTAACGGAGATATTGCCTTCGGGCCAGTTTATGATTACGGTTAATTGAATACGGGTGACCACATGGAATTATATGTTAAATCATGAGATGATGTATGTGTGAATTTAAATGTATGTAAATCCATGCTTTAAATTCTTTATTGTGAATATGATATATGTTAATTGCCTGACCACCTAATATATGAAAATTTAAACCGTTATATGCATATGTGTTTGTGATTGGCTCCTCTCCCCAGTTGTAGTGGTACCCGCTACTACACCAGGGATGGGAAAGCCTCTCACTGAGTCTGTTTGACTCACCCCAATTTTAAATGTTACAGACACAGGTGGTATAAGCATCAGGAGCGCTTCCACTTCATCTCAGGGAGGCGGACAGACTTAGAGACCACACGCATTGTTCGCGTGGGTAGTACTGTTATATGTATTTTGTCAGGATATATATGTATATGATTCATTTTGGTATAGCATTGTTTTGTACAGTTGCTATATGCATATATGTATATGTCACACTCTAGAATTGCTGGCTTCATACAGATTAAAGATTGGTCTGGTTGTTGGGATTATAGGTTATGATATGATGAATATCATGTGTATATATATATGGATGTGACTTCCGCATGTGAATAGGATAGACCACTCGCACTGAGCGTGTGGTCAATATGTAAACTTATATATATGTGTGACTGAATACTTGATTGTGTGAGAATACGGCTTCCGCATGTGAATAGGATAGGTGACACGCATTGAGGCGTGTGATCAATATGTATATTCTATGCAGGTGTGTGATTGAATATATATGCTTGACTGTACACAGGGATTCTGCATGTGAATAGGATAGATCACCCGCCCTTAAGCGCGTGATCAATATGTATACTATATGTACGTGTGATTGATTATGTGTATATGTATAGACTAAAGCGGCGTTGAGCGAGCCGTGGATTGCGTGCTACTTAGGTCACCGGTTATGGATGACCATAAATACTATATATTGTTTGTATTAGAAATGGGTAGTTATGTACATACAGAAATGTCAATCAGGGATTAGAGGCTTACGGGATAGGAGAAATCCTACCTCCCGTGCCGGTCACGGACTTCCGGTAGGGGGTTGTGACAAATATTTTCCTTATCTCTATCTCTCTCATAACTCCACCAAGAAATGTAGAGAATTACTTTAGAGGATCTGATCTCGAGGTGACAAACCCTAAAGGGAGCCAAAGTGGTGGAGAAATTGGTGGTTGTGGTGGATCTTGGCCGGAATCCGGCAACCGGAGACTGGAGAAAGAGTCAAGGAGTCGTCCCTAGCACCCCATTCACTTCATCTTCTTCACTCAAGGTAGGTGTTGTTCTCTACCTCCATTTTTATGTTGAATCCACTTCTTGAAAACCATTTAATTTTTGAAACAATGGAGGATTCAAACATGCATTCTTAATGTTTTTAACACTTCTATTGGATGTATTTCATGATTGATGTGTTGGATTGGTTGGTTGTATTATTTGGGATTTAGGATTCATCATGTTCTTCACTTTCTAGATATGAAAGACTTGATTTGATGTTGTTGGATCTTGTTTGAGCTTAGATTGATGGTGTTTTATGGAAGGAAAATGTTGTAGGAATCTAAGAAACTAAAACCCATCATTCAAATATACATTTTAAGGATTGAATCATTGGATTCATGGAAGGAAAGAAGGAAAAATCGGGTTTAATTTAAGACAAATTCGTAGAGCATGTTTACAGCCATAAACTGAATTGTTTTGAATTTGACCTTCCTCTGTTTAAATGTGTTTTCGGAATTCGTTTCTTGATGGATTTGAGTGATTTCAAAGTCATATGAAAGCTAACATCCTAAGATTTCTAAATTGTATTTTTACAAAATATTCCAACGGTTAGATCTTCTGGAAATTGCCACAAAAGTCAGCGGTTCTGTTTTCTAAACTAAAATGCAGAATTTTTGTATGCTTGGCTACTGTTTTTAAATGGCTCAAATAATTTTTGTAATGAATTGATAATTAGAATGTTTTATCTCTAAGCTTGATTTAAAAAGAAGAATCAAATTATTTCGTTAAGTATGGAAGGAGATATGACCATTTCAATGAAGCTTGCCAAATGTTGCACGTTGTTTTGAATCTGACCTTGCTCTGTTTAAATGTGTTTTATGAACTCTTTACTTAATGGATTCGAGTGATTCCAAAGCCATATGAAAGCTAACATCCTAATCTTTCTAATTTGTATTTTTACTAAACATTGCAACTGTTAAATTGTCTGGAAATTTTCTCGAAAGTTGGTGGTTCTGTTTCACACACATTCTAGTTTTTGAAAAGTTGTCATTTCTTCCTTAATTTGAATGGTTTCTTTTCCTTCAACTAAAATGAGTTTAATACTCATTATTATCTTCTTTTAAGACTCAATTCTTCCCCTATTTCAATTGAACTTTGTTCCCTCATAGCTAATGAGTTTTATAACTTCTTTTGAAATTATTCCTAAGACTCAACTTTTTACTTATTTCAAATAAATTTCCTTCTTCCACTTCAAGTGACCTTCACTCTTTCCTTCAACTTCCTTAAACGAGTCTAACCAAATTTTAAGTGTCATTTCAAAGCTCAAACAACATCCTAAATAAAGATTTTCAAGATGAAAATTATGGTAACATGGATAATTGAATTTTAAAAAGGGAATTAGAGAAAGAATGATAGAGAAATAAGGGGAGTAGTTCTAGTACAATCCTAGGGGGAGTGAAGCCTATATTTGGACGATCGGTGGCTGGTATGGGACGGTCATCGGTTGTCCACGGTGAGTGTTCTAATGAAATTGTTTTTTGAAAACCCGTGTTGATTGCAAATCCTAAGTTAGTGAACTCTCATGGCCATTAGAGGGTCACGTACTTAGGATTAAGCATAATCATGGCTTAAGCTTCATTACCCTAGTGATTGTACTAGTGATTAGCGTACCGGGGAAATGATCCACCACAGAGGGTGGTGATTCCATAGCCTCATGGCCCGAAAAAGAATGAGAAACGGTCATCGGGATACGATGGTCCGGGTTATTGGGATACATTAACCAAACCCTATAATTCGGGGCGGGTGTGATCCCATGAGATGAACCAATATGGAAGGGAGTCATTCGGGATACGATGGCTCGGATCACTGGGATACAATGGTAACCTTCTATTTGGGTAATGGCCATTTGGGATACGATGGTCAGGGCCTTTGGGATATATTGGTCCAGTTAGTACTCGGATCCAGCTGAGGGACGCCTCAGATTGTACTAGAGTTGTGGCAAGCTACCACAAAGAGAATTGTTTTCATTCATGTGTGCTGTAGGGGTACGTGGAGTTGTTCGCTGGGCGGCGCTCCCGATGACTTTTGTTTTCTCTTTGATTTGACATTGATGTGTCATTATATGTTTCTCTTAATTCCATATATGTGTAAGATAGATCATGTTACAAGATGAGGTATGATTTATTTGAAATTCTTTATATCTCTTATCGGTACAACCGTAGTAAGCACAACACATATGTTATAGTCATGGCTGGATAAGCATGACGTTAGGTAAAAGAAAGTTATATTACATCCAATAGTTAAAGTTTTCATATTTTATAAAGAATAAGAATGCAATGATTTTCCGTAAAGAATACGGTGGTACATGACAATAGTTTTCAAACTTAGATTGCTATACCTACTGAGATTTATTCTCACTCAGTGCTGGCATGTATCAGATGGATATGTGGCTGAGGGGGATTGCAGATTGAGGTAGATGGGTACGGACCCAGTAATTTTAGCTATTTTGACATGCATCATAGGAACTTCTGACAAATAGACTTTATGTGACTTGTGAGTGGCAGGATTGTTGCCTCCGGTTCCCAAGATTTACTAACTTATATATATATATATATATATATATATATATATATATATATATATATATATACTATTATCACACTATATATATTTATGTAAAAGATGGTCCTACATGTGTATGAACGTTTAATTTATGCCTGATTTTATATTTTTCTTCCGCTATAAGAATCCGGATAGAACCCGAGAGTGGTGATCTGAACCGAAATGGATATTTTGTAATAACTTGATAAAAGTTTTAAAAATTACTCGGGTAGAGGAATTAGTAACATTATTGTCCTATGTAATTATACTTATATATATTATCAATCCACTAAAAATGAACCCTAGGATAAGAGGGTGTTACAACTTGATCATATCTTTTTTATGGAGTGAGATAAAGGTTTCTATAACAAGATTATTGTTTCCCTCACAAATAGGTGCTTGAGTATGAGAGTATTTATTTAGTCGCTCTTTCTTTTAATCTATTCTATTGGCTAGGACAACATTTTTTTTCTTATAACGCTTTAGTTGTGTCTGTGTGTCTTAGTGATTCTTTGTTAATCTTTTTTTTAACCTTTTTTTTATCCCTATAAGATTGAATAGATGCAATTATCTTGCCATCTAATTAGGCCATGATCGTTCACTTTTCGCAGATTCGAATTGCTTCAAATCGAGGTTTCAACCGGTCATCATGGTTGTGATCAAATAAAAACATCAAGCAGCACAGGTTGCAACCCAAGGGTAGAATCTATCACGGAATCTTCATATGAACCTGCAATTGATTAGTATCTCAAAGCAAGTAGGTATTTGCAGAATGAGTACGGAGTTGATGGATATAAAATATTATAACATAGGATTTCAAGAAGAATAGAACTCATCAATCATAGCCAATCAGAAAATATTCGGGTATGATTTATTCATTCAAAATTTATCCTATTCATGATAATTATGCATTACGAAAGCCTATCTAATTATGAATGTTATCCCCGACCGAGAACATCAATAACATGCATCAAGAGATTTTATGATATTATTAAACAACTAATGTCCGGTCAAGTCAATCAATTTAATCTAATATTATCGCAATAAGAGATGCAAGCAATCAAGAATCCAAGGAGTAGAATTATATTGAATTCCGGAAGTAAGAAGTCATAAATATTTTTCCATATAAATCAAACATTTACTATAATTCACTATGAAAGATCTAGCTTGTTGTACACATTCATTCATGGTTGAATGTAGCAAGATAATGACATACAAAACATAGAAAATATAATCATAACCTCGGAAAGGATAAATACAAACAGAATGAAATTAATAAACCCTAATGAAGAGCGATCGGCTCATGCCTACGCTAGTTCTTCTTGGAAACCCAAGAAGAACTTAGCCGCTTATATTCTCTCTACACTCTAATCTATATGTGAGATCTTTGGATCTCCCAATGGAATAGAATGCCTTTGCAACCTTGTGAAGCCTCTATTTATAATGCTCTCGGGACCTCCAATCTGAGTAGGAATAGGATGGAGATAAGTATTAATTGGTATGAGATTTAATATTTAAATTCAAACCAATATGAAACCATCTCTAACTCTTTATTTATCTAGAAGTCCTTTAAAATTCGTCACTTGGTCAGATGTCCACGTTATCTGCCTTCCAAGCTTGTAAGGCTCGCTGTGGCAAGTGATTTGGCTCGCCATAGCAAGCTGGGATACTTTGCTTGCCATCGCGAGCTCTGCACCTTAATTCCGCTCCTTCTTGTTCCGTTCTCCTTCTGGGTCTTGCTACGAGTTCTAGCTTTCATTATGGTCCTTGCACTTGGAATATATTTTCCCAATGATCCCCGTTAAGCCTGTAACACTCAACAAACATCAAACACACCTATTCGATATATTTTTTTACGGATAGTCAGAAATATCAATAAATAGGGCTTTTTATGGGCATTTTTTCATATTTCTAGTTCTATTCTTTTTGTCAAGACATTCAACATTTTTTGGTTAAAATCAAATATATTTCACTATAATTTGTGTTATTTAATACCCTAAAGTTATGTTGATTTTGGGTTTGATAAGGCCATACCATGTTTTAAACTCTCTTCTCTCACTTTTCTTTTTGTCAAATCGATTTTTGCATGCATATTGTTTTGATATAAGCTAGTTTGGTTACTTTGGGCATCTAGTCCCTTTTCTACAAAAAAAAAAATTTTGTTATTAACTTTTAGGTCTTTTATTAAATTCATTTTCTTAAAAAAAATGTGTCTTAAATGATAGATCTATAAATATGAAATTTTGAATAAATTTTTTTATTCTTTGAGACTCACAAAATATAATTTTTAATTCTAACTTTTTAAAGAAAATTAATAACAATAAATTAAAATTTTGAATTTAAAATTGGGAAACATAATGGTAGATTAATGCTTCGTGTGAATAAATCAGGGAACCACTTAAAACCACGAACCCACATGGTGAAGAGACTAGCATGAGCCCATTGGAAGGAAACAAAAAAACTGTTTCTCCTCAATCTCATATAATTTTATTACATTTGCCATGGGCATGCTGCATGCATATGTTGAATAATAATGTGGATTTTTAGGTTGCTTTGGGCATCTAGTCCCTTTTCGACAAAAAAATTATTATCCTTTAAATCTTCCATCATATTCATATTCTTAAAAATGGTGTTTCATAAATGACAGATTTATAAATATAAAATTATGAATAAAATCTTTTTTATTGTTTTTTGAGACACACAAATTTTTATTTTTAAATCTAACCTTGTTTAAGAGAATTAATAACGATAAAATAAAAAATTGAATTTAAAATTATTTGAAGACATAATGGTAGATTGATACTTTGTGCGAATA
The DNA here is from genome assembly GCA_014851425.1 of Senna tora. Classification (NCBI taxonomy): domain Eukaryota; kingdom Viridiplantae; phylum Streptophyta; class Magnoliopsida; order Fabales; family Fabaceae; genus Senna; species Senna tora. The sequence continues at coordinate 44,587,076 of CM026264.1, forward strand.
GAGAAACCCACTTAAAACCACCAACAACATGCTAAAGAAGCATGAGCCCATTAGAAGGATACAAAAAATTTGTTTCTCCTATTGTTCAAAAACAATTTAAAGATAATGTGTGATATTTGAAAAAAAAAATCAATAAAAAGATTGTTGGGAAAATAAGGGTAGAAAATTTTTTATAAAAGAAAATAGGGGGGATTTAAGTGAAAGGAAAAGGTGGAAGTGGCATTAAAAATTTGGAACCCTCCCTTTTATTTTTTTCAGCTTACATGTCGAGCCCCTCACTCCCACCCAAACAATTTTTCAGCTAGAACAAATGAGAGGGAAGAGAAGAGACACGTTAGGGCAAATGGAAGAAGGTGGAAGAGAGCCTAAGTGACCAGAATCAGTGAATCACAACCGGAGAAGCTCACCGGAGAACGAATCTAACATCCTCTACATCCCCTCAACATCATTCAAGGTTAGTTAGAATCAAAACTTCAACTCTTTCTCCAAATTCATCTCATCTCATATTTAGGGTTCATAGGTGAGGATGAGTTTGATTGGGGGCTTGGTTGAGGATGAATGGATGTTCCTGAACATCCATCGGTAGTAGGAAACACGGCTAGGTAGCCAGAGATGGCCGGAAATGGAGGTTGTGGTGTTAGGATTCATGGAACCCATTTTCCCCAAATCGTAAATGTTGATGATTGATTGGTGATTTGAGCTTGATTAGGTGTTGTTTTGATGTTATAAATGATGCATATGTTTAGGAAACCAACACTTAATGTTTATATCAAGTTTTTATGGCTTGGGACACCCAAAAATTGAAGCAAGGGAGCTTAGAATAGCAAAAATACGAAGTTCTCAGGTTTTGTTTGCTGATGCGAGCGAAAACAGCGATTTTGTTCGCAGTAGTGAGCAAAAGCGACGCTTCTGTTCACTGCAGTGAATAGATTTGTTCATTGTAGCGAGCCAATGGCAATAATTTCTTCGTCCAATATCCATTTTTTGCAAACCATATATCGATTTTCAATTTTTTTTCGTCCTCTACGCAATGGAATAGATTTTGAAGCCTAATAAATTGAAATAAAGTTGCAGTAGATGAATTTTCACACACTGCCAAATTTTTAGTTTTGAAAAATTTATTTTTCTTCCCTATTTTCCCTGGTTATTTTTCCTATGATTAAAAAGAGTTAAATTCTTGTGTGTACCTCCCATTGGAAACTAAAATCACTCTCATTGATTTCAAATGTGTTAAAAAATGATTTCTTACCTCTCAAGATGTCAAAACTTCTTGACCAACATGAACCACTTACCTTAGTCTTCAAACTTCTATCTTGAGTTGTCTAAAGGTTCCTAAACTAGGAGTTTAGGATAAGTAGAAGTTAATTACTCAAATCCAAGGCTCCACACACACTCAATGTGAGTGAGGAGGATGAGTGAAGGGTACCAAACCTTAAGGTACTCTCAAAGATATAGAGAGAGGGATCTTGACAGACCAAGAGTGCGACACTTGGCAATCTTAGGCTCGCCCATCATGAATGTGCATCAATGTTGAGTAATGAGGTGGAATTGAATTGAATGTTGTTATGTATGAATGTATTTTAGGGCACCGCGTGGCACTGGAGATCGAAGGTGCTCAGGGAGGTTTACTTGGGAGTTGTCCAGGTGATGGACCCTCATCCTAGCCCCAAGGGTTGTGTAATAACCTTGATTTGTGGGCTTGTTTATACGTGAATGTTTTGAATATTTAATTATATGCATGCTAGTAATATTCTATCATTATATTGGCGATTGCTGGAATTTTGTACAATGAATTATTTGTGATTGTTAAAGTGGAAATATGGTGGATCAAGTACATATGGGTGATGATGAAGAATTCTGCATACATATGTACTTGACCCGAGAATTATTGCAATAACATGTATGTTACCAAGGATAAGGGCTTTCCGTCGGGTCAGGTTCGGAAAGTGCCTTCATGTTGGCATCTCGTCGGGTAAGGTTCGAAATTGCCTTCATGTATATATACACTTGTGGATACTCTGTTGAGTCGGTCCGGAGTATGCCACCATTAGTAGTTGGTAAATCCGTTGAGTTGGTCCGGATTGAACCAAGCGAGCTTCTCGAGACGATGGTCTAGAAATTGCCAATGTAGATGGACACCTCGGCGGGTTGGTGCCGGGGTGCGCCATCAAACACAACATTCCGTGGAGACGGTCCCGGAATGGGTCGTGTGCCTATGCGTATCGATGTAAGATACCGAGCGTATAGGCACTCAACATTAGTGTAAACCCTCAATGTCCTTGGTATGCACTATGACTAGATTTTCTTTTCTTTGAACATGCCATGACAATGGCCGGTATCCTCACGTGACGTCAAGACGAAGTTATTTTCTTAAAAAGGTCATGACATCAATTGTTGTCTTGACGTGGCGTTGAGGAAACCTCGTTTTTAAATTACTAAATTTCAAATCCAATCGACCATGACGATGGGTTAAGTCTTATAGTGCATCGAGATAGATAGGGAGGACTGACATGTCACGACGACAACAAGGTAAGCAAAGGTACGTAGGTTTAGCGGGTGAACCGCACTTGGATGTTAATCTATGTGTTTGGTGCTTCTCGATACACGTATGTCAATATGCATGATTAATGTATGTTGTGGTACGGTTAAAGTAGAGTTTGTACATGTTCTATTGCTTGAGAACAATTATATAATGGCAAAAGTACCTTTCCTACCCCCAACGTTTGGGGGTCCTGTCAGTTTCGCCCCTAACGTTTTTTCGCTGTCAATTGTACCCCTAACGTTTTAGGTTTCTGCCAATGTCACCCTTTTCACTAACACCGTCAAATATTTAACAGTTTTTGCTGACGTGGCATCCTATGTGGCAAAACGTTTTTTTTTCAGTCAATTGTACCCCTAACGTTTTACATTTCTACCAATGTCACCCTTTTCACTAGCAGCATCAAATATTTAATAGTTTTTGCTCACGTGGCATCCTATGTGGCAAAAATATCTGACTGGGCATATTTTTTTCCACACCAGATTTTTTACTCATCTTTTTCCCATCAAAACCGTGTCGTTTTAGCCTCACCATATTCCTTTTAAAATATAACTCAAACGCACGTGCTATTTTGCAGACAAAAACATTGGAGACGTTACCCATTCTCTACTTTGTCGGAGATGTTACCCTAAAATAGAGAATGGATAACGTCTTCGATGTTTTTATGAGTAAAATAGCGCATGCGTTTGAGTTATATTTTAGAAGGAATAGGCCGAGGTCAAAACGACACAACTTTGATGGGGAAAAGATGAGTAGGAAATCTGATGTGGAAAAAAAAATATACCAAGTCAAATATTTTTGCCACATAGGATGCCACGTCAGCAAAAACTATTAAATATTTGACGGTGTTAGTGAAAAGGGTGACATTGGCAGAAACGTAAAACGTTTGGGGTACACTTGACAGCGAAAAAACGTTAGGGGCGAAACTGACAGGACCCCCAAACGTTGGGGGTAGGAAAGGTACTTTTGCCTTATATAATTATCAAAGATGGAGTGAAGTGTATCCATATGTCAATGTGGTTTCTCCCCTTCCCGGTTGTTGTGGTACCCACTACTACGCCTAGGATGGGAGAGTCACCCACTGAGTCATTGACTCACCCTCTAGTGGTTTACTTTTTCAGATACAGGTACCGGTCAGGCTTCCACGTCAGCTCAGTGAAGGCGACGTTTTGCTAGCACTCACATTCTGTCTTTGTCGGTGGCTTTGATTTTATTTTGGATATTGTAATGAATTGATTACACTTTGTGGTTATTATACTCTAAACTTGTCAGCTCCACATACTTAAAGACAAGATTATTTTGGGGGACTTATTATTATTATGTATACGAATTTGCATGTGAATAGGATATGTCACACACCGAAGTGTGTGGCAACGTATATGACGGATATATATTGTGGATTGCAGGTGTAAGATAGGCCACACAGGAGATGTGAGCCATATATATTGATAATGTGTTTACGCGAATGGGAATGATAGTTAAATGAAATAGGTGTTAAGGCTAACGTACTCAAGGTTAGGCCCTCTGTCTGTGTCGGTCACGTGCCTCCAAGTGGGGGTCGTGACAAAGTTGATATCAGAGGCAGGTTATTTTCTTTAAGTTTGTGGAGCTATGGTATGACCCATTGTCAACTTAAACCATCGTTATGATCTGAGGCATAACACTGGAGTTAAGCGAGCACTTGTGGGCGTATCCAGGAAATTGTGTTAGTTTTCGTTTCTAAAATTCTTTCCCTAATTATGATATGTGATAGGGGTCTCATAGAGTGTTTAATCCATGTGTAGTACAGGGATGCCACCAAGAACTAGAGCGGCTACGTGGGGTGGAAGAAAGCCCGAGACTTCTGATGGAGCATCGGCGCAGGTCGAGAGAGGTGCTCCACGGGGCCAACCTTGAGGTCGTGCTCGTGGCCGAGGGAGGGCCAATTAGGGAAAAGAGATTAGGTGTTAATCACCGGAGCCCCAACCCGAAACCGGTGGTGCCCCATCTATTGCTGAGATGTTAATTGCCAGGCTTCAAGAGTTGAGGGTAGAGATGAGGCAATAGATACAACAAGAAGTGCAGCGGTTAGCAGCTAATGAACAAGAGATTCCACTAGATCAGGAAATTGAAGTGGTGGAAGAACCGGGGAGAGTATGGTTACCAAGAGATGTACCCCGAGGGCAAAGGGGAGTTCATAGAGAATTACCGGTCGCTAAGTGTCTGAAGCATAACCCACCAGCCTATTGCGGCACTAATGAGAAGGAGGATCCTCAACATTTCCTCCGTGATATGGTCCGTATAAGGCGAGTGCTGAGATGCTTTGGAGAAGAATTAGCCGAGCTTGCTTCCTTCCAGTTGAGGGGTGCTGCAAGAATTTGGATGGAGTCAGTACAGGCCGACTACGCCACACGAGCAGCCCCGATGCGGTGGGAGGACTTTGAGAGAGCATTCTTAGACCGGTTTTTGCCAGAAGGGACGTGGGATACAAAGAGGCAACAGTTTGTAGATCTATGGATGACTTCGAGTATGACAATTACAGAGTTCGAGGTGTTGTTTACGGAGCTAGCTCAGTTTTCCCCAGAGTTAGTTCCAGATGAACAGGCTAAGATCAAAAGGTTCATATAGCGACTAGTGGAGCCACTGTTTATAGCTCTATTACCACAGATGAAGCAATTTGAAACTCTTGCACATGCGGTTGATTGTGCTAGGGTCATTGAGAACATGAGGAGATTTTGGACGCTAGCCAATCCCAAGGGAAGAAATCAAACAGGAAATGAGAACCAAGGATGATGGAAGAAGCAGAAGACGACAGGTGGTACCACCACAGTCCCAACTCTCATGGGACCCAGCAGGCTTACCAGGCAGCCTTCGATGACTACCACAGTTTCGGGGGAAAGGAATAACTATGAGGGTGGTCAGAGGGCTCATAGCTGTGTGCAAACGGGGAGTTAGAGGCCCTAATACGGTCAATGTGGAAGGAATCATTTCGGTACCTATCGTACCCTGAAGGGAGCTTGTTTCAACTGTGGCCAAGTGAGACACCTTGCTAAGGACTGTCCTCAGAAGCAGAGTGGAACTACTGCGAGTAGCAACCAGACACTGGGGTCAATACCAATCCCAGCCCCACCAGTTAGAACAATACCACTGCCCACCACTGGTGGGGGCAGGGGTCGTGGAGCCGAAGGAAGAGGTCCAGGAACCACAAGAGGAGGACAGGCTAGAGTTTTGCCTTATCTCAGCAGGATGCTCATGCTTCAAATGTTGTGGTGACAAGTACCCTCACAGTCTGTACTCAAAGTGCACATGTGTTATTTGATTCCGGTTCAACTCATTCATACATATCATCTGCATTTGCTATTGAGATCGCTAAGAGCCCAACAAAGATGAAAGAGGCAATGTTGGTCTCTACACCTATGGTTGAATCTGTACGGGTAGAATACATATGTGAATCTTGTCCAATAGTGGTTGAGGGGCATGAAACGGTGGTGGATTTAAGACTTTTGTACATGGTAGACTTAGATGTAATCTTGGGGATGGATTGGTTAGCCTCGTGTCACGCAATAGTGGACTACAGGGCCAAATGTGTGAAATTCATCATGCCTGGCGAGGACCCTTTTGTGGTACCTGGTGATGGGGCGAAGTGTCACCCGAGGTTGATATCCACATTGAGTGCTCTCAAACTTCTTAGTAAGGGATGTACAGGCTACTTAGCGTCAGTCAGGGATGTAGAGAAGGAAGCACTTTCCGTGAACCAAGTGCCCATCGTTCGGGAATTCCCGGATGTGTTTCCTGAAGAGTTGCCTGGTTTACCACCTGATAGGGAGATTGAATTCGGGATCGACCTACTGTCGGGTACTCAACCAATATCTATACCACCTTATCGAATCGCTCTGCGGGAGTTGAAGGAATTACAAACTCAGTTGCAGGAATTGCTAGACAAGGGGTTTATATGCCCCAGTGTCTCGCCATGGGGTGCACTGGTCCTATTTGTCAAGAAGAAGGACAGTACCTTGCGGTTGTGTATTAATTATTGGAAGTTAAATAAGGCTACCATCCGCAACCAATATTCTTTACCTAAAATAGATGATCTATTTGATCAACTTCAAGGAGCCAAGCACTGAACACATAGATTAACATCCAAGTGCGGTTCACCTGCCAAACTTACGTACCTTTGCTTACCTTTTGCCGCCGTGACGTGTCGGTCCTCCCTATCAATCCCGATGCACTATAAGACTTAACCCATCGTCATGGTCGGTTTGATTTGAAATATAGTAATTTAAAAACAAGGTTTCCTCAATGCCACGTTAAGACAACAATCGATGTCATGACCTTTTTAAGAAAATAACTTTGTCTTGACGTCACGTGAGGATACCGGCCATCATCATGGCATGTTCAAAGAAAAGAAAATCTAGTCATAGTGCATACCAAGGACATTGAGGCTCCTTGTAGTTAATCAAATAGATCATCTATTCTGGGTAAAGGATATTGGTTACCGATGGTAGCCTTGTTTAACTTCTGATAATCAATACACAACCGCAAGGTACCGTCCTTCTTCTTGACAAATAGGACCGGTGCACCCCATGGCGAGACACTGGGTCGTATTAACCCATTGTTTAGCAATCCCGACGACTGAGTTTGTAATTCCTTCAACTCCCGCGGAGCCATTCGGTAAGGTGGTATAGATATTGGTTGAGTACCCGGTAGTAGGCCAATCCCGAATTCAATCTCCCTATCAGGTGGAAAACCAAGCAACTCTTCAGGAAACACATCCGGGAATTCCCGAACGACCGGCACTTGGATCACGAAAAGTACTTCCTTCTCTACATCCTTGAATGACGCCAAGTAGCCTATACATCCCTTACTAAGAAGTTTGAGAGCACTCAACGCGGATATCAACCTTGGGTGGTACTTTTCCCCATCACCATGTACCACAAAAGGGTCCTCTCCAGGCATGTTGAATTTCACACATTTGGCTCTGCAGTCCACTACTGCGTGACACGAGGCTAATCAATCGATCCCTAAGATTACATCTAAGTCTACCATGTACAACAGTCTTAAATCCACCACCTTTTCATGGCCCTCAACCACTATTGGACAAGACTCACATATGTATTCTACCCGTATAGATTCACCCATAGGTGTAGAGACAAACATTGCCTCTTTCATCTTTGTTGGGCTCTTAGCGATCTTAATAGCAAATGCAGGTGATATGTATGAATGTGCTAAATCGGAATCAAATAACACATGTGCACTTTGAGTACAGACTGTGAGTGTACCTGTCACCACAGAATCTGAAGCCTGTGCATCCTGCTGAGATAAGGCAAAAACTCTGGCCTGTCCTCCTCTTGTGGTTCTCGGACCTCTTCCTCTGGCTCTACGACCCCTACCCTCGCCAGTGGTTGGTGGTGGTATTGCTCTAACTAGTGGGGCTGGGATTGGTACTAACCCCGGTGTCTGGTTGCTCCCCACACTAGTTCCACTCTGCTTCTGAGGACAATCCCTAGCAAGGTGTCCCACTTGGCCACAGTTCAAACAAGCTCCTTTCAGGGTCCGGCAGGTACCAAAATGATTCTTTCCACATTGACCACATTGGGGCATCTGACTCCCCGTCTGCACACTGCTATGAGTCCTCTGAACACCTTGATAGTTACTCCTTGCCCCCGAATCTATGGTAGTCATCGAAGGCTGCCCGGTAGGCCTGTTGAGTCCCATGAGAGTTGGGAATGTGGTGGTATCACTTGTCGTCTTCTGCTTCTTCTTCCATCCTCCTTGGTTCTCATTTCCTGCTTGATTTCTTCCCTTGGGATTGGCTGGGGTCCCAAATCTCCTCCTTTTCTCAATGACCCTAGCACAATTAGCTGCCTGTGCAAGAGACTCAAATTGCTTCCTCTGTGGTAGTAGAGCTATAAACAGTGGTTCCACTAGTCGCTGAATGAACCTCTTGATCTTAGCCTGTTCATCTGGAACTAACTCTGGGGCAAACTGAGCTAGCTCTGTAAACAACTCGAACTTTGTAACCGTCATACTTGAAGTCATCCATAGATCTTCAAATTGTTTCCTCTTTGTATCCCGCGTCCCTTTGGAAAAAACGGGTCTAAGAATGCTCTCTCAAAGTCCTTCCACAGTATCGGGGATGCTCGTGTGGCGTAGCCGGCTTGTATTGACTCCACCCAAATTCTTCCAGCACCCCTCAACTGGAAGGAAGCAAGCTCGGCTAATTCTTCTCCAGAGCATCTCAGCACTCGCCCTATACGGACCATATGGCGGAGGAAATGTTGAGGATCCTCCTTCTCATCAGTGCCGCTGTAGGTTGGTGGGTTAAGCTTTAGGAACTTAGCCACCGGTAATTCTCTATGAGCTCCCCTTTGCCCTCGGGGTACATCTCTTGGTAACCCTACTATCCCCGGTTCCTCCACCACTTCAATTTCCTGATCTAGTGGAATCTCTTCTTTAGTAGCGGCTAACCACTGCACTTCTTGTTGAATCTGTTGCCTCATTTCTGCCCTCAACTCTTTAAGCCCAACAGTTAACATCTCAGCTATAGATGGGGCGCCGGTTTCAAGTTGGGGCTCCGGTGATTGATGCCTAATCTCTCTTCCCTGATTGGCCCTCCCTCAGCCACGAGCATGATGTCGGGGTCGGCCCCGTGGAGCACCTCTCTCGACTTGCGTCGATGCTCCAACAGAAGTCTCGGGGTTTCTTCCACCTCGTGTAGTCGCTCTAGTTCTTGGCGGCATCCCTGTACTACACAAGGATTTAACACTCTATGAGACCCTTTAACATATCATAATTAGGGAAAGAATTTTAGAAACGAAAACTGAGACAATTTCCTGCATACTCCCACAAGTGCCCGCTTAACTCCAGCGTTATGCCCAGGATCATAACGACGGTTTAAGTTGACACTCGGTCATACCATAGCTCTACAAACTTAAAGAGAATAACCTAGTTTTGATATCAACTTTGTCACGACCCCTACCCGGAGGTGTGTGACTGGCACAAACAAAGGGCCTAATCCTGAGTCTGTTTAGCCTTAACACCTGTTTCAGTTAAATATCATTCCCATTCGCGTACACACATTATCAATATATATGGCTCACATCTCCTATGTGGCCTATCTTACACTTGCAATCCACATCCAAGTTCTGCTTCAGTTTATATGTATACTCAAACACACATAATATATATCCGTCATATACGTTGCCACACACTCCGGGGTGTGACATATCCTATTCACATGCAAATTTGTATACATAATAATAATAAGTCCCCCTTAAATAATCTTGTCTTTAAGTATGTGGAGTTGACAAGTCTAGAGTATAATAACCACAATGTGTAATCAATTCATTACAATATCCAAAATAAAATCAAAGCCACCCACGGAGACAAAATGTGAGTGCTAGAAAAACGTCGCCTTCCCTGAACCGACGTGGAAGCCTGACTGGTACCTGTATCTAAAATAGTAAACCACTAGAGGGTGAGTCAATGACTCAGTGAGTGACTCTCCCATCCTAAGCGTGGTAGCGGGTACCACTACGATTGGGAAGGGGAGAAACTACATTCACATATGCATACACTTCAATTCATCTTTAATAATTATATAATTATTCTCAAGCAATAGAACATGTACAAACTCTGCTTTAACCGTACCACAACATATATTAATCATGCATATGTGTATCGAGAAGCACCGAACACATAGATTAACATCTAAGTGCAGTTCACCCGCCAAACTTACGTACCTTTGCTTACCTTGTTGCCGCCATGACGTGTCGGTCCTCCCTATCTATCCCGATGCACTATAAGACTTAACCCATCGTCATGGTCAATTAGATTTGAAATATAGTAATTTAAAAACGAGGTTTCCTCAATGCCACGTCAAGACAATAATCGATGTCATGACCTTTTTAAGAAAATAACTTTGTCTTGACGTAACGTGAGGATACCGACCATCGTCATGGCATGTTTGAAGAAAAGAAAATCTAGTCATAGTGCATACCAAGGACACTGAGGGTTTACACTAATGTTGAGTACCTATACGCTCGGTATCTTACATCGATACACATAGGCACACGACCCATTTTGGGACCGTCTCCACGTAATGTTGTGTTCGGTGGCACACCCCGGCACCAACCTGCCGAGGTGTCCATCTACATCGGCACTTTTCGGACCATCGTCTCGGGAAGCCCGCTTGGTTCAATCCGGACCAACTCAAGGGATTGACCAACTAGTAATGGTGGCATACTCCGGACCGGCTCAACAGAGTATCCACAAGTGTATATATACATGAAGGAAATTTCGAACCTTACCCGACGAAATGCCAACATAAAGGCACTTTCCGAACCTGACCTGACGAAAAGTCCTTATCCTCGGTACCATACATGTTATTGCAATAATTCTCGGGTTAAGTACATATGTGTGCAAAATTCTTAATCGTCACCCATATGTACTTGATCCACCATATTTCCACTTTAACAATCACAAACAATTCATTGTACAAAATTCCAGCAATGGCCAATATAATTACAGAGTATTACTAGCATGTATATAATTAAATATTCAGAAACATTCACGTATAAACAAGCCCACAAATCAAGGTTATCACACAACCCTTGGGGCTAGGATTGAAGAGTCCCTCACCTGGACAACTCCCAAGTGTACCTCCCCGAGCACCTACGATCTCGGGTGCCACGCGGTGCCCTAAAATACATTCATACATAACAATATTCATTTGGGGGAGCCTAAGATTGGCAAGAGCCGCACTCTTGGTCTCTCAAGATCCCTCTCTCTATATTTGAGAGTACCTTAAGGTTTGGTAACCTTCACTCATCCTCCTCACTCACATTGAGTGTGTGTGGAGCCTTGGATTTGAGTAATTAACTTCTACTAATCCTAAACTCCTAGTTTAGGAACATTTAGACAACTCAAGATAGAAGTTTGAAGACTAAGGTAAGTGGTTCATGTTGGTCAAGAATTTTTGACATCTTGAGACGTAAGAAATAATTTTTTAACACATTTGAAATCAAGGAGAGTTATTTGAGTTTCCAATGGGAGGCAGACACAAGAATTTTACCTTTTTAATCATAGGAAAAAAATAATCATGAAAATCGATATATGGTTTGCGAAAAACGAACACCGGACGAAGAAGTTATGCCCATTTGAAGCAGGGCTCGCTGCAGTGAACAAATCTATTCGCTGTAGCGAACAAAACCTGGGAATTTCGTATTTTTGCTGTTCTAAGCTCCCTTGCTTCGATTTTTTGGTGTCCCAAGTCATAAAAACTTGATATAAACATTAAGTGTTGGTTTTCCTAAACATATGCATCATTTATAACATCAAAACAACACCTAATCGAGCTCAAATCACCAATCAACCATCAACATATACGATTTGGGGGAAAATGGATTCCATGAATCCTAACACCAAGACCTCCATTTCCGGCATTTTCGGCTACCTAGCCGTATTTCCTACAACCAGTTCTTCCTCAATCAAGCCTCCAATCAAACCCATCCTCACCCATGAACCTTAAATATGAGATGAATTTGGAGAAAGAGTTGAAGTTTTGATTCTAACTAACCTTGAATGATGTTGAGGGGATGTAGAGGATGTCAGATTCGTTCTCCGGTGAGATTCTTTGGTTGTGGTTCACCGGATTCCGGTCACTTAGGCTCTCTTCCACCTTCTTCCCTTTGCCCTAGCTTGTCTCTTTTCTTCCCTCTCTTTTGTTCAAGTTGAAAAATGGTGTGTGGGGGTGGGAGTGAGGGGCTTGACATATAAGCTGAAAAAAATAAAAGGGAGGGTTTCAAATTTTTAACCCCACTTCCACCTTTTCCTTTCACTTAAATCCCCCCTTATATTTTACCCTTTACAAAGTGCCCCCCCTCTCTTTTCTTTTTAAAAGAATTTTCTACCCTTATTTTCCCAACAATCTTTTTATTTAATTTTTTCCCAGATATCACATTATTATTACTCACATTATGTTAAATTTTTTTTCAAGTGTCATTTCAATTAAATATGACTTACAATTTAATTTGTTATATTCTTAAGGAATAAGAAATTTTATATTCAAGAAAAAACAAAAATAAATTTGCTTTAAAAGGTTAAGCATTAAATGCCTTTGTAATAAACCTATTTTACAATCAAGTATGTGTTTTTGGCTTGTTTAAGGCCAATGTTGCTTCACCAATAAAAAACAAAACATCACACCCAACACAAATAAATGATTAGTCCTTTATATTGTTTCGTTGTCACATAACTTTATCATTGATCACACTCGTGCCCTCGGCCGTTCCCTTTTCTATCTCTCTATAAAATTCACCATTGTCCAAGCAATGAAACCACACAGATTGTAAGTACTCTAAATTATATACAATAACATTCTCCTTTGATTAGGCCACCATACAACTTCAAATTAACTTTCAAAGCTATGGAAAGTGGACAAGGTCCCTCCTTTCCCTTTGGCCAGCATTAATATGAAAACTCTGTAGGTAATCATTAAACACTCACAAGGACACCCGTATATACATAAGCATGACACCTACATCTACTTGATCATATCTTTTTTATGGAGTGAGATCAAAATTTCCATCACAAGATCTATTCTTCCCCTCACAAATAGGTGCTTGAGATGAGAGTATTTATTTAGTCTCTCTTTCTTTTATCAATTCTGTTGACCTGGACAACAACTTTTTTTTTCGAACTAATAATATTTAATAAACATACTATAGTTATAATGCTTTAGTTTAATTTTGTATATCTGTGTCATACTAAATCTTTGTTAATCTTTCTTTTTGAAATATAGTCTAGTTATAATTCTTTGTTTTCTTAGTTTTAAACTCTCGTCTCACTTCTTTTTTTTTTTCAAATCTATTTTTGCATATTGTTTTAAAAATAAGCTAGTTTTGTTATTTTGGACATCTAGTCACTTTTCTACATTAAAAAACACATATATATATATATAAACATTTTCTTATTAACTTTTATATCTTCTATAAAATTCATTTTCTTCAAAAAAATGTTTCATAAATGATATATCCATAAATATAAAATTATGAATAAATTCTTTTTATTTGTCTATGACACTCACAAAATATTGTTTTTAATTCTAAAATTGAATTTTTAAAATTGGAACGTAATGGTGGATTGATATATACTTCGTGTGAATAGAGAGACCCACTTAAAACCACCAATTAACATAATGAAGAAGTATGAGCCCATTACAAGAAAACAAAAAAGTTTTTTCAATTCTTCTATTTGTCAAAAACAATTTAATGATAACAAGAAACGAAGTATTTACGATAAGAAACCCAAGTAGAAAAGGTTTAGCATGACGACAAAAAGAAGACAACTTTAAGAAAGAATCCAACGAAATGATTAATCAGTTACAAAAAAGCTTTTGAGTAATATGGAAACTAAAAGTTCGTTACTTTATTGTTATTCACTTTTTGTTAAATTTCTTTTAAGTGTCATTTCAATTAATTATGACTTACAATTTAACGATTTTTCTTGCCTAACAGAGTTTTTCTTTCATAGTTGAAGTAATGAAGGTCGATATTTTTCTTTTCTTTTTGTTAAATTAAATAAAGAGATTCCTATAGTTGTAGCTTTGGTAATTAGTCTATCTTTAATGATTACTTAATTAAAAATAGTGCCAAAAAATTAATTAATTAATTTGTTATATTCTTAAAAATTAAGAAATTTTTTATTCAAGAAAAAAATTGCTTTAAAGGGTTAACCTTTAAGTACCATTGTAATAAACTTATTTTACAATCAAGTATGTGTCTTTGGTTTGTTTAAGGCCAATGTTGCTTCAACAATAAAAAACAAAACATCACACCCAAGATATAAAAATGGTTAATCCTTTATATTGCCTTGTTTTCGCATATTTTATCACTGATCACACCTATAACCTCGGTCTCTCCCTTTTCTATCTCTCTATAAAAATCACCCTTGTCCAAGCAATAGAACCAATGAGATTGTAAGTTCACTAAAATATTAGTAGTGTCAAAATGGGCTGGGCCCGCGGGCCAGCTTGGCCCGCCCATTAAATGGGTAGGCTTAGGCATTTAAAAATAGGCTCATTTAAAAACGGGCCTAAATGAGTTGAATCGTTTAAGCCTGCAGGCTAAATGGGCTAGCTCGCAAACCTTGCGGGCCGACCAATAAAAATTAGTATATATTTGTTTAAAATATGTATAAATAGATATATTTTAGGTAATTTTTATGTGTTAAATAATAATTTTATTCTAATAATGTGTATAAATAATTTAAATAATAATTAAAATAATAAAATATTAATTTAAAGTAAAAAAATAATTTTTAAGTAAATATATAATTTTATAAATTTTTTAAATAAATAATATTTAAAAAATAAAAAAAGTGGCCCGCGGGCTAGCTCGTTGAGCCCGCGGGCCAATATGGTCAGGCTTGGGCATCACTTCCCAAGCCCGCCTATTTGACAGTGCTGCAAATTATATACAACAACATGTACTACGGTTAGGCGACCAAACAACACCAAATTAATTTGTGAAGCAATAGAAGGTGGAGAAGGTCCCTCATTTCTCTTTGGCCAGTACCAATATGAAAACCCTGCAGGTAATCACTACACACTCACAAGTACACCAGTACACCCATAAACATGACATCTCCATCTACTTGATTAGATCTTTTTTTATTTATGTAGTAAGATCAAAGTTTTTGTCACCAGATCTATTTTTTCCCTCACAAGAAGGTGCTTGAGATGAGAATATTTATTTAGTCTCTCTTTTGTTTAATGTATTCTATTGGCCTGACAACAAAGTTTTTTTTTTTCAAAACAATGATAATTACTAATAAACATAGTCTACTTATAACGCTTTAGTTTTGCGTCTATGTGTCTTAGTGATTCTTTGTTAATCTTTTTTTTTACCTGTTCTTATTACTAAAAGATTGAATAGATGTAATTCTCTCGCCATATTAAGCCATTCCAAGTTTTAAAATCTCCACTCTCAATTATCTCTTTATCAAATCCATTTTTGCATATTGTTTTGATAATAAGCTAGTTTTGTTACTTCAGGCATCTAATCCCTTTTCTACAAAAAAATAAAAACAAATTACCCTTTCATATTGTAATTCCACAATATTTCCTCCTATGAAAATGTGACACTAGTCTTCTTGAAGCATAACCATGCCTTATATTAGTGAAACGTGGCACTGTTCGATGGCCTCGTACATGTCTCATATTACTATTCCCTTAGACCCTCTCATAAAAGAGACGTGGGAAAAGGATAACGAATGTGGGTCGACCACGTTCTTCCCCAAACTTAGTATAAATAGCCCACTTGGGGGACTCAGAGGATATAGAGTCAACATCACTTAGAATACACTCACTCTCTTGCTCTAAACACCATTCAGGGACCCCCGTTCTCTCACTCATTACATACAACATACCTCCAGCAGGTGGCTTGCTCGTCCGAAGTAACACACAAGTCCTAGCCGCACACGGCGACCATAGGTAACATTCCTACCTAACGGCTCCTATGGACATTTTCTCATCGAACTACGTGGACTTTGATCCCTTAACAATGGTACATAGGCACCTAGGTCATCAACGAAGGACAAGTCCCCCAAGGTTACGATCCCTTGCGGTCCTTATTTTCAATTATGAATGGTCTGAACCAAAAATGACAATTACATTGGCACCCACCGTGGTCCTTCTCAGACCACAATGCCTTGCGCATTTTGCCGCTAAACGACATTCCTTTCTCGGGGAGTAGGAGTATATACTCAACACTCAGAAGCCCATTTTGTGTTTAATTCTCTTAATAGGCAGTACTCGTATGGCTAGAACCAATAGACCCTCTAAGGCGGTACACGGTCGATAGGACATCACCAACAATGACCAAAGTAAACGGTAGCGAAGGACACAAATGGTAGCTTTTGAAGAAGCAAACGAAACAATGGAGAATGATGAGACAATAATCATCACAACCAGCATTGTAAGATATAAAGTCAGAAGGGTGCTAATAGATCTCGGGTCGGCCGCAGACGTGCTATTTGCTGAAACCTTAGAAAAAATACTTGACTATGAGGATCAATTGATGCCAGACGAAGAAACCCTTATTGACTTCTAAGCTCGAGCTGTTGACACCTGTGGAACCTTCAGAACTTGGCTCGTCCTGGGGATTCCCCTAAGGCTCGCTAGCACGGAGGTTAAGTTTACTTTATCAACAGCTTCATCGGCATACAACACAATCTTGGGTCGCCCGACCCTCAACAAGCTCAAGGTGGTCGTATCTACTGCCCATTTGACAATAAAATTACCCACACTTAGAGGAATAGGAGAATTGCGAGTAGATAGGGAAAAAGCCTACACGTGCTACCTAGCAGATCTCTCCAAAAGAGATAAACCTGAAGCCCACACTAACAACGAAAGGAGCATCCCAGAAGTGGTGGGATCTGCGGGATGAAATACCGGGACCTCGCCCACAGCCCACGAAAGATCTTGTCAATGTTTGCATAGACGAAGCAAATAGCAGAGATATCCAAGTAGAAGCCCTTATGGATTAGGCGACCAAAGAAAAGCTTCAGAGTTTACTCACGAAGTACAAGGATGTGTTTGCTTGGAGCACCATGGACATGCTCGGGATAACCCCAACACTCATTTGTCATTCCCTCAACACAAAAGACGGCCCCGATGTTATCCAAAGAAAGTGACACTTTGGTGGGGAAAGACAACAAGCGATCAACGAAGAGGTACAGAAGCTGCTGAGCTAGCTTCGTATGAGAATACCAGAATCCATAGTGCCTATCTAACGTGGTCATGGTAAAAAAGGCCAACGAAAAATGGCGGATGTGCATGGACTTCACCAACCTAAATAAGGCCTGCCCAAAAGACGCATATCCACTTCCTAACATCGAAAAAGTGGTTGATGGGACCGTGGGACATTTTTTTACTAAGTTTCTTGGATGCCTTCTCAGGATACAACTAGATCTAGATGAACCTGAGAGATCAAGAGAAGACTTCCTTCATCACCAACAGGGGGGTTTTCTATTACAAAGTCATGCCCTTTGGACTGAAGAGTGTGGGTGCCACATACCAGAGAATGATGGACAATAGTCTTCAAGGAACAGATCGGCCAGAACCTCGAACTCTACATCAACGACATGGTGGTAAAGTTCCTAGAAGTCGAGCAACACCTGCAACACCTGGAGGAAACCCTCCTAGTCCTACGAAAACACCAGATGAAGCTGAACCCAACAAAATGTGCTTTTGGAGTGTCAACAGGAAAGTTCTTAGGCTTCATGATCACGCAAAGAGGAATCAAAGCCAACCCAGAGAAGTGCGCGACCATCCTGAACATGGAACCCGTTCGTCCGATCAAGGATGTGCAGAGGCTCAACAGAAGGCTGGCGGCCCTCAATAGATTCTTATCAAGAATGGCTGACCGATGCCTCCCTTTCTACAAAATCCTGAAAGGTGCACCAGCATTCCAATGGATGGAACAATGCAAAAAAGCCTTCCAAGACCTCAAAGCTTACTTGGCTAGGCCCTCGATACTAGCAAAAATCATCAAAGGGGAGACCTTAGTGCTATACTTGGCCACCACTAACCACGCGGTAAGCTCAGCTCTGATATGAGAAGAAAGAGCTGAACAATACCTAGTGTATTTCACAAGCCATGCCTTCCAAGGAGCCTAACTACGATACCAGCAAGTGGAGAGGCTAGCACTCGCCCTCATCCACTCATCGCGGAGACTCCGAGCTGAATATGAAGTACTCATAGCTGGACTAATGCTAGCTCACA
This sequence comes from Senna tora, assembly GCA_014851425.1. Taxonomy (NCBI): domain Eukaryota; kingdom Viridiplantae; phylum Streptophyta; class Magnoliopsida; order Fabales; family Fabaceae; genus Senna; species Senna tora. The sequence goes on from CM026264.1 coordinate 44,605,378, forward strand.
ACCTAGGCGCCTAAAGGGTCAAGCTATTCAGCGATTCACAACTAATGGTCGGATAACTTAACAAGGAATTCGAGGCAATTGACGCTACCATCACCAAGTATGTGCAATGCACCAAAAAAGAAATCAGTAGGTTCAAATCCATCTTGATGAGATGGATACCACGAAGCCAAAACACCCAGGTTGATGCCCTCTCCAAACTAGTCACCAAGCCAAGTCAGTCAGGCCTCAAAACAGTCATGCGAACGACATTGCAAGCACCTAGCATAACTCCAAACATGCTCCCAATAGCAATCAACGCCTCCTGGATGGCTCCAATAAAGGCGTACCTAATGGAGGGTAGAATATGCGAAGAAAAGGAATAACCATAAAAATAAGTAGGCAAGCAGCTTGATATTTCTCTGGGGAGAAGATTTGTACAAAAAGGGGTTCTCCTCTCCGCATCTCAAGTGTACTCCATCAGAAGACGCCAACTACGTCCTCCAAGAAATTCATGAAGGTGTGTGCGGAACCCATAAATCTGTGGGTGGTCTCCGTAAACAAGCGCTCTGCTCGGGTTTCTATTGCCCTTCAATGAGGGAAGACTATGATAAGTTAGTCATGAATTGTGACCAGTGCCAGCGGCATGCCAGCTTTATACACTAGCCTCTTGGAGAGCTAAAACCCATCGATTCCCCTTGGCCATTCGACACTTGGGGGGTTGGATATACTTGGGCCCCTTCCACAAAGAACGCAACAGAGGAAATTCCTCATAGTGGCAGTCGACTATTTCACAAAATGGATCGAAGCCGAACCTCTTGCCACTATTGGATCTTAAAATGTCTTGAACTTGCTATAGCAAAAATTTTCAGCAAAAAGTTTAACGACTTTAGAAAAGAATGGCACATCGACCACCGGACGACCTCAGTCGAATACCCGGCGACTAATGGTCAAAGAGAATGGGCAAATAGATTCATACTTGAGGGACTGTGAAAATGCTTGGAAGAAGCAGAGGAGGATTGAGTAGACAAATTCCCTTCAGTTCTATGGTCTTATCGGACAACTACTCATTCGGCGACCGGGGAGACACCATTCGCTCTCACCTACGGACAAGAAGCTATAGTCCTAGCCGATATCGGTGTACCCTCAGATTGAGTCCTAAATTATTTTGACGCAAATCCAGAAATTTTATTCATCTGTCTAGATGCTTTCAAGGAACACAGGGAATCTACAACACTCAAAACTACCGCATACAAACATCTTCTCGCCCGAAATTACAACCAAAGGGTACACCCCCGAAAATTTGAAAAAGGCAACCTAGTCATGCGAACAACAATTAACAACAGGCGAGATCACCTCCATGGGAAGCTTGCACCAAACTTGGAAGGCCCATATAGAGTTATGGGATCGCCTCCGACGGTGCTTACAAAGTAGCCCACTTGTCGGGCGAGCATATACCGAATACTTGGAATGCTAGTAGTCTTAAAAAGTACTTCACTTTGTTTTAGTCTATTGACAAATTTGCTTTCCTATGTCAGGGAATTTCATGTACTCATTACGATTAATAAAAACCTCGTACACAATATGATCGATCAACTCTCGTATTAAGTCAAATTCCTTGTTCATTTACTTACAAAAAGAGAGGTCATCCGCTCCACATATACAAAAAGGAGGTCTATCGCCTCCAAATACAAAAATGTGTATACCAAAAAGGAGGTTTACCGCCTCTAAATACAAAAATTAAACTCTCAAGCATCTTCACCTTAGGAAGCATTTTGAGGAGTTGACCGTTCTTCGACCTGATCACCAGACTGCAAAATGACCGCCACCACCGCCTGAGCATCCCTACGCAGATTTGGGTTGATAGAGTAGTTCTCTATCCGGAAAGGAAAATCAGGCCGAAGGTGAGCTCGAAATTCAATCCCAAACCTCTCCCACGATGGATGAAGTTTCGCCCTTATTTCTGGAGTAACCGTGAGGCCCAACAAATCCTCCAACTGCGCAATACCATTCAACATCCCGTAGTTGGCAAAACACAAGAAATCCAAGCAGTGATCTCTCGAAATCTCCGCATTCTTCCTCCCAAATTCGGCCCCCAACTCCTTTATTTTTTCGCCCAACCGAGTGTTCTCTTCGAGCAACTTCTCTACCACTCCCTGCAAAACTTTAGATGAAGCCACTAGACAAAAACAAAGCAAAATTCAAAATACAATGCCTACCCCCTCCATTTCTCGTTAGTAAGAGAAGTCTGCCAGGCGACTGAGCAACAACATAGCTTCCTTGGTCATATGCTCTAATGCATAATCATCCCTATAGTCCACCGGATAATTTTGTCGGGCCAATATGACCCGCTCAACATGAAAATGTATCAATTTCCCTTTGAAAGACACGCCCTCACCCAGAAACCTAATAGACATCTCTTTGGGGGTGGTATGGGAGTATAAGGTATTTTCCTGTGACCACGACGACTTAGATTATCACCATCACCAACCTACTCCTCGGTGCCCCCGGCTGCTTGCACTATAGTGGCTACATCCTGGTGAGTCTCGGCCCGGGCCTGCACTGGGGTCGCCTGCCCTCGCTTCCAACTCCGTCTCTTAGATGCTGGAGAATCTTCAACTGCCTTCCTTGGACACTCACCCGCCAGGGTATCTAATCTCCCCTGAATTCTGCTCAAGGTCAACGCTAGAGCAAGAAATCGGCCAGGAGAAGCAAAAGTGCAGTAAGTTACTGAATAATGCATTGCTGAAATTAAAATATTTACCATAAGATGCGGCAGCAACCTCTGTCTCCCTCAGACACCCAGAAATAGTCTCCTCAAACTCCTCCCGATCAAACGGCACTTGGAGGATCGGGTTTGACCACTTAAGAGGGAAACGAGGGCACCAATCTTCAGGACGTATCTAAGGCAGGCATACCCCTTTCTTAGGAACAACCTTGAAGAAGTACAACCTCCACTTGTGGTTATTCTTTGGCAAGTTAAAAATAGTAAACTCTTTCGCATACGAATGGAAGTGGACCCAACCGCGTGTTTCACGCACAAAATAAAGGGAAAGGAAGGCGTTGGGCAAAGTTTCGAACAAGCTCTTCTCACGATTGCTATGGATGAAATCAGAACAATGGTAGATACTCGTATCATGTTGTGGGATTCTGTGAACCTTCGGGTAGTTCTTGCTAGGGATGATAATTTTACCCGGACCCAAGGGGTAACCGAAAGTTTTACCCGTTGGGTCCGAGTTCGGGTATTGAAAAAATGGGTTTGGGGATTTTAACGGGTAACAGTCAGGGTCCAAGTCTGGGGACGGGTAACGATGTATTCACCCAGGCCCCGGCCCCGGCCCCGACCCCCGTGATATAATTTTGATAAAAATATTTTATATATATAATATACAAAAATTATTATTATTATATATTTATATACACAAGCAGAAAGGAAGTACATAACAAGTGGTAACCAGTACGTACATGCTTAACACAATGTACAGATATGACTAAAAATTAAAATCACAGTATGTTTCTTACAGTATACTTTGTATAGTTTGTACAAATATATAGTACCATCAAGTTGGCTAAAAAAATATGTACACTATCGATCTGTAAGTAGCAAAGAGGCAATTGCAAAATGATAAGCATGCAGGAGTTGAAATTAAGCTATAACTAGATATTTTATTTCTCTTAAATACAGTTTTAGGTGGGAGTTTTGTGTATTATATTCCATAATGGTAATTGAGCTTCCTAAATAGTAGTAGTTTCGATCAAAAAAATAATATATTGTGTCCTTATGCATGGTCCTTATTCCTGATTTCCTTTTTGTGCAAGTTGGATGATTATGGTGTACCAAATTAGCAAATTTTGTAAAAAAAATAGTAAATTTTCCGGGTCCGGGGCTTGGGCTGGGTCTGGGGATCTAAATATTCGATGAGTCCAAGGATGGGTATCAAATTTCATACCCGATCGGGGACGGGAATAATATTAACTACCAGGGTCGGGTCCGGGTCCAGGGAATGCAGTATCCTCCCCAGACTCTACCCATTGCCAACCCTAGTCCTTGCTGGAGAGGGTAAGGATCCTGCGTTAGTGGCGGTCACTTCTCTGGTTTCGGAGGAGTGGTATACGCCTGGACACGAGCTTCGGTCCCTTAACGGTGTCCCGTCTTCTGATCAAGGCAGGGAGTCATTGGTGCTGCCAGGCCCAAGAATCATAATAGCCCGGACGACCATGGGCACCTTACCAAAGGTTGCATGTCTTGACGTAGATTTCATCATCGTCTCAGCACCTTCGGCGTATAACGCCATTTTGGGACGACCGTCCCTGATCAAACTCAAAGATGTAGTGTCCACCGCACAGCTCACTATGAGGTTCCCAATGCCACACGGGGTTGGAGAAATCATGGCAGATCAAAAACTAGCGCGAGCATGCTACGCAGCAAGCCTAACAAGGACCATCAACGTTGCTCGCCTTGGTCCCAGAGAATCACGTGAGGAACCCCCCGAGTGTAAAGAGTCAGGTAGAAAAAAGCAAGAGTCCGCCCGCCCGGACCAAACCTCCACCTATGCTCTAAATGCACTTTGCACGGTCAGAACACCTCTCGATCAAATTACGCAAGTCTCCATTTACTTCAAATTTAGGATTATTACTTTAAGCCTAACCAAGGCCTGCCTAACTAAGATTATTCGAATGTAATCATTTTGTTTACTTTCAGCCTGATGAAAGCTAGCCTGACCAAGGTTGCTCGAATGTAACCATTTTGTTTATCATTAATCGAAGTATTTCTTTTTGAAAAGAGACATGGCCTAAAATCTGCAAAGTACTTGCATAAGTCCCAAGGAAGGGCAGTGGGCCGACCGCCCAAAGAAACGCTAAAGAGCCTCTAAGGCCAAGCTAACATTCCCCCAAAAAAGTGCGGTTAAAAACCCCTTGGGTGCGAAAACGCAAAGTGAACGTTCACACAAAACACGCTAGCAATAGTATGCGACCGTCCTGATCACACGGTACTCATGAAAAAATCTTTTTACCCGGAAGTAAAGAGATAGTGAAAACAGAGAAACTGTACTCACACTAAACCTTTTTGCCCAGAAGTAAAAAGAGAGACAGTAAAACTCAACATAAATTCTCATTAATATCAAAAATGGGAAAGGCATCCTCCTATTACAAGGTGCAAAACCTAAAAACCCTACATAAACCTACTCTTGGGCATCCCCAAGATCTATGTTGGCCTTGGCCCTCGCAGGCTTGACATTGCCAACATCCCCCGATGGCTTCCGCTAAACTGCCTCAGTCAATTGCTGAGAAGTAGATCCAATCCCGGGAGCACGCCTGTCGCAATTGGAAAGCACCTGGTGGTCCATCGGGCGGTCAGCCAACTGGCGGAGATAAGCAAGGTTCAATGGAGAATCAGTCTCCATCTGACCTCTGAGCTTACCATCAAAAAGTTCTAGAGAAGGATTGAGGGAAGCTACCCATTTAGCCGAAAACCTGTCTCCACAAGGGCGCTCAAGTTGCTCGACCGCCAGAAGCATGCCATACATCCTCTGTGCTAGCAACTCTCCCTGGAGATCAGCAATATCGGCAACCTTGCTCTCAGCCTCCAGTCAGCCCGCAAGGTTATCACGAGCACGAGCTTCAACACCCTTCAAAGCCTCGTGAAGAGAGTGCAACTCATGCTGGCGTTTCTCGGCGTCCTCCCGACGGACGGCAATCTCCTTCCGAGTCCTCTCCAACTCCGAATGCAGAAGCTTGATCTCAGAAGGCTATGCACCTTCGGCCCTAAGTCAGGCCACCTCGTGAGTCAAGGACCTGACCTCACGGCCTTGATCCTCACACTCCAACTCTTTTGCGAACAACCGCCCGCGCATGTCCTCCAAATATTTCTTAGTGGCCTCCAGAGCTGAACTTCTGGTGGTCACTATTCCAAGAAGCCGATCCTTGTCGAGGCAGGCTTCATGCTGCAAAAAATAAAAAATGTCAGAAAGCAAGAAAAAGACCACAGAAAAACGGGAAAAAACAGCAGGGTAGAACAAAGAAACTTAGTACTTGTTTCTCCCACGCAATGCCAGCTTGGTGGAAGTCAGCCAGTGCTTCAGCAGCTCTGCCGAAGCCACGAACAACAAGATTCAGAGGGGTGGTGTCCAACCCCCTAGCATTCCTCTCTCCCATCTCCATGGGAAAGCGCCTGCCCAAAGCCACCAACTCGAAAGAAGGCTCTTCCTCCAGCGGCTCGACACGCTCAGAAGGGCTGACATTCAACCCTAAAGAAACATCTTCTGTGGCGGCCATTTGACTCACCACTACATTCCCTCCACCAGAGAGGGCCCAACCTCTCCGGCCACCTCGCCAGCCTTGGCCCCTTCAGTTGGAGCCTCAACCATTGTCTCATTTGCAGCGGCCCTTCCCTCCATAGGAGAGTTACCCGCGGGTGCTTTGACCGCCGACCGAGCTTTTTTGCTGGCAGGTTCATCAGCTTCACCAGTAGAACTTGGAGCCGCAGAGCGACTAGACAGAACCATATTCACAGGTGATTGATGGACAGACACAGGAGGAGGAAAAGTACCATCCACCGAACTCACAGCCCGTGCGTCCGCCGGGTCAGATCTCCGCTGAGCAACCTAGGACGACAACAGCAAACTCGCACCAGAATGTTGTTTCTTGAACCCTCCTTCTTTATTATTGGGGTTCACCGTCGTGGCAACATCCCTCCTCTCTCTCCCACGAGAACTGCCTCCGTCTCCTCTCCCATCTTTCCTCTTTATTTTCCCCTTCGGATCTTCTTGCTGGCGGATTTGATTGGGGAATGGCAGGACAGGCAGCCGCGCGTGTCTCCCACCTCCACTAGGAATCACGGAGGAAGCTTCAACAACTGCCCCTGGGGAGAGGTCCTTCCCAGACTGCTTCCCCTACTCTGACTACTGTCGTGAGTACGGCTAAGAGGAGGAGGAGGAGAAGAAGAAGGAAGGTCCTCCAAGTCAGTGAAATCGAAGGGGAAAAAGCTATCTTCGTCACCGTCCATGGAAAAATCTTAGTACAAACTCAAATGAAGGAGAAAGGGTAAAAGGACCAAAGAAAAAAAATGAAGCAAGGAGACATAACTATTGAAAAGAAAAGGTAAACAACAAAAACTTTCAAATGCCATATATTTATAGGGAGCACAAAGAAGCGACGATTCGAAAATTTCCGCCGCCTTGAATCCCACAACGGATAAAACAAATTATCCACTACACCCGTCTTAGACTACAACCACCTGCCCTAGCCAAACACGTGGAGAGAAGGGACGGCCCAGATCCATCAGTCGAAAACCGGAGGCGCAAAGACTAAAAAGCCACAGGAAACCCAAGAGTCACTCGAAGACACCAAAGGGCCTTTTTGGAAAATCCTCAATTGAGGCTAATGATGGCAACTCTCGAAAATGCACGCGCATTAATGAAGGAAAGTGGCTGCAAATCACTCAAGGCTAAAGAAATTAATCTGGCCATGACACGTGGCGGTGATCACAGCCCGCTCCTTCAAAAGGCAACTCTTCGCAAAGTCTCTTGCCATTCGTTGGTTGCAAACGAGCCTGCCCAGGGAGAATCGTCTGGTAATGACTAAAAGGCCCCCGACCTTTGAGTCTCCTCCACACACCCACAGAGGGTACTTCCGAAAATTCCCCTCCGCGTAATGATAACTCCTCCTCGGAAAGACGCGTACTTTCTGCAGAGACGGCTCAAAAACTTGCTGAGGAAGTCAAGTAGCCAGCCACCCGGATGAAGACGCGTGGCATCTTCGAGGTCTCTACTCAGTAAATCCAGAAATACACAAAGCCTCACAAAGTCGAACGACCAACCAAAAGGGCCAGACCCACTTGCAGACGAGCTCGCTTTGACAAAAGGTGATAGACGAATTTTCCTAAGTAGCTTACTAAAATAGAACTTAAGTGCACGGGCGCTTGACACCCATAGACTTGGAGGACTTATGTAACTACGGAATATTCCACCTTGGGACACGTAACATTGTGCTTCCATAAGCTCCACGGTATCCCGCACCAGCGACATGTGGCACAACTCATCTGCCCCCTATGTGGTCGGTGCCCACGTCTCTCCTCCCGGTTTGCCATCTAAGGGACGTGGGAGAACACCCCAAACATTGTGGGATGACCCACGTCCCACGAGAACGTGGGTTGAGCACGTCCTCCCCACACTCGATATAAAAAGGCCCTCACTAGGGGGACTTAAGGACTTGAGAACAAGAGGCAAAAAACACTCACTCTGAACATACAGAAGCTACTCTTAGCCTACTTTGCTACATACATCTATCTGTCAACTCCAGAGCTTAGCCCACGACACCACCAAGTTCCGGTCCCCATCCGACCATCATCTGGTCAACACCTGGCATATCTCTATCCTGGAGATTCCAAAAAATAAAGCGCCCGACAGCTCTAAGAGACCCTTGCTCTTTCACAACCTAAGGCAACCTCCTGCGAGTGGCTCCCCTACCCAGAGTACCTTACGCACGTCTTAGCCGCACACGACCCAATACAGGTAACCGCCTTGCCTAACAGCTCCTATAGACGTCACCATGACGAACTACGTGGACTTTGATCACTTCATAATGGTATGTAGGCACCTAGGTTCTGACCTAAGGACAAGTCCCCTCAAGGTTACGACCCCTTGTGGTCCTTATTTACAAATTAAAATTGTCTGAATGAAAACGACAGCTACAGGTACCTAGAAAGACAAATTCAGTATAAAAATTATTATTATTTTAGAGAGACAAATATTGCGGCGTAAAATAATGATGCCTCAGTCATAGGGTTTAGAATTTCAAAATAAAAAATAGAACCGATAAAAAAGAAAAATTTAAACAAAAAGGAAAATAAACAAAACTATCGAGTTGCGTAACTTTTAAACAAAATTTATTTGATAAGTTAATTCTTCCCCCCACACTTATTTGACAATTAATATTTTACCCACAACAGACAAGGTAATTAGGGAAAGAACTACTTACCTTGCCCTGAAAAGACTATGATTGAATAAATGTTGACCTTGTTTACTTATATTTTTCTATTGCTATGTGTACGTTTACCCATCAAAGTCTAAAAGGAATTATCATTTAATCAATTCATGATTTTTCCCATACACTAAGAATCAAGCATTCCATGTTCAGGTGTTGGGGGTACTTAGTCCACCCCTTTGCCTTACCTATTTATTCTGTTTTACAGGTTGGACACCTGCTGGTATAAGTATTCATAGTAATTCAAAAATATTGGCCGTCAGTAGCCTTTAGTTAGTCAACATTCAGTTATACATAGTTATTTAGGTTATAATAAAAAGAAACAAAAGACTCAATCGAAAACTATCAAAATTTAAAAATTACTCCTACTAGGAGGTTTCCTCCCCCCACACTTATCCTAGAGGGCTACCAAATTTAAGGATAAAATGATGAAAGAAGCAGCCAGATGGTCAATCCGACTTCAATTTCTCTTTGAAAAGTTGGAGCGGTAGTAGGTACCTACGATCCAGGGAACTTTTAGTGTTCCCTTTCACCTTTCCAAGTCGTAGGTTCTCCTTGAATATTCTATATATTATAGGGAACCTTCTATTTTGAGAATTTCTAGTATTCCCTTTTGACTTACCAATGCGCAAGTTCTCCTTGAATATTCGAAATTGTAGGAGAAGCCTGCTCTTTTAGGAACATTTAGTATTCCCCTCTCTATGTTTATATTGCCCTTCGGTCATCTCTATTGCTAAATCTACTTCACCTTGATCTAAGATGGTTTCAATTTTAGGACTTCTATTTTCTATACCTATATCACAAACATTATTTGTCTTTTGGGTAAAAGACAGAGTATTAATTTCTAAGGAAGGGGCAAGGGGTGTGTCTTTTTGGACCTCAAGTTGTTCTATTTTCTCTTTAAGCGAAGGACTAGAGAGCGTGGTGGATAGTGATTTTCTGTTCTTCCAGCTTCCTCAAGTTCCTCCTCCTCTTGAAATTTATATTGGACAGTTTTCTTTTTGCGCATAGGAAGAGGTGGAACAACTGGAAGTTCAGTGCCCTTTTGTTCTATATCCTTTCCTATCAAAGTTTCAACACTTATAGACACAATACTTTTCCTAGGATTATTAAGCACGGAGGAAGACAAAGCGGAAAAATTTTACGGAACGGAAAGCAATTCATCTATTCCTTTATTACTAGGTGTTTTATTATTATGATTGTAAGGGATAAGAAAAAGGATATACTTATAATTGGTCTTTATAGATTTTCAGGACTTGGATGGCTAATTCCTCTGCTTCCTCATATATTTTTGTTATTTGGTCCTCGATCGGGAGGAGCTGTCCTACCAATTGTACCCTAAGGTTTTCTATTTGCTTATTAGTTTTCGCTCTTTCTCCTATGATTTCGTCCTTCATGGCCTTGAACCCATGGATGAGCACATCCTTGAGTTCTGCCAAGTCATTTGCGATTGGGGGCGATGGGGTTGGGCCTAAAGGGTATATTGTGTTTGATGGTCTCCCCAAGAAATTAGGGCTTCCATAGGGATTACCTTACCTCAATATAATTCTTTAGGGAATCCGCTGAAATTACTCGTTTGATGTGCGGACCTTTGCTGATGCATGGTCGAAACTCTTTCTTAACAATAGGGGTAGTAATCAACCTCATATGCATACATAGGGCTAAAATACCTATCCATAAAATTTTATTATATTGAAAAGAAATTTTTTGACAGCCTAAGTATTTTTTTATTTTTAAAGAAAAATAAAAGACAAAAAGAAAGAAAATAAATTCTTTTAAAATCAAAACGTGAGAAAGAAAAAAAATTGCGAAGGTTAAATTTTTTTAATTTGGTAAAGAAAATGAGAAAAGAATAAAAAGAAAATAAAAAAGTATTGAAAAACGTAAATAAAAAAAGGAACAGAACGTAGAAATTTTTTTTAAAGAAAGAAAATTGTAGAAAAGAAAAAGAAAATTAATAGCAAATACTTACTTGTTTAAGGTACATAACCAACCTTCGGATTAATTTGATGATTCCCCAACAATGGCGCCAATTTGATCGTCTCGTTTTTTGCAACTTCAAGTTGCTTTGAATCGAGGTTTCAATTGGTCGTCACGGTTGTGATCAAATAAAAACCTCAAGCAGCACAGGGTACAACCCAAGGGTTGCGGAATCTTCGTATGAACCTAAAATTAGTTAGTATCTCAAAGCAAGTTGGTATTTGCAGAATGAGTAAGGAGTTGAGAAATGTCAAATATTATAAAATAGGATTCCGAGAAGAACATAGCTTAGAAATCATAGCCAATCAGAAGATATTCAAGTATGATTAATTCATTCAAAATTTATCCTATTCTTGAAATTCATGCATTACGAAAAGCCTATATAAATATTAATGTTATCCTCGATCGGGAACATCAATAACATGCATCAAGAGATTCTATGATATTGTTAAACAAACTAATGCCCGACCAAGTGATGATACCCATATTTACCCTTGTATCTTTTGGCATTTGACAAGCTTTTGTTGAGTTTAGAGAGTCATTATGCATGGTTTAGCGTTACTCAAGGGAACTTAGGGACTTAAATCACAATCTTGCTAATTCAATAGTTTTATTGAATAAATTGCGATAATTCTTGAGTTTTATTAATTTGAGAACCTCAAAATTGTTTTTGATTGATTTGCAGGTCAACTAGGTTGAGGAATAGCAAGGATTCAAGTGTTAGAGGTTGAGAAAAAAGTTGGAAAGCAAAACCAGTGCAAGAATTTAAGCTAGGACAAAGTTGCAAAAATGTTGAGTGATTGCAAATCTGGGCTGAAAATGAAAATGCACAATTTCATTAATGCTACACGCTGCCAGGGTGCAACACTTGCACCCTGCAAAGTAAATATTGTTCTTGTAGGAACAACGGCATACAATTGAGTGCAACAGGAACTCCGAGGAGACTTAAGTTACAGGAGAGGATTGCATGGAAGGTTGGCCAAGGTGAGGGTTCTTCCATCTCTGCTCCTAGGGTTGTATATTCTCTGCTTGTCTGGTATGTGTTAGCTAGAGGTATAGAATGTTAAAGGAATGAAGGAACTAGAAAATAGGTTCTAGAAAGTAGCTTAAATAGGAAGACATAGGAGTAGAGAGTAATTGTTTGCTATGATTGGTGTGTTACAAATCCAACTCATACACTTCGGAGGCATGATGATCATTTTATTAAATCTTTTCCACGACGGTGGCAAGAGTCCTTGTACAGAAGGACTAAACTTTTATTTTGAAAACTCGTCACGACGGTGACTTAAAATATAATCCTGCAAAGGGAGTTATTGGTGGGTTTCGGATTTGGTTATGCTAGCGATGTGAGACATCAACTAGAACAACGTCAGATGGCACTTGAGACCTCAGTTTTAATATGTGAGACTAAGGTAAGGACACACGGGAGGAACCTACGGGTGAACCGTGAGCCTAACCTAGTAAAAGAGAAATCATCCTGTGGAGTTGGTCCAGGGTGTGTCAGTGGCCATGCTTCGAGACGTCGTGCCGTGCCCGCCATGTGGCCTGGTTGGGTAATGGACGAGTGGGCTCAAGCTATTGCCCCACTGCAAGGGGCGAGGACGTGCCACGTGGTGGCTACGTATCAGTTGTTCGATAGATAGAAGTTGATTGTGCTTGATTAATAGAATTGTCACAAGGTGACTAGTACCCAAGTGAATGGGTTAAGTATTGTTTGATTAACAGAATTGTCAGGAGGTGACTAGTACCCAAGTGAATGGGTTAAGTATGTTTTGCCACGTGGTGGCCAGTAGCACGAGTGCACGGGTTTGAAGTAGAAAAGCCATGTAGTGGCTAGTAGATACCCCAGGTTTGGCGAGATTAAGTAGATGTATGTTTAGCATCTGTGAGTATGAATAAATTGTCTGTGGTTGCATATAACTATTCATTGTGCAGCGTAGTGGTAACGTATAGGACTATGCCACACACGTTTTGTTGATTCAAACGTGTTGAACGTGAGAGGACCGGTAGGTAAAAGCCGACACTATGTGTTACATGTTACTTGCTGATTGATGACGTGGAATAAACTGCTGCATGCTTATATTTGTTAAATGCATGTGAGTGTTTGGGTGAAATTTCTGTTATTGTGTGATCACCAAGAATGCATGCTAACTCACAGTAACTAGTTGTTTGTGCATGTGGTTGTGTATGATTCCCAGTCCCAATGGTAAGGTATCTGCCTTACGCCGGGGATTGGAGAGTCCTCACTGAGTCGCGTGGTTAAGACTCAAACCTCATTTTTACTACACAGAGACAGGTTAAGTACAGGTGAAAGAAGTCTCGGTGGAGTGAGGGTTGAGCAACATTTTCCAAGACCCACAACTTGTTCATGTGGGTGAATAAAGTGTAATTTGTAATTTAATTTACTTTATCATTGTATCATAAAGTAAAGGGTAGACGTACCCAATTAGATTGTATTACTAAATCTAGAACTGTCAGCTTCACACACCTTAAAGATCAGGATTTATTTTACTGCGTTATAGGGAAAATTTGCTTTCAATATATATATATACATATATACATATATCTGTTGCATGTGAATAGGATAGGCAGCATCTTCGGATGTGTAGCGAGTACACAGGTTATATATATTATGTGTGTTTTCCTATATCTATATCCTGAAGCAGCACTGGCCATGGATTTGCTTGCCTAGGATAGGCCACCATTGCGGTGTAGCCATGATATTATACTGCATGTGGATGTATTTTCAATAATAGATATTCTGTCAATTAGGTGATAAGGCTTACAGGTATAGGGATATTCCGTGTGTCTGTGCCGGTCACGGTCCTTTAAAAGGGGGTCGTGACAAAACTATTGGCCACAGCATCATTCTAAGATACAAAAGCTGGAACAGCAAGTACCCGTCCCCTATCAATATTAAGACATGAAAATGCTTGACAATACCATAGAGATTTATTACACCCATCACAAACAATCATCATCATCTCAACACTATATTACACCCATCACAAACAAGAATTAACATCTTTTACCAAGAATAAAACTCAAAATACATTAGCATAGTTGGTCTGGCATCCTCATTAACATAGCTCCCATCCTTTTTTGTGTGGGTTGCAATGAATAACTCAGCTCGACTCACTGGTCGGCCTTTTTTTATTTCCTAAAAAACAAGAAATAATCACATTGTTTAACATTTTTAAAAAAACTAGTAACTAATATATGAACTAAAAAAATTTTAAATCACCATTTCATTATTTCTTATTGCATTGCTTTTGGAACCACTCGTGTGAGGAAATTTTAATTTCTTCCTATTTTGTTGGTTCTGAATGCACATCTCCTATACATGAACGACAAATAAAATTAATCATGTTATAAAAAAAATTAAATTACAAGTTATATATGAAATCTTACAATGCATTTGTCACTTAGTCGGTAGTCGACAAAGCTATTCCACTGATTTGCATTGTCATTCTTGCCAATCTAAAACAATTAACAAAATATTTTAACAACATACACTTGGTGTTTTAATAAAATATATATCTTACAACAAATTGAATCTTACACAATCTTTAAACCAATTAGCAAAATTTTTTGTGACATGCTTGTCAATCACCACCGCAGATCTAGTATGACGGCGAAGCATAGCTTTCACGTCATCTCTATATTGTCTACAAGATATTTTATTAGGTTAGTTACGTAGCCACATTATTGTATAAACTAAAAAGGGATTGATTAGTGTGTAACACTTACTGAACAAACCCATCAATTGCTTTACAATTGAACAAGACACAACGATGTGCTTGTAATCTTTCAGTAGGAGTTAGTTCAAAGTCTAAGATGTTACCAACTGGACGCCCTAATTGCGGGAACATCTGTGACCCTGAGTTCTCGGTACAAACATTATCGCCAATACGAATCGGCCTATTAAATCTTGTCTCTATGTCATCTAGATACCTTGAACAAAAGTTCAATATTTCTTCAGCTAGATAACTCTCAGCAATAGAGCCTTCTGCTTGAGCCTTATTTCTTACATATGTCTTACAATGTCCAAGGTACCTATACATACAGTTGTCAAAACAAAAGAAAATAAAAAATGAAAACAATACTTTAATTTTGATAAAACTAAATTAAAATAAAGAATACCGTTCTATAAGATACATCCATCGATTCTGAACTGGACCTCCAAGTTTTGCTTCATCAACCAAGTGAACCACCAAGTGCACCATGATTGTAAAGAAAGAAGGCGGGAATAACATCTCTAGTTGACAAAGTGTGACCACAATTTTTTCTTGAAGTTGGTCAAGCACTTTGATATCTAACACAGGAGAACATAATTTCCTAAAGAACACACACAAGTCCACCACAACTGCAGTAACCTTAGGGTCAATATGTGCATTTTGCAATGCTACTGGAAGTAGCTACTCTATGAGTACATGAGAGTCATGACTTTTCAAGCCTGAGATTTTACGATTCTTCATGTCAACACATCTGGAAATGTTGGATGCATAACCATCTGGCACTGTCACTTCCTTTAATGTTTGTAAGAAAACATCCTTTTGCTAATTATTCATAGTAAAACAAGCAGATTTGTATTTCCCATTTGCATCTGGCCATAACTCTGGTCTCACTCCTAAACATTGCAAATCTTTTCAAGCATTCAAGTTATCTTTTGTCATTCCAGCTTCATTCAACAAAGTATACAACACATTGTCACTCACATTTTTTTCAATGTGCATCATATCTAAATTGTGTCGCAACTTAAGATTAACCCAATATGGCAATTGAAAAAATATACTTCTTTTTCTCCATTGTTGGGTCTCTCTTGCACGTGGTCATTTTCTTACTGAATCTGACTCTAGAGGCTTACCAAATGTCACATTAATGCCTTCTGTTTGATTCAATATCATGGCACCATCTAGTTTAATTGGAGGATCCCGTCTTTCTGTTGTCCCATCAAAACAATTTCGATTAAATCTATAACTATGTTGTGCTGGCAAGAATCTACGATGACCCATAAAGCAAGACTTTTTCCAATTGGTGAGTTTCATAGGCTTTTGATCAAAGTTGCATGATGGACAAGCATAGCCGGTGTAGGTATTCCAACCAGATAGATTACCTAACCCTGGGAAATCACTTATAGTCCATAATAATGCAACCCGCATTTTGAACTTCTAGTTAGTTGAAGAATCAAATGTTTCAACGCCTTAGACCCACAAATCATTTAATTATTTTATTAGCGGTTGTAGATACACATCAATGTCATTTCTAGGTATTTTTTCCCAGGTATGATCATAGACAACATTAAAGATGTTGGCTTCATACACATCCATGATGGAAAGTTGTATGGAATCAAAATAACCGGCCAAATGCTATAATTAGTGCTCATTGTTCCAAAAGGATTAAAACCATCACTAGCCAACCCAAGTCTAAGATTTCTAGGTTCTTCAGCAAATCCTGGGTATTGAGCATCAAATAACTTCCATGCTTCACCATCTCTTGGATGTCTAAGAAGACCATCTAAGTTTCGATCTGTAGCGTGCCACCTCAAATGCTCAGCTGTTTTAGTGGACATATACAATCTTTGCAATCTTGGAGTGAGTGGAAAATAGCGTAACACCTTTACAGGTCTCTTTTTTCGTTTTTTATTTCCACCACGCCCATTGTTACTATCCACCCTTGTATTTGTCTTCCAACTAGAAGTATTACATATCTTACATTTGTCATGTTCAGCATCATCCCGCCAATATAGCATACAATCGTTTGGACAAGCATGGATAGTTTGATAATTAAGACTCAACTTGTTTATGGTCTTTTTGGCATCATAAAACGATTTCGGAAGCCTTGCATTTTCAAATGCATCCCTCAACAATTCTAAAATCATGTCCATAGCTTTATTACTCACTCGACATAAGCATTTAATGTGATAAAGCTTTGAATACTTCGTACAACCTTCATACAATTCTTGATTTTCATCATTCATCAAGTCATCGAATTTGCAATTTTCCCCATTTGTTCCACTAGTGGAACCAATGTGCACCTCACTATTTGGATGGTGGCATGACCCTGGTTCATCAATGTTTCTATCTCTAAAGACCCCAAAGGCATCGTGTAATAAATCTTGCATTTCCCCACCTACTTGCTCCACTTGTACCAAAGGAGTAGTAGGGGCATCTTCCTCTACCCGTTCACCATGCCTAATCCAAGTAGTGTATCCCAACGGGAACCCATTGCATATCAAGTGATCAAACATAACGTCCCTTGTAAACCATTTTTTAAAGCCACATGAGAGACATGGGCATTTCACAATCCCTTCCACATAAGGCCTAGAAAATGCAAAATCGAGAAAACTTTCTACACTAGCAACATATTCTGGTGAATAGCGTGGCCTACTAATCCAACTTCTATACATAATTACACCTAAATAGTTACGGAGAGACTTAATGTAATATCCGAGATATTAATTTGTATTATTATTATTAATTTATTTTTCTTTCAGAATGAAAAATAAATTAAATTAAAGAATTAAAGAGTTAAAATAAAATAAAGGAGAAAATAAAAGGGACTTTATGAATATTTTTCTAGGACCTAAAAGAAAAAAAGAAGAAGGAGGATATAACAAGTAAATAAGTTTTTCTAATAAAATAAAAAGAGATATATATATATATATATATATATATATATATATATATATATATTAAAATATATGGGGGGCCACGTGACCCCCCATCACATTTACACACACACTCACAATTAAACATATAATAAAAATTTAAGAAAAAGGAAAGGAAAGAGAGTGCAGCAAACGTGAGCCCCCTTTAATATAAACACACACACCCATCCAAATCATTAAAACACTTAAAACAAAAAAAAATTAGAACAGAAGCAAACTCACGCACACAGCCACACACGGGAAGAAGCACAGAAAGAAGAAGGGAGTCACGGGAAGGGAGAAGGCGGTCGGTTTCACGTCGGAAAACCTGCACTGGTGACCGGGAACGCCGACTGGAGTCTTCTTTCACCACCACTAAGCTCCCCATCCGATTGAATCAAGGTATGGAAGCCCCAATCTTTCAAAACCCCAATTTCTCCAATTTTGGGTATTTTAGGAATTCTTCAAATACTTCCAATCGGGGCATTCCGAGGTTAAATTTGATCTTAGTGGGTGTTATTGAAATCTTAGTGAGGTTCAGAATGGAAGTTAAACCGTACGAATTGACCGAGTATGAAAATTAGGAAAAATTGGGTTAGGAAATTGCTCTATAATTCGAAATTTATAGTTTGAAACATGAATAGGCTTCGATTGGATTAGTATAGGTGTTATAGTTGCTGGAAATAGACAAAGGAATAATGCCCGAGTATTTACCGTCTCAACCGGAACCCAATCCGATGAAAAAAGAGGCAAAATATCAAATCACCATACAGTAAGGAGCTGTGCGGTGGGTTGGACAATTTGGTCTAGTCCGTAGTGGACACCTAAGACCCGTTAAATTGGTTCCAAGGCTCTAATTATACCCAATTATATTTTTATATATAATTAAAAAGGTAATAAATAAGCTTTTACTCGGCGAATAAGGGAGACGGTGGAATGACAAAGCTAGAGCCTCTTTTGAACCGTGAATTTAATTGTTTTATTAGTTAAATACTCATATGAACACATAAAGGGAAATTTAGACAAGTGGGAATCTCTAATTTAAGCAATTAGAGGTTCTAAATGGTTCGAAATTGTGAAAGTCGAATATGAGACATTCTGGACTTTCAGAAAGAGCAAATAAGACGACGTAACGAACTAAATTATTAGTTCTTGGAAAATAGCTAAAGGGTGCATATGCATTAGCATGACACGTGCATGGTAGATGCTTAGTTACGCGTTCTAAATTTCTTAAATATAATGTGTATAGGGCACCACAGAGTGATTGGAGCTACAGGCACTCCCAGTACCGATCAGGAGGGCCAACGAGGTGAGGGCCCCTCCCATCCCTGCCCCACAGGGTTGGATGACTACGTGGAAATGTGGTTTGCTCTATTTTGCGTAATTGTTATATGAAATTTATTTATCTGAATGAAATTGTGTTACACGTGTATGATTAGCAAGTAAGCAGTCAACGTGCAACAGTATATGTGTTTATATGATTACTTTCAAGTGTATTACGTGATAATATGGCTCAATGAGCCTTATATGATACCGTGGGTAGGATTGAGTCGGAAATTTCATATGTGAGGGTTCATTAATATTAGAAACCCATTTAAATTGATCATCGTGCAAAGGTTTTAACCATATGGTACATCGAGGAAAATGAACCTAGGTTGTTAAATGTGAGTGAAAGTGTTGCATAATTGAAACGGGGGAAATCTAAGCCTAACTAAAGAACGCGTATGATATTCAGTTAGTTACAAATAGGGTGTCTTTGAAGGTTAAATATGTTAGTTGAGTTTGTTTAGGTTGTCCAGGTAGATCGAGTCAGTCGTCCTGATCGGACAGACAGGATTATGACGTCAGCAAGTATGCCACCTAGTGGCCATTACCTTAGTTTAAACTGAGGTCAGACAAGTTGCCGGCTATTACTCTAAGCATGACTTGGAGTCAGAAAGTTCCTGGTGTGATCAACCAGGTTCTTACATGATATTGCCTTCGGGCCAGTATTTCTCTTAGCGTAATGCGGGAGACAGAAAGTGAGTGCCTACGCGCACAAGTATGTGTTAATTGTGAAACCAAATGAGATATGTTGACATTGATTTACATGTGGATTAATAAATATGTTAGGAGCATGAATTAGGATTTTAATTGTGAATATGATTTATTCATTGCATGATCATGTTAAGGATCACAATATAAATCTGTTTCATGCGCATGTGGTTGTGGTTCCTCCCTTCCCCCAGCTGCAGTGGTACCCGCTGCTACGCCAGGGATGGGGGAGCTTCTCACTGAGTCTGTTCGACTCACCCCCCCTGTTTACATGTTTGAGATACAGGTGGTTCAGGAGTAGGAAACGCGTCCACTTCTTCTCAAGGAGGCAGACAGATCTGAAAACCGCACGCTTTGTTCGCGTCGGTAGTTATTTTGATTAAGTATATATGTTGTGATGTATATATATATATATATATATATATGAATCCTTTTTGGGCGTGGCGTATGTACGTTTACATCTGCTGTGTATATATATATATGTCACACTTGAATTCTAGCATTGTTGGCTTCATACGGATTAAAGTTAGGTCTTGGTGATGAGAATATAGGCTATGATATAATATATATCATTTATATACGTATATGACTTCTGCATGCGACTAGGATAGGTCACACGCATTGAGGTGTGTGATCAATACGTAAACTATATGTATGTGTGATTGAATACCTGTTTGTGTGAAAATATTGCTTCCGCATATGAATAGGATAGATTACACTCATTGAGGCGTGTGATCAATATGTAAACTATATGTAAGCGTGTGATTGAATATATGTATGACTGTATACAGGAATTCTGCTTGTGAATAGGATAGATCACCCGCCTTGAAGCTCGTGATCAATATGTATATTATATGTAGTTGTGAATGAATATGTGTATATGTATAGACTGAAGCGGCGTTGAGCGAGCCGTGGATTGCAATATGCTTAGGTCACCGGAAAGGGATGACCATATACGTTATATATTGTTTGTATTAGAAAAGGGTAGTTATAAACAGGTGGAAATCTCAATCAGGGATTAGAGGCCTACGGGATAGGAGAAATCCTACTTCCCGTGCCGGTCACTGATGTCTGATAGGGGGTCATGACAAACTTGGTATCAGAGGCAGGTTTTCTTTAAACTGTATGAAGCCATAGGTATGACCGGGTGTCGGTTTACGTCTCGTTGTGAACCCGGGCACAACGTGGGAGTAAAAAGGCACTTGTGAAAGTACCTAGGAAATTGAGTCAGCCCTTTCTTTCTACTCTCTTTGATATGAAATATCATTGATATACGTGTACTCATTAGGTGTGGTCCTTGTGCAGTATAGGGATGTCGCTGATCACGAGACAGACTAGGGGTGGAGGGAGAACTCCTGCTGAAATTGATCGAGAATTAGTTCGGGAGGAGGGAATGCCCACCCGAGGCTGAGGTAAAGGCCGTACCCGAGGCCGGGGTAGAGGTCATGCTCGAGGTCGAGGGAGAGCACAAGTGAGAGGGGAAGAAAGGAGACAGTCACCTGAACCTCAACCTCAAGTAGAGACAGGTGCACCTTCCGTGGCGGAAATGCTCACGGCAGTATTTCAGGAACTAAGAGAAGAGATGACGAGACAAATACAGAGGGAAGTACGCCGGTTAGTAGTCGGCGAGGAAGAACAAGAGAGAGTTCCTAGCAATCAAGAGATGGAGGTTGTTGAGGAAGAGGATAGGGAATGGCAACAACCACAGGAAATGCCTCGTGAGCCATGGGTAGCACCCAGAGAGCTGCCAATTTCAAATCTTCTGAAGCTTCATCCGCCCACTTTCTACGGAATTAGTGAGAAAGAGGATTCGCAGTAGTTTGTGAGAGACATAGTCAGAATTGGGCAAATGCTGAGGTGCTCAGGACATGAGTTAGTGGAATTAGCTTCATTCCAGCTGAGAGGAGCTGCCAGAGTATGGATAGAGTCCGTACAGACCAGGTATTCAAGAAGGGTAGCACCGATGACCTGGGAAGATTTTTAGAGGGAATTGCTGTGTCGGTTTTTATCTGAAGGCACGAAAGATGCGAAGCGTCAGCAATTCGAGGAGTTGGGGATGACGCCTAACATGACCGTGACAGAGTATGAGTTACTTTTTACAGAACTAGCTCAATTCTCACCTAAGTTGGTTCCTGATGAAGAGGCGATGATCAAGAGGTTCATACACCGTCTCACGGAGCCGTTATTTACTGCTTTGTTACCCCAGTGAAGACAATTTGAGACCTTAGCTCAAGCAGCAGACTGTGCCAGGATGATTGAAACCAGGAAGAGGTACGGGACTTCTATTGATCCCAAGGTCAAGTTAATTACAGGCAGTGACAACTAAGGAGGTGGAAGTAAGAAAAGGAAGACAACAGGTGGAGGTGCAGGAAACTCAAGGTCCACAGGGGGACAATCCTCAACCACCACCCATGAAACATTTTGCAAGAAGTAATTTTCAAGGGGGAAAGAGAGTGCAAGGGGGTGGAAATGCCGGTAAGACAAGGCATCAATGTGCGACTTGCGGCAGATTTCATTTTGGAATATGTTGGAGACTGACAGGTGGGTGTTACAACTGCGGCCAGGTGGGCCATTTGGCTAGAGAGTGTCCAAAGAGAAAAGAGGGTACAAGTGTGAGAAGCAATCTGACGCCGAGGGGTACACCTATTCCAGCCCCACCAGTGAGAACCGTACCACCACAGACATCAAGTACAGGTACAGCTAGAGGCCGTGGTGCAGTATCTAGTGGTAGAGGGCCAGGGGCAGTAAGTGGACGACAAGCGCGGGTATTTGCACTTTCTCAGCAAGATGCTCATGCATCAAATGCAGTTGTGACAGGTACCCTTATTGTTTGCTCTCTTGAAGCACGGGTCTTATTTGATTCCGGCTCCACTCATTCCTATGTGTCGCATGCATTTGCTTCTAAATTCAACAAGAGTCCATCTAGAAGGAAAGAAACAGTACTCGTCTCTACTCCAATGGGAGAATCGGTACAAGTAGAGTATGTGCAGAAGTCCTGCATTGTGGAGGTCGAAGGTCATGAGACTGTGGTAGACCTTCGATTATTGTGTATGGTCGATCTTGATGTGATCCTCGGAATGGATTGGTTGTCGTCTTGCCATGCGGTTGTGGACTGCATGGCTAAATGCTTGAAATTTAATATGCCAAACGAGGAGCCTTTTGTGATACGGGGTGACGGTGCTGCACCGTATCCAAGCTTGATCTCGGCTTTGAAGGCATCCAAGTTACTTACAAAGGGATGCAAAGGGTATTTGGCCTTGGTCCAAGATACCACGAAAGCAGTACTTTCCCCGACTCAAGTACCGATAGTGCGAGAGTTCTTGGATGTGTTTCCAGAAGAATTGCCGGGGTTGCCACCCGATTGTGAGATTGAATTTGAAATTGAGCTGCAACCTGGCACCCAACCTATCTCCACACCACCTTACCGGATGGCTCTGAAAGAGTTGAAGGAGTTACATACGCAATTGCAAGAATTGCTTGACAAGGGTTTTATTAGACCCAGTTTCTCTCCTTGGGGTGCACCGGTCCTTTTTATGAAGAAGAAGGACGGATCTTTGCGGTTGTGTATCGATTACCGAAAGTTAAACAAGGTGACGATCCGCAATCAATACCCACTGCCGAGGATAGATGACCTATTTGATCAGTTGCAGGGCGCAAAGCAGTTTTCCTAGATTGATTTGCGATCTGGGTATCATCAATTAAAGATTCGAGAATTAGATATACCTAAGAGTGCATTCCGGACCCGATATGGACATTACGAGTTCTTGGTGATGTCTTTCGGATTAACTAATGCTCCTACAGCGTTCATGGACATGATGAATAGGGTCTTCAAACCATTTCTGGACCGATTTGTCATTGTCTTCATTGATGACATCTTGGTTTACTCTAAGAATTCTGAAGAACATGCAGGACACTTGAGATTAGCCTTGCTGAAGTTGAGAGAGGAGAAATTGTATGCCAAGTTCTAAAATTGTGAATTCTGGCTATACAAAGTTGTCTTTTTGGGTCACGTGGTATCATCAGAGGGAATCCACGTCGATCCAAGTAAGGTAGAAGCGGTGAAGAATTGGTCTCAGCCTACCTCAGTTACTGAAATTTGCAGTTTCTTGGGCTTGGCTGGATATTATAGAAGATTTGTGCAGGACTTCTCTAAGGTTGCTGCACCTATGACTATGTTAACTCAGAAGGGAGTAAAGTTCGTATGGGATGACAAGTGTGAGCAGAGTTTTCAGAAGCTGAAAGATAGCCTCACTATCGCTCCGGTGCTGGCATTACCTGAAGGCGCAGGAGGGTATGTGGTATACTGTGATGCGTCGAGGATCGGGTTAGGGTGTGTCTTGATGCAGCATGACAAAGTGATTGCGTATGCATCGCGACAGTTGAGGAAACATGAGAAGAACTACCCGACTCACGACCTTGAAATGGCGACTGTAGTATTCACTTTGAAAATATAGAGACATTACCTGTACGGTGAGACGTGTGAAATTTATACAGACCACAAAAGCCTCAAATACATTTTCGAGCAGAAAGACTTGAACTTGAGACAACGTCGATGGTTAGAGTTATTGAAGGACTACGACTGCACGATCTTGTATCATCCAGGAAAGGCTAATGTGGAAGCCGGTGCTCTGAGTCGGAAATCCATGGGCAGTCTGGCTCATATAAGTGAAGAAAGAAGACCGTTGATCAGAAAGTTGCATGAGCTAGAACAAACGGGGAATTAGTTTGAGGTTGGGTGTTCCAACTCACTTCTAGCTCATTTGCAAGCTAAGTCCTCTCTGGTAGAAGAGGTGAAGGCTAGACAGGATGAAGATACCGACCTCAAGCAAATCAGGGATACTGTAAATAAAGAGAAAGGGGACGACATCCGATTCTCTATTGATGATTCCGGAGTACTTCGGTTGGAGGGACGGTTGTGTGTTCCCATGGTTGATAATTTGAAAGAAAGAATCCTTGAAGAAGCACACCGGACTGCTTATACTATCCATCTGGGAGCTAATAAAATGTATCATGACCTGAAACAGTTGTATTGGTGGAATGGCATGAAGAGGGATGTCGCAAACTATGCAGCCAGGTGTTTAGTGTGTCAGCAAGTCAAGGCTGAACACCAGAAGCCCGCCAGAACGTTACAACAGATAGAAATACCTGAGTGGAAATGGGAGAGGATAACTATCGATTTTGTAACAGGGTTGCCAAGATCACAACGTGGATTGATTCGGTTTGGGTGATAGTGGATCGCATGACTAAGTTCGTGCACTTTCTGCTAGTTATGACCACTTACGGAGTGAGTCAATATGCACAGATTTACCTATCAGAAATCGTTAGATTGCACGGTGTGCCACTGTCCATAATTTCTTATAGAGGGCCATAGTTCACTTCCAGGTTTTGGAAGTCATTGCAGGAAGTGTTAGGAACGAGAGTCAATTTGAGTACTGTGTTCCTCCCACAGACTGACGGGCAATCAGAAAGAACCATTCAGATCGTTGAAGACATGCTTCGTGCGTGTATTATGGATTTCGGCAGAAGTTGGGAAAGGTATTTACCTTTGACTGAGTTTGCATACAATAACAGTTACCAAGCGAGTATCCAAATGGCACCTTTCGAGGCTCTGTACGGTCGTAGGTGCAGATCCCCGATTGGGTGGTTCGAGGTCGGAGAAGCTAGTTTAATCGGCCCATAATTGTTACAAGATGCCTTGCAGAAGGTGAAGTGTATAAGGGAGAGATTGCTTACGGCTCAGAGTAGGCAAAAGTCTTATGCAGACAATCGAAGGAGAGAACTTGAGTTTGCCATTGGTGAACAGGTGTTCTTGAGGATATCACCGATGAGAGGAGTGATGCGGTTCGGTAAGAAGGGGAAACTAAGTCCTCGATATATCGGACTGTTTGAAATCCTAGAACGAGTTGGAAATGTAGCGTATCGGTTGGAATTACCTACAGAATTGGAGGGAGTACATCCTGTCTTTCATGTATCAATGCTTCGGAAATATCTTCCCGATCCCTCGCACGTGATTCCATCGCAAGACGTGCAACTAATCGAAAATCTGACGTATGAAGAGGAGCCAGTGGAAATCTTAGATCGACAGTTGAAGAAACTCAGAACGAAAGAGATTCCATTGGTTAAAGTTCTGAGGAGAAATCACTCGACCGAAGAAGCTACATGGGAGGTCGAGGATGAAATGCGCAGGACGTATCCTCATCTGTTTTAAGACTAAGGTTAGTATTTTGTTTGAAATTCAGGGACCGAATTTCTTAAGGGCGGAAGATTGTAATATCCGAGATATTAATTTGTATTATTATTATTATTAATTTATTTTTCTTTCAGAATGAAAATTAAATTAAATTAAAGAATTAAAGAGTTAAAATAAAATAAAGGAGAAAATAATAGGGACTATATGAATATTTTCTAGGACCTAAAAGAAGAAAAAAGAAGAAGAAGGAGGATATAACTAGTAAATAAGTTTTTCTAATAAAAAAAGATATATATAAATATATATAATAAATGTAGATAATAAAAAAATAAAATAATAAAATAATATATATATATTAAAATATATGGGGGGCCACGTGACCCCCATCACGTTTACACACACTCACAATTAAACATATAATAAAAAATAAAAAAAAAAAGAAAAGGAAAGAGAGTGCAGCAAACGTGACCCGCCTTTAATATAAACACACACACCCATCCAAATCATTAAAACACTTAAAACAAAAAAAAAATTAGAACAGAAGCAAACTCATGCACACAGCCACGCACGGGAAGAAGCACGGAAAGGAGAAGGGAGTCACGGGAAGGGAGAAGGCGACCGGTTTCACGTCGACGTACACTGGTGATCGGGAACGCCGATCAGAGTCTTCTTTCACCACCACTAAGCTCCCCATCCAATTGAATCAAGGTATGGAAGCCCCAATCTTTCAAAACCCCAATTTCTCCAATTTTTGGTATTTTAGGAATTCTTCAAATACTTCCAATCGGGGCATTCCGGGTTTAAATTTGAGCTTAGTGGGTGTTATTGAAAGCTTAGTGAGGTTCAGAATGGAAGTTAAACAGTACGAATTGACCGGGTATGAAAATTAGGAAAAAATGGGTTAGGAAATTGCTCTAAAATTCGAAATTTATAGTTCGAAGCATGAATAGGCTTGGATTGGAGTAGTATAGATGTTATAGTTGCTGGAAATAGACATGGGAATAAAGCCCAAGTATTTACCGTCTCAACCGGAACCCAATCCGATGAAAAACGAGGCGAAATATCAAATCACCATATAATAAGGAGCTGTGCGGTGGGTTGGACAATTTGGTCTAGTCCGCAGTGGACACCTAAGACCCGCTAAATTGGTTCCAAGGCTCTAATTATACCCAATTATATTTTTATATATAATTAAAAGGTAATAATTAAGCTTTTACTCAGAGAATAAGGGAGACGGTGGAATGAGTAAGCTAGACCCTCTTTTGAACTGTGAATTTTGATTGTTTTATTAGTTAAATACCCATATGAACACATGAAGGAAAATTTAGACAAGTGGGTGCATAAGCATTAGCATGACACGTGCATGGTAGATGCTTAGTTACACGTTCCAAATTTCTTAAATATAATGTGTATAGGGCACCACAGAGTGATTGGAGCTACAAGCACTCCCAGTACTGATCAGGAGGGCCAACGAGGTGAGGGGTTCTCCCATCCCTGCCCCACAGGGTTGGATGACTACGTGGAAATGTGGTTTGCTCTATTTTGCGTAATTGTTATATGAAATTTATTTATCTGAATGAAATTGTGTTACACGTGTATGATTAGCAAGTAAGCAGTCAACATGCAACAGTATATGTGTTTATATGATTACTTTCAAGTGTATTACGTGATAATATGGCTCAATGAGCCTTATATGATACCGTGGGTAGGATTGAGTCAGAAATTTCATATGTGAGGGTTCATTAATATTAGAAACCCATTTAAATTGATCATCGTGCAAAGGTTTTAACCGTATGGTACATCGAGGAAAATGAACCTAGTTTTTTAAAGGTGAGTGAGAGTGTTGCATAATTGAAACGGGGGAATCTAGGCCTAACTAAAGAACGCGTATGATATTCAGTTAGTTACAAATAGGGTGTCTTTCAAGGTTAAATATGTTAGTTGAGTTTGTTTAGTTTGTCCGGGTAGATCGAGTCAGTCCACCTGATCGGACAGACAGGATTATGACGTCAGCAAGTATGCCACCTAGTGGCCATTACCTTGGTTTAAACTGAGGTCAGACAAGTTGCCGGCTATTACTCTAAGCATGACTTGGAGTCAGAAAGTTCCTGGTGTGATCAACCAGGTTCGTACATGATATTGCCTTCGGGCCAGTATTTCTCTTAGCGTAATGCGGGAGACAAAAAGTGAGTGCCTACACGCACAAGTATGTGTTAATTGTGAAACCAAATGAGATATGTTGAGATTGATTTACATGTGGATTAATAAATATGTTAGGAGATGAATTAGGATTTTAATTGTGAATATGATTTATTGATTGCCTTATCATGTTAAGGATAACAATATAAATCCGTTTCATGCGCATGTGGTTGTGGTTGCTCCCTTCCCCCAGCTGTAGTGGTATCCGCTGCTACGCCAGGGATAGGGGAGCTTCTCACTGAGTCTGTTCGACTCACCCCCCTTGTTTACATGTTTCAGATACAGGTGGTTCAAGAGTAGGAAACGCGTCCACTTCTTCTCAGGGAGGCGGACAGATCTGAAGACCGCACGCTTTGTTCGCGTCAGTAGTTATTTTGATTAAGTATATATGTTGTGATGTATATATATATGAATCCTTTTTGGGTGTGGCGTATGTACGTTTACATCTGCTGTGTATATATATATATATATGTCACACTTGAATTCTAGCATTGTCGGCTTCATACAGATTAAAGTTAGGTCTTGGTGATGGGAATATAGGTTATGATATAATATATATATCATGTATATACGTATATGACTTCTGCATGCGACTAGGATAGGTCACACGCATTGAGGCATGTGATTAATACGTAAATTATATGTATGTGTGATTGAATACATGTTTGTGTGAAAATATGGCTTCCGCATGTGAATAGGATAGATTACACGCATTGAGGCGTGTGATCAATATGTAAACTATATGTAAGCGTGTGATTGAATATATGTATGAATGTATACAGGACTTCTGCATGTGAATAGGATAGATCACCCGCCCTGAAGCGTGTGATCAATATGTATATTATATGTACTTGTGAATGAATATGTGTATATGTATAGACTGAAGCGGCGTTGAGCGAGCCGTGGATTGCATACTGCTTAGGTCAGCAGAAAGGGATGACCATATACGTTATATATTGTTTGTATTAGAAAAGAGTAGTTATAAACAGGTGGAAATCTCAATCAGGGATTAGAGGCTTACAGGATAGGAGAAATCCTACTTCCCGTGCTGGTCACGGACGTCCGATAGGGGGTCGTGACACTTAATCAGAATAGTTACACTTTTACTAAACATATTATACTTTTACTAAACACTTAAGCTTGTATAATTTTTTTATAAATTGTATGTATGACTACGACATAATAGCGTCAACCTAAAAAATTCATTTACCATCATAATTCATAATGAAAGATGAATACATCTAAACATTATAGTAACAAAATTTTGTTTTTCTCAGAGATTAATAAACACAACCACTCTAATACAAAGATATACCCATATCAATATAAGCAAAGTACACTATATTGATGTAGCAACATAGTAATGCAAGAAAAGATGCTCATATTTCAATCAAAGAGAGTTTGATAATATAAAATTTACTTTTATCATACTTACTTTCAACTATATTGATGTAGTTGAAAATGAAAGCACAACTTTAGAAATCTTGCAATTTAGTCAAGACGCAATTGAACCTGCAAATAATATGTTTTCACAAAAGAACAAATAGGAAAAATTCATAATGGGCAAAGGATAATAATAAAATTAAGTTAAGCTAACATAGCCTACCATAATTAAGATTAAATGACAGTGAAGAGTTTCATACAATATGTTTACAAATCCAAAAGAAGCAAAATAGTCATAAAGATGAAAAAAAAAAGTAATAGAGTAATATGATTTTGAACATTCAATGAATGCTACAATTGGCTTAAGAGTTGAACTCCAGTTTGGTGATGTTTTGGTTTTATGTTTTTTTCTTCCTTTGCCCTTTCAGGCTTCGGGCCATTATTCTTTTTAAAAGAAATTCAACTTTTAAATTAAATAATATCAAATCAAAATAAAATAAGCTAAATAACATGGTATACTAATTCAAATATAGACGTTACCTTCAAATTTATTCAATCTAACTTTATACAATGCATATTTTTGTGCATGTTATTCAATCTAACTTGGTCATTGTTAAGTTCAAGGAAGGTGTGGCTGTTGAAGAGGTCATCAAAGGGATGGAGAAATTGGTGTCTGAGATTGATGCTGTTAAGTCCTTTGAATGGTAAGAATTATACAATAAGATCCAGCTTATTTATATTAATAATGAATAGTTCTATGATCATGATCTCTCATATATTCTCACTCTCACTCTCATATAGGGGACAGGACATTGAAAGCCATGAGATGCTAAGACAAGGTTTCACTCATGCTTTCTTGATGACATTCAACAAGAAGGAAGACTTAACTGCGTTTCAAGCTCACCCAAATCATTAAAATTTTATATGAGAAGAAATTTAAACAAACTAATTAACAGAGGAACAATTTGTGAATATCTTAATAATTAACCTGCGATTTGATCAGAGCAAGGTAAATATCAAGACACGAGCAAGTTTTTCTCTCTTCTTCATTTCTTTTGTGTGTGGGTGTGATGGAAATTGCATTATATGAGGATTTGATTCACAAAGAAGATATTTTAAGAACCCTGTCTACTATATATTTGATAAACAAAGAACAAGAAAAATCTTATCGTATTCTTGCTTAACAATTACTAGCATATAATTTTGGACAAAGGAAAACAACATAGGTAAGGCAAATCTCATATAACAAATTTGAAATGGTAAGAAGCAACAAAGCGATTTTGGGGAAAAGAAAAACACCAATCAAGTAATTATCCTCTCAAGAATGTAAACTATTTTCTTTCTATCCATGCAGAAAATTCGTTGGCAACCCAGAAATCTTGCTCCAAATTCTAAGCCCTAAACGAATGTCTGTGTAACTGAACCAAAACAACAATAGCTTACAATGCAACAGAAGAAAGGAACATATAACTAACCAGAATTATTCCACAACGACACCGACCTTCCTTGTATTCCACTATCGAGAATGTATAGAAATGGAAGATAGATAAAAGCAGGCATATATATAAACTCATCAGGGAGAAGGAGACTGAGAACGAGAAGGACACGCCAGTGAGAAGGAGACTAAGGGCTGAGGCTATGGATCTCTTCCTCGCGAGGCAGTCCAAGAGAAGGATACAAGTCTTTTGTAACTTTCAACCTAATGAAAAAACGCCAAAAGGAAAACAGAAGTGTGAGTTAAGCGAGATATAGTGATGGAGGAAGAGGGAGAGAAAAAGCAAATCGACGATGCTCACCTGATTCAGAGTTAGTCGTGCCCCTTGCCGTCGTGCCGCTCGCTCATTGTTGCTTGAAGAGAAAAGGCGAAAGCATGGAGAGAAGTTTAGGTCTGAATCTGATGATGAATAAGCGTGGCGGGTTTAGGAAAGTAAAAATGGTGCCTAATGAAAATGAGTGAAGCGGCAAAATTTTTTTTTTTAATTATTTTTTATAAAATTTTTACTTTTGCCCACAGTTTTCACTGTAGGTAAACAACCGTGGTTAAATAAAATGCAGTATTGCATCTAACCACAATTGCCAATAACCGTGGGTAGTTAACCGCCGTTAGATACCCTGTTTTTTGTAGTGACACTTCTGACCCAAACACACATCAAGTCCCACCATATGTTGCGAAAAGATGTAATAGATATTGGACTGTTGATATTGAAGGTAAGTATGACTGCATAGTGGATTATCCAAATCAATGAAATTTTTAATAATGCATTTTCCATCTACAGATTCACATGGTGTCAAGAGGGAAGGACATCTGAAGACTAATGGAGTATGGACACTCCCAGTTGGGCAACGGATAGTTGTTCCTATTAATAGGCAAGGACAACCAATAGGGGATGCTGCTGGCCTATTAAGTGGATTTCTTGGAATCATTGGAACGGATTTGACTACATTTCCTATCAGCTATTATTCTTGGAATAAAGTGCCTAGTAACTATAAAGACACTGCTTTTAGCAATATCAAGGTTAGATAGCCTTATTTAATTTAAATATAGTAACATCTCTATTGGCATATACTTTAATTTAACTAATGTGTGTTATTGTCCTTTGAAGGCTAAGTTCTGCATGGATAATGAAATTGCAAAGTGCTTTGTGTTGAAGAAGCTTGGCAACAATTGGAGAAATTATCGAGGCTGGTTATTGCACACATTTTATGAGATCGAAATGAGTAGAGAACATAACTTAGACAATCATCCAGACTTTATTCCATATGACATGTGGGCAGGTTTTGTTGATTACCGATTGAATCCAAGAACTCAGGTAGCATAAAAATGTGTTTTTAGATAAAATCAAATTGTTTGCAACCTAACTTTATTTTTCCTTGGTCTTGGCAGGAAATAAGCAAAAAAATCGCATAAATCGAAAAAAGTTTAAGATGCCACATACTTGTGGATCTAAAAGCATTGCTAGGAAGAAACATGAGATGGTAATAGTTTATATGCATGTTTTTAAACATATAGTAGAATGATACTAATATTGTCTAATTGACATATTTTAGGAAATGGAGAGTGGAGGACCTGCTAGTAGGGGAGCAATATTTGTTGCGACTCACAAGAAGCGTGATGGTTCCTTTGTTAACGACGAGGCTAAGAATGTTTGTATAAGTACTTATATAACTTTGAGTCTTCTTTTTTGAAAGTTGGATTTGTTCCTCTCTTTTTGACACTCGTGTACAAATAATTAGGTTATTGATATAGTAGTGACTAGTGATTAGTGAGTGAATGATGAAGGGTGCTTTGAGAATGGAGGAGGATGAGAGGGGTATATATAGTTGTTTGGAAGTGATTACAGCACACAGGAAAATAAGGGAGCAAGTGATGTATGGTTTTGTGAAGAGATAAGATATATAGGAAAATTGAAGGCAGTATAGTATATTTATAGGTAGTAGATAGCTAGTGGTTTAGTGGTGTGAGGATACTTTTAGCAAATGGTTTTGCAAGGTAGAATTGAAGTAGATGCAAAATTCATCCCTGAATGCCACGTGGAGGCCATTCAGATATATGTATATGCTTCCCTTGGGATGACAGAGTGGAGGCGTGAAGATGTATCTGCAGCCAATTAGAAAAGATCAGTACAATGTTCTATATATATATATATATATATGATGACCCCACCCACCACGTCACTAACCCTGATCGATGTCGTGCATATATAGTGGCTATTGGATAAGTGCACATGATTTTTGGTTCAGTTACACTTAAAATAGTCCGTCTTATTTTGTCTTTCTAATGAATTATCTAGGTGTATAGGGTAATAGTTAATTAGAGTGAATTGAACAAGATGTTACGAGATAGCAGGAGTTTTTACTTTAACTTTAGCTCATAACCTCTCATCATTGATTACTAAATTAATGTATGTTCTTGAAATGATGAGTGGAGTTTTACACAATGAACTGAGTTACCCCTTTTCTTATAGTTTATATATATATGGATTTCACACGTATATAACTATCCTCCACCTTAGAATTTAAATGTTGCTTTTCTTATAGTTTAACATCGTGCCCATTATTCTCTTTCTGTGTGTGTGAGCAATTGCAGAATAAGCTTGGCATTTTGCTCTCTCTTTCCCCCAAACCCACTCCCTTTAGCAATATCAATGTTACTCTCATGATATCACCTCCTTCTTGGCTTCCATACTAATTATATGTATCTCTTACAAAATTGTGCCAATGGTATAAAATTATTTTCTACCAATCATCAATCCACTATGACGCTTTTATGATTTCACACTGTTTGTTTATGTGTATGTGGTTTACCTCTATTCTGCATTTTCTTTTACTCTCTGCGAGTTAAAGTTGGATTTGTTCCTCTCTTTCTAATAGAGAATACTTCTTGCTGAAAAGCTGCTTTTTTAAGGGAATTTTCCATTTGTCTTTTATCATTTAATTGAATTATTTATTTTTATTTATCAAATACTATCATCATTTAATTGTATCACACTGTTTGTTTATGTGTATATTTATTTTTGTTTTTAGGAAAAAATTATTGAACTTGAAAATCAAGGGACAATATCCGCTCAAATTAGTGAGCAAGATTTCTTGGGCAAGTGCTTGGAAAGGAACATCCTAGGAGAGTTCGAGGTTTAGGGTTTGGCCCTACCCCTACTAAAGTATTTGGATTATCTTCCACTCGACTTGGTAGGATACCATTGAATTATAGTAATGGAGACACTACAAATGCTCTTCAACAAGAAATTGTTCGGTTGCAATCAAAGTTGGAATCTTCAAATGCACGATTTGAATCTTCAAATGCGCGATTGGAAGCTTCAAATGCACAGTTAAAATTAGAGATGGAAGGTGTCTTCAACATTCTCAAAAATATTATGGGAAATGTACCGTCGAGTTTGCACATTTGATAAATTCTGAGGTATAAATCTTTTTCTTTATATTTTTTAAATTTTGTTCTCTACAATATAATCAAATATATATAAATTTGTTATTCTCTTAGGTACCTGAAGCAAGTAATGGACAATCGTCATCAACAGGACATTCATTCTCAGCTAGTGAAGATCATCCCAATACATAGATGAGATTGACTTACTTTGCAATATTTAGTAAGTATATAAAATTTAAATATGTATATTGTTTATTACTTAATTATTTATGATATTTATTGTACATTACTATAATAATACTCATAAATTTTATTTTTTCAATATTGCAGGAGCCTAGGTAGAGCTTTTGGAGGTTGTTTTAGAAGCTTTTCTCATTTTGTAATGAACTAACTTTTTGGTTTTACAAACAAATATTTTTTTTGAGAACTACAAACAAATACTTTAGTTTTATCTATTGAGTATTATATATAAGTACTTCTATGAGTAGTTGTATCTTTTTTTGAGCATTAATATAATCAATTATGTATATTTTTTAAAAATATATGTGACATTTTTTTAAAAAAAGTAAAATAGACAATTTGTGACGGTTTAAAGCCGTAAAAAATTTATAGCTCATTTTCTGGCAGGCAGTAAGTGTCGCAAATTATGACCGCCACAAATTTACCTTTCATTTTGTGACGGTTATAAACCGTCAGAAAATTACTTGGAATTTTCTGACAGTTATAAACCGCCAGGAAATTACTTTGAATTTTCTGGTAGGCCCAGACCATCAGAAAAGAACATTTTCCGGCGTTTATTCCAGCAGTTGGCTAGAACCGCCAGAAAATTACTTTGCGACATGTCCATTTGTGACAGTTTGAGATCCGCCAGAAAATGTCATTTTGTGGTCGTTAAACCGCCACAAAACAATAAAAACAACCGTCGCTAAAAATCACATTTCTTGTAGTGTCCTATTTTCAAAAACAATTTAAAGATAACAAGAAATGAAGTATTTACGATATGAAGTCCAAGTAGAAAAGGTTTAGGATGAGGACAAAAAGAATACAAATTTAAGAACGAGTCTAACGAAATGATTAATCAGTTACGAAAAAGCTACTAAGTAATATGGAAACAAAGTTCACTATTTTATTTTTAATTTTCATTTTGTTAAATTTCTTTTAAGTATAATTTCAATTCAATATGACTTATCATTTAACAAGTTTTCCTCCTGATAGAGTTTTTCTTTCTCACATGAAGTAATGAAGGTTGATAAATATATATATATATATATATATATATATATATATATATATATATATATATATCCTAAATTAAATAAAGAGGTTCTATATGGTTATAACTTTGAGATCCAAGTAGTCTATCTTTAATAATTTTTACTTAATTAAAAAAAGTTTCCAAAAATTGATTAATTTTTTTGGTAATCCCAAAAATTGATTAATAAGTTTGTTATATTCTTAAGTATTATAAAATTTTATATTCAAGAAGAAAAAAAATTACTTTAAAACGTTAGGCATTAAGTGCCATTTTAAACAAACTTATTTTACTATCAAGTATGTGTCTTTGGCTTCTTTAATGTTGCTTCACCAACAAAAAAAAGGATCATTACACCCAACACAAATAAATGGTTAATCCTTTATATTGACTCGCTATCACATAATTTTATCATTGATCAAATTGTATAAAAAATCATCATTGCCCAAGCAATAGAACCACACAGACTGTAAGTTCTCTAAATTATATACAACAACATACTACTTTGATTAGGCCACCAAATGTAATACCCAAAAATTTTTTTCGAAGTTTAAAATAAAATAAAAGGGGTAGAAAAGAAGTAGAAAATAATTTTTTAGGATTTAATTCAGGACCTAAGAAATTGGAAACCTGAATTAAATAGGGAAAGGGATTAAATTAAAAATACATATTAGTTATTAATTATTTAATTATTAATTAATTTATTTTTAATTTTATTTATTTATTATTTATTTATTTATTACTAATTTTGTTAATTATATTACTTTCAGATTTTTGTTATTATTATTACTAATAATATATATATATATATAAATATATATTAATAGACAGAAAAGAAATAAAAAGAAGTTAAAGAGAAAAGAAAAAGGAAGGCCGCGTGACTTAGGAAAGTTGGTAGAAGAAGAAAGGAAAAGAGAGGGAGAGAGGTGAGAGCACGAGAGAGAAACGAAAGAAAGGGAGAAAGAGGGCGACGGAAGGGAGAAAAGGAAGGGGAGCTCGACGGAAGATCGGCTGGAGAGGGTGGTCCGACGTCGGAAACGACTACCGGAGTTCGACTACAACATCTTCCTCACCTTCCACCAATCGAATCAAAGGTTGGGCAACCCAATTTCATTCGAAATCTCCAATTTCTTCATTTTTAGGGATTTCTTCGATCCACCTTCGATTGGGTTGTTTCGAGGGTAGATTGAGACCTAGTAGGTGTTCTTGAACACCTAGTTAAGGTAAGAATCGAGGCTATACCCTCGGGTTTAGCCGAATTCGAATTTGAAAGGATTTGGGGTTGAAATTCTAATTATTCATAAATTGGGGAAATTGTTGAAAATTAGGATTGAGCTTGGATTTGGGTAAATGGGCTAGGATTTGTATTATTGAAATTTTATTGTTGAAATATTAGCTGAACAAGACCCGTGAAGAGCTGGCCCGAGGTTACTAAGGTGGAACCTTGACGTTAACATGTTGGGTCCCTGCTCGGATTGTCCAATTACATTTTAAGGGTGATATTGAGGGCTCCAAACCTCTTCTTTTTAATCTTAAACACCCTAGAATAATTCTAAATATGCTATCAAGCATCAAGAATTATCTTAGGTACTTTCTTGTTTCTCAAGGATGGAAACTTGCGGAACAATAAAGTCCAAAAAATTTAAAATGACAATTTAATTCTTTCGTAATTATTAGGAAACCTTAAGTAGGACAATTTAGAAGCATATCGAGGTTTAGTAACACAAATCCAAGGCTCCAAAATTAATTCAAGGTGAGCGGTAATTATACGAAACCAAATATGTAGCACTTGAAACTCTCATGGAAGAGAGGGAAGAAGGATAAGACCAAGAACTCGGTTCTTGGCAACGTCTAGGTGCATTTTTAGGCACGAGCATATCTTACGCATATGAGTTGCATATAGTTAAGATTGTTAACCATGTTAATGCAATTGCTAGGAAACCACGATTCGTCCGGAGCGGGAGTTACTCCAGGACAAACGCAAGGAAGCCGTCCAGGTGAGGGGTTTCCCATCCTTGCCCGACAGGGTTGATTGAGGATGTGGATATGTGGTTTGCCTACTTGCCTATTTGTAAGAATTATTTAGTGGTTAACATGCTATTGTTGTTCCTAAACTGTTATATATGAAAGTATTTGTATATGTGTGTTTGACTACAGGTAAAGAGGTACTGGAGGGTATCCATGTGATGACATGAGATACACCGAACAGTACAAGCAAGGGGGTAAGTTGTTGATTGAGTCCAAGGTTTGTTTTACCCTATTAATTAGAAACTCATTAAAGAAATCGTATAGAAGTTGTTAGTAAACGTCGACGTTTCACGGTAATCAAACTTAGGGAAGACGTTAGAGCTAGGTTATGATCTAAACCAAGGGTTTGAGAACAATATGAGGATTAATACGATCTCTTAATTGGTTAGTGAGTCGTAGGGATGTTCACACTACCTAGGTAAAGTCAGTTTAGGATAGTAATGGGTAGGTAGAGTCAGGATCGCAGCTGAAAGCTTGAAAAGAGAAACAAATTAAAAGATTTGCCCGTTGAGGCCATTGCCCTAGCTTGGCACTAGGGTCAATAAAAGACTAAAAGATTTGCCCGTTGAGGCCATTGCCCTAGCCTGGTACTAGGGTCAGTAAAAGACTAAAAGATTTGACCATTGAGGCCATTGCCCTAGCCTGGCACTAGGGTCAGTTAAAGATTAAGAGAAATTGTCCGTTGAGGCCATTGCCCTATCCTA